>OY757014.1:9469982-10669982 GCA_963580285.1 Lucinisca nassula
AGGGCGCGTCTCCGCGTGACCATAGCTTTTGAAGAGGCGTAAAACTCAGACAGACACAAATTGAAAGTTAACAAACCTCATGTACCACAAGCAAACAGTGTGTACCCGGATCAGATGCTGCAGTTGGTGGTGTCTGATTTGTTTTTTTTTTTTTTTTTTTTGGAAGAGGCTAGTGACAAACGTTTGTCAATAGCGATTTCACGTGAAAATGGCTATTGACAAACGTTTGTCAATAGCGATTTCTCGTCAAAATGGCTATTGACAAACGTTTGTCAATAGCGATTTCACGTAAAAATGGCTATTTACAAACGTTTGTCAATAGCCAAAATACGTTAAATTCGCTATTGACAAACGTTTGTCAGTAGTGAAATTACGAGAAATCGCTATTGACAAACGTATGTTTATGTTTACAGAGTTTATTAGCAACCCAAGCCTATTGTGGGCTCGGTAATTCTATTCTTTCCATTGATTTAAGAAGTGTCGTCGTCAGCTTCTGGCAAAAATACGAAAACACGTCTATTCAAATATATTGAAAATATTACAACCGAAAAATGAAAATTTCTGATTTTTTTTTTTTTTTTATATATATTTCGTGTCAAAACATAGATTGTGGGAACTCGTTAGAATTACCACGACAAGGCAGTTCTATCGAGTAGTCACAATTTATGTTTTAGAGCAGAAGTAAGGAAAAAAATAAGGCTTACCCCCGTAAACCCCAATTTTTCTGTATGAAAGTGGGGTTTCAAAGGATCAGAATTATATATTGGCGTGTTTTAGTTTTGTTTGTTTGTTTGATTTGAGGTTTAACGTCCCCGTCAACACTGTAAAGGTCATTTTGGAGACGTTGCTTCCAATTTTGTGGGACTTTTACCCGACATTGAGACGAAATGACATCTCAAGCCCTGTCGCCAAATGAAACCAATAGGATTTATTAGCATGGACGGTCCGCCATGCACCGCGGTTCCTGGACAGGCTAAGCTCCTCTAAGCGGTTTACCAGTACTAGTGTGCGGGCCGAATTCAGCTCTGCGTGGAAGCATCATGCAGCCCATATATTTCTTCAAGCTCTATGGGCGGGGGCCGAGGCGTGTTTTCGTGATGAGAATGTGCACTGCATTGTATAACAGATTATGTATAAACCTGTCCAGGAAACGCATGGGTAGATAAACGGTCTAGCTCGATATAACCTATATTGTGTTGACTTGGTCGAAAAACTCGAAGCAAACACAAACATTTGTTGGTATTTTCCGTTAAACGAGTACTGTTGTTGGACGATAAGTAGACAGTGACGTAAAACAGGTAGGTTTGACAAGTTCCACCGTTATCATTATCAGACTCATCATTGGCTGGCAGTCAGACTATACCGTTGTTATTATCATTGTCGAAGCGTCGTTACTGTTGTCGGAGGATAAGTAGACAGTGACGTAACACAGGTTGGTTTGACAGGTTCCACCGTTATCATTATCATACTCATCATTGGCTGGCAGTCAGACTATACCGTTGTAATTATCATGACCGAAGCGTCTATACCTTTTGAAAGCAGTGGACAATGCTTAATAACAACAAGAATTCCGCCGAAGGCTATGTCGCACATGTGGGGGTGCAAAGTCACCGAACAATGACATCGAGACCAAGGTCAAACATAGATGCATGCTTGCATAAAAGTTGTCATTCTTAAATGCAAGCTTGTACTATGTATCATTAATAAAGCTCTAATAATTCTTGAAAAATGAACTTAACCATTAGGGTGAACATTAGGGTGGTTGCAATATTTTACAAAGTAAGTGAACCATAAAATGTAGGCCAATGTCAAATATGGATGCTTGCATTTCAGTTTCCATCTCCAGATACAAGTTTGCACTAAATATCATTAATGAAGCTCTTAGAGTTCTTGAGACATTAACTTGACCATTTGGATGAACGATATGGTGGTCGCAATATTCTACCACGTCAGTGAACCATAAAATGTAGGTCAAGTCAAAAATGGATGCTTGCATTTAAGTTGCCGCCCCCAGAAAGTATTATTAATGAAGCTCTTATAGTTCTTGAGAAATACACTTGACCATTAGGGTGAACGCTAGGGTGGTCGCAAATGTTGACGCCTTGACAAACGTACGGACGGACAAACGAACGAACGGAAAACCGGACGCCTTTATCGCGCCAAGCTAATAGCAGGTGCAACAAATACATTCGCTGACGTCACTTTCAACTTATCTTCGGACAACAGTACCTTTTGTCAACCGTGGACAATGCTTAATAACAAAAACATTCACTGACGTCACTTTCAACTTATCTTCGGACAACAGTACCTTTTGACAACAGTGGACAATGCTTAATAACAAAAACATTCGCTGACGTCACATTCCATTTATCTTCGGACAACACTACCTTTTGACAACAGTGGACAGCGCTTAATAACAAAAACATGCGCTGAAGTCACTTTCAACTTATCTTCGGACAACAGTACTATTTATTGTCAGAGGATAAGTAGACAGTGACGTGAAAGATAATACTACCGCATGTTGTACCGTCATTGGTTGACAAGACAGATTATAAGGTCGTCACCCTTTGATAACAGTGGACACTGCTCAACAACAAAAACATTCGGTGACGTCACTTTCAACTTTTTTTTTTTTTTTTTTTTTTGGTTTGGGTTTTACGGCCCTTTCAAGTTTATTTCACTCATATCGAGCCGATCGTTAATCATAGGTGGGCGAAAACCGGAGTACCCGGAGAAAAACCACCTGACCTTCCGTTGCAGAACTTGGCGTCTCACACGTGACCCGAGCGAGGCTCGAACCCACTCACTTTCAACTTATCTTCGGAAAACAGTACTATTGTAGGAGGATAAGTAGATAGTGACGTGAAAGATAATACCACCTCGAATAGGTTTGACAGGTTGTACCGTATTATTATTATCACACCCATCATTGGTTGGCAAGACAGATTATAAAACCCTTTGACAACAGTGGACAATGCTCAACAACAAAAACATTCGCTGACGTCACTTTCAACTTATCCTCTGACAACAGTATGTAGGTTATATTGCAACCATATCATGACTGAAATACGCCTACCCTATTGTAAAGCTTGGGTTTACAGCGTATACATTTTAGCCCACCCGAGCCGAAGGCTCTCAAGGTGAGCTTGTAGTAAAGGAATGGTCCGTTGTCCGTCGTCCGTCCACACTTTCAAACATCGCAGTCTGAGACAGTGGAACGGAGCCAGCAGACACGTATGTGGCTTATGCACCGAATCAGCAGTTTTGTCAGAGACAGCTGCACCGAGCCAGCAGGCACGTCTGTGTCTTAGGAATGGAATCAGCAATTAAGTCTGAAGCAGCAGGGCCGATCCAGCAGGCGCGTCTGTGGTTTTGGCAAGGAATCGGAAGTAACGAGCGAATGTCTGATGCAGTGGCACAGGGTCAGCAGGCATGTCCGAGGCATTGACGTTGAGGCAGCAGATATGTCTGATGCCTTGACGCCGATCCAAAAGGTATTTTGGAGGCAGTGGCACTAAGTCTACTGGCATGTCAGTCGCAGTGGCATAAAGCAACCAGGTACACCTGAGGCAGAAGCACTGCGGATCCATCGGTTATGTCTGAGGCAGTGGCATTGAGCCAGCGGGAATGTCTGAGGCATTGACAACGACCATGCATGTGTATCTGAGGCAGCGGAATCGAGCCAACAGGCTTGCCTGAGGCAGTGGCATCGAGGCAGCAGTCAAGGCTGTGGCATAGGCACCGAATCAGCAGAATCGAGCCAGCGTCATGTCTTAGCCAGTGGCAACGACCCTTCAGTTATATGTGAGGCAGCAGCATCGAGCCTGCAGGCACGACTGTGGCTTTGGCACCAAATCAGCAGTTATGTCGGAGACATTGGCGCCGAGCCAGCAGGCATGTCCGAGGTAGTGACTTTGAGCCAGCAGATATGCCGGATGCTTTGGCACGGATATATAAAGTATTTGTATGGCAGTGGCCATGGCAGTCGCAGTTGCATCGAGCAACCAGGTTCGCCTGGGTAAGTGGCACTGGTTCATCAGTTTTGCCTAAGGCAGTGAGTCAGGGGAGAGATTTACAGTTATTATACGCCTTCAACAGTTTCACCGCCACGATATGTTTTTGATAAAACACTGCTAAATGGGTCGTAAAGCAAAAACATAATCCGGAAATTTACATCCGACATAATGATAGCGGACCTCCTAGACCTAGTGGATAAAAGCGCAGACTTTTGATCAATATGTCTCTCGGTCACAGCTGTTGTTCGAGCTTGGCTCGGGTCACCGGTTCTACAATGCAAGGTCATGTGGTTTTTCTCCGGGTACTCTGGTTATCGCCTACCTCTGATATGAGTGAAATAATCTTGAAAGGGCCGCAAAACCAAACCAAAAACAAAGAAAAAACATCCGACATTATCTGAAATATGCATGGTTAGACACCGATAAGGCAACTCTTAACAAAATATTTATCAGCCCCCGCCCATCGGGGCTTGAAGAAATAGATCGGATGCGTGATGCTTCCACGCAGAGCTGAAACCTCACATGAGTACTGGTAAACCGATTAGGGATCTAAGTCTGCCTATGCAAAGCGGTGCGAGTCGGATCGTCCATGCTTATAAACCCTATTAATTTCATTGGGCGACAGGGCTTGAGATGTCATTTCACCTCAATGTCCGGTAAAAGTCCCACAAAATTGGAAGCAGCGTCTCCTAAATGGCCTATACAGTGCTGACGGGGACGTTTAACCTCAAAACAAACAAAAACCTAATATTTACAACTGCAACTTCTGGCACCTAATCAGCAGGTTGGCACCTAACAAGCAGGTTGGCACCTCATCTGCAGGTTGGCACCCCATCAGCAGGTTGCCATCTAATCAGCAGGTTGGCACCTAAACAGCAGGTTGGCATCTAATCAGCAGGTTGCCATCTAATCAGCAGGTTGACACCAAATCAGCAGGTTGGCACCTAAACAGCAGGTTGCAATCTAATCAGCAGATTGGTACCTAATCAGTAGGTTGGCACCTCATCTGCAGGTTGGCTTCTAATCAGCATGTTGGCACCTAATCAGCAGGTTGGCACCCCATCAGCAGGTTGGCACATAATCGGCAGGTTGGCACCTAATCAACAGGTTTGCACCTAATCAGTAGGGTGGTACCTAATCAGCAGGTTGACACCTCATCAGCAGGTTGGTAGAACTTATCAGCAGATTGGCACCTAATCAGCAGATTGGCACCTAATCAGCAGGTTGGCACCTAATCAGCAGGTTGACATTTAATCAGCGGGTTGGCAACTAATCAGCGGGTTGGCAACTAATCAGCAGGTTGTCACCTAATCAGCAGGTGTAGGTTGGCACCTAATCAGCAGGTTGACATCTAACCAGCAGGTTGGACCCTAATTAGCAGGTTGGTACCTAATTAGCAGGTTGACACCTCATTAGCAGGTCGGCACCTAATCAGCTGGTCGGCATCTAATCAGCAGGTTGGCACCTAATCAGCAGGTTGACATCTAATCAGCAGGTTGACACCTAATCAGCAGATTGGAACCTCATCAGCAGGTTGGCAGCCCATCAACAGGTTGGCATCTAATCAGCAGGTTGGCACCTCATAAGCAGATTGGAACCTAATCAGCAGGTTGGCACCCCATCAGCAGGTTGGCACTTAATCAGCAGGTTGGCATCAAATCAGCAGGTGACACCTCATCAGCAGGTTGGTACCTAATCAGAAGGTTGGCACCTAATCAGCAGGTTGGTACCTCATCAGCAGGTTGGCATAAAATCAGCAGGTGACACCTCATCAGCAGGTTGGTACCTAATCAGAAGGTTGGCACCTCATCAGCAGGTTGGTACCTAATCAGCAGGTTGGCACCTAATCCGCAGGCTGGCACCTAATCAGCAGGTTGGCACCTAATCAGCAGGTTGGCACCTAATCCGCAGGCTGGCACCTAATCAGCAGGTTGGCACCTAATCAGCAGGTTGGCATCAAATCAGCAGGTGACACCTCATCAGCAGGTTTGTACCTAATCAGCAGGTTGGTACCTCATCAGCAGGTTGGTACCTAATCAGCAGGTTGGCACCTAATCCGCAGGCTGGCACCTAATCAGCAGGTTGGCACCTAATCAGCAGGTTGGCACCTAATCCGCAGGCTGGCACCTAATCAGCAGGTTGGCACCTCAACAGCAGTTCGGCATCCCATCGGCAGGTTGGCACCTAATCAGCTGATTGGCATCTAATCAGCAGGTTGGCACATAACTAGCAGGTTGACACCTAATCAAAAGGTTGACACCAATCAGCAGGTTGGCACCTAATCAGCAGGTTGGCACCCAATCAGCAGGTTGGCATCTAATCAGCAGGTTGGCACCAAATCAGCAGGTTGGCACCTCAGCTGCAGGTTGGCACCAAATCAGCAGGTTGGTACCTAATCAGTAGGTTGGCACCTAACCAGCAGGTTGGCACCTCAGCTGCAGGTTGGCACCTCAGCTGCAGGTTGGCACCTCAGCTGCAGGAAGGAATTGAGCCCCACTCGAGCTTTTAGGCGAAGAAATTTGTTATGTCAGAGTGTGAGTGAGTGTGTTTCAGTTTAACGTCCCACCAACAGCTAAGGTCATACGGAGACGGGACCTCAGTTTAAAGACTCACCCGAAGGTCTGACAAAGCCCGGGATCGATCCTGCAATCCCTGGTTTTACAGGCAAGTAGCATAACCACTGCACCATAGAGGCTTCTATTGTTATGTCAGAACTTGTGTCTTTTGAAATAAAATAAGCCGGGCATGACAAAAGCTAGAAGACCTGTCCTAACAACACAGATGTAGGTTAGTCTATTCATCAACCCAGTCTGGACAGAGTCTACGTAGCTACCCTGTATAGAGGACCCGGGTCTGTAAAAAGCTGATACAATCAGCGAAGACGCAGATCAGCGTGCGCAGATGCGCATGTTGATCTGAGTCTTCGCTGACAGCACAGGTTTGATTTGGATTTTGTCATGCGTTCGCTCAAATATGTTTGAAATCATGTTCCTCGGATTAGACGCCAAGTTCTGCAACGGAAGACCACGTGGTTTGTCTCTGTGTACTCTCACCACCTCTGATAATATGAGATAATACTCATGCAATAACATGGCTACTTTTTTGCTTGGAAACATTGTGATGTTTTTCATTATTTATGTTCAAGCTTTAACCTTCAAGCTCAGTGAGGTGGTTCTTACAAATACCCTTCGGCCCCCGCCCAAAGGGGCTTGAAGAAATATATGGGCTGCATGATGCTTCCACGCAGAGCTGAATCCGGCCCGCACACTAGTACTGGTAACCCGCTTAGAGGATCTTAGCCTGTCCAGGAACCGCGGTGCGAGGCGGACCGTCCATGCTAATAGACCCTATTGGTTTCATTTGACGACAGGGCTTGAGATGTCATTTCATCTCAATGTCGGGTAAAAGTCCCACAAAATTGGAAGCAAAGTCTCCAAAATGACCTTTACAGTGTTGACGGGGTCGTTAAACCTCAAAGCAAGCAAATAAATCTTACAAATACCCAGTCTTATGAATTTAGCCCCATTTAACTCTTGTTAACACATAAAGAAAATTTGGGCGAACAAGAGTGTCATAAAAATGGGGCTAAATGCATGGTTGTTTTGTTTCAATGCTGTTCATGACACGGAATTGCACATGGAAGCCGGTGTAGACCAAGATCAGCCGCCACAGAACAGTGCCCGACCAGGGTCGATACTGTTTGCTTAAAAATGCGTTTTTGTGTAACTTACAATAATTAATATGATACATGGACGAATCCTATTTTTGCCGCGTGTGTATAAACGGAAACTTGCCCCCGCCCATCTGGGCTGTGAGAAATACATTGGGCTATATGATGCTTCCACAAAGAGCTGAAACCGACTGCACATGAGTTCTGGTAAACCGCTTAGAAGAGGTGAGCCTGCATAGGAAGTTGTACGAGTCTAACCGTCCATGCATATGAACCCTATTGGTTTCATTGGGCGGCATGGATTGAGATGTAATTACATCTCAATGTCGGGTAAAAGTCCCACAAAATTGGGAGCAACGTCTAAAAAATAACTAGATAGCGTTGACGGGGACATTAAACCTCAAATCAAACAAACAAAAAAAAAAAAAAAAAAAGGAAACACTCATGAGTGAGTGAGTGTTTGAGTTTTCAGTCTCATCAACAGCTATGGTCATACGGAGACGGGACCTCGGTTTAAAGACTCATCCGAAAGTCTGGAGAAGCCCGGGATCGATCCTGCGACCCTTGGTTTACAAGGCAAGTAACATAAACACTACACCACGGACGCTTCTACGGAAACGCTCATTGCTATATGGCCACGTGCAAAAGTCCTACCTACCCTAATCATGTTCCTGTGACGTCAGAGTGTTGTGTAACTATAAAATTTCGTGTACAGGGAGTAGACCCAGATCAGGCACCGGTCTTCACTGTTTGCTTACAGTACAAAACATTCTAAGTCCCCGTCCAGGCCTCCTTTCCCTGCCTTCACTTAGAGACAATCGACCCGCCATCGCTGTCTATGCTTTGATTGCATACAAACCCCCACCCCCTCCCCCACCCTCCCCATCCGATGATCAATATTTCAATGTGCTACACTCGTCCCCGCTCCCGCCCATCGGGGCTTGAAGAAATATATGGGCTGCATGATGCTTCCACGCAGGGCTGAATCGGACCGCACACAAGTACTGTTATATCGCTAAGAGGATCTCCCCCCCCCCCACACACAAACACCCCACCCCTCCCCATCCGATGATCAATATTTCAATGTGCTACACTCGTCCCCGCTCCCGCCAATCGGGGCTTGAAGAAATATTTGGGCTGCATGATGCTTCCACGGAGGGCTGAATCCGACCGCACACAAGTACTGGTATATCGCTTAGAGGATCTAAGCCTGCCCAGGAAAAGCTGTGCGAGTCGGACCATCCATGCTTATAAACCCTATTGGTTTCATTGGGCGACAGGGCTGGAGATGTCATTTCATCTCCATGTCGGGTAAAACTTCCACAAAATTGGAAGCAACATGTCCAAAATGACCTATAAAGTGTTGATGGGGACGTTAAACCTCAAATCAAACAAACAATCGTCCCCGCTGAGTTGCATGATTTCATGTTTTAATCATGAGATCAGAAGCGGAACAGAAAACAATATAGATCTTACTGGCTTCCGATTTGAATCTATACTGTTTTCAAAAACGATATAAAGAGGATATTTGATTTTTTCAGTGTATCGATTCTTCTTTTTTTTCACCGAATGAAAACAAAAAACAGTATTTTCACGAGTGGCGTAGCAGTTTTGGTGTTCATGATTGAAAAAAAAAAAAAAAAAAAAGATCTTACACTAAAAAATCAAATTTTCTGTTTCCTACATGCTTCAAAACGGCAATATTTAGCTTCACTAATCGCGTCACTCACCCTAAGAGAAAACTAACGTTGTTCCTGATCGTTTCGCGTCATTTTAATTGTGGGCAACGTATTTACTGGGTATAATATTGGGTGTTAACTGAACGTTTGCACCTGAGAAATAGCCTGGGATGACATTTCTATGATGGTTACTGAAATAATTGAGAGATTAGTTTCCCAAAGAAGGTGCGACAGATCTAACGTCGCGCGACAAAATACGTGACATCAGCGTCAAAAATGTCGCCATTAACGTCCTCGTGACGTGTGAACAGGCTTAGAGTCAACTCTAACAGAGTTCATTAATTTTCCATCATCTGACAATGAAAAAACTGACCACAGAATTAGAGTTCGAGAAAAAGTAGTCCCAAACAGCGAAAAATAAAATTGGTATCAGTCACTGTTTGAAACAGTGACAATATCGTCGATTTCACTGAGAAATCTCTTTTATTTTATACTTTGCAGTAAAATCAATGCATAGCTGAAACAAATAAAAATGATATCAATCACTGGTGAAATGATATCGTATCATTTCACTTGTGACTGGTACCATTTATATCATTTCACTGTAGCGTGCCGGAACTACTTTTTTGGTTACGTTCTGGTCGAAAAAAAAAAAATTGATTTTCCTTTTATTTACTAAGAATAATGGTTCCTTATACCGTAAGAATATATTATGAAGTGTGGCATTAAAACTGAATGAACAGGCACCATATGTGACAACAGCAGCGCTGTGATTTTGAACATCTCCATTTTGCTGACACACATGTCGCGCACAATTTTAAAGCTCACTTAGCTGTCTTTGTTACAAATGGTCTACAAGGCATACCAGTTCACTGAATGGCTGAGTAAGAGTTTGTACGAGAAAGCAGTTTCTAGGGAAATCTGTGCTCAAATAAGCGTGTTTTTAACGTGAAAAACCGACCGCGACCGACTGCAACACATGGAATCGATTATACAGTGGCTGGGTGCATGTCACTTAGAGCCTTCAAAAATAAAATGAACGTCAAACAAGCACAATGCATTCTGTAACATACCTTGAAAAGCATTCTCTGAACTATAAATGCCGAATTCAAAATGGCGATGTGTTTATGCTTTGAAACTGACAGTTGTGACGTCATGTAGTCTTGTCAAAATTATGACGTCACCGTCTCGGGTCGATCAATTATCGATTATTACAGGGGGAACAACCTACGTCAGAGCAGTGACGTCATAACCATTCTTAGGTTTGCCGGCGTTTACTACACAAAAGGCAATTGTCACAACAAGTAGGCGCAGTCGGTGCATTAGGTCATAAAAGAATCAACCATACTGAAATCTGTCCCAGAAATGTGGCCTTCTGTTTTTAAAAATAATTCGACACAAGCTGATTTGGCAATGATATCGAAACTATCGTTGTTTACAGCGCCGAATCAAATCTTGTGGCGAAGCTATCGAAGCATTTTCAATGTTTCTAGGTGGAATTAGCTTACTGGTGGGATGCAAATATTATTCGTTACCAGCTGAAATATGTTTTCTGAAGACTCGTAATGTACATATGTAGTTTGAAGCATTTTATTTACCCTATTTACACCAATATGGCCGCTTCTGAAATGGGTACGACATCTCTGCTATGACGTAGGTTGTTATCCCTGTATTAAATAAAAAGGACATTAATTTTTTTCGGTGGATGCCAAAAATATTTCATCTTGTGTGTTGAAAACATCTGAATATTCAGTCGTGCTTCGCACTCGTGAAAATCATGATGTTTTCAACACACTCGATGAAATATTTTTGGTATCACCTCAAAAAAGTAAATATCCTCTATTTATCGTTCCATAAGTCAACCAATAAATATAGGACTAAAAGCAAGACTTCTTGCATTAAGATACTTCAAGTCCCCTTCTTCAAGCAGTAAAGGGTCTGGAGAGACGGTGCTTATGTAATGCTGGTCTAAAGAGACATCGCGCATGAGTCTTATTTCATAAGCTGTCTAAACATTTTGGGAAGAGTTGGTTCCCCTAAAAACGTACTAATTCATCTGCTTTTTCAATTAAAGACAAATCTCAGTTAGCGTTGGAGTCCACGTGACTATCACTGATTTGGGCAAACCTGTATTAAAGTAATTTACAGTAAATAGTCTGATAAACCTTGGCGGAAAATGCTTCCAGTGCAATACCGAGAGCGATATATATATATTTTTTTTCAGATAACACGGTGCGTAGGCATAACGAAATTGATGGTCCGGAAACGACTTTTCTTGCAGCAGGTCGGCCGTGTAAAGGTTTCTGGTCGTCCTTTTCGGGAAAATATGGTAAGGTGCTCTTCTTTAGATTTATTAAGTGCTCGCTAACAGAACGGTCTTATATATGCCTACGTTGCACGGAACGGCCTAATAACCATCGATTCTGAATAAGTTGACATCGATATGTACAGAGACGTAACTCTGCGATTTTTTCCAAAAGATCTGCCGCTGATTATTCATTGAACGATTGCAAAACTCGATACATTTCCTTTCCATTTTATCCTTTCAATGTACTAGTAGTCAAAGCTGCCATCACATAGCCATTAATTATTTGCTCAGCTCTTCTACAGAGCACTTATGGTGAGCTAGATTTTCTATTTAACGTCATAAATACGGAAAACAAATTTTGGCACAGGATATTGGTCTTGCCCATACAAAAAGTAGCACCGGATTTTTGGTGTACTAATGTAAATGAGGCACCGGGTTCTGTTCGTAACTGTAAGACAGAAAAAATGGGAAGAGCTTAGCAGTTATGAAAGCTTGCCTCTAAAAATGGCAATTAAGGGTAATATGGACTGTAGGAGATAATGTAGCTACCCCGATCTTAACGGCAAATATTTATTTTTGCCAATTAATGTGCAAAGATACCCCAGAAACTGGTCGAATCAGAACCCAAATCCTATCCCAAACATCAAAGGTTATGACAGATAAACGCAATAAAATCACAGGCCACAAGCCGAGCTAGTAGCTCTTTCACAAACAGGTGGTGACACAGGTACCTTTTCTGAACTAAACAAATTGGAATTTCATAAGTGTTAAAATGACAACGGCATATAAAGATAAACAGCATCGGACAAAAAAACAAAACAAAACAACAACAAAAAAAAAAAAAAAAAAAAAAAACAACGAAAGGACAGTAACGCCTTGGGACGGTCAGGAATTTTTTCTTCGGGGTTTAAACCGGTTTAACGGGGCCTAAACCGGCCCCCGCCCATCGAGGCTTGTAGAAATAGATAGACTGCATGCTTCTTCCACGCAGAGCGGAAACCAACCGCACACGGTTAACCGCTTGGAGGATCTAAGCCTGCCCAGGCAAAGCGGTGTGAGTCGGATCGTCCATGTTTATAAACCCTATTGGTTTCATTGGGCGATAGGCTTCAGATGTCATTTTATCTCGATGTCGGGTCAAAGTCCCACAAGATTGGAAGCAACGTCTCCAAAATGACCTTAATATTGTTATCGGGATCAAACAAACATCCACGTGAAAAGGGCAAAATTATACACTAAACGTTTTGGGTCTACTGTTTATCAATCGAGCCAAATTTACTAAGCACAGACCGGCGTTGGTTTCCTTTGAAGACCCAAAATACATGTCTTTCTTCTTCGTCTGTAGTTAAGGTAGTTCGATACCGAGGCGACAAGATGATACCATAATAAGGAAAGAAAATGAGATGGGCACTGCCCAACAGCTCTGTAATTATAGTACAAAAGTAACATAAACAAGAATTTGGGTAAGAATATTTGTTTGGGAAGTAGTTCGTACATGGTAAAACGTGCCATAAAGCATGTTTTCTTAAGCAAAGTGGTTTCTGCACTTTAATGACCTAGATCACTTAATCTCAGTAATACAGCGACTTTCAGATGTAACTGACATACAAAGCATTATAGCGTTCCATGAAACTTATTTATTCTTCAAACTCACCTTATATTTTCTGTCAAATGACATGCTCCATGCATTCTGTCCATCATGTTTTGGCCAACCGGACGACCAGAATCCCTTACGCGGACGACCAGAACCAAGAAACGCTGTTTTTGTTTTATAGCAGTGCTAGCCTTCTCCTTGTGACGTAAGAGCGCTGTGTAGAAGGTGAAATTTGGACTTGGCTCATGAACGGGGTATTGGCTCGAACATTTGGACTGGGCTCGTGTACGAGGTATTGGCTTATCAATCGACCCAAAGTTACTAGGTACAGAAGCTTCCCGTCTGCTAGTGTCCAACTGACTGTCACTGACCATATACGAAATTCAAGTACCGTCATAGTCGCCCCCCTGTGACATCAGAATGCAATGTAAAACGTAAAATCTAGACTGAGCTCGTTTTTGTTTGTTTGATTTGAGGTTTAACGTCCCCGTCAACACTGTAAATGTCATTTTGGAGACGTTGCTTCCAATTTTGTGGGACTTTTACCCGACATTGAGATGAAATGACATCTCAAGCCCTGTCGCCCAATGAAACCAATAGGGTTTATTAGCATGGATGGTCCGCCTCGCACCGCGGTTCCTGGACAGGCTTAGATCCTCTAAGCGGTTTACCAGTACTAGTGTGCGGGCCAGATTCAGCTCTGCGTGGAAGCATCATGCAGCCCATATATTTCTTCAAGCCCCTATGGGCGGGGGAGACTGAGCTCGTGCCTTAGGGTATAGGCAAACAGTGGATACTAATCAGACGCGACATAACGCGGTGTCTGATCTTATCTACATTGCTTGCTTAAAAATACTGGAATGAACTTTTTTCTCATCCCACACTCAGAGACAATTGACCCACCAGTAGTCTCAGTGCTTTGATTAAGAAGTGTTTCCATCTTTTGTACACAATCAATGGACATTCGAACAGAAAGATATTTTATTCGATGAAATAAAAGACCCTTCAAATGCTGATGCTACAAGTAGAAATATTTGTTATGCAATATCATATTATTTTAGCATATTTCTTCGTGCGAAAACGTCCCCCACCCCGCCCATCGAGGCCTGGAGAAATAGATGGGCTGCATGGTGCTTCCACGCAGAACTGAAACTGACCTAATACGAGTACCGATAGACCGCTGAAAAGGACTCTGCCTGTCCAGACAAAGTGGTCCAATGCATTCATTTTTGTTTCAATGGGATGTAGGGCTTGGGATCTCATTTCATCTCATATTCGGGTAAAAGTCCCACCTAATTGGAAGCAACGTCTCCAAAATGACCAAAATAATGTTGACGGGGACTTTAAACCTCAATTCAAACAAACAAACAAAGACGCCTTTTCTCTTATTTAGACAATTGGTTTTGGTTTGGTTTGTATTGGAGTTTAAAGGCCCAGTCAACACTATTTTGGGTCATTTTGTGCCGGTCAGTTTACCGTTCTACACTTTTCCCGGACAGGCTTATACGTAAGCGGTTAACTTGTAGTGTACATTCCTTCGCAAGAAACTGACAACTGCCCTTCTTGAATCAGCGGAAGGGAGAGAATGACCGTAGAAAAGATTTCATGATCAATCTCCACGAAAGAATGTTACCGATCCCGGCAGGTGTCGAACCCGCGTCCTCCTGATCACCAGTCAGACGTGCATCCGATGAGCTACCGAGGCCGGTGTTAAACGGTGTTAAACGAATTGGTGTTAAACGAATCTGCATTACATAGACTTGTTAAGGGTTATGGTAACAGTGAAGAAAATATGATGTCATTGTGATAGTACCCGCTTGCCACAGTAGCATTTTTCATATCTGTATCGGACTCAGAACTGTTACTGGTGACACATCAAATGACATTCATACAACAATACCTGAGATATGGAAACGGTTAGTCCCTATCTCTCACCAACGCGATAAACTTGGCTACACTATCCTCTGTACCTTCAGCAGTGGTTACAGCACATTCCAATCTCCTATGGTTCGAGGGAAGTGTGTGTGTGTGTGTGTGTGTGTGTGTGTGTGTGTGTGTGTGTGAATTCGGGTTTAACGTCGCTTTCAGTCATATCAGGACGGTGTCTGGTTGCGATAGGGAGCTCAATGCTCACTTTTATAGTGCTGCCTCACTGAAGTATCATGTCCCAGACACATTACATGATACCACACCCAGTCACATTATCCTGACACTGGGTCGATCAGTCCTAGCTCTACCCCGTAAATCTGAGTACCAAGCGAGGAGCAGCTAGTACCATTTTTAACGACTTTGGTATGTCGCGGCCCGGGGTCGAACCCGTGACCTCCCGTTCCCCGGAGCGGACACTCTACCAAATGAGCTAATGGGGCCGGTGTTCGAGGGAAGAACGATTCTTTACAGATAAAATTTATATCTGCTCCATATATAGAATGCGGGTGCTCGTTAAAACCGCCTCAATGCGGTTATGACGAGTACCAGTATTCTATTTTTTTATAAAATAAGGAAAATAGTATATATTCCCATAAACCCCATTTTTCGTTTTATAAATCTATGTTTTAATAAGAATAGGAAAATTGCATATACCGCATTTAAACCCCATTTTTTTCGTTTTATAAGGTGGGGTTACAAGGGGATTTTATGCACTGACGTGTTAGCTTGATAACTGTAAGAAACAACAAGAAAACACTAGCAATATACAACATTTTATAATATAAACCATTGTAAAGTACATGTATAATAACACAATCCAAAATATCACAGTTGTACATAATACATATATTGTACCATTTTTAACGATGACCTCCCATTCCCCGGAGCGAACACTCTACCAACGGAGCTAATGGGGCCGGTGTTCGAGGGAAGAACGATTCTTTAAAGATAAAATTTATTTCTGCTCCATATATAGAATGCGGGTGCTCGTTAGAACCGCCCCAATGCGGTTATGACGAGTACCCATATTCAATTATTTTTATAAAAATTAAGAAAATTGTATATATTCCCATAAACCCCATTAATCGTTTTATAAATCTATGTTTTAATAAGAATAGGAAAATTGCATATACCCCCTTAAACCCCATTTTTCGTTTTATAAGGTGGGGTTACAAGGGGATTATATGAACTGACGTGTTACCTTGATAACTGTAAGAAACAACAAGAAAACACAAGCAACATACAAAATTTTATAATATAAACCATTGTAAAGTATATGTATAATAACAAAATCCAAAATATCACAGTTGTACATAATACATATACATTTAAAAGCCATATTCATACTATGGTAAGCCCCCGCCCATAGGGGCTTGAAGAAATATATGGGCTGCATGATGCTTCCACGCAGAGCTGAATCCGGCCCGCACACTAGTACTGGTAAACCGCTTAGAGGATCTAAGCCTGTCCAGGAACCGCGGTGCGAGGCGGACCTTCCATGATTATAAACCCTATTGGTTTCATTGGGCGACAGGGCTTGAGATGTCATTTCATCTCAATGTCGGGTAAAAGTCCCACAAAATTGGAAGCAACGTCTCAAAAATGACCTTTACAGTGTTGACGGGGACGTTAAACCTCAAATCAAACAAATCAAACAAATCATACTATGGTTTTATATTGACAGAGACTGAAATCTGACAGATATTGTTCAGAATCAGAATCAGAATTGTTACTGGTGACACATCAAATGGCATTCATGCACCTAGTTCTCACCAAATCGATAAACTTAGCTACACTATCCTCTGCACCTTCAGCAGCGGATATGATCAAATCGCGAAGGGCATTCCAATCTCTAGGTTGCACACAGTAAATAATTGGTCTTTATGAAAGCTGTACTTGCTTTGGGGAGAGCTTTCAGTACAGAATTGAATACTCTGCTGCTTCTGATTGGATTTGGTGCTAAGCCATTATTTTTCTGAGAAGTATTATTGTTTATTAGAAGAAATATTAGTAGGTATTTGGTATTGTGAAAAGCAGCTGATTTAAATTGAACCAGAAAATTGTGCTTGCTGGCCACTAGAAATGTCTAGATTTTTTCGCTGCGGTATGGGTTTGTTTACGCTGGCTGCCAAAAAGGCCAACATATGCCGCACAGCACCCATATTTTTAGCTGCTTCTGGAAGGTAAATGGTCAGCCTGTCAAATTATATGCCTCATAATGGAAGCATTAGACTTGCTGAAATGTGGTAGAACATGGAATATGCCCCAATTTATATTGTGAGTAAGGGGATTTTTTTACTGTAGTGCCACCTCTAATGGTTCGGGGGAAGAACGATTCTTTACAGCTATAATTTATTTCCACTCCAAATATAGAATGCGGGTGTTCATTGAGGCGGTTCTAACGAGTACCCACATTCTACGTTTTAATAAAAATAGGAAAAATTGCATATACCCCCTTAAACCCCATGTTTCGTTTTATAAAAACGGGGTTGCAAGGGAATTCTATGCACCGACATGTTACCTTGAACAACAAGAAAACACCAGCAAGATACATTCTATAATATAAACTATTGTAAAGTACGTGTATAATAACAAAATCTAAAACATCACAGTAGTACATATTACATATACATTTTTTTTTTTTGTTTTGGTTTTACGGCCCTTTCAAGATTATTTCACTCATATCGAGCTGGTCGTTAATCAGAGGTGTGCGAAAACCGGAGTACCCTGCATATACATTTAAGTCATATTCATACCAGGGTCATTGTTTTATCTGTATACATTGACAGAGACTGGAAGCTGACAGATATTGTTCAGAATCAGAATCAGAATTGTTACTTAATCAAATTGAATCAAATAACATTCATGCACCAGGGCCTGTGATATGGGAAGTTAGTCCCTACCTCTCACCAAAGCGATCACATTAGACTTTGTTTTTGTTTGAATTGAGGTTTAACGTCCCGTCAACACTGTATAGGTCATTTTGGAGACGTTGCTTCCAATGTTGTGGGACTTTTACCTGACATTGAGATTAAATGACTTCTCAAGCCCTGTCGCCCAATGAAACCAATAGGGTTTATTAGCATGGTCGGTCCGACTAGCATCGCTTTGTCTGGGCAGGCTTAGACGCTCTAAGCGGTTCACCAGTACTGGTGTGCGGGTCGGTTACAGCTCTGCGTGGAAGCATCATGCTGCCCATCTATTTCTTCAAGTCTTAATGGGCGGGGTCGTCGATCACATTAGACACATTATGCACCAGGACTTACACTATCCTCTGCACCTTCAGCAGTGGATATGATCGAATCGGGAAGGGCCTTCCAATCTCTAATGTTTCGAGGGAAGAACGGTTCTTTACAGATACAATTTATTTCTGCTCCATATATAGAATGCGGATGCTCGTTAGAAACGCCTCAATGAGGCTTTTCTAGCGAGTGCCCACATTCTATGTTTTAATGAAAATAAGGAAAATTCCACATACCCACTTAAACCCATTCTTTCGTTCTATAAAGTTGGGTTACAAGGGGATTATGTTTACTGACGTGTTAGCTTGATAACTGTAAGAAATAACAAGAAAATACTAGCAACATACAACATTTTATAATATAAACCATTGTAAAGTACATGTATAATAACAAAATCCAAAATATCACAGTAGTACATAATGTGATATAATAATATAATATAAACCACCCGGTCAAAAAAGTAACTATACCAACTTCTCGGGTAAATTCTGGTAGTTATCCGAAAGCCATTCCGCTAAAGATTGCTGTAAACACGCGAATCGGACGTTTAGCTACAAAATGCATAAAATTGCATTTGCCCATTCTATTCTGCCAATATTCTGCGAGGAATTTGGCATTGTGCATGCGCAGATGATCATTTTGTATCTGATATGAAAGATTATGTCCATTGAACATAGAAACTCACTTTACCTTTACAATGTCTCGTGATCAAGACGTTAATTTGTAAAAATTCTCAGATTATCTCCCTTTCGATTAAAAATATAGCAATTTTCAAACCCTTATTATTTCTATTCATGTCATTCAATTTTTGCAATTTCTTTAAAAAGAGCTTTGTAGCAACCATTGGTGTTAAGCATGGTGGAAAATGATGTAGAAAATTCATGTATCATGTAGCACTACCAACTGCGATTTTCTATGGAGTTTCAATTCAAAGCAGGATTTGGCACACATCTTCAAAGAATCGGACGTTTGTTTCTCTTAGCAAAAGGAACTAAAGTTCCAAATCGTTACGGGGTATCAAATAAACGGTTACATGTATCAAAATTTAGAAATCTTGTGCTAAGTGTAATTTGTATGGTGTTTCATCTTGGCGTTCTGCGAAATTGTCACCGTGACCCCTTGGGTGTTTAAAACCATAGCCCAGGCTGGCGAGTTTACATAAACAAAAACAGTTTGGGCTTTTGCATGGAAACATGAACCTTCTAACCACAACAAAACAAATTTTGTATATGTTTCATCTGTAGTAACTGTGGTAACAGAAGTAATTTTATGTATAGGAACTTTTTTGACCGAGTAAATAATAATAAAATTTAAAACATCACAGTAGTACATAAAATATTCATTTAAAAGAGTCATATTCATGCCAGAGTCATATCTTTATTGTTTTATATTGTAAAGGACTGAAATCTGAAATCGTTTTGCGTGAATACGAGTATGTAAAATTATGTAGACTTGCTTACACATCTCTAGTTACTAAATTCAGCCTTAAACACAAAATAACAGTTATGACAACAATAGCTGTAAAAGCAAGGGATTATTTCTTCTACAGCTCAAAAATCAAATATACAAAAAAATAATTCTAAAACTATATACTTTGCAATATAAAATATGTATTGTAAAACAGGAGGTGTTGATAAATGCTGAGAAATAGATATAGAAAATAAAAAGTCGGTCTTATAAAAATATGTAAAGAAGGTAATCAAAAAATATAATATACGTATATATACAATCTACCACTTTTTGGACAGGCTTTACTTGTTTAACAAAATTTAGCAGCAGGTAAGCATAGTATGTTTTTCCAGCATTTTATTTCAAAGGAGACAGCTCCCCTGGTTTTCTATTTGCAATCCTGTAAACTATGCTCCTCCGAAAAAGGGATCTGTTCCGATAGCAAACAATAGGCTAAATTTCATTTCTGTTTTGTTAGATAGACTTCTTTTAGCAACTGGAGACAAATAAGCTGTTTGACAAGAATAGTAAAACGATTTTGAAAAGAACTGTCTCCCTGGAAAGTGTATCAACCCCCTTAATCGAATCCGGCCACCGGAGCCGAGATGTGTTCTTGGGCAGGACACTTTATGACAATGACCCACTCGACCCAGGTGTAAATGGGTAGCAGTGGTGAATAAGTCACTGCCTCTCTCGCGCGTATGATAACATTCAGAATGAGTGTTCGATAGTGATTCATTAAGCTCCGGGTTTTCATCGTAATCGAACTAAAATAAATTAGTATAAACTTACCCCCTTAACACATTGTATGCTAGTGGAATCTTCCATTGCTATATGTTGGACAAGCCCATTTGCCATATAAGGGGTCAGGCCTATTTTTCGTTTTTATTCCATTTTTGACAGAAAATTCTGTTTGCAAATAGTGCAGGCCCAGATCAGACGGCCACGTTGTGATCTGTGCCGGCACTGTTTGCCAAGGTACCCCTTTAGGCGTCTCCCGCATGCAATGGGTTAAAACATGCTGTAACACTGTTTACATGACGGGTGTCCTGCATTTTATATAGGGACGAAATCTTCAGATTTGATGTTGTTTGTATTCAATGACATGATTCAAAGCCTACTGTATAAAATTTAAGATTGATTTTATTTCTCATTACAGATTTTGGAACGACAGAACATCCTCCTTTGTCAAAGTTACAAAGTTTCATACTCATGGTAGCATTTTAGTTGTGGAATACTAATGTTTTAGAATCCGGCAACGAAAGGCCAAGGTCAAACATCACAGAACAGATATGTCACTAAGAGGAAATTATGATTGTGTTGGGGTTTAACGACACGTCAACCCGTGTGGGTCATTTTGTGTCGCTCTCATCAAAGAGACAAACTCAGCTACACTATCCACTGCACATTCAGCAGTGGATATGATCGAATCGGGAAGGGCGTTCAAATCTCTTGTAGTTCGGAGGAAGAACGATTCTTTATAGATGCCAGTTCTTGCAGTAGGGGTACTAACCTCAGTGAATGATGATTTCTACAGTGCCTAGCTGGGGGAACAAGGTCAACTGTTGGAATGCTGGGGGTACCCTTTAGACTTTGTATAGGAGTATGAGCCTACTGTCTCTTCTCCTTTTCTTGGGAGACTCCGATCTTAATTTTCCCAGAATTCCAGTCATGCACCCAGTTTCAAAGCAGTAATTAGGGCACGGCCAGCCGGTTCCCAAAAGTAATCACCCTGTCTGTCCGTCCGTCGGTCTGTCTGACCGTACACACAAATGGATAGATAGGTGGCTATGAACTTGGACAGAATCAATGTAAGTCAATGAGAGAAAGTGCGATTTATTCCGTTAGACACATAAAAGGTCTGTTATGTGGTTAAAATTAGCCACCTAAGTATCAATCTTGCTCAAAATAGCCACATAAGTATCCATTTGTGAGAACGTCCGAATGTCTGTCCGTCCACATGTTTCATGTTTTCTTCTTAATAATTTACAAACCTTCAAACGCATCAACTTTAAACTTTAAATATAAGGTCATATTATCAGTAACGTAACCCTAGCTGCAATACAGAGTTAGTGCCCTATGAAAAACTAAAAACAAACAGTTTTTTTCGTCTTCTTCACAACCGCTATAGATATGCAAATGAAACTTCCTGTGCTTATTGACAATTGCCCTATAGGAATACCCTGTCTGTCCGTCCTTTTGTGTGTCTGTCTGTCTGCCCATCATCATTTTTCAAGTGTTTTCTTAAAAGTACAAACCTTCAAACGCACCAACTTCAATCTTCAAACGTAAGGGCACAACAACATTAGACAATTTCACGGCAAGTTACGCAACTCTAGCTACAATACTCTGAGAGTTATGGCCCCGCAAATTTTTGTGGGTGCCCTATAGTAATCACCCTGTCTGCTCGTCTGTCAGTCCACATTTACACGTTTTTCTTAACAACTTACAAACCATCAAACGCATCAACTTTAAGCTTTAATTATAAGGCCATAATATCAGTTACGTAACTCTAGCTACAATACTCTCAGAGTTATTGTCCTTTGAAAAACTAATAAAAACAGCTTGTTTCGTCTTCTTTTTCATCTTTATTTCAAAATCGCTATAGATTTTAAAATGAAACTTTCTATACTTATTGACAGTTGCCCTATAGTAAAACTCTGTATGTCCGTTCGTCTGCTTGGCTGTCTGTCTGGCTGACTATTCGTCCGTCCGTCCGTCCGTCCGTCCGTCCGTCCGTCCGTCCTTCCGTCATCTGTCTGTCTGTCTGTATGTATGTCTCTCTGTTATAAGTTTTCATGTTTTTTTTCTTAATAACTTACAAACCTTCAAACGCATCAACTTCAATCTTTAAACGTAAGGTCACAACAACATTACACATTTTCATTGCAAGTTAAGTAACTCTAGCTACAATGCTCTTAGAGTTATGGCACCACAAACTTTTGCGGGTGCCCTATAGTAATCACCCTGTCTGTCCGTCTAACGAAATGATGCTTATATGACTCTACTTCTCTATGTTTAGGTAACTCCAGTCACATGCAGTTTATTCCGTCAAAGTTTCAGTCAAATAAGCCCCATTTCGTTGGAAAAATGTGTTTATGTGACTGGTCACATAAACAAGAGCACCGCATGCGGGTGCCAACGCTCGTCTGCAGTTTCTTTTAGAAAACTAAAGTTCTAAGTCAAACAAGAGCAATCAAATTGCAAGATGGAGTTATAAAACTTGTAGGGAATGTAGCTCTTGTGATGTTGAGTATGTGTATGAAGTTTCATGAAGGTAGGCCAAATACTTTTGGAAATATGGTCAAGGTTAAGGTTTTCGGTTAAATTTTCGAAAAATAGGTCAAAGTTCAAAGGTCAAGGTCACAGATCAAAAAGTATGGTATCACTGAAAAGGTCTTGTCCCAAGGAACATTCATGTGAAGTTTGAAGGCTCTGTTGTGAATAGTATTAAAATGAGAGCAAAAAATGTGTATCAGAAAAAAATTGGAAAAGGGGAGATAATTCAGCCAAAATCAACAATGTTGTTATGGTCCTTTGTCAAAATGTAGCTCTTGTGATGATGAGTGTGTGTATGAAGTTTCATGAGGCTAGGTCTAATACTTTTTAAGTTATAGCCAAGGTTAAGTTTTTTTGGAACGACACAGGACGACGCAGGACGACAACGCAGACGCCGGAGTGATGACAATATCTCGAAAGTTTTTTTTTCAAAAAACAGACGAGCTAAAAAGTCACGTAATACCCCAGTTAGACCATCAAAAAGTCACATAAGACCGTCTGTCCGTCTGTTCGTCCACATGTTTCATTTTTTTCTAAATAACATAGAAACCGTCAACGCATCAACATATTAATATAAGGTCATAATATGATTACACAATTTCGTGGAAAGTTACATAACTCTAGCTACAATACTCTCAGAGTTATTGCTCTTTAAAAAACTTAAAAATGCAGCTTTTTTTTTTCGTCTTCTTTTTCATCTTTATTTCAAAACCGCTATAGATATCCAACTGAAACTTCCAATACTTATTGACAGTTGCCCTATGGTAAAACCGTGTCTGTCCGTTCGTCTGTTTGTATGTCTGTCTGTCATCTTTATTTCATGTTTAATTCTTAATATTTACATTTCCAGAGTAAAGTCTAATGTAAACCTATAGAAAACTATTGCGATCATACTTCCATGACCGCTTCGAATCACATGATTTTCAGTGACGTTAATTGACGTCATTCTAAACAATTGTTCTCTACGGGCGTTGATGACGTCAACGCTGCTCCGCTCTTTGTAGAAAAAACAGCGTGTGAATGTTTTTCAGCTTTAAAAGTTTGCCCTACAAGCATTTGTTGACCCAGTGATGAGTGTCAAATAATGTAAATATAAAAAATAAACTTAGCTTTTCTGCTTTTCATGAAAGTATGAACGACAGTGGGTCGCTAGCAAAGTTTGCATGAACCCTTCAGGGTTCATTAACTTTGCACGCGACCCACTGCGTTCATACTTCCATGAACTGCAGAAAAATAAATTTCAATTCTTAAATAACTTACAAACCTTCAAACGCATCAACTTCAATCTTTTACACTTGAGGCGACAATAACAGTATACAACTTCATGACAAGTAACGTAACTCTAGCTACAATACTCTGAGAGTTATTGCCCCGGAATTTTTTGCGGGTGCCCTATAGTAATCACCCTGCCTGTCCGTCTGGCCACCTGGCCGACCACATTTTTACATGTTTTTTTTTTTCTTAATAACTTACAAACCGTCAAACGCATCAACTTTAAACTTTTAATATAATATCATTACACAATTTCATGGCAAGTTACGTAACTCTATCTACAATACTCTCAGAGTTATGGCACTTAAGAAATCAACTTTTTTCATCTTCTTTTTCATCTTTATTTCAAAACCGCTATAGATATTCAAATGAAACTTCCTGTTCTTATTGACAATTGCCCTATAGTAATACACTGGCTGTCCGTCCGTTTGTTTGTCTGTCT
This sequence comes from Lucinisca nassula, assembly GCA_963580285.1. Classification (NCBI taxonomy): domain Eukaryota; kingdom Metazoa; phylum Mollusca; class Bivalvia; order Lucinida; family Lucinidae; genus Lucinisca; species Lucinisca nassula. The sequence continues at coordinate 9,494,863 of OY757014.1, forward strand.
GTCTGTCCATCATCATTTTTCATGTGTTTTTCTTAATAAACTTACAAACCTTCAAACGTTCATGGCAAGTTACGCAACTCTAGCTACAATATTCTGAGAGTTATGTCCCCGTAAAATTTTTGTGTGTGCCCAATAGTAATCACCCTGTCTGCCATTCTGTCCGTCCGACTGTCCTTCCACATTTTTCATTTTTTTTCTTAACAACGTACAAACCGTCAAACGCACCAACTTTAAACTTTAAATATATGGTCATATTATCAGTTGCGTAACTCTAGCTACAATACTGAGTTATTGCCCTTTGAAAAACTAAAAAATTCAGCTTTTTTCGTCTTCTTTTTCATTTTTATTTCAAAACCGCTATAGATATTCAAATGAAACCTCCTGTACTTATTGACAATAGTAAAAACCTGTTTGTCCGTCTGTCTGTTGTATGTCTGTCTGTCTGCTCGTCCGACCGTCCGCCAGTCCGTCTGTCATAAGTTATCATGTTTTTTCTTAATAACTTACAAACCTTCAAACGCATCAACTTCAATCTTTAAACGTAACGTCACAACAAATTTTTACACAATGTCATGGCAAGTTACGTAACTCTAGCTACAATACTCTCAGAATTATGGCCCCGCAAAGATTTGGGGGTGCCCTATTGTAATCACCCTGTCTGTCCGTCTGTCAGTGCTAACGAAACGATACTTATGTGACTCTACTTCTCTAGGTTTAGGTGACTCCAGTCACATGCAGTTTATTGCGTCAAAGTTTCAGTCATATAAGACCCATTTCGTTAGAAAAAAAAAATCTATTTAAGTGACTGGTCACATAAAAAAATTCACATAATACCCCAGTTAGACCACCAAAAAGTCACATAAGACCGCTTTCGTGAGAACGTCCGTCCGTCCGTCTGTTCGTTCACATTTTTCATGTTTTTTTTTTTTCTAAATAACTTTCAAACCGTGAAACGCATCAACTTTAAGCTTTAAATATAAGGTCATAATATCATTACACAGTTTCATGGCAAGTTACGTACCTCTAGCTAGAATACTCTCAGAGTATATTGCTCTTTAAAAAAACTTCAGTTTTTTTTTCGTCTTATTTTTCATCTTTATTTCAAAACCGCTATAGATATTCAACTGAAACTTCCTGCACTTATTGACAGTTGCCTATAGTAAATATCCTGTCGGTCCATCCGTCTGTTTGTTTGTCTGTCTGTCCGTCCGTCCGTCCGCCCGTCTCTCTGTCTGTCATCATTTTTCATGTTTTTTTTCTTTTTCTTAATGACTTACAAACCTTCAAACGCATCAACTTTAAACTTTAAATATAAGGTCATAATATCAGTCGCGTATTGCCCCTTGAAAATCTTAAAAATTCAGCTATGTTCATCTTCTTTTTCATCTTTATTTCAAAACCGCTACAGATATTCAAATGAAACTTCCTGTACTTATTGACCATAGCCCAATAGCAAAATCCTGTCTGTCCATCCGTCAGTTTGTCTCTCTGTCTGTCATCTTTTTTATTGCTTTTTCTTAATAACTTACAGATTTTCAAACGCATCAACTTCGATTTTTAGACTTAAGGACACAACGACATTACACAATTTCATGGCAATTTACGTTACTCTAGCTATACTGCTCTGAGAGTTATGGCCCTTGGAAAAGATCCATAAAAAATAAGCTTTTTCGACTTTTGTTTTAATCTTAATTCCAACTCCTCTGATAGCGCTGCGGGTCCTAGTCAGTTTCACGGACAACTTTAGTTGCTTGTTACAAATCAAGCAGCTCTACTCTGAACTTTTTCAATTTCTGCATTAAGGACCACTTTAATGGGCTACCATATTCCAAGATTGGGCAAACAAGTCCATTATATGTTGTCTCCTTCAAATCCTGGGGTAACTGATGAAGATTTCGCCTCAGGAAACCAAGTGTTCTATTCGCATTAGTACATATGTTGCTTATGTGTGTGTGTATTCCATCACAAATCGTGTGTGACTGTCACAAGAAGGTATTTAATGGAATTCACATTTTCGATGACCGTTCCCACTTAGGTGTAAGAAGTCTCAATGTTATTGGTCCCCTTTTAGTTATCTGTATAATATCGCTTTTAACGGGCTGAACCTTCATGCCCCATTTCCGTGCCTAACATCCTTATCTATTTATATCCTTCTGAAGTTCTAATTTCCCGATATCAAATACAGTCGTTTGCGAACAGTCTTTATTTCTGAGTCAATGTCAGTGGAAATATCATTAATGTACAGGGAGAATAGCAGCAGACCAAGAACAGTCCACTGTGGTACCCCAGATAAATTTGACGCTCACACTGAACATTCACCATTAACACTAACGCGCTGTTTTCTGTAGCAAAGAACGTGATCTATCCATTTGAGTCTTTCCGCCAATTCAGTAACCAAATAATTTGGATTTAAGTAGTTCATGAGTGGGGTGTCAAAAGCCTTCTCGAAATCCATAATAAATGTGTCCACCTGTACCCCTCTGTCCATGATTTTTACACAATCATTAATAACCGGGCTGAACTGAGTTTCACAACTATGCCTTTTCCTAAATGCATGTTGTCTGTCTGACAAATGTTATGATAATCCAAGTGGGCCATGATGTTTGAGCAGACTATGTGTTCAAGCAATTTACACAGAACACAGGTAAGGGACACCGGGCGATAACTACGAGCAAGAGCCCTGTCTCCACTTTGAAGACTGGGCAAATGTTCGCTAGGAGCTATTCTTTCGGGATTCACCCGTATCGAGAGATTGTTGGAACAGATGTGCAAAAACTGGACCTAACTCATTTGCTAGTTCCTTCAGGACTCTAGGATGAAGCCGTTGATTTCAGTTTAATTAAAGGCACCATTGAATTGACCAACTAGTTCCTTTCCGAGTCCGATTCAGCAACCCCGTTCTCTCCTTTTTTTATTAAGGGGTGGGATACTTTGCCTGTCTTTCTTCTGACTATTGATATATCTGTAGAAGTCTTTTGCCTTTACATCCCGTTCCAAGTTATTTACATAAAAGCATGCTGTTTTTTTATGTCATTCTTAATTCCTCGTCTCAAGTTTTCAAATTTGCCCGGCGTTTACCACTACCCAACTTATTTGCCTTAGCATGAATCTTGTACCTTCTCAACGTTTCTTCTTATCTCTGGTGTGATCCAAGGAATCAGAGATGCAGAATTGCTAGTTTTGGAGGGGATGTGATTGTCGGACGAAGCTTGAATGAAGGAAGTTGTCAAATCAAGGTTCCCCTGGACAGACCGAGCAGACTGAATGACCATTAAAGTATTTCTCCTTTGCAAATTTTAGCACATCCTTCCTCAAAGTTTCATAGTCACCCTCTTGATATAAGTACATCTTTCTACGAGATTTCTTTATATGAAGAGTTTAATAAATCCGGAAACAAATCATGATCACTTAGATTATCTGGAGACTGAATGAACATGCGGGAGAAATAAAAACACCCAATTAACCCTCTACATCTACCCAGTACCTGCTGCAAGGATAGCAGGCCTAGCCCAACAGTTGGACGACCCCGTGACGTAAGATGCAGGATAACTTACCCTACATCTACCCTTACCTGCTGCAAGGATAGTAGGCCTAGCCCAACTGTTGGACGACCCAGTGACGTAAGATGCAGGATAACTTCCCCTCACCCAAACCATTCCCGATGCCAAGAGGAAGGATGTATACAGGAGAATACACCAAATATTAAACCCGTGGCAATAAGAAAAGGAGTCAATATTACAAACACGAGTCCACAGATACAGTTATTTGAGAAACGAAAAGCCAAAGATATAAGGACCTGGCCTTATAACAGCCAAATGAAAAAAATCTACTTGGATAACGAAAAACAAAAGATATCATGACCACGCATAAACGGTTAGAGCAAAGATCTACCTGGGTAACACAAAGCAAACGATGTCATAATCATGCCTAAACTATGGAACCTGGTAAGGGACATGTTGGTTTTATTTTTTAAGTTGTCAGCACAAGATAATGTGCTCAAGATAATATGTGGTCTGTACAAGATATTCTCTTGTACAAACAACATAATATCTTGTGCGCACAAGATAATGTCTTGTTGGCACAACTTATTATCTTGTTTGCACAGCTTATTAACTTGTTCGCCACTATATCTTTTTCACACAATCTATTAACTTGTTCGCACAACATAATATCTTGCTTGCACAAAATAATATCTTGACCGCACAACATATTTTATTTTTCCAAAAAAAGAAAGAAAAACAAAATAATTAGAAATAAAAAAATAAAACATATCTAGAGCGAAAAACATATTGACGCTCATTGTCAATCATCTCGAAGTTCTATACACAAAAGCACTTATACTGCTCACGAAAAGCAAACGATATGGTGATAACTACGCCTTAAACATTGAGAAAAACCAAAACATTTAGAAGAAAGATCTACTTAAGTTGTGCAAAACTAGTTATATCATGGCACCGCATAAAAATGGACAGAAGAAAGATCTACTTAGGTTGTGCAAAACTAGTTATATCATGGCACCGCATTATAATGGACAGAAGAAAGATCTACTTAAGTTGTGCAAAATTAGTTATATCATGGCGCCGCATAATAATGGGCAGAAGAAAGATCTACTTAAGTTGTGCTAAACTAGTTATATCATTGCGCCGCATAATAATGGACAGAAGAAAGATCTACTTAAGTTGTGCAAAACTAGTTATAACATGGCACCGCATAATAATGGACAGAAGAATTATCTACTTAAGTTGTGCAAAACTAGTTAAATCATGGCACCGCACAATTATGGACAGAAGAAAGATCTACTTAATTTATGCAAAACTAGTTATATCATGGCGCCGCATAATAATGGGCAGAAGAAAGATCTACTTTTGTAACGAAAAACAAAAGATCACCACTTCGATGAAAACTGACAAAACACAAAAATACGATATTAGAACCGCCAGTTGGCAACAAACAAATGATATTGTGATAAGCCATATCTACATTAGTGTCTTCCATATGTGTAGAACTAGAAATTTTCAGATATTTTTTGTTATTTTTGATTCTTTTCTTTTTCTAATTTCTGCACAATATATATAGATTATGGGTACTCATTAGACCCGCCTCAATGACGCGGTTCTAACGAGCATCTACAATCTATGTTTTGAGTAAAAATGCCGATGGTCACGTATACCCTTCTAAACCAACTTTTACCCATATAAAGACGAGTTTACTTGGGTGATCATCACATGGACGATATCAGAACCGCTGCCTAAAAATTCCCAAGATGGGAAAACGTGTCTTTCGAACTGTGCAGTCAACGCCCAGTGTGAATCAGATCCGCCTGTCAACTAAGAATGTCTAATATGAAGAGATTGGTCGTTGCAAGGCGGTGCTTTTGTTGTGGTTTGTTATCGTCATTATCTTATGGTATGTCTTTGCATATATGTTCTGGATAGCAGCTTTGAGCATGTTTTAGGAACGATACTGTTCTTTTTTTCTTCCTACTTATGTATGTCCTTCTTTGGACGGAAGTTGAAAGGTTATTGTATAAATGCTGATAATTGCCTTCGCTTCTGCTTAACGTCAAGGGGCATCCATATAACGCGTAGAAAAGGCGATCGCTGGATGCGCAGGCTAATATAAGGCTTCGCCTTGCGCATATGTCGCAAGACATATTTTATCTGGCACCACCCGAATATCAACAAGATCTGTCGCAAGACATTATAGCTAGCCTGTTTCGCATCTGTATTTGTACGTTTGCACATCAATAGGAGAAAGACTTTTAAAACACCTCTTACATGAAGTATACGGCAAAATCACTGATCCATGAATTATAGGATTAGGTCACACTGACCTAGATATATATTTTGATGTCAACAATTGGGTCAGATGAAAAGAAAAACATCTCAAACATGACGATTCTCCAACAATAGTCTTGAATAATTTGCTTTTTTTCACTTCTGAAGACCATGAAAATTACCCATTATAGTCATGTCAGAAAGTGTGTGAAGCTCTCGCCTTTCTACTTGACAATATTTATATAAAATTTGGTACTGAGTTATTTAGACAAACTGTGGGAATTCCGATGGGAACATGTACGAATTGCACACCCATTGTGGCTGCTTAGTTCTTGTTCTGTTATGAAAGAGACTTTATGATGGCCCTTTATGTTGAAAAGCATTCTGAAGTTATTGAAGCTTTTAGCTCGACGTCTAGATATTCTGATAAATTATTAAATATTAACAATACCTACTTCGATGGTTTTATTAGTCAAATTTAATCCTCAGAACTACAGTGAAATAAAGCAAATTCTTCTGATACCGAGGCCCAAATTTTGGATTTACATCTATCTATTGTGGATGGGTTAGCATCATGCAAAACATTATGTTAAACGCGATGATTTTGATTTTGACATTGTTAATTTTCCTTTCTTGGATGGTGATGTTCCTCGTGTGGCATCCTACGGAGTTTATATATCGCAATTATTTCGATTTGCCAGAGTCTCTAGATATGTAACTGACTTCAACACTTGCAAAAAAATTACTAACTGCTAAACTTCCTAATCGGGATTATCGGTATCATAAACGTCCCAAAGTTTTACAAATTTAATAGACGTCATTTCGATTTAGTTTCAAAATTCAATGTTAGAAGTAAATCTCTTATGCAACAAGGCTTATCGGAACCCGAATTTTATGGTGACTTAGTATATAAATTAATATATGTTTGCAATGATTTCAGTACCCAATTTTCATAAAATCATTCTTTGATATAAGAAGATTTGGAACAACAACAGACTGCATGCATGATAGTTACATGTAACTCAATCACGGTTGATAACTTTGCTTCCCTCTTTAATTTCACGCCCCCTGGGTCGGGCCTCAGACCCTAAAGACTTACTTAAATATTTAGGTATTGCCGGTTAGTACCTGATACCATGGCTCAGAGGATTCTAACTGATGTTTTTCCTTTGCTGCAGAATTTCAGTTATTAAATCGTTGTTTTATCTCTGTAGTCGTTTGAATTTTATGTTATCGGAAATGTTGCACTGATAAGTTAGAAATCCTTCATGCGGACAGAACAAAATTATTTATTACTAGGATTGTGGTCACGTAAAATCGAATTTTAGCCCCCCCCCCCTCCCTCCGTCCATCCACCTACCCACCCCCAGTAAAAAACTTTTCTGACATTTCCATGGTGGTTGTTCTGTCGTGGTTTGTTATTGTTATAGGCAGTGTTTTTTTTATGTATTTATTGATAATATATTTTTAGTTTCGATGCTGGTTTGTCATTTTGTGGAAAAGGAGCTGTCCTTTTGGCTTGCCATCTGTGCCGTTTTCATTTCAGTGAATTTATTACAGTAAATTCTGTTATTAAGACCATCTAAAATTAAGACTAATTCCGCTTTTAAAAGCGTATTGAGAAGGGTGCAGTTATTCTTTCTTCAAATTTCCTGCACACATTGTCCTGTGGTCAAGGACCACATTTGGAACTGTCCAAAAGTGGTCTCAAAATAGGGATTTACTGTAAATGTTTATGTTTCTCTCCCTTTGGTGTTTCGGTTGTGATGTGATTGTTTCGGTTCTTGAACATTGCTATCACTTCTATTTTTCAAGATATATATGTAAAATTACTGATCCATGAAATAATGGTCACAATGACTAGATATAATTTTAGGTCAATCATCGGATCACTTGGAACTAATTTTCCAGATATGAAATTTCTCCATCGAAGAGTTTTCGAGTTATAAGGCAAATTTTCGAACAGGGAAATATAGGTCACAGTGACCTCGGTATATTTTTATGTCAATCATCGTGACACATGGAACTTACAATCCAGGTCTGACATTTCTCCGCATAGTATTCAAGATAAAAGACAAAATCACCGAACCATGAAATATAGGTCACGATAACTTAGATACACTTTGAGGTCAATCATCGGGCCTTATGGGCTAATTCCTAGATATGGCACTTTTCAAATAACAGTCTTCAAGATATAAGGTAAAATTATTGGACCGTGAAATGTAGGTCTGATGTATGTTCAGGTGTGCCTATAACTTGTTAGCATACTGGAAATGCATATACAATATTAGAAAGGTATTCTAGTTTTTGACCCTAGCCCCCATCCCCGCCACCACCACCGCCACCAGACATGAACCCAGTGGTGTGTTCTTGAAAAAGTATTCAAGATAGAATGTAAAATCACTGAACCATGACATTTAGGTTACACTGATCTAGATACATTTTAGATCTATTATCAGTTGAAATATAGCTCACACTGACCTAAAATGAGTGTTTTAAGTCAATCATCGGAACTTATAATCCAGGTTTTGTATGCTGTGGAGTCCTCAAACATCTTTCACCTTTGTAGTTTTTTGATTTGTATATTCTCGGAGATGTTACACTGATGAGTTAGGAAGCCTTCATGCGGCTAAACAAAATTAGTGTATACCGCGACAGAGGTAAGGGCGAGGATTATGGCCATGTAAAATCGTTTTAAGCCCCCAGTGGAATTCTTTCCACTGACCGTTCCAAGGCGGTTCTTCTGTGGCGGTTTATTTATGTTGTTGTTTGTTACTTACTGTGTGTATCACTTGTGTCTTTTTATTTTGGATGGTTATTGGCCATTTTGTGGGAAAGTAACTGTCCTTATGACCTTCCTTTGTTTAGGTTTCCATTATGGTCTGGTCGCTTCATGTTTGTGTTTCTTTCCCTTTGGTGTCTTTGATGGATGGAGTAAGTTAATTGTATCGATTCCTGATCTTTGTTTTACTTCTACTTTGAAGTTTCTCAAGCAAATAAGGCAAAATAAATGAACCATGAAATATAGGTCATACTGACATACAGATATATAAAGGTCAACCGTCCGGTCACAAGGAACTTAAATACCAGGTTTTGTCACTCATCGGGTCAAATGGAAATAACAATCCCGATATGACATTTCTCCAAATAGTATTCAAGATAAAAGGCAAAATCACTGAACCATGAAATATTCATAACGATGACCTAGATATATTTTGATGCCCATCATCGGATCATATGGATTAATGTCCCAGGTATGACATTTCTCCAAAAATAGTCTTCAAGATAAAAGGTAAAATCACTGGACCGTGAAATGTAGATCTGGGCCCAGGATTACAATCGTTACTTAATTTAAGGTCGACTTAACGGTTTAAGGAGGAATTCTTATCTTAGTAAAGTATTTCCTTAAAAAGTGTATTCGAAAGCCACCTATTTCATTTACTTAGCTAAGTATTTAACTTCGGATAAAGTCGTAATTTTGACGGAAATTTTCACGACAATTAGCACGTAAATTTCAAATACATATTGATGTAGGCGGCCCACAATTTTCCCGCGATCTGTCAAAAATTACTTCTTCTGTTTGATTGAATGGAGACAAAAGAAAATATGATGGTTTGGTTTCCATTTCACTACATAAACCATGAAAAATGTTTTATACACTATAAAACGTGTTTCAATGAAGGATCACACTCGATCACGATTTGTGCGGACAAACATTGGTCACAATGTAGCACCGCGCCATATTCAAAACGCTGTTTCTACAGGGTCCCTTTAGAAACAAGAAATCATACAATATTTGAATATACACACCAAAAGGCTTATATGCAGTGGACGGTCCGACTCACATCACTTTGCCTGGGTAGGCTTAGTCCTTTTAAGCTGTTTACCAGTGCTCGTGCCAGTGTGGTCAGTTTCAGCTCTGCATGGAAGCATCATGCAGCCAAATCTGAAGCCCCGAGGGGCGGGGGCGGATTCGGTTTTATAGAGTCTGTCCATGATTCAACCCTTCTCATGCCGTTATACGCATTGCATAATATTCAATACAATAAATATATTCTGCACTATGGTGAAGAACAGGGAAGACTCCCGCAGAAACCACCCTAAACTTAACCCCGGCTACAATATTGTTTTCGGATGTCATTATTATACATGTATGTAGTTTATATAGTCATTAACGACTAGATCCAACATCGTGCAGACAAATACGGAGAAAAACCGTAGCTCCAGTCGGAGTAAAACAAAGGAAAAAAAACGGGATATAAAATCTCTGTACATTCCATCTCGGATTGCCCCGTCTTTTTAATGAACGAGGTCCTTGTCTGCGTATTACCTTACAGTTGATGAGGCATAAAGCGCTCACTCACTCACCTCACAAACACACTCAATCACTCACATGCACAAGCTTACAAGGGAGGTGGACGGCCCCCCGCCCATCGGGGCTTGACGAAATAGAGGGGCTGCTTGATGCTTCCACGCAGAGCTGAAATCGACCCGCACACGAGTACTGGTAATCCGTTTAGGGGGATCTAAGTCTGCCCAGGCAAAGCGGTGCGAGAATATAAACCCTATTGGTTTCACTGGGCTGCAGGGCTTGAGATGTCATTTCATCTCGATGTCGGGTAAAAGTCCCACAAAATTGGAAGCAACGTCTCCAAAATGACTTTTACAGTGTTGACGGGGACGTTAAACCTCAAATCAAACAAAACAAACAAGGGAGATGGTACGCCTCAAACTTATTTTTATTTAGCATTTCAAGGCAAGGAGAAGAAGCATATGATTCGTTGTGGCCAATATCAGTTGGACACCCCAGTGACGCAAGATACACGTCACCTTACCTCACCCAACCAGCACAGGCCGACCACACGCGACCTCCAGTAAACCACTTAGAAGGCTTAAGCCTGCCCAGGCAAAGTGGTGCAAGTCGGGCCGTCCATGCATATACGAGTTTGATTGGGCGACAGGGCTTGAGATGTAATTTCATCTTAATGTCGGGTAAAAGCCCGACAAAATTGAAAGCAACACTTCCAAAATAAAACCTAAATAGTGTTGCGAGGACGAATCTCAAATCAACCAAAAAAAATTTCTTTGTATTTAATAAATTTTGATATCGCGAATCTTACACAAATGGTCCTTTCATATGAAAGTTACGAAAGGGCCTTCGAATTGGATTTTAAATTGGATGTTATTGCCTTTACTATGACCATTTGCCCAGCAAATGTACATCGCTGACATACGTTACAGTTGTTCACGCCAAAATAGTAATTATTTACATTTCAAGTGTAAAGACTAATGTAAACCTATAGAAAACAATGCTGTTCATACTTCCATGAACGCATCGAGTCATATGATTTTCCATGACGTCAAGTGATGCCAGTCTAAACCATGGTTCTGTATGATCTCATTGGGCGTTTCGCTCTTTATAGAAAACTGCGTGTTAACGTTTTTCAGCTTTAACAGTTTACCTTATAAGTGAGGAAAAAAGAATGTAAATATAAGACATATTTTTTCGATGTTCATGAAGGTATGAACGACAGCGGGTCGCTAGAAAAGTTTCGGAGTTCATTTACTTTGCAGGCGACCCTATTCGTTCATACTATCATGAACAGCAGAAAAATAAAAGTCATTTCTTAAATGCACGTGGCGTCATACTATTTCATGACACTGAATATAAAGACGGCATATGATGGTTATGAACATTGTATGCGTAAAAGTACCAGGACATGCATAAGCGTAGGAACATGGACCAGCTGTGCCACAGGATCAATTTTTAAATGACAGACAAAAGTAATATGCGCAAGCCTCCCCACCCCCGCCCCCCGACACACAAACCTGTCGGCCCCGCCCACCCATCGGGGCTTGAAGAAATAAATTGGCTGCATGACGCTTCCACGCAGAGCTGAATCCGACCGCACACGAGTAGTGGTTACCCACTTAGAGGATCTAATAAAAATCAAAAATGAGTTACTTTAAGAGCAATGAAAACATTCATAAGAAAGAAAATGGGTTTCGGCTAATAAAGCCTCATCAGTGACCCTGTAATGATCCGGCAAAGAAAGCCAGAGGAAACATACTGCAATTTTGCGAATTTCGAATAGGCAGTCGATTCAAAGACTGATATATATCAAAACGGGGTCCAAATAATTAAAAGCCTGTCTAGAATATGAGTCTAAACCAATAATTTATTTCTGATTTCTCAGAATATTCTCGCTGATCTCAAAGGACCAAAAGTAAAATATAAACTGCACTAAGCCTGCCCAAAGGGGCTTGAATCTTTTTTTTTTTTTTTTTTTTTCTTGATTTAATCCCCTATGGAATGCCCAGGAAAAGCGGCGCGAGTCGGACCGTCCATGCTTATAAACCCTATTGGTTTCATTGGGCGACAGGCTTGAGAAGTCATTTCATCTCAATGTCGGGTAAAAGTCCCACAAAAAGGAGCAACGTCTCCAAAATGACCTGTATATAGTTGACGGGGACATTCAACATCAAATCAATCAATCAAACATACACACACCTACCCTGACAAAAACAACCAAGTCGTTTAAGACTCCTTTTCGCTTGTAAGAACCTTCCTACACCAAACAATAAATTGTTGCCCTGTTACCAGAATTATACAGTATTATGTAAAGTAAAGTTTTTATACAGCTCTATCGGTCGAAAACTGTGACACACCAAGGGAGAAATACATCCCAGTTGTTTTATACCTCATCGCCAAGTCGACTTGCGCTACAAGGAGGAAAAAAAAAAGTCTTGACCGGGACCCGAAACCAGGGCCTCTTGTGTATGATGCAAACACTTTACCGTCTGAGCTACCGAGGATGACTGGTGATTTTGAGCAAATACAAGCTCTCGTGTTTGCCGTTGTTGATATATACATTCATGTGTCAAGGTCAAATCTTAAAAGTTAAGGTACCTACCTGGGTTACCTTAAATATTTAAGTATTTTCTATGGTTAAAATACCATCGACTTAAACGAAAGAAATTCTTTGTAGTTCACTTCATACGACAGTTAAGTAAATACTTAGTTTAAGTAGGTACTTAAAATTTAAGTACGCATTGTAATCCTGGGTCCTGATGTATAATCAGTTGTGTCTTTAACTTTTTATCATAATGGAAAGGCATATTAAATATTACCATGGTACCCTAGCTTTTGAATCTTCCCCCCACCACCCTCCTCAACCACCACCATCAGGCATGAATCCAGTGGTGAGTGTTCTTTTGGAATCTCAGAAGTTCTAATATGAATGTTCCAATACTAAGTTCTAATAAGAATGCTCGGTGATGAGTGACTGTCTGTTGAGATATAAGCATTTGAAAAACTCCATCGTAGTATTACAAAGATTTCCTAGATTTTGACCCATAGCCCGACCCCCAATAATGAACCCAGGGGTATGTTCTTTTTTAATCTTAGAAGACCCCCTCCAGGTAGCCAAGTTCCAAATAGTAATGCTTTCTGATGAGTGAATGTCGAGTTTTAAGCATTTGAAAAAAACTATAGCGCAGTGTGACGGGAACAGGAACGCAAATGCAGACGACTAGCTCTCCTCGTACTTCGTACAAGCGATTTGATTAACGGAAAGCTGAGATATGGCTGTGAACTAAAATCTATCAACTATTGTCATGTCAAACTGCTTAACGTTATTGTATCTTGTTAATGCGATGAAAACAAACGAAATCAAGCTGGAATATTTAACACCAGACAAAACTCTTACATGCCAATCCTAATGTAGATGGATATTCCGGATTTATTTTCCTTCATTTTTGCAAAGGCGACAATTTTAGTGCTTCTTCATTGCTTTCTTATCATCCGCGTCAGACAGGAAACACAAGTTCTACGAGCCTTATTTATTCGAGAAAAAAAAGCTCTTATTTTTATATTTTCGGGACAAAGTTCACAATCAATCCTTTAAGTTAAGGCCGCCTGAAATTCTATTAAAAACAACTTGTGAAATTTTATATTGCTGTATAAAAAGTATTAAAACCCGAAGTGGTGGATATTTTTTCTAATTTTTCGATTACAAGCATCTAGAAAATAGCTGTTGGATTTCAAAAATACGATAGGTTTTCCGAAATAGTAAATTGTGACATTAAAATATCAGACCATAAATTATAGGTGATCTTAAATTTAAACCTTCTTGTCATCCTTCTAGTATGCAATAAACTCTGGGTGAACATTCGGAAGCATGTACATGCGTGCTTGCGGCGTGCATGCGCTTATGGGCTACTACTACTATTACTACTACTACTTCTACTACCACCTAATTCTATCCATCTATACTTATACTGCTATTGGGCATACGTGACATTACATACACTCCATATTTGCAGGATGGAAGCCAACATAGAAATCGTGTAATTACGGTAGGAATCTTTAATCTTAGCACGCGATAACTCTACGTTCACAAAAGGGGCTCCAGTTAACGCACCGATCCGAAGGACAACGCCCTTTATGACATTCCTCCCTATGAATAATTCCAGTGGAGCATGTTAGGACACTGAAATGGTATCACCGCAGCTGGGGATCAAGCCCGGGACCTCCAGCATCAGAAGCAAGTGCACTGGTCACTGAGCTATAACTCTACGATATTAGACATATACAAGCATCCATAGTTCCTTTAAGCTTGTATGTCAAATGCATTTCAGAAGTGAATTTTGAAAGCCTTTTAATAAGGCGTGGTGATGGTAAAGCCTACATGTAGTCTTTCGTGTAATTATGACATAGGATCTCCGTGGACTCGTGGTTTAGAGACCTAAGGCCAGCTGTTCAAAACCAACGATGTCGTTAGTTAACGTACCGTTAAAACTTTGCTAATTTTCTACATGTCAAAAGTGTGTTAAAAATTGCTTCACAGCAAACATACTACTGTATAAAATATTGCACCTATTAGAAAAACAATAACATTTCGACCATTAGCGAGCTTTTTAAACTAACGATGATTTTTTTCATGTTTTTTTTTCTATCCGCATCAAACCAACGTTTTGTAAATTGGCAAGTGTTTCGGTGGGAGCAAGTGAAATAGTCTTGAAAAGACGTTTAACCTATGTGAGCTATGCTAGCTAGCAACTAGTGGTTCTGTTAACCTAAAGAATAGTGACAGAGTTGACACTGAATAGCAGCAAGCTTCCCTTCCAGACGTTGATAGCCTTATGTCGACCTATACAGAGGAGACAGATATCTCGAATATTAACGATAAAGTAGACGGTCATTTCTTTCCACAAGTGTCTGACTCCAGCGCCAGCTACACAAGGTTCAAGTTCCCTTTTTCTTTATCTTAACTGGCTTTTTAACATTAATGAAAACTCAAAATTGAAGCATCTAAGCCAGGGGTAAACCTGCGCTTCCTATCTTCGCTAAATGGGCACATCCGTTTCAATTATAACGCCATACACATGTACATAGTCATACTGAAACGATCTCACCACAGCTAAGAAAATAAAGCGCAATGTTTTCACCCGTCTTCCGGAGGCTTTTGAACATTCACCATCTTATACCATTACCAAATAGAAAAAAAAGTGAATGATCTTTAAAATGGTAAAGAAAGTCATATTATAGAAATAAAGCAAAAACAAAACGTCATAAAAATTCAAAGCAATTTTATGAAATGTAATCCCTGTTCTCTTCGCTAAAAACAAGATCAATGGGCACATTATCGTGCCCTATATGACTGAATTTACTTGTGTATTACACATGCATAGGAATGCTTGTGTAAAACATGTAAAGGGTCATACAGGACAGAAGGCGCCACTTTTGATTGGTTTTGAACATTCACCATATTTTATAAACACCAAATATGAAAAGGGAATGCCCATTATTAATTTTTTTTAAGTCATTTTATTTTTTTAATTATTTATTTTTTGGTACAGCTTTGGAGTATACATTTTCGCCACATTTTTAATGTAGTTTTGACCTAAAATCTTGTAACAATCAGTAGGCTCATTCAGTTCATGTATTACGCTTTATACATATGTATTGTGCAATACACATGTATATGGTCGTACAGAAAAGAAAGCAGCACTCATGATTGTTTTTGAACATTCACCATAGTTTATCAACGCCAAATAACAAAAACGTTAATGTCCACAGAAAACAGGGCCTAATTAAATCTTGGTATCAATTTGGGAAAAAATTGGGAACAAATTTCGATAGAAGTAAGGCGACTTAAACCCGGTAAACTGTAACTGAAGTAACGTATTCGAGGAAAGAAGGCACCTCCTACTTTAGTGGTAAAACCCGTCCTATGTCCAAAGTATGAGCTGAAACAAAGAATCAAATCGGGGAAGAAAAGTTTGTTTTTAATTATTGGCAACACTGGCAGTAATTTGGTACGAAATCCAACTCGTTTGTATTTCTTTCCCTTTGGTGTCTTTTATGGATGGAGTAAGTTAATTGTATCAATTCCTGATCTTTGTTTTACTTCTACTCTGTAATACATATTCCCGAAACGATGCATCGCGTTCACAAGTCCGTATATTGAAACCCCCTATGAACCCCACGTTATGTAGTGAAAACGAGGTAAACATTAGTTTTCTTAGTTTTGCTCTAAGACGTAGGATGTGGGTACTCGTTATGACCGCTTCAAAGTAGCAGTTCCCACGAGCATCCTTAACATATATTTGGACATAATCACAAGTTTTCATCGGCAACAATAACGGTTTCTGGAGAAATGAGGGAATGCACTATATCACACGGATGTATTATCGCAATAAAAGAGTTTGAGATTGTTGTTTGTGTTTGTTTGGTTTGAGGTTTAACGTCCCAGTCAACACTATATAGGTCATTTTGGAGACCCTGCTTCAAATTTTGTGGGACTTTTACCCGATGTACCCGATATTGAGAAGAAATGACATCACAGGCCCTGCCGCCCAATGCAACCAACAGGGTTTATAAGCATGGACGATCCGACTCACACCGCTTTGCCTGGGCAGGCTTAGATCCTCTTAGCGGTTTGCCTGTACTCGTGTGCAGTCGGTTTCAGCTCTGCGTGGAAGCACCAGGTAGCCCATATATTTCTTCAAGCCCCGATTGGCGGGGGCAAGTGAGATTGTTGAGAATTACGTTGCTAGTTTATACAGTGAGTGATTGAGTATTTGAGTTTTACCTTCCACCACCAGCTAAGGTCATACGGAGACGGGACGTCGGTTAAAAAACCCATCCGAAAGTCTGTAGAAGCCCGGGATCGATATTGCGACCCCTGGTTTACAAGGCGAGTAGCAAAACCACTACACCACGGAGGCTTCTACGCTAGTTTATACAAAATTACGATAACATACCCGTGCGACATATGCAGTTTTTTCACATCTCCAAAATGGCTACTTTTCTGTTGAAAATCCTTGATATTTATACTGCAAACATAGGTTGTGGGTGCTCGATTGAGACGTTTCTTACCAGTAACCACAGCCTATGTCTAGGAGTAGAAGTAAGAACAATAATGTGTACCCCAGTTAACCCCACTTTTCTCTGTATAAAGTGGGGTTTCGGGTGTGTTCATTTCACGGACATGATCACGTGATGATATCGGCTGAGTCAAACAAAACGTACCTTTGAACATGTGCATACAGGGAAAACGAACCTCAACCTGCGTCTATACCCGCTGAAATAGTATACAGACTTCTCGCTTTGGAAAATTGTGATCAAGGGGCATTCATATCTTGCACAGGAAAGATTCTTAACAGACCGGATTCGAGACTTCGCAATGTGCACGTCTGAAAACAAATTTTCTTGCTTCACACAGACAATGTCATCATTCATGTTTCTCAAATAATTTGACACAGACAGTATTATCATTCATGGCTCTAAGGATTCGTATTTCCTTTAAGGGTGAACCTCTATTGATGAAAGGAACGGAATATGTTTGAAAGAATGGTCTCAGCTGAATGTGTAGTCATTTCCCTTAACATGATATAATACCCCGAAAAGACATTGACAGATTAATGAAGACTGTGCTGTATAAAAAAGTATTAAAACTCCATTCGGTGGTTATTTCTAAATTTTGTCGATTAATGGCATCTAGAAAATAAATGTTTTGATTTTAAAATACGATTGATTTTCCGACTAAAGTAAATTGCGACATTAAAATATCTGACAATAAATTCTTAAAATAATGAACAATTGTAAACCTAGTAAATCCTTCTAGTATGTACAAAACTCTGAGCAAAATTTTGGAAGTCACTGCGTGCGGCGAGCGTGTACGTATGTGTGTGTGTGCTTCTACTATTACTACTACTACTACTACTACTACTACTACCACCGCATTCTATATTTCTCTTCTTATACTGCAATTGGTCATATTTGACATAACATACACTCCAGATTTGCAGGATGGAAGCCTACATAGAAATCGTGTTATTACGGTGGGGATCTTCAACCTTCACGATGGATGACTCCCCATGTACAAATTGGCCTCCAGTTAACCTTCCGATCCGAAGGACAACGCCATTCCTTCCTACATATAAGTCCAATGCCGCATGTTAGGACACTGAAATGTTATCACCGCTGCCGGGGATCAAACCTGGGACCTCCAGCATCAGAAGCAAAAGCTCGCTATTAAGAACATATACACGCAAGAGCTAAATCCATAGAAGTTACTTTAAGCTTGTATGCCAAATAGATTTCAAAAGTGAATTCTGATGCGGTGCGGTGATGGCAACGCCTACATGTAGTCGTGCATGTAATTATGACACAGGATCTCCGTGGAATTGTGGTTTTGAGACCAAACTAACGATGCCGTAGGGTAACGTATCGTTAAAACTTTGCTCATTTTCTGCATGTCAAATGTGGGTTAAAATTTTCTTTTCTGTATAAAATATTGTAATTATAAGAAAAGTTAACATTTTGACCAAAAGCGAGATTCTCTGTCTCTGGTCGGGCCCATCGGAGTCTAAGTGTTGGTTTTCTTTTGCTTCAGCATTTCAGTGGTTTCTTGCTGTCGAGTTCTCACCGTTGTTTCATCTCTGTGGTTGTTTGATTTTTGTGTTCACTGAGATTTTGCACTGATGAGTTAGGAGGCCTTCATGTGGACTGAACAAATTATTTACGTAATCTAAATCGCGACGGACGTAAGGACGAGGATTGTGGCCACATAAAATCGATTTAAGCCCCCCCCCCCTAGTGGAATTCGTTTCACTGACCGTTCCAAGGCGGTTCTTCTGTCGCGGTTTATTTTTGTTATGGTTTGTCTTTGAGTGTGTGTATGGCTTATATTATTTTGTTTTGGATAGCTAATTGGCCATTTTGTGGGAAAGTAACTGTCCGTTTGGCTTTCCGCTATTGATGTTTCCATTAGGGTCTAGTTGTTTATGTTTTTGTTTTTTCCCTTTGGTGTCTCTGATGAGGGCTGTGGGTTAAATAGATCGATTCCTGGTCATTGCCTTCTCTTCTATCTTGTTTAGCTAACGATGATTTTTCATGTTTTTTTTTTTTTAAATCCGCATCTAACCAACGTTTTCTAGCTCGGTGCAAATGGGATATTCTTGAAAAGACTTTTAACTTATGTGAGCTATGCCAGCAACTAATGTTTCTGTTGCCCAAAAGATTAGTGACAGAGTCGACACTGAATAGCAGCAAGCTTCCCTTCCAGATTTTGATAGCCTTATGTCGACCTATACAGAGGAGAATATTAACGATAAAGTAGACGGTCATTTCTTTCCACAAGTGTCTGACTACAGGGTCAGCTACACAAGGTTCAAGTTCCCTTTTCTGTATCTTGACTTTAGTGAAAACTCAAAATTTTAAGCATCGAAGCCAGGGGTAAACTCGCGCTTCCTATCTTCGCTAAATGGGCACATCCGTTTCAATTATAACGTAATGCGCATGTACATAGTCATACTGAAAAGATATCACCACAGCTAAGAAAATAAAACGCAATGTATACACCCGGCTTCCGGAGGCTTTTGAACATTCACCATCTCTTATCAATACCAAATCGAAAAAAGTGAATGGTCTTTAAAACGGAAAAGAAAGGTATATTATTTATAGAAATAAAGCAAAAGCAAAACGTCATAAAAATTGAAAACAATTAATACAAACCCTCTTCTCTTCGCTAAAAGCAACAATCAATGATCACATTATCCTGTCCTATATGACTAAATTTACTTGTGTAATACACATGCACAGGAATGCTTGTGTAATACATGTAATGGGTCATACAGGACAGAAGGCGCAACTTATGATTGGTTTTGAACATTCACCATATTTTATAAACATTAAATATGAAAAGGGAATGCTCATAATTATTATTATTATTATTATTATTATTATTATTATTATTATTATTATTATTATTAAAGTCATTTTATTTATTTTTGTTTTTGTATAGATTTGGAGTATACATTTTTGCCATAGTTTTATTGTAGTTTTGACCTAAAATCGTGTAACAATCAATAGGTTCATTCAGTTCATGTATAACGCTTTATACATATGTATATGGTCGTACAGAAAAGAAAACAGCACATATGATTGTTTTTGAACATTCGCCATAGTTTATCAGCACCAAATACCAAAAAAAGTGAATGTCCACAGAAACGAAAACAGGGTCTAATTAAATTTCTTTATTAATTTGGGAAACATTTTGGAACAAATTTCGATATATGTAAGGCGACTTAAACCCGGTCAACTGCAACTGAAGCAAGGTATTCGAGGAAGGAAGGGTCCTCCTACTTTAGAGGTAAAACCCGCCCTATGTCCGAAGTGTGAGCTGAAACAAAGAATCAAATCGGGGAAGGAAAGTTTGTTGTTATTTATTGACAACACTGGCAGTAATTTGGTAGACGACAAAGAACTCAATTCTGGCTCTGCCGCTACTTAATACATATTCTCGAAACAATGCATCGCGTTCACAAGTCCGTATATTGAAATACCCTGTGAAAAGTAGAAGTGGAGGCAATGACCAGGAATCGATACAATTAACCCACAGCTCCCATCAGGGACACTTTATGTAGTCAAAACGAGGTATACATTTTTTTTCTTATTTTTTGCTCTGAGACGTAGGTAGTGGATACTCGTTATGACCGCCTCAAAGTGGCAGTTCCCATGAGCACCCTAAACATATGTATGGAGTTTATCACAAGTTTTCATCGGCAACAATAACGGTTTCTGGAGAAATGAGGGAATGCACTTTAACACACGGAAGTATTATCGCAATGAAAGTGTGTGTGTGTGTGTGTGTGTGAATTCGGGTTTAACGTCGCTTTCAACAATTTTTCAGTCATATCACGACGGTGTCTGGTTGCGACAGGGAGCTCAATGTTCACTTTTATAGTGCTGCCTCACTGAAGTATCATGTCCCAGACACATTACATGATACCACACCCAGTCACATTATCCTGACACTGGGTCGACCAGTCCTAGCTCTACCCCGTAAATCTGAGTGCCAAGCGAGGAGCAGCTAGTACCATTTTTAACGACTTTGGTATGTCGCGGCCCGGGATCGAACCCGTGACCTCCCGTTCCCCGGAGCGGACACTCTCCCAACTGAGCTATCGGTGCCGGTATCGCAATGAAAGAGTTCGAGGTTGTTGTTTTTGTTTGTTTGATTTAGTTCAGTTTAATCTAATTTATTTTAGTTCGATTGGGATGAAAGCTTCAAGCTTATTGAATCGCTCTCGAACACTCATTCCGGGTGTTTTCATGCGCGAGCGAGAGAGAGGCAGTGGCTTACTCATTTACACCTTAATGTCCCCGTCAACACTATATAGGTCATTTTGGATACACTGCTTCCTATTTTGTGGGACTTTTACCCGACAATGAGAAGAAATGACATCTCAAGTCCTGTCGCCCAATGAAACCAAGAGGGTTTATAAGCATGGACGGTCCGACTCGGACTGCTTTATCTGGGTAGACTTAGATCCTCTAAACGGTTTACCAGTGCTCGTGTGCGGTCGGTTTCAGCTCTGCGTGGAAGCATCATGCAGCCCATATATTTCTTCAAGCCGCGATGGGCGGGGCGAGTGAGGTTGTTGAGAATGAGAATAACGTTGCTAGTTATACAAAATTACGATAACACACCCATGTGACATATGCATTTTTTCACATCTCCGCAATGGCTACTTTTCTGATGAAAATCTGTGATATTTTTCTTATTTTTACTGCAAACATAGGTTGATGGATTTCGAATGAGACGTTTCTAATGAGTAACCGCAACCTATGTCTTGGAGCAGAAGTAAGGAAAATAATGTATAACCCGTAAACCCCACTTTTCTCTTTGTAAATTGGTGTTTATGGGGTGTTTATTTCACGGACTTGATCACGTGATGATATCGGCTGGGTCAAACAAAACGTACCTTTGAACATGTGCATACAGGGAAAACGAACCTCAACATGCGTCTACCCGCTCATATAGTATACAGACTTCTCTCTTTGGAAAATTGTGATCAAGGGGCATTCATATCTTGCACAGAAAAGATTCTGATCAGACCGGATTCGAGACTTCGCAATGCGCACGTCTGAAAACAAATTTTCTTGCTTGACACCGACAATGTCATCATTCATGTTTCTAAAATAATTTGACACAGAAAATAGTATCATTCAAGGTTCTAAGGATTGTTTCCTTTAATGGTGAACCTCTTTTGATGAAAGGAAAAACGAAATATGTTTGACAGAATTGTCTCAGCTGAATGTGTAGCCATTTCCCTTAACATGATTTTATACCCCGAAAAGACATTGACAGATTAATGAAGACTGTGTCAGTATTCAACGGAAAGAAGGAAAGCGAAGCTAAAGTTATAACAAATAGTCACAAGGACAAATAATTGAAACCCTGACTGAAATAGTCTAATTGCAATAAAGTGCTTTGAGCCACGTCTTATATTTTCCAGTATATAGCCAGAGAAATTACAGCTGGGCGCGGTAGCACAGTCACTTGCGCGCCTGAGTGTTGTTCTGGAGGATAAAGGTTCAACCCTCTCCGCCAAGAAAAAAAGATCATTATCTTTTTGTTTAGTATATATTTCTACTGATTTAAGAAGGACAGTTGTCTGTTGCTTGTGAATGTGTACACGTGCTGGAATCTGCATAGAAGGTCAAAACATTTCAGGAAAACAAATGTTTGGCATACTGACCACCTCGACATGACGACAATTGTTTACTTGTTTATTAGGACTCTCAAAAGGGACACGAACGAGCCAAAAACTGTCAGCCCCCCCACAAAAGGGTACTTTAATAATGGATTTTATCATCGAAATTTATCATACCTTTGCCTGAGTTAATTCAGTCTTCAATGTTTACACATGCACACAGAAACAGAGAGGAAATAATCTTTCTAAGATGAATACTAGATGAAACTACTACTAGAAACTACTACTACCACTACTTCATCTACTACTACTACTACCACTGATGTTCCTCGGGCCCCGCCCATTGGGGCTTGAAGAAATAAATTGGCAGCATGATGCTTCCATGCAGAGCTGAATCCGACCACACACGAGTACTGGTAAACCGCTTAGAAGATCTAAGCCAGCCCAGGCAAAGCGGTGCGAGTCATGCTTATAAACCCCATTGGTTTCATTGGACGATAGGGCTTGAGGCGTCATTTCATCTCAATCCGGGTAAAAGTCCCACAAAATTGGAAGCAACGTCTCCAAAATGACCTTTACAGTGTTGACGGGGACGTTAAACCTCAAATCAAACAAACAAACAAATCCCGCT
The DNA here is from genome assembly GCA_963580285.1 of Lucinisca nassula. Classification (NCBI taxonomy): domain Eukaryota; kingdom Metazoa; phylum Mollusca; class Bivalvia; order Lucinida; family Lucinidae; genus Lucinisca; species Lucinisca nassula. The sequence goes on from OY757014.1 coordinate 9,518,278, forward strand.
GTTGCGTGCTGTTGTTGTTGCTGCTAACTAACTAACTAACTAACTAAATAAATAAATAAATATATAAATTAGCTGACACATGCGAAAAAAGCCAATAACATTCACCAATGTACGTTTATTAACTGCACGCGCACAGCCAACTTATAGGGCTAGATATCTGACTTCTTGCAGTAAGGCATCCTGAAGTTCAACAAAGGTCCAGGCGAGACTGCGCATATGAAGAAGTTCACCTTAAGTCTTGCAGGTGACACTGCAATAGAGACTCATTTCTCATAAGCTATCTCACATAAATAAATAAATAAATAAATGAGCCGCGTCTTAAGAAAAAGTGTTATGTATCATTGGTAAAGCCTTGATTGGCCAGAGCACCAATACGACTCAGTGTATTCTGAAACAAAGGCCAACAGAGCTATCTGGTTCTATAGATATTAATTATACTGATCTATCTATATGACTGTTAAATCACGGACAGGGGAACCAGAAAGGTGGATATCTCGTGGCTTGACTCAACTAAATAAATAAATAAAAACAAAACTTACTGATTAATAAGTAAATAAATACATATACACATAAACAGATTTTAAACAAATTTGGACAACATTCCAGCCAGAGAGGATTCATTTTTTTTTTGTTTTGTTTTGCTTTGTTTCCTTTTTTACTTCTTTCGTTTGTGTAATCATTCCAACAGGTTAATTTAGTGCGTGCGTGCGTGCGTGCGTGCGCGCACGTGTGCGTGCGTGTGTGTGTTACAAAGCATACGGAACCTGGCATGTCGTCAGCAGTCAACATTCTATTTGTTGGTTAGAAAAAAGCTAGTAGCTGCAGGAATAAGGTTAGCAGCTGATTAGATATGCGGTTACAGAAGCCGTTTGAACTGAAATGCGATTTGCAAGCAATTGTTCTTACACGATTCACAATAGAAAAAATAACTGCATTTTATCCCTCGCAAATATATAGGATCTAACTGGACCTGCAATTGCATATCAAGGCGAAGTTTTCTGCCATGGAAGGCCTAAAAGTTATCAGTAATGTTAACTATAATGGAAGGCTTAAGGGTAATCAGTAATGTAAAAAAGTAATTTAGAGCCTTAAGAGCTCAGAAAAGTTAACTGTAATGAAAGGCCAAAATGTTTTCAGTAAAGTTACACGTTATGGAAGCTCTTAACGTTATCAGAAATGTGAACTTTAAGATTTTCAGTTAACTATAATGTTAGTCCTAAAATTTATACGCAATGTTAACTGAAATGAAATGCTTAAGGCTATCTGTAAAGTTAACTGTAAATGAAGGCCTAAAGGTATTCAGAAAGAGGTTGAATGTAATGTAAAGGTAATATTAGCTGTTATGAAAGGCTATTAATACATTTAAATGTAACGAATGGCCTAAAGGTTATCAATAACATTAGCGGTAGTAGAAGGCATAAGGATTATCAGTAAATATAACTGTTAGGCGTTAGGGTTATCAGTACAGTTACTTATAGTGGAAAACATAAGGAGTTAGTATCAGTTAAGTTAAATGTCCTGAAAGGCCTAAGTGTTGACAGTAAAGTTAACTGTGGCAGAAGGCATAAGAATTATGAGTAAAGTTTACTGTTATGAAATCCTCAGTGTTATCCCTAAAGTTATCTGGAGTGAAATGCCTAAGGGTTATCAGTAAACTGTAATGGAGGACTCATGGTTACAAGTAAAGTTAACTTTTGTGGAAAACCTAAGTGTTATCAGTACAGTTAACTGTAGTTTGTGGCGGGGGTGGGGGGGGGGCTAGGGCTATCAGTAAAGTTAAATGTAGTTGAAGGCCTAAGAGGTATCGATAAAGTTATCTGTACTGGACGGTCTAAGGTTTATCAGTTAAGTTAAATGTAATGGAATGCATAAAGATTACCAGTAAAGTTATCTGCCAAAGAAGGCCTAAGTGTGATCAGTAAAGTTAACTGAAGTGGAAGGCCTATGTGCTATTGGTTAAGTTAACTATATTTGAAGCCCACGGGTTTTCAGTGATGTTAACACAAGTGGAAGGTATACAGATTATCAGTAAAGTTAAATGCAGAGGAAGGCATTGGGGTTATAAGTAAAGTTAACTGAAAAGGAAGTCCTAAGGGTTATCAGTAAAACTGACTGCGGTGGAAGGCCGTAGGGTCATCAGTAAAGTTAACTGTAGTAGAAGGCATAAATATTATCAGTAGAAGAGTAAATCGCAATGGAAGATCTAAGGTTTATCCGTAACGATAACTTTTGTTGTACGCTTAAGGATTTCAGCAAATTTAACCGTATAGGTAGGAAGGCATAAGGGTTTCTATAAAGAAATCTGCAGTTAAAATCTTAAAGGGTTTTCATTAAAGTTTACTTTAATGGAAGACCTAATGGTAAAAGTTAATTGTCATGGAAAACCTAATGATTATCAATTAACTTAATTGTAATGGTGGGCCGAAAAGCTATCAGTAAAGTTAATTGTAATGGTAGGCCTTAGGGTTATCAGTAAATTCACTAAGTGGAATGCCAGTTTATTAGTTAAGTTAACTGTAATAGAAGGTCTAAGGGTTATCAGTAAAGTTAACTGTAATGAAGGCTTAAGTTTTATCAATAAAGTAAACTCTAATGGAAGGCCTAAGGGTTGTCAGTAAAAGCAACTGTAGTGGAAGGCCTAAGGGCTATCAGTAGACTGTAGTAGAAGGAATAAACATTGTCAGTAGCAGAGAAAACTACAATGGAAGGCCGAAGGATTATTAGTAAAGATATATTTTGTTGTACGCTTAAGGATTGTCGGCAAAATTAAATGTATAGGTAGGAAGGCATAAGGGTTTTCTGTAATCGATGGTGGAAAGACTAAGGGTTATCAGTAAAGTTGACTTCTATGGAAGTCATTGGAAGACTAATGGTTATAAGTTAAGTGTTACGGAAGACCACCTAAGGATTATCAGTAAAGTTAACTGTAATCGAAGGCTTAAGGATTATCATTAAACTTAACTGTAGTGGAAGGACTAAGGGTATCAGTAAAGTTTGCATTGGAAGGCCTAAAGGCTATCAGTTAAGTTAACTGTAAGAGAAGTCTTAATGGTTTCTAGTAAAGCTTGCTGTAGTGGAATAAGGGTTATCAGCAAAGTTAACTGTAGTGGTAGACCTACAGGTCACTAAGTGAGATGCAGTTGGACACATAATGGTCATTAATAAAGCAAGCTGTAATGGAAGACCCAAGAGTTATCAATAAAGTAAGCTGTTACTTGTCAATAACGTAAGATCTTACTGATATAAATAAGAGCAAACTAGAATCGATGAGCGGCAAAACGTACATGAGACCAAATTATTGTGGAGAGGTAAGATTATGGCCAGTCTGCACATTTGCAAAGTCTGATCAAAGTTCTGGACGAAAATAGCAGACTCGGTTTTATCGAAAGTCTTCACGTTTTGCATGATCTTGCTTTAGATGTTGCATTTTTTTTAAACTGACAGTGATTTCACAGGCTATATTGAGGCACATACTAATCGGAGTCGTTGGCAAGTTCAAGGTTTTGCTGTTACCCTGCTAAAATAGTTGAACCGGTACCAAGCTACAGTCCTATACATGACGTTTGGCATCAAGAAAAGAAGGCACTTTTGTAAACAACATGACAGATATAACTAGCAGTTTAGGCTCCACTTCTGGTGGAAACGCTTTGCTTCAACTGTGAAGTAAGCATGGAATGTTTTGAACACTGATAACAAGTTTACAATATTTGCTTCTGCGTCCAGGAAGTTCTTCACAGCTCCTGGTCACAAACAGATGTGTCCCAGGGGACATGTTGTCCTATATCGCTCACCTGAGTGCTGAGTGTGTATGGAGCCATTTGATTTCGGAGTGGGGTGGGTAGGGCGGGGTAGGTATTTTCATCCACTCAGCTAAATGCTTCTACTAATTTTCAGATCAAAGGCTGCAAAAGTTTCCGAAAAAAAATTACATACTTTGACATTTTTATCTATATTATGTCTATGTGACCAAATTTGACCTTGGCGTAAAATAGGTCAAAGTCATCCGAGAGTAATCATTTGAACAAACAATGATGGGCTAGAGTCCCCAATGCTACACACCAAGTTCATGACTATCGTCTTATTGGTTCCGGAGAAGAAGATTTCTTAAAGTTATTTTTACCTTATATAGGCATGGCAGCCATTTTGATCATGTGCACGATCAGTGGTTTCTGTGGAAAACAAGGTTTAATTTCTATATCTAAATGACCTTTGGCCAAGGTCAAGGAATGACCTTAACCTTGAATACTCCTGTAGTTTCATCCACTCATTTAGCTAACTGCATCTACCAATTACATATCACCGGCTGTAATAGTTTGAAAAGAAAACTTAGTTTTGCCATTTTGCCGCACAAAAATCTATGTTTGACATTGGCATAAAATAGGACAAAGGCATCCTAGGGCCATCATTTAAACAAATTATAATGGGTACGAGTCCCAAATGGCACAAACCACGTTTTATTACAGTCGGCCCAAAGAAGAAGATCATTTTTGTAGGTTTTTTTAACTTATGTCGGCATGGCGGACATCTTGGTCATGTGACCAAACTCAAATTAATTATTTTTCATTTCCTTGTTCATTTAAACTTTCGTATGAAATTTAGTTACAAACGGCCGAGTGGTTTCTGTGGAAAAAAAAAGTTTAATTTTCATATCTGAATGACCTTCGACCAATGTCAATGAGTGACCTTGACCTTGAATACTCTGTAGTTGCATTCACTCATTTAGCTTACTTATCTACCAATTTTCAGATCACAGGCTGCAATAGTTAATAAAAATCCTCAGTTTTTACTTTCCCAATAGAAAAGTCTATGTGACCAAATTTGACCTTAGCGTAAAATATGTCAAGGTCATTTGAGGGTCATAATTTGATCAAACTATGATGGGCCCATGTCCCCAATGCTACATACCAAGTTTCATGACAATCGGCCCACTTGTTCCGGATAAGATATTTGAAAGGTTTGCTTATTGTGTATGGCAGCCATCTTGGTCAAGCGACCTGGAGCTTGACCTGGACTTCGCGAACAAACTTTCGTTCCCCCATCACATGAGTGCTCCACGTGAAATTTAACTTCAATCGGCCCGGTGGTTTCGGAGGGAGGAGAAGATGTTTGAAAATGTTAGCAGACAGACGACAGACGGACCGACACGATTAATTATTACATGTTGTGTGCACTCATTAGAATCGCCTCTTGGAGGTGAACAACAGACCTTATGTTATAGAAACTAAAAGATATACGTTTATTATTCTGACCTATCGAACTACTCCTGTTTCAGACAAAATGTTCACGGCCAAATTGAAGTTCGCCTGTATCTGATTTATTAATTATTTTTTTACATACCCGTCTCCCTTCTCTTAAAGGAAACGTACTTCCCACACTGGGAGCAGATGTTTTCCTGCAGAGAGGAGAAAGTTGTGTGCGTTCTGTGTGTGTGTGTGTGTGTGTGTGTGTGTGTGTGTGTGTGTGGTGGGTGTGAAGGGGGCGTAATTACTTCAAAATAAGAGTGATCTTTCTGTCCGTCGTATGATTAGTAAAAACTCGGAACCATACTTTTGTTTCATTTGGTCGGATAGGGATGTTCCTTTTACATTCTACTGCAAGATGCTACCAAAGCAAACTACACATATTAGGTAATTTGACAACTGAGAGTTCAAAATGTTTTTTATGTGATGTCTTTGTTACTGAAATCCAAAACGATTTAAACCAATTGCCATACAGAGCAAAAAAAAAAATGGAAATTTATAAAATCTGTCATCTCAGGCTAAGTAATTAGAAACAGGCATGTCAGTTGGTTACTTACTTACTGATGACGTCATGTAACCGAGGTAAACATACCAGCAGGCACGCATCGCTAGGAGTGAGTGAGTTTTAGTTTTACGTCTCACCAACAGCTAAGGTCATACGGAGACGTGACCTCGGTTTAAAGAACTCATCGCTTGGACAACGTCAAATCAGCGTCGGTGCAACGTCGTTGCAAATACGTCACGATGTTGCACCAACGGTGATGCGACGTCACAATTACGTCATGTGCCTGCTGGAATGGCGTTTTGCAATGAATCAAATCTTGGAACAAACAGATGATTTTAGAAATTTAACAGCTTTGCGAACAACAAAACTGCAGATCATCCTGCGTATCCCTGGTCATCACCTTTCCCAGCAGGCACACGTCGTTCGGGCATCTTCAAATCAACATCGGTGCAACGTCTCGCATAAACGTCATGACGATGCACCGACATCGATGTGAAATCACAATTACGTCATGTGCTTGATGGATTGTGATCGCTTCCACTGTTTTTTGTTTCAAACTGATTTCATCAAAACTTGTTAAGATAAACAAACTGGTTGATGGAACAGGACGGAGGGATGGACGGTGAATGAAAAACCCCTGACATTAATTGACTGACATATTTGAAGACTAGACCCTGTTATCATCATCATTATCATCATCATCTACAACATTTCTTTTGCAGCAACACGGGAATAATACTTCTCTGACCCTTCTCAAAAATCTTCTTAAACGTCATTCTTTCTTTTCCTCGCCTTCTTCAACCGGTGGTGGTGAAGGATGCTCTTGCCTTTCCACTTGCCTCTGTCTTCTCAATTCTTCATTCCTTCTTCTGACAGAACTAACTCGTGGTCTGTATGGTTGTTGTTGCTCCACGGTAAATGTTGGTGTTGCTGCTCTTCTTGGTGTAGGGTTCTCCTTGTCAACCCAGGATAAATCCAATCTAAGATCCTCGTTCTTCACTCCAGCAGTATCTCCTCTGGATTCTAAATAATCGGTAAGGCCCTGTTGTTGGTACCCCTCATAGTAGGAGAAGCTCGACAGAGATTGCCAGTCACCAAAGGGGTGATAACCATCAGAGGTTTCATGTTCTCTGTCATATAAGCTCCCCCCACTATCGGGGTGTGTGAGGAGATACTGGGTGTGTCGTCTTAAATCTTCATCATCCGTATCATCTTCGATGAACTCTATGTCTGGCTTCTTTGTTGCAACATGGATCAGGCGCAGGTTTTTCTTGGCGACAGATGGTGATGTTCTATCCGTTCTTTCGTCGTCAGCATCATAGTCCAAGAGCGCTGCTCTCTCATACATGTTTTCCGTGTATGTAATTGTAGTGAAGGATTTCATGTCTGGGTTGAGTTTGTAGATAAGTCTTCTCCCATGTGTGGTGTAAATATGATGACCCTCCGGTATTTCGTCATAAGGTCGTTCTCTAAAATCGATTTCAGAATCCGTGGGCTCTGGGTCAAAGTCGCTTGTATAATCATCTATAGCAGGGCTAGAACTATCTCTTGTTACAGACACATCAGCAGATTCAGTATCACTATCTGGCTGAAATGTGTCTCGGGCAGGTGGTACTCGGCGTCTGTACGGTTTCTGGGAGCTGATCATGTTGTTTATCAGCTCGTCTGTCTTGCTGCACCAGGAAACTGTATCTACGTCAGACAAATTGCTCCTTGTTGTTGCCATGTCTACGTTTGGGCCTTGATTGTTGATAGGACTATCGGGCGGGGTTCCCCATGCAAGTCTGGGTTTTGGTCGATCATTAGTCTTTGGCTTTACCTCGGTGTGGTCGACAAAGCCAGAATCCAGTGACATGCCTGAAATAAACGTCAAGATAGGGTAATGTTTCAATTTGGGCATTAAACAGTGCAACAATGCTTTCTGAAGTTAAATGGTGAAAAATGCGTTCACCAGTTCTTCGAAAAAGGAACTACCCTGCAACCACATTCAGTTGATTCAACGTTGTGTCACTGATGGGTGATACTATTTTGACCGGCGCATGATAAAATCTACAATAAGACATGTGCGACCAGCTAAATTTCAGATCAGCCTGCGCATCCGCTTTTCGCATAGGTCTTCTATAGCCTCTGGTCTATTCATAGGGCAACAAGAGAATGCTCCGACCAGGCTGACCTGACAGGCCAGCTGAACTGAGTCTGTGACCATAACACGGGTCTTATTGTAGGTTTTGTCATGCGCCGGCTCTCTTGTGTAACCTGTATTTTACCCTGGACTGTGGCTACCATGTGTGGGTCATTCTACCCAGCAGGCACTCAACGGTGAACTAACATTGAAACAACGTTGAAAACGTTGTTTCAACGTTAGTTCAACGTTGAGTCAACGTTTTGTGCCTGCAGGGTAAGCATCCTTTTCTTTCTTATGTTTTTTTCTACATATTCCTGCCAATATCTTTGGCCTACTACCTGTACAAGTACAAGTAACATTCCTGTGCACACGCCTCTGTGAAATAACTCCATTTATCACGATAACACACCCGTTTGAAATATTTCATTCTTTCCTGTCTCCAAAATGTCTGCATTTCTGATGATTATTTGTGGTATTTTCCCCATATACACTCCAAACATAGGTTGTGAGTACCCACAACCTATATTTGGAGCAGAAATAAGCAAAATAAACGATACCCCTGTAAACCTCAGTTTTCTCTATATAAAATGAGGTTTAGAGGGGTGTTCATTTCATGAACTTGTTTACGTGATGATACCCTTGAATAAAACAAAAACAAAAACAATAGCAATTGCTAGAGAAAAGTAGGATTTACAAAGGGTATACTTTCCCAAAATCATAGAACCCGTTAGAACCCATTAGATACTCGATAGAACCGCCTCAATAAGACCGAGTATTCTCGATCTATGTTTGTAGCAGTCAGAAAAATATTCATCTGAAAATTATAGAGAATTCTAGAACTCGAAAGTTTAAGAGCAGCCGTTATAGGAAGAAAAACATATGGGTCATATCATGAGAAAACCTGTTTTGTCATTAACCAACAACAAAGGTGTAGATTAGCCTGCGCATGCGCAATCAGATCGGCACCTTTGTGATCGCTTCCTGAAACGTACAATACCTCTAGTTCATATGTATAAAAATTCAAAACTCTCCCCAGTCTGTTTGTGTATTACCAGGAAGAAATTCACAATCTCTTCCCAGAGATATGTACTTACAGCGAAACTCCGCTATTAAGACCACCTAAAATTAAGTCTAATTCAGCTTTAAAAACCGGTTATAGAAGGTTGCAGTTATTCTTTCTTTGTGGTTTCTGGATACAGTGTCCTCTCGTCAAAGACCACCACTGGCGACTGTTCAAAAGTGGTCTTAAAGACCACTTTTGAACAGTCCGAAATGTGGTCTTAATATAGGCATTTAACTGTATCTGCCTGAATTTGAAACATTTTTGCAGCCTTTAGTGACTTACTTTGGCGACTGCTGGCCTCCAGTCCGGATTTACTCTGCACCAAGATGGCTTGGGACTTCTTGGTATGATCTTCAGCGTTGAAAACGGCATTTCTGATTGTCTCTTTGCGAGCTGTTTCCACTGCTGCCCGGACATTTCTCGGTTGTTGACGAATTTTCTTTACGGGTGTTTGTTTGACATCTACGGCAACACCAGCATTCAACGAAGTACCTGAAATACAGAACAGTGTCGCCAGGGCTATTCTAAATCATACACATTGAATCTCCTTTAGGTGCTTAGCCAGAACACATACAGCGAAATAGCACGGCCCGTCACTGGTTGGCGATAAAGCCAATTTTGGTTAGTGCACAAGTATCAAGCCGACTTTTTATCGAGGAGTGGTCAGTTCTATGCTCTTTAGACAATCTCTGTTTTTCATTGGTCGCGCACAGTGCATAGCTGCAAGTCTTGATAGTTAATATACTGTATTCAAATTCGCAAACTTAAGATTTCATAACAAAGTCAGGTTGGTTCCTTAACCGACCCCCACCCCCTCCCAAGTTAAGACTAGTTGTCCTAGTCTCTTCTTTCTATTACTTACAAATCGGCTATCTAAAATGGCAATCCGATCGTGAAACTCTTTTACTTTCCTTTTTAGAACACTTCCTTAGTTCCGCCCCGGCCCTCGGGGCTTGAAGAAATAGATGGGCTGCATGATGCTTCCACGCAGACATGAAACCGACCGCATGCGAGTACTGGTAAACCACTTAGAGGATTTAAGCGGTGTGAGTCGGATCGTACATGCTTATAAACCCTATTGGGTTCATTGGGCGACAGGGTTTGAGATGATATATCATCTCAATGTCGGGTAAAACTCCCACGAAATTGGAAGCAACGTCTCCAAAATTACCTATACAGTGTTGACGGGGACGTTCAACCTCAAATCAAACAAAACAAAACAAATCATTTCCTTAGTACGACATGTACTCCACATTAACTATTTCTAGTCACAAAACAAGACGTGTCGAGATGTTTAGTAAAGTAAATGTATCCCGCAAGCCCACAACCTCAACTCGGCGTTGAATAAGCTTTGAAACGAAGTTTTCACCGTCATTTTGACGTCATCTTAGCTTTGAGTGCATGCTTGGGTTTTCATCAGAACTTTATAAAAGCAACTATTAATAGAAACGCGCAATATTTATCGTGAGTGAGAGTTTTACGTCCCACCAACAGCTAAGGTCATACGAAGACGGGACTTCGGTTTAAAGACTTATCCGAAAGTCTGAAGAAGACCGGGATCGATCCTGCGACCCTTGGTTTACAAGGCGAGTAGCGTAACCACTTCACCACGGAGGCTTATACTATATTTATGGAAGTTACGTGCAGGTCAGAGTGTTGCATTTGGCGAAACCTGTATGACCAGATCAGACGCCGCGAAATAGGTGTATGCTCAGCCGGCTGCTCAGGGTCTTCATTGGTTGCTTAAAATGCTAGTATTTAAGGTATACACCTAAGTTAAATCCTCGCCCCCGCCCATAGGGGCTTGCAGAAATATATGGGCTGCATGATGCTTCCACGCAGAGCTGAATCCGGCCCGCACACTAACACTGGTAAACCGCTTAGAGGATCTAAGCCTGTCCAGAAACAGCGTTGCGAGGTGGACCGTCCATGCTAATAAACCCTATTGGTTTCATTTGGCGACAGGGCTTGAGATGTCATTTCATCTCAATGTCGGGTAAAAAGCCCACAAAATTGGAAGCAACGTCTCCAAAATGACCTTTACAGTGTTGACGGGGACGTTAAACCTCAAATCAAACAAATAAGTTAAATCCATTGCTGACAATTTAATGATATGTTCTTGATTTTTGTTTTTCTACAATCGAAAGGGTGTACGGTTTTGATGATTATTTTGATACCTAATATTTCTTTATGGAATTGTCTCAAAACTAAAATTAAGGAAGTAAATGTCTATGTATGTTTGAAATAGATGACAGTATTCCTACATATACGGTTTCAAATTATCGCTTTCGATTCAAATGTATGTTAATGCGCAGCACTCTGACGACATAGTGGAACAGATAACACGGCCAAAGTTGCTAAGCAGAAAAGCTCTTCATTGCTAAAGTCCTTATGACTTTCATTGACTTGTCAGAATATCTTTTAACGAAAATTGCCACAGAAAGGTTAGAGTATTGCGTAAGGGGTTATCTTGGAATCATATGTTGGGCTTGGCAGGCAGTGTAAGCCCAGTCTCGGGTTCTACACTGTTTGCCAAGCCCAAAATATTATTCCGGCAGACGCCACAGAACGCGGCGTCTGATCAAGATCTACACTATTTGCTAAAAACCGGAATTTTAGGGCTAAATGAAACAGTTTAAATCACAGTCCAGGAATATTTCTCCGACTTACACTCACAGACAGTCGACCCGCCAGTACGCTCAGTGCTTTGATTATGAACAATTTGCATGCAAATGTTTGGACCAAACAGTGTAGATCCTGACCCGATGACTTCTGGAGAGAAGCCATCTGATCAGGATCTACACTGTTTTCATCCTGCAAACTGTGTAAATCCAGATCAGATGGCTTATCTGGATCTACACTGTTTGCTAAAGTAGGAATATTTAAGAAGTTCAGTAAGACAAGGGTTTACCCACATATGCCTAGAGTCCCTATTTTGGGACACTGGCAAACAGTGTAGACCAAGATCAGAAGCCACAGAACGTTAATGTTTGTATTCCATGTCACACCAAGGTATTTCCCCCTTAGGTGTAAGAAGCCTCATTTTATTTGTTCTCTTCTTAGTTATCTGCATAATATTGTATAGGGCTGAAATCACATGACGCATTTTCGTGCCCAACATCCTGGTCTATAGCATACTAGAGATTCAGCGACCACTGAATTTCTAATGTCTTATTTCTGAGTCAATGTCAGTGGAAATATCATTGATGTACAGGGAGAATAGTAGCGGACTAAGAGAAAACTCAGCCCACTCCGAAGATTCACCATTAACCCTTATCTTGCTGTTCACGACAACCCCTATCGTTGCAAACAGTGTAGATCCAGATCAGATGGCTTCTGAAGAAGCCATCTGATCAGGATCTACACTGTTTGGTATTCAGTTTATGAATTTGTAGCAATAAATTACATCAAGTAATTTGATTGGTTGATAGACAGAAATGGGTGTGGCTTAAATGAATATTCAGCAAGATAAGGGTTAACAACTACTCTCTATTTTCTGTTGCAAAGAAAGGTATCTAGTCATTTGAGACTCTTCCCCCACCCCAATGCCATAACCAATTGAGCCCCGCCAAGCGAATTTGGGTCTTCGAGCATTCCGTCATGACAAGTTTTAACTGCGCATGCCCAGCCATTCAGAGGGGCCAGGGATATGGCTTTCTGTTTGAAGGTTCCTCTTGATTCACTGCTTGTATGAGCGAGCAACGAAGGTTCTGGCGAGACTGCGCGGACGCGCAGGCTCGCCTGAACCTTCGCTGCTCGCATAGGCGATAAGTACCAAAATCGCTTGACGCGGCTCAATTAATTTGGATACAAGTAGTTCATTAGTGTGTGCGTCAAAAGCCTTCTCGAGGTCTGGCATATGCCCATCTGTACCCCTCTGTCCAAGATTGTTACCCAATCATTAAAAACTGTGTTCAACTGAGTTTCACAACTATGCCTTTTCCTTAATGCATGTTGTCAGTCTGACAAACGTTTATGTTCAGCGAAGTGGTCTTAATACCTCATAATGCAAAAATAATAATAAAACAATAACAACAAAAACGACTTACTCTGTTTGCTGTTGTAATCCAATACTGATCTACCCTGTACCGGTATAATCTGGGCCTTCGTCGTCTTTGGGCGAGCGCCCTTATCGGAATCCCGAGTTTGGGGCTTTGTTTGTCCCTTGTTAGGGGTTTCTTTGATACCGGAGTCAAATGATGTACCTGAAATACAATGCCACACCGAGGCTATATCATGGACTTCTATTTCCTATTATTATAACATAACCAACATAAAAGAGCGTTTCTTGGGTTATGTCATCTGACAGTGATCTCCGGCCTAAGAGCGTTCCTAGGGTTCTGTCGTTAGACAGTGATCTCCAGCCTAAGAGCCTTCCTAGGGTTCTATCATTAGACTGTGATCTCCGGACTAAGAGCTTTCCTATGGTACTATCGTTAGACAGTGATCTCCGGTCTAAGAGCATTCCTATGGTTCTATCGTTAGGCAGTGATCTCCGGCATAAGAGCGTTTCTAGGGTTCTGTCGTTAGACTGTGATCTCCGGCCTAAGAGCGTTCCTAGGGTTCTATCTTAGACAGCGACCTCCGGCCTAAGAGCGTTTCTAGGGTTATGTCGTTAGACAGTGATCTCCAGCCTAAGAGCGTTAATGGGGTTCTATCTTTAGACAGTGATCCCCGGCCTAAGAGCGTTCCTAGGGTTCTATCGTTAGATAGTGATCTCCGGCCTAAGACCGTTCCTGGGTTCTATCATTAGACAGTGATCTCCGGCCTAAGAGCGTTCCTAGGGTTCTATCGTTAGACAGTGATCTCCGGCCTAAGAGCGTTCCTATGGTTCTATCGTAAGAATGTGATCCCTGGCCTGAAAGGGGTTCCAATGGTTCTATCTTTAGACAGTGATCTCCGGCCTAAGATCGTTCCTATGGTTCTATCTTTCGACAGTGATCTCCGGCCTAAGAGCGTTCCTAGGGTTCTGTCGTTGGACAGTGATCTCCGGTCTAAGAGCGTTCCAAGGGTTCTATCTTTAGACAGTGATCTCCGGCCTAAGAGCGTTCCTAAGGTTCTATCTTCAGACAGTGATCTCCGGCCTAAGAGCGTTCAAATGGCTCTAAGTTTAGACAGTGATATCCGCTCTAAGTGCGTTTCTGGGGATTCAATCTTTAGGCAGTGATTTCTAGTAGGCACTTAGAGTTGATACAACGTTGTGTCAACGCTGTGTGCCTGCGGAGAAATTTATTATGTGGACAGCAATTGTTGAGCACTATCACGCTGGAGTTGTTCTATCAGAAGAGAGCGATCCCCAGTGATCTTAATACCGTTGAATAGGCCACATAATTAAAAAACAAAAAACAAAACAAAAACACACACACACACACACACACAAAATAAAAAACGCCTTACTTTGCTGGCTGTTGCAGTCTACTCCCGTTCTACTCTGTACTAATATGAGCTGGCCCTTCGTCCTCTTGGGGCGAGCACCCTTATCGGAATCCCGAGTTTGGGGCTTTGTTTGACCCTTGTTAGAGGTTTCTTCGATACCAGCGTCCAATGATGTACCTGAAATACAATGCCACACCGAGGCTATATCATGGACTTCTATTTCCTATTATTATAACATAACCAACATATAAGAGCGTTTCTTGGCTTATGTCGTTAGACAGGAATCTCTGGCCTAAGAGCGTTCTTTGGGTTCTATCGTTAGACAGTGATTTGCGGCCTCCTATGGTTCTATCGTTAGACAGTGATCTCCGGCCTAAGAGCGTTCTTTGGGTTCTATCGTTAGACAGTGATTTGCGGCCTCCTATGGTTCTATCGTTAGACAGTGATCTCCGGCCTAAGAGCGTTCCTACGTAGGGTTCTGTCGTTAGACAGCGATCTCCGGCCTAAGAGCGTTCCTAGGGTTCTATCGTTAGACAGTGATCTCCGGCCTAAAAGCGTTTCTAGGGTTCTGTCGTTAGACAGTGATCTCCGGCCTAAGAGCGTTCCTAGGGTTCTATCATTAGACAGTGATCTCCGACCAAAGAGCGTTCCTAGAGTTCTATCGTTAGACAATGATCTCCAGTAGACACTCAGCGTTGATCAAACGTTGTGTCCACGTGTGCCTGCCAAGATATTTATCATGTGAACAGAAATTGTTGAGCACTATCACGCTGGAGTTGTTCTGTCAGGAGAGAGTGATCCCCAGTGATCTTAATACCGTTGAATAGGCCACATAATTAAAAAAAACGACTTACTTTGCTGGCTGTTGCAGTCTAATCCCGATCTACTTTGTACTAATATGAGCTGGCCCTTCGTCGTCTTGGGGCGAGCACCCTTATCGGAATCCCGTATTTGGGGCTTTGTTTGTCCCTTGTTAGGTGTTTCTTCGATACCAGAGTCAAATGTACCTGAAACACAGTGCCACACCGAGGCTATATCATGGACTTTTATTTCCTATTATTATAACAAAACCAACATAAAAGAGCGTTCCTAGGGTTCTATTGTTAGACAGTGATCTCCAGTAGACACTCAACGTTGATCCAACGTTGTGTCAACGTTGTGTGCCTGTGGAGATATTTATCGTGTGGCCAGCAATTGTTGAGCATTGTCCCGCTGGATTTTTTCTATCAGAAAAGAGAGTGATTCCCAATGGTCTTAATACCGTAATTTAAAAAAAAATTAATAATGAAAAAGACTTACTTTGCTGGCTGTTGTAATCTAGTCCCGATTTACTCTGTACTAATATGAGCTGGCCCTTCGTCGTCTTGGGACATTTGCCCTTATCGGAATCCCGAGTTTGGGGTTTTATTTGTTTCTTGTTAGGGGTGTCTTCGGTATTGTCAGTAATACCAGAGTCAAATGATGTGCCTGAAAAGCAATGCCACACCGAGGTTATAAAAACTCTATTCATGCTTACCTCATCGCATCACAATAACTCATGGACTTTTATCACCTATTATTATCCATAACCATCATATTAGGGCTTTAGAGAGTGATCTTCAGCAGGTACTCAACGTTATGTCAACGTTGTGTGCATGCAGGGATACATATCACTCTGGATCGAGCTTTCATGGTTCTATTCAAAGAGAGTAATCCCCAGCAAAACATTTCAACGTTGATCTTGAGTCAAAGTTGTGTGCCTGTGGAGATTTTTGTTCTGCGGCCAGCAATTGGCTCTGTATAGAGATTACATGGTTCTATCAGAGGTCATTCATTGTTGAATCGATGTTGAAATGCTGTATTAAACGTTGATTCAACGTTGTGTGCGTGCTGAGATATTTTCCTGTTGCCAGCAATTGGCTCTGGATAGAGATTTCATGGTTCTGTCATCGGACATTCAGCGTTGAATCAATATTGAACCTTGGTCAACGCTGTATGCATGCTAGCTAACGATTGTTTGACCTATAACTCTGTGTCGAAAACGCTATAAGGATGGGCGTGATTGGTGGATGAAAAAACCCCGTCCCGAGGGTCATTGTCCGGCATCACGAGGCTTGCCGAGTGATGCCGGACAGTGATCCCGAGGGACCGTTTTTTCTATCCGCCCCTCACACCCATATAGGATTCTTTTTCTTGCATACCTTCCATTTTAAGCTCGGATTTTTAATGCTGCAGTCACTTCGGTTTATTGTGATGCCACTACAGGAATGTTTAGTGACGTCACGTAACGTGCATGACGTCAATCTTAACGACGGCGCATACGAGGTCGTATTCAACCAATACATTTATCAAACACGTAGGAATATTCGATATTGGGTCGGAACACCAGGGTCAGAACATAAATTTCTATCCCAGGGTAAAATCAGGGATTTCCTTGTCTGGTGTGCAAGTAAAATAATACAGTAGAACGTCAATGGCTCGAACACTGATACCTCGTTTACCTTGGCTGTGTAGAACCCGTTCTTGACTCCCGAGCAATTTCCTCTACATGAGAAATAGTGTAGCATAATTACGGAGATTTGTAAATGTATGCTGTGTGTACTCATTAGAATCGCCTCGATTAGGCGATTCTAATGAGTACACACAGCATACATTTTTATTATAGGACATCGAAAAACGGCTGTCCCCAAATTTTCGCCGGTATGCCTCTTGGCAGTAACCCTTATTGTCTTGAACTACCCCTGGCTCAAACAGATTTTCTTGGTCCCAAAGGTATTCGAGCCATTGAAGTTCGACTGTATGCAGGATAATACGTTCTTTTATGGCCTTTAATTGATATTTTCCGATGAAAGAATATATTTTCCTTTCTTTTCCTTCAGAAAAAAGATTGTTGGTAGACGATAGAACCGCTGCCATGTCTAACGGGTACACACAGTATATTGGCCCCGCCCATCGGGGCTTGAAGAAATATATGGGCTACACGATGCTTTCACGCAGAGCTAAATCCGACCCGCACACGAGTACTGGTAAAGCGCTTAGAGGATCTAAGCAAAGCCTGTCCACAAAGTTGGAAGCAACGTCTCCAAAATGACCTTTACAGTGTTGACGGGGACGTTAAACCTCAAATCAAACGAACAAACAAAACAAACAGTATATGCTCTGGGCAGAAATACGATAGAAAATGTGTACCAATGTAAGCCAACTTTTTCCATGTTTACAGTGGGGTTTTCAAAGATGTCCTTTTCAAGGACATTTTACCGGGATTCAAATTCGACAGGAAACTCAGTGGGTAGTGCACTAGCTTCTGATGCCAGAGGTCCTCGGCTCGTTGACATACAAGCGCTGATAACATTTTGTTGTCGAAGCGTGTTCCATTGGTGTGTTTGCGGAATGACTGCCAAAACACACCGCACGTCTCTTCGGGAAGTTAAATGAAGTCCCTCCTTTCAGGGAAGGAGAGTCGTCTCTTGTGTATGATTACTGTGCTGGTTTAGCTGCAAATCTGGAGTGTATGTATCGTTAAACATGTGAGTAATCGTCTCAATTTTGTTCGTTTTAATTAATGACCCTTTCGAAATTGTTTCAGTTTAATCGAGCTGATACCCATCTGACGTCGAAAACCGGAATACCTGCAGACAAATACCCTGACCTTCCGTCTTGGCGTCTCACATATGGCCCGAACCAGGCTCGAATACACAGCGGTGGGTAATACTAGATCGACAGACCGTAATACATGCTAATGCAGAAAAAGAAAGAACATTGACCTTGTGGACAGGTCATATTTGTGTGTGTGTGTGTGTGTGTGTGTGTGTGTGTGTGTGTGTGTGTGTGTATGTGTGTGCGTGCGTGCGTGTGTGTGTGTGTATGTGTGTGCGTGCGTGCGTGTGTGTGTGTGTGTGTGCGTGCTTTGCGTGCGTGCGTGTGTGTGTGTGTGAGAGAGAAAGAGAGAGAGAGAGAGTGCGTGTGTGTGTGCGTGCGTGTGTGTGCATGTATGTGTTCATTCGACAGTAAAATAAACTAGAACCTACCGAACTCTACTGGTGTGAATAAATTGGACAAAGATTGATCTTGTTGTAACTAAGGACTTACTCTGGTAACTGGTGGTCTGTAATCCTGATCTACTCTGAACCAGGTTGACACGGGATTTCTTGTTATGTGCAGTCTTCTCCTTTTCAGAGCCCTTAAAATACAGTTCACTGCACGTTTTCTGTTCATCAAAAGAATCGACACAGTTTAAAAGCCGAGGGTATCACACATTTGTTTTCATTATTAACTGACCTGAGCATGAAATTTGTCCTGCTCATAAATTTTAAAATGCCAACAATTCTTGGCATTTTAAAATTTTTGAGCAGGACACTTGATATTCTCTGTTGAGCTGGACCGGACTAATGACGTACTCTGTTGAACTGAGCCGCATCTGTTTGTGTTTTATGAACAGTACAAATTTCATTCTCAACTGTGATAAGCACGACACTGTTTCCTGAGACCCCTGAGTTGTTCTTTGTAACGTAGGAATTCTCACTTTGCACAATGATGCCAGTATTATACCGTTAGAATTCTTAAATTCGATTAAGGTTTCGTACACACTAATAAATGTGCCTGCGCTATCACGTGAACTTTACATAGTGAAATCTTGCGTTTATGGGGGTATACATTAATTGCGTATTTCTGCTCCAAAACATATGTTGTGGGTACTCATTAGAACCACCCCGCCGGGGCTTAAAGAAATATTTGGGCTGCATGATGCTTGAACGCGGAGTTGAAACGGACATCACATGAGTACTGGTAAACCGCTTAGAGAATCTAAGCTTACCCAGGCAAATCGGAGCGAGTCGGACCGTCCATGCTTAAAAACCCTATTGGTCTCATTGGGCTTGAGATGTCATTTCAGCTCAATGTCGGGCAAAAGACCCACAAAATTGGAAGTAACGTCTCCAAAATTACCTATACAGTGTTGACGGGGACGTAAAACCTCAAATCAGACAAAATCAAATGCAAACACACCTATACAAATATACATTGTACATTTTACCACCGAAAAACGAAGATTGTTAAATGATATTTTGTGATACTTTTCTTATTTCTGCTCAAAATATAGATTGTGGGTACACGCTAGAACCACCTCATCGAAGCAGTTCTAGCGAGCACCCACCATCAATATTTTAGAGCAGAAATAAGTAAAATAAGGTTTACCCTTTTAAACCCTAGTTTTACTATATAAAAGTGGGGTTCAAGGGGATCAAAATTATATAGGCATGTTTTCGTGATGTATCAGCCTGCACGTCCTCCAAGTATGGCACAGGCTTTGGACAGTCCAACGAGTGTTGAAGTATCATGCAAACAGTAAGTAGTGATCAGACTGTGCGGATAAGCAGGTTGTTCTCAGTCCTTGTTGGCTGCAGAAGTATATGAGAACCCTCAACAATTCAACTGAATTTTCAGCATATTGTATTAAGGGGAATGGATACACCTTCAGGGGAGGCAAGTCCTGCAAAAGTGTTTTTGTCTCCCATGTCAATAGGGGTCAACTCTTAAAGGAAATAATTTGCTCCTGAGGAGCAAGTTATTTCCTTTAAGAGTTGACCCCTTTTCCGTGGGACAGGGTTTATAGAAAAGCGAACAGCAAGTGCCAGTAGTTGTCTCCCTTTGAAACATGGCAGACAAATGTGACAGGTGTTCCCATTCCCCTTACTTTTCAGAGCAAATACGGATGTAGGATTTAAAAAACTTTTACAAACTTACCTGAACATTGTATGAGTATCTGATGGACGGAGGACTTAATTTTAATGAAGAATCGGACCAATCTGTAAAGACAAATACATTTAACCCATTTTGTACCGGAAACCCCAAAACGGGGACCGGAAAACAGTGCAGGCCAAGACTGGACGCCGCAGAACGCTGGGTCTGTTCAGGGCCAACGCTGTTTGCAAAATGTTCAGACATTAAAAAAAAAATAAAATAAAATAAAATAAAAATAAAAAAAAAAAAAAATAAAAAAAAAAAATAAAAAAAAAATTGAAAACACACCCGAACACCCCTAAATTTTGAAATGGACTCGTGCTATATAAAAGTTGTTAGATTCCATTTGATGCAAAAGGGTTAAAGTAAGAAAAGGAGTTATATAAAAATTCTGCGAGAAGGGCAGGTCATGCTCACGTACAGTTTAACATTCGTAAGTCACAACAGCAATTCAAAATAAACTTGGGCACCCATCAGAAGGTATTTGCGACCAACACGGACTCTGATCAGCACGCACATCGCTTGAGTCTTTTATAGCTTCATGAGTCTTTTATAGCTTCATGAGTCTTTTATAGCTTCTGAGATATAGAGATAATAACCTTGACTTTTGGCCTGACTGAGCTGATACACAGGCGGCTCTTTGCCCAGTTGTTCAAAGTATCATTACCTTAACGAACTCGTCAGCGGTCCATATGTGAAAGAATTTGTGCTGAAATGTCAGTAGCAGTTGCGAAAAATAAAAAGTAAATACTCCCGTGTTTCAGAGACATATCAATAGGCAGTGAAACTTCAAAAACTCGAACACAGATATCTCGTTAACCATGGCTAATTCGAACTGGTTTTCCAGTCCCTAAAGAATTCTTCCAGTATCTCCAGATATCCATATATTTGAATATTTTATAAAGGTATTCCTTATTTGATCAGTTATGTTGTGTGTTCCCATTAGAATCGCCTCAATGAGGCGATTCTAATGATTACACACAACATACGTTTAATTTATAGAAGATCGTAAAGATATTAAAGTGATTTCAATTATGCTCACCGACATATAACCGCTGGTTTCATTTTGCTCCAGCATTTCAGTTATTTCATGCTGTCGAATCCTCGCCGTTGTTTCATATCTGTTATTGGATTGATTTTTATGTTCTCGGAGATGTGGCACTATTGGGTTAGGGGCCATTATGCGGACTGGGTAAATTCTTTGTCTAACCCGTGCCAGAAGAAAGGGGGCGAGGAATGTGGCTGCGTTGCGCACCCCCACCCCACCACCTCGATCCCAGTGAAATACTTTTCGCTGCCCGTTCCAGGGCGGTTCTTCTGTCGCGGTTTGTTTCTGTTAAAATTCGTCTCTGAATGTGTGTATCGCTTATATATTTTTGTTTTGGATAGCCAGTTGGCCATTTTATGGGAAAGTATCTGTCGTTTTGGCTTTGCGCTACTGATGTTTCCATTATATATAGGGTCTAGTTATTTTATATTCATGTTTCTTTCCCCTTGGTGTCTCTGATGGGAGGTGTGGGTTAATTGTATCGATTCCTGATCATTGCCTTCATTTCTATTTTTCATGACCCGAAACTATGATTAAACCTTAGTACTTCGACAATCCCTATTTCGCATACATTTTATGGCCCCGAAGATGTTCGAGTTACCGAAGTTCGATTATGTGCAATATTTTAAAAATGATGAAAGTTGTTTTGGAATGTTAAGAAACAACAAAGTTAGTTTGAAGAACTGGGTCTGTCGGGTTTTAAGTTTGGTCGTGTTTCGCCTAATTTGATTGCCCCATTATGTATGCGAGGCTGCGCCTAGTCTGTGTAACACGTAGCACAGAAGCTCTATAGTGCTTATGTCCACGTGACTATCACTGATTTTCAGGAAGAGTTACGGTTATTTATAGACAAGAAATATCTTTAAAAAAGATATGTGGCGTAGATTTAATTAGTGTATACTAGCTTATTTCAGTTCGACTGCGATGAAAGCTTCAAGCTTATTAAAAAGCTCTCGAACACTCATTCCGGGTGTTTTCACGCGCGCGCGAGAGGGAGGCAGTGTCTTTTACACCACTGCTACCCACTTACAACTGGGTGGAGTGGGGCAGTGTCATTACGTGTCTTGCCCAAGGACACACCTCGATACCGGTGGCCGGATTCGAACGCACAACCTCTCGATCATAAGTCGAACGTGTTAACCACTGCGCTATCGAGGCTCAGGTAGATTTAATTGGAAGGTAATCGACTCGATATGAGTGAAATAATCTAAAAAGGGTCTTAAATCCAAAACCAAAAACAACACCAAAATGGAGCTATTCACTGCAGCATGTACAGATTTCCCTAGAAACATAATCATACATATGGCGTGGTCATTCAGGAAAAAGATTTTTAAGAACAGAGGTGAGCAAGCCTTAAATGTATATAAATTTACTTTTCATTCAGGTCTCTCATGTAGACTAGGATACACAGAGCATCTAGTCTCAGGCCAACCGCTCAGTAGGCTAATGTCGTGCCAAGATTCTCAGAAAAACTCTGCAATGACTTCGCGTTGTGTTTTGTTAGAGAAATGAAGTCTTCCTGCAAACGCTGGCAAAGAAAAGCATTTACCTGTTGAGTAACTGACAGACGGACAGACAACAGGTAAGCCTTCAGGTTCGTATCACTGGATTTGGTCATACGGTGATCATAGAGAATAACAACATGGGTTGTTTATTTACAATAAGGTTGCAAATTCAGCATTTTAATGAAAATGAATGAACGTACTTCGAGAGTCTCAGTCTACATAGGTGCCTTGGGGAGGCAAAGTCGTGTTAAAGTTTGAAAAGGTATATATAGAAGCTTTCTACAAGCGCTTTGTGTCAGCCATATACAGCGAGTTTCGAAGGTTTAGTATATCAAAATAAATATTATAACAGAATGGTGTTATCAATTAAAAGAAGAGCTCATCACACACGTCACACAGTGTCATAAGCTACGGAACCCGGGAAGGGACATGATTTTATATTTTTTTATAAGTTGTGCGCACAAGATAATATGTTGTGCGGAAAAGATATTATCTTGTTCGGACAACATATTATCTTGTCCGCACAATATATTATCTTGTACGGACAAGATATTATCTTGTTCGCACAACATATTAGCTTGTGTGCACAGGATATTATATTGTGCGGACAACATATCTTGTTCGCACAACATATTATCTTGTGCGCACAAGATATTAAGTTATGCGAACAAGATATTATATTGTCCTTACAAGGTAATATCTTGTCGGCACAACATAGACCTTGTGCGGACAAGATAATATCTTGTTCGCACAACTTCACAAGATCTATGTTGTGCAAACAAGATAATATGTTGTGCGAACAAGATAATATGTTGTGCGAACAAGATAAATTATGTTGTCCGCACAAGATGATATATTGTGCGCACAACATATTATCTTGTCCGCACAAGATAATATTTTGTTCGCACAACTTAATATCTTGTTCGCACAACATATTGAAAAAAATCATGTTCCTTCCCGGGTTCCGTAATAAGCCCCTTGATTAAAACCATTTTTTTTAAATGTCGGTAATTTCAAGGGAGACAACTAAGGTCAATGACACTAAGCGCAGATATGTGGAAACCGAAAGTAGAAACATTGATTGCCATTGTTTTGTTTGTTTTCGAGATTAACGGTCGAGTCAATACTATTTTAGGTCATTTTTGAGCCAATCAGTTTACCCATTCACACTTTCCCTGGGCAGGCTTATACGTAAACGGTTAACCAGTACAGCGCACATTGTTTCGCCAGAAACTGACAACTGCCCTTACGCGGAAGGGAGAGAATGACCGTAGAAAAGATTTCATAATCAATCTCCATGAAAGAATGTTGCCGACCCCGGCAGGTATCGAACCCGCGTCCTCCTGATCGCCAGTCCGACACGGATCCGACTGAGCTACCGAGGCCGGCCCTTGATTGTCTGTTCACCATTATAAATTGTCGCCGTAGAGGTAGATTAAAAATTCTAGAAAATTAATAAGGCACTGTCCCGCCTCTAATGAAAAATTCTCTAGATTAAAATGAAGAGATGGTGCTTCTGAATGGACACTTCGGTAAACTGTCGTATTTGTTGAATGGAACTATTTAATATGCAAATTATTGACCAATGAAATGGTCCTCTTTGCGAACGCGTGGTGTTATTGACCAATGGTAAAACGTCGAGAAATGTAGGACAAAACCAAACAGAAAAACAGCCGCGTTATTCTTACCGCTGTAAGGTCAGTGTTGCGTTACAGGGTTAACTACATTATCTGGACTGAAATAATGTGTTGGGTTTGCCAAACAGTGAAAACCAAGATCAGACGATTAGGTGTCTAATCAGGGTCTACACTGTTTGCTTACAGTACCGGAATGTTAGGGTTAAATGAAATTCAAACGGTCTATGTCAACACCCTACACTCAGAGACAATCGATCCATCAGTCCTGTCAGTTTTTTTTATTCGTTAATAACAGGAGTTTATGCGCTTGTTGTTTGTTGATCTACGCCCGGATCATACTGCAGATTGGTGATGATGATGGTTTCGGGTTTATCGACGCGTCAACCCTCGCTGTGGGTCAAAAACGTCAAGCGGCGACAGGATTTAAAGTGTTAGCACAGAACTCTTTCGTTTCTTGTGCATTCATTTGAAATCTACGTAGACACGAACTAATCCAAATGCAACTTCCGCTAATGACTGACACTAGCCACTAGGTGGCTACAGGAGGTGTGGGCATCTATGTGAACTCCTCCAAACATGATGTTAGCTTGAAGAGCTCTCTACTTGTTAAATTGTTAACTGCTATATATAGTAAGTACAATATATAATACAGAGATTTTTTTTTATTTTTGCTGAAAATATGTGAGCAGCTTATGCATCTGCAAAAGCTGCTCACTTTTTTTCAGCAAAACTACTAGCACATTTGCCACATAAAATTATGATAGTTTAACGATGCGTTAACTAACAACATAAGTTTTGAACGGGCCCTGGTGTTTAACGATCGTGTCAAACTAATCACACTTTACCTAGACAGGCTTAAATTGAAGCGGTCAACCAGCAAAATGAACATTTTGCTCCAGAAATACAGAAAACTGCCCACCTAATCAGTGGTTAAACTTCTCTCTCTCTCTCTCTCTCTCTCTCTCTCTCTCTCTCTCTCTCTCTCTCTCTCTCTCTCTCTCTCTCTCTGTCTCTGTCTCTCTCTCTCTCTCTCTGTGTGTGTGTGTGTGTGTGTGTGTGTGTGTGTGTGTGTGTGTGTGTGTGTGTGTGTGTGTGTGTGTGTGTGTGAGCTGGGGTTCTGGAATGGAGTCTATAGAAAGGCAGACCGGGTGGGGCAGGACGGCGCGGGACAAGACAGGGCAGGCAGGGTGGGGCTTGGTGGGACGGGGCGGGGCAGGATGGGGATGGAAATTGCGACGGGAGCACTATATGAGTAGGGGGAGGTAATGGGATGAGATGAAGTGGTGGTGGTGTGTCTGTGTTTGAGTTTTACGTTCCGCCAAGAGCTAGGGGCATACGGAGACGGGACCTTGGTTTAAAGCGTTATCCGAAAGTCTGGTGAAGCTCGGGGTCGAACCAACGACCCCTGTTTATGAAGTGAGTAGCATAACTACTACACAAAGAAGGCTTCCGGTGGATCGGAGCGAAGCGGAGTGGAGTGCAGCGGAGGATTGAAGGGGAGGGGATGGGAGCTGAGGGGTGACGTGGATGGGATTTTGTGAGGTAGGGTAAAGTAGAGATGGGATGGTTTATAGGATGGGATGTGTAGGATATGGTAGTCTGTAGTGATTAAGGGTGGGTTGAGATGGGGTGAGTTTTGGAACTTGTCCCTCTTAGTTTCTTCTGAAATGGCGACAGATGGGACAAGTGGATCTATTCCCCACAAACTGGACTGACTCAGCCACGGTCATAACACAAGAGCGCAATTACAGTCGAACTCCTATATATCGAACATACTGGGACCATGAAAATTAGTTCGCGACAGGGTTAGTTTGAGACAATGAAGGTTAAACGTGAGGCAATTAAGGATGATGGATATTTTTTCTAAATATTTATTCTCATCAAGGTATATTATGTGTACTCATTAGCATCGCCTCATCGAGGCGATTCTAATGAGTACACAGAACATATCATTCCAAGATCCTCATACTAACCTAAATATTTTGCTATCTGGAGGTGGAAGAATTTATTTGGGACTCACGAGCGAGTACGAATGTCCCAAGGTCTACGGCCCATCCGTGTTCGAACCATTGAAGTTTTACTGTTCATCTACATACATGTACACTCTTTTTGGGTAGTGTCTGTTGCTACTTATGTATTTACGCTAATTATAGTATCGAACTTAGATAAGCCTGCTCTATGTGTAGATTTTTCAGAGTTTTTTCTCAATCTATTTCAATAGCACAAATGCTATCGAAGACTCTTGTTAACGCCAGAAACTCTTATCAGACTGTGTGGGTTCGCAGGCTGATGTCAGTCTCCGCTGGTCGCACAGCTCTTACTATGCACACATTTTCATTTTGACACTGGTGTAACAACGCTTAGTGTTCACACGACGCTCAGTGTCCATATAAACACTAAACGTTGCGATTGCGCCTAGTTTTCACGTTGGACACTTAGCGTTGCAGTGTTCATATGGACTAAGCGTCGTGAGGACATTAAGCGTTTTTACAACTGGTTCATCCGATTCAGTGTAAAGAGTGGTTGCCAAAACTGTTTAAGGTTGGCCAGTATCTGGTTTTGGTATAAACATTATTTTTGTGTCACCGTCACCTTTTGTTTTGTTTTCGGTAAGGTAGGGGTGGTTTCTTTGGACTGAGTAGGGGTAGGTCAGTGGCACATTGGGACAGGTTAGCTGGCTTCGTTAGCGAAGGGTGTGTTCAGGAAATGAATGTTTTAAGGTCGGTTAGGTAGTGGTGACTCTTTGAAGAGAAACACCACAAACACAAGACATACCCCAGTGATACAAGCTTAGTATCTAATAAGGCCGCCTATTGTGATATATGCAGGACAGTTCAGACTAGGCTCAGAGATAAACAGGACTCCTGGCAGTAAGGCTGATGAAATCTGAACAGACATTTGCAGATAGAAAGGTAATGAAGAAGTTAAGCCAGTTTCTAAATGGTCCCCGAAGCTCAGGAACCCTCTTCTCAGTGCAGATGGAACCAGTCGTCTGATTATCAAAGAGAATATCTTGAAAAGATGGGCTGAGCGTTTTGAAAGTGGTCTTAATCGGCCATAACTTATCAATGATGACGCTATCAACAGACTTCCACAAGTGAAATGTAATCTGCTGCTTGATTAATTCCCAACCGTCTCTGAAACAGTGAAAACAACAAAACTTCTGCCATCTGGCAAAATGTCAAGATCAGATGCAATACCTGCTGAGATATACAAAGCAGGAGGTATTCCAATTGTAGCGGTAATGAGCTATTTCACACTATGTGGAGTAAAGACACCATCAGATGCATCAATTATCCACCCGTTCAGACGAAAGGGGAAGCCTCAGTTGTGTGATGAACACCTTGAACAGTTAAGGCTTTTACCAGAAAGCCAGTGTGGGTTCGGAAAGCACAGAGGAACAACTGACATGATTTTCACAGCAAGGCAGCTTCAAATAAATGCAATGAACAGAACATGAACCTCTACATGACAATTTTGTTGGCCTAACCGAAGCATTTGACACAGTCAGTCGTGAGGGTCTTTGAAAACTTATGGAGCAGTTTGGCTGTCCGATCAAGTTAATAGCAATGGCGGGACAGTTCCACGATGTTATTTTGTTTGTTTGATTTGAGGTTTAACGTCCCCGTCAACACAGTATAGGTCATTTTGGAGACGTTGATTCCAATTTTGTGGGACTATTACCCGACATTGAGATGAAATGACATCTCAAGCCCTGTTGCGCAATGAAACCAATATGCTTTATAAGCATGAACTCGCACCGCTTTACTTGGGCAGGCTTAGATCCTTTAAGAGGTTTGTAGTACTCGTGTGCATTGGGTTTCAGCTCTGCATGGAAGCATCATGCAGCCCCTTTTTTTCAAGCCCCAATGGGCAGAGGCCGTCCACGATGTTATGCTTGCACGAGTTCAAAATGATGGTGAGTTTTCTGATCCATTCCCTGTGACAAACGGAGTCAAGCAAGGATGTGTGCTCGCCCAAACGCTTTTCAGCATGATGCGCTCTGCCATGCTCACATATGCTTTCAAGTACGGCGACGATGGTATACCATTTAGATATATCATTGAAGAGGAGCTTTTCAAACTATGAAGGTTGCAAGGCCAAATCCAAAGTGGAGACAGAGGTACTTGATAAAGTTATCTTTGCTGACGAAAAGTGCGCACCAATAGAGGAGAAGATGCAAAAAAAAAAGCTGTAGAGTATCTGATTCCTGTGACAGCTATGACCTAACAATCAGCATCGAAAAGACGGAGGTAGTTTATCAGCCAGCGCCTGGCAAATTCTTATTACATTGAAAGGTCAAAGATTGCAAGTTCACCTACCTTGGAAACTCCTTGTTACACTGTAAAAATAGTGTTTACAGATTAAACACTTTCCGAGACGCATTTCTTGTCCCATTTTTTTTTATGCGTTTAACGCTTTGATATGTCTCGTTTCTAAACACGTCTAGGAAGGTGTTTAGATATTAAACATGTATAGGACAGTGACATGTTTAATACCTGCACATGTTTAGCTCAGAGACATGTTGAAAATCTAAATATGTCTAAAGGTAAAATCATCATTATTCATGTTGTGTTTGTCTATAACGTTTTGTTTCTTTGATCCTTGAATAGAAGATGATATGGTACGTCCTTCAAACATATTTTTCTTTCAAGGATGTGTGGAATATTGGTGTTAAGTTCTTAATGTAATTAGTTTTCGCGACTCATATTTTCTTTCTAGATCCAAGTTGTGTTCAGCAGACTTACTAATGCCACTTGATAGGCGATTGCGATTGGTAAATGAAACCTGCATATATTCTTTCTTGAATATATTTATATAAAATGCCTAAAACTGCAAAAAAAAGGTGAGGAATTGTTGGGGGGAAAATGCCACAACAGGGTCTAAACACGTTAAGCGAAAACATGTTCAAAACCTAAACATGTAAAATTTAATTATGCTTTAATGTGTAGTGTTCTTCTTTTCTACCAAAGACATCTTAACCTTCAGCATGAACTCACAGATAGTGCACACTGTAAGATTGTACTCTAGTTTCGCATAATGAAGGGGAGCCTCTGCGAAACTAGAGTACAATCATACAGTAGGCACTATTTGTGAGTTCATGTGGGAGGTTAAGATGTCTTTGGTAGAAAAGAAGAACACTACACCTTAAAGCATAATTAAATTTTACATGCTTAGGTTTTAAACATGTTTACGCTAAACGTGTTTGGACCATGTTGTGGCAATTTTAATTTCCCCAACAATTCCTAACCTTTTTTTTTTTTTGTCAGTTTTAGGAAGTTTATATAAATAAATTCAAGAAAGAAAATATGCAGGTTTCATTCAACAATCACAATCTTGTATCAAATAGCATTAGTAAGTCTGCTGAAAACATCTTGGATTTAGAAAGAAAATATGAGTCGCGAAAACTAATTACATTAAGAACTAAACACCAATGTTCCACTCATCCTTGAAAGAAAATATGTTTGAAGGACGTACCATATCTTCTACTTTTCAAGGATCAAAGAAACAAAACGTTATAGACAAATACAACATGAATAATGATGATTTTACCTCTATTTTATGTCTTTGCAGCTCTGCAACTTTCAGCGTCCGTTCAGCGTTCGTCTACGCGGGAAACAGATCCTATCGATTTCAGCCGAGACGTGTTTAGACTTTTGACGTGTTTATACTCACAAATACGGCAAAACAAATTGCATGTTTAGAAACAACACACTTTTCTAGTCATGTTTAGATCTAAACATGTATAAAACACGTTTAATTTCTATACGCTATTTTTACAGTGTAAGAGACGTTCACATGAATGATGAAGTCAATGTCAGGATTGCCAAAGCTGGTGCAGCATTTGGCCAACTACATGGTAGGATTTAGGATAGAAGAGAAATAAGGTTTGACATAAAGCTTAAAGTCTACAGATTTGTGGTGCTGCCAACATTATTTTATGCTTGCGATATCAACTGAACCACTTCCATACAAGAAGTCTTGTGCCCAGACAGGATTATCGACACGGGCATGGGTGCAGAATGTTCATACTATGAAACTGTCACAGCCATGTTGCCACTTTTGCCAAAGGAAATACTCTGTGGAAGAGTTAAAACTTCAACATACCATCGGAGTCGTGGGAACAAATTGCACAGCAAGGTGGCGAGGCCTTATCAGGAGAGGTTTCAGTGAATATCAGGCAAAACGAATCAGCGAAGCCGAGCAGAAACGTGCAAAACGCAAAGCTAGAACTAAGGCAACTTCAAAGAGCTTTCTTCCACTGACCTCTGTTGTTCTGTACGCAAAAGACATGTAACGGATGAAAAATTCTAATCGCCCCGTCCCGGCCCGGAATGGAACCCGGGCCACTGGATTGATAGGCAAGCACTCTACCACGTCGCTATAAAAGCCGGCTTTTGATTTATATCAGTCTTTGTATCGACTGCCTATTCGAAATTCGCAAAATTGCAGTATGTTTCCTCTGGCTTTCTTTGCCGGATCATTACAGGGTCACTGATGAGGCTTTTTTAGCCGAAACTACGTAGAATGACCCATCTTCTTTCTTATAAATGTTTTCATTGCTCTTAAAGGAACTCATTTTTGATTTTTATACCACAAGGTAGTGCAAGTGTTCTATATATCTATACCCTATGACATTCTCCTCCTGCACATTGAAATTCCTCATAGAAATTCTTTGAGTTCGAGAATCATGTGAAACGATACTCATAAAATTATAATGTACAAGTGGTTTACAAGTGGGAGCGCAATGGTACAGTGGTAAAGCATCGGATTTGAGATCGAGAGGTAGCCTTTTCGATCCCCGCAAGCGCCAAGTGTTGTTTCCTTGAGCACTTGCTTAGTACTGGTTTCTACCCAGGAAAAGAGGGCCACATGGAAGTTTAGTACTTGTACTAGTTTGTTACCCTCTATAAATAAGGTCGATTACTATTATTATTATTATTATTATTATTATTATTAATTTATTATTATTATTATTATCATTATTATTATTATACGGAAGGTGCCAATCGAACAGATGAACAAAATGCTAAACACCTTTGACCCGGCCGAGGACCTAACACTCTACCACGTCGCTAGGCAGTACAAGCGTGCAATATACCCATATCCTATGATAGACAGTTTAGAGTTTGAATTGGAGTTGGGGTGGGCCATTGGGAGAAGCAGTGTTAGGGGTAGTGGTAGGGGTTGGTGTAATGTTGTGCTTTGGGTGGGGTAGGGGCTGCTGGGTGGCGTGAGTGTGGGTAAGGGTAAGCTTTAGTGGGTAGTTAAATAGGGATACGAGTGTAAAGGTAACAGTAGGTATGAGTTTGAATTGGAGTTGGGGTGGGCCATTGGAAGAAGCAGCGTTAGGGGTAGTGGTAGGAGTTGGTGTAATGCTGTGCGTGGGGTGGGGTTGGGGCTGGGTGGGGTGGGGTGGGTGTGGGTAAGGGTAGGCTTTAGTGGGTTGTTAAATAGGAATTCGAGTGTAAAGGTATCATAAGGTATGGGGGCAGGGTAGGAGAAGGGGTAAATGGCGGGCAAAGCCAGGCTAGTCAATATATGGTGAGTTTGGGAAGGGTATGGATAGTGGTAGAGCTAGTGATAGGAGTAGTTGTTAGGGTTGGGCTAGCGGTATGGATATACTTAGGGACGGATATGATTCCAAAGTTCAGAAAAGGTTTACTACTACT
Organism: Lucinisca nassula; assembly: GCA_963580285.1. Classification (NCBI taxonomy): domain Eukaryota; kingdom Metazoa; phylum Mollusca; class Bivalvia; order Lucinida; family Lucinidae; genus Lucinisca; species Lucinisca nassula. The sequence continues at coordinate 9,550,168 of OY757014.1, forward strand.
ACTACATGTACTACTACTACGACGACGACGACTAATGCTACTAAAGCAACTACTACTATTACTACTACTACTACTACTCCTCGGCCCCCAACCATCGGGGCTTGAAGACATAGAGGGGTTGCATGATGCTTCCACGCAGAGCTGAAACCGACCCGCACACGAGTACTGGTAAACTGCTTAGAGGATCTAAGCCTCCCACATGCAAAGCGGTGCGAGTTGACCCGTCCATGCTTATAAACCCTATTAGGGACAGGACTTGATGTCATTTCTTCTCAATGTCGGGTAAAAGTCCCACAAAATTGGAAACAACGTCTCCAAAATGACATTTATAGTGTTGACGGGGACATTAAACCTCAAATCAAACAAACAAATACTACTACTTCTACTACTACAACAACAACAACTACTACTTCTACTATTACTACTACTACCACCACTACTACTACTACAACTACTACTACTACTACTACGTTTCCTTGGACCGGCCCCGATAGCTCAGTTGGTAGAGTGTCCGCTCCGGGGAACCGGAGGTCATGGGTTCGATCCCGGGCCGCGACATACCAAAGTCGTTAAAAATGGTACTAGCTGCTCCTCGCTTGGCACTCAGATTTACTGGGTAGAGCAAGGACTGGTAGACCTAGTGTCAGGATAATGTGACTGGGTGTGGTATCATGTAATGTGTCTGGGACATGATACTTTAGTGAGGCAGCACTATAAAAGTGAGCATTGAGCTCCATGTCGCAACCAGACACCGTCGTGATATGACTGAAAAAATGCTGAAAGCGACGTTAAACCCGAATTCACGCACACTACTTTCCCACTTTCTACTGATACTTTAATCGGTCACATTTGACCATTACTCCATACACTTCAGGTTTGCAGGATGAAAGCATACACAGTAATCATGTTATTACGGTAGGGATCTTTAACCTGCACTGGGGATGGTTCTCCCTGCACAGGTTGCCTCCAGTTAACGCCCCGACCCGAAGTATTGTGCACGTTTGGCATTCATTCCTGCAAATGAAGCCAGTGGAGTCACTACTACTACTACTACTACTACTACTACTACTACTACTACTACTACTACTACTACTTCTACTACTATTATCACATCTTCAACTACTACTCTCTACTACTACTCTACTACTACCACCACTTCTACTACTACTACTATTACTACTACTACTACTACTATTACTACTACTACTACTACTACATCCACCTCTTCTACTTCCAGTGGAGTCACTACTCCTACTACTACAGTACTTCTACTACTATTACCACATCTTCTACTACTACTCTCTACTACTACTCTACTACTACCACCTCTTCTACTACTACTACTACTACAACTACTACTACTACTACTTCTACTACTACTACTACTATACTACATCCACCTCTACTTCTACTACTACTACTACAACTACTATACTACTACTACTACTACTACTACTACTAATTCTTCTTCTACTACTACTAATACAACTGCTACTACTACTACAACTACTACTACCACTACTACTACTACTTTTACTACTACTGCTATTACCCTGGTTCTCCCTGCACAGGTTGCCTCCAGTTAACGCCCCGATCCGAAGTATTGTGCACGTTTGGCATTCATTCCTGCAAATGAAGCCAGTGGTGTCACTACTACTACTACTACTACTACTACTACTACTACTACTACTACTACTACTACTACTACCACCACCACTTCTAGTCTACTCTACTACTACTACTTCTACTGCTACTACTGCTACCACAAATACTACTACTACTTCTCTCACTACTACTACTACTGCTTCTACTAGTACTACTACTACTACTTTTACCATTACTGCTATTACCACAACAACTTCTACTACTACTTCTTTTACTACTACAATTACTACTACTACTTCTACTACTACTGCCTCTACTACTTCTCCTTCTACTGCTACTATTTCTACGACTTCTTTTAATAATAATTATGGTGATAATAATTATAATTAAAATAATAATAACAATGATAATAATACATGTGTGATGGACATTTTGTTGTAACTAATACTAATCCAACAACTTCACGGATCTCAATGAAATGTTTATTACTTAAGATTTAAAAGCTTGTTTGTATTTTCACTAGGAAAATTTATTTATTTATTTATTTATATTTTGAGATAAATTAATAATTTATTTATTCTTTCTATTTATTTACGACTGTAAGAGTTTGTTATTTGGTTTATTCTCTTGTGTAAATCTTGTTTGAAATAAATAGATAAATAAATAAATAAATAAATAAATAAATTTTCCTTCTTCTTTTCACAATAAATTAAGCGAACAAAAGCATTTTTATTTTGGGAGAGAGAAATTTATTCTACTCACAAAATCCGACTCCTTTTGGAGAATCCATTATCTTTATTTTTTAAAAATATCTCTTTCTCAGGTGAAGAACTCTGCAATCTTAAGTCAACGTCTCGACGCAAATGATACTTAGCAACGTTGTGCTCTAGTATCCCATAACAACGGCGTCAGTTATCGTAAGCGTACGCGTTATTTAAATGTGAGCGCAAATATGACGCTTAAGTACTTAAAAATAGAAAAATATCTGAAAGACTTTTTCGGTGCTTATTATTAAAAACATTGCTCTGCCCAAGCCTATCGGGGCTGGGAGAAATCGATTGGGCAGCATGGTGCTTCCACGGTGAGCTGAAACCGACCGAACGTTAGTACTGATAAACTAACTGAGGCAATGGCCAAAGGTGACCGACTCAGTGTAAGAATATAGAAAGATAGGTCTAAGCATGCTCAGGAAAAGTGGTGCGGGTTGGATCGTTCCTTATACTCTTTGGACGTCTAGCAGTTTCTTTGGGAGGTAGGGCTTGTGATGTCATTTCATCTCAGTTCCGGGTTAACGTCCCACAAAATGAGAAGCAGCGTCTCCAAAATGACGTAAATAGTTATGACGGGGACGTAAAACCTCAATGCATCAATTTTATTGCTTACATTGCCTACATCACGTATACACAAGTTACACAACGCAGTCTATTATTATTCTTATAATTATTATTATCTTTGTTTTGTTCATGTTCGCTGAAATCTAGAATTACTTTTTTTTTCATTCTCAACATCTGTATTTTGGAATCATTTTCTTTCTCATTTTCAATATCTTTCTTCTAGAATCAGTTTGATTTGTTTCATTTCACGAACGATGACATTTGGGTAGGGGTGGTTTTACGGCCCTTTCAAGATTATTTCGCTCATATCGAGCCGACCGTTAATCAGAGGTGGGGGAAACCGGAGTAGCCGGAGAAAAACAACCTGACCTTCCGTTGCAGATCTTGGCGTCTCACATGTGACCCGAACCATGCTCGAACCACAGCGGCGAGAGACCTAATGATTAAGAGTCAGCGCTCTTATCCACTAGGCCATGGGCTATTTCAGCAGACGACAAATTGTTGACATTTTTCTTATATTTTCCAGAAATCACTATGGAAAGAGACTTTATATGCGATGTAAAGTCTTGTTTTCTGGGGAAAAATAGAAAAACTATTTCGAAATATCGACTACTGAAAAACAATACCTGCATACATAGCATTAAATGTAAAGCAAATGTCCTATCGAAGCGGTGAATTGCGCGGATAACAAGTCTGTGAATTAAATACCCATCAAACCCCCACTTTATAGGGAGAAAATTGGGGATTGCCCCAAGATATATGTTTTGCGTGCTCGTTAGAACCGACTCATTGAGGTGGTTCTAACGAGCACCCGCAACCTATGTTTGGTGTATAAATAAAACAAATATCACACAATTTCACATTACGCAAACACGCCTATACAAATACATTGCCACCTTTATCGCCGAAAAATGAAAATTTTAAGATGAAAAATTGTAATATTTTTCTATTATTTTCTGATCAAAATATAGATTGTGGGCACTCGTTAGAACCGCCTTATCGAGTAGGTTCTAACGAGTACCCAAAATCTATATTTTAGAGCAGAAATAAGAAAAAATAAGGTATACCCCCGGAAACCCCAGTTTTACTATATAAAAGTGGGGTTCAGGGGGGTCAAAATTATATAGACGTGTTTTTGTGATGTTTCAACATAAAAATTGCCGTTTTGGCTATATGAAAGAATGCACTATGACACACGGATACGTTATCGTATGAGCCCCGCCAAGCGAATTTGTGTCTTCGAGCATTCCGTCATGACAAATTTTAACTGCGCATGCCCAGCCATTCAGAGGGGCCAGGGATATGGCTTTCTGTCTGAAGGTTCCTCTTGATTCACTGCTTGTATGAGCGAGCAGCGAAGGTTCTGGCGAGACTGCGCGGATGCGCAGGCTCGCCTGAACCTTCGCTGCTCGCATAGGCGATAAGTACCAAAATCGCTTGACGGGGCCCATATTGTATGTTCGAAAAAAGTCAAACTCAAGCTCCTCTAACTTGGTCCAGGCTCAGGGCTTTCTGGATAATTAATTTACCGTACGTTTATAGAAGCCTCTGTAGTGTGCTAGTTATACTACTCGCCTTATAGACCAGGGATCGTGGGTTCGATCCCGGGCTCTCCAGACTTTCGGGTCAGTCTTTAAACCAAGGGCCCGTATCCGTATGTCCATAGCTTTTGAAGGGGCGTAAACTCATACACATACAAATTGAAAGTTAACAAACTTCATGTACCACAGGCAAACAGTGTGTACCCGGATCAGATGCTGCGTTCGGTTGTGTCTGATTTGTTGTTTGATTTGGGTCGCCGGCCTCGGAGGCTCAATCGGATGCGCGTGTGACTCTTAACTGTCTGTTGCAAATAGAGTGACAGAGGCTAGAGAAAGTCAGTTCTGTTGGTGATGCCTTAGCTCTGGCTTTGCGCTGTGCGCGTTTCTGCTCAGCTTCACTTATTCTGTTTGCCTCATATTCATTGGCACCCCTTCTGATGAGACCTGTCCACTTTGCTCTGTTCTGTTCAATTTGTTCCCGCGACTCTGTTGGAATGTTGAAGTCCCTGAGGGAGGCTTTGAGGGTGTCCTTGTAGCGCTTCTTCTGACCGCCTTGGGAGCGTTTGCACATTTCTAGTTCTCCAAAGAATTTTCTTGGCAAACGTTCCTCAGACATTCTGGTAACATGACCTGTCCATCTTAACAGTGCTAATTTCAGAAAAGTATGTGCACTTGGCAGCCTGCCCAGTTCAGGACTTCCGTGTCTGGAATCCTTACTAGTCACTTAATCTTTAAGAGTTTTCTAAGACAGCTAGTATTCAGTCTTTTGGTGTGCCGTTGGTACACTGTCAATGTTTCACATGCATACAATAGTGTTGGCAGCACCACAGCTCTGTAGACTGTCAGTTTTGTGTCAAGTCTGATTCCACTTCGATCCCAGACACTACCACGTAGTCGTCCAAACGCTGCACTAGCTTTGGCAATCCTGGCATTGACTTCATCATCAATGTGCACGCCTCTTGACAGTGTGCTCCCAAGGTAGGTGAACTTGTCTACCACTTGCAATCTTCGACCTTTCACTGTGAATGTGTGCTCTTTGTAAGGCTTACCCGGTGCTGGCTGATCGACAACTTCAGTCTTTTTGATGCTGATTGTAATATCATAGTTATCACAGGAGTCAGATACTAGATCTATGTCGTTTTCCATCTTCTCCCCTGTAGGAGCACCTTTTGCCATGTTATCAGCAAAGAGGAACTGTCTGCACCTTAGATTTGGCTTGGAAACACGCCAAAATACTAGTGGCACTCAAAAGTATAAGGTATGCACCTGAGCCGAAGGCTCTCAAGGTGCAGCTTATAGTATACCAAAGGTCCGTTTTCAGTCGTCCGTATAACTTTCAAACATCATATTCTCAGAAACCACTTGGCCAGTTGTAGTCATATTTATATTGAAAACCTATGCCTCACAGGAACGAAAGTTTATATAGTTGGTCATGGTCACATGACCCAAATGGCCGCCATGCCCGTATAAGGTGGAAACCCGTAAGTCAGATGACCCTGAATATTGGCTGACAGCCAAAGGGACTCGAGCCCTACCAAAGATAAATAAATGATAACCCTGGCTTGTCCTTGACCAATTTTATGGCAAGGTCAAATTTGGTCCCTAAGGCGTCTGAATGGGAAAAAAGGTAAAAAAAAAGTGTTTTAGTTCATCTGGGTCGAAGGCTCCAGGAGAGCTAATAGGATGGTAGTCCATCCGTCGTTCGTCGTCAGTCCACACTTTTGACCAATTATATCTCTGCAGCCTGCTAGCTGATCTCAATGGTAGTCCATCCGTCGTACGTCGTCCGTCCGTCGTCCGTCCACACATTTGACCAGTTATATATCTACAGCCTGTCATTTCTTATCTGTAGCATGCGTTGATGACATTAGCTTTTAATCGAAATCGAATGAAATCTTTGGTTGCTATGGCAAATACAAGGTCCCATAGACTTACAATGGGAAAATGCTTGCCATCACCGTAGCACATTCAGTTTTGATCGGATCTTACATATAAGTAGACCGGGGATAAAAGCTCGGGTGAGGTCGAAAACTGGCCAGGTCGGCCCATTTATTGTAGGGTTACGTCACATTGATTGCTGAAAATGCTTGTCATCACCGTAGCACCATCAGTTTTGATTGGATCTGATAAGTAGACCGGGGATAAAAGCTCGGGCGAGGTCGAAAACTGGCAAGGTCGGCCCATTAATTGTAGAGTTACGTCACCTTGATTGCTGAAAATGCCTATGTTTGACCTTGTCATCACCATATCCCCTTTAGTTTTCCTGAAACTTACATACAAGTAAGTCAGGGATAAAAGCTCGGATGAGTTCGAAAACTGGAGATATAGGCGTGTCTGTCACGTCCCCTTCTCTACTGAAAATGCCAATTTTCGGCTTTGTCATCACTGTAGCCCCTTCGGTTTTTATCTGATCAGCTTGAGTGAGTGAGTTTTAGTTTTACGTCCCACCAACAGCTAAGGTCATACGGAGACGGGACCTCGGTTCAAAGACTCATCCGAAAGTCTGAAGAAGCCCGGGATCGATCCTGCGATCCCTGGTTTACAAGGCGAGTAGCGTAACCACTGCACCACGGAGGCTTCTACTTATCAGCTTGAAACTTACATATAAGTAAGTCAGAGATAAAAGCTCGGATGAGTTAGAAGTCGTAGAGTCACACCCCCTTGATTGCTAAAAATGCCTGTTCGTCACTGTAGCCTCTTCAGTTTTCATCGGATATTTTTTAAACTTACATGTAAGTAGATAAGGGATGAAACCTCAGCTGAGTTCAAACATTGGTGAGGTTGGCATATATTTCAGAGAGTAAAGTCCCGCTTGATTACTGCCTATTATTGACCTTGTCTTCACGGTAGCCCCTTCAGTTTTTATCGGGTCTTCTTGAAACTTACATGTACGTAAGCCAGGGATAAAAGCTTGGATGATTTCGAAAACTGGCAAAGTTGGCCTATCTATCATAGATTTACATTCCCTAGATTACTGAAAATGCCTATTTTTGACCCTGTCACCACCGTAGCCCTTTCTTCTTGAAACTTAGGCAACCGCCCAGCGGGGCTTGAAGAAATAAATGGGCTGCATGATGCTCCAACGCAGAGCTGAAACCGACCGCACTCGAGAACGAGGAACTAAGCCTGTCCATGCATAACGGTGCGTTTCGGACCGTCCATAAACCCTATTGGTTTCATTGGGCGACAGGGCTTGAGGTGTCATTTCATCTCAATGTCGGGTAAAAGTCCTACAAAATTGGAAGCAACGTCTCCAAAATGACATATTCAGTGTTGACGAGGACGTTAGACCTCAAATCAATCAATCAAACAAGCGAACAAACATGTAAGTACGTTACGGATAAAAGGTCGGATGAGTTCGAAAACTGGTGAGGTCAGTCTGTCTGTCATAGATTTAATTCCCCTCGAAAATGCTTGTTTTTACCCCCCGACCGAATAGGTTCGGGCGATATAGCGATCAGCCTTGCGTCCTCCGTCCGTCCGTCCGTCCGTCCGTAGACGCAACCTTGTGATGGGCATAACTCCTATACATTTTGAGATTCATTGATGGTTCTGGGCACAATTTTTCACAAGGTTGAGACGGCGTGTCATGCGCAAGAATCAGAACTCTGGATGGCATACTTCTTGAGTTATCTCCCCTTTTAATAAAATACAATGACTACTTTGTGATGGCCATAACTCCAATGCCTTTTGAGATATTGTGGTACCTGGCACAGTTGTTCACAAGGCTGAGACGGCGTGTCATGCACAAGAACCACAACTCTGGTTGCCATGGTTTTTTAGTTATCCCCCTTCCAATAAAATTGAGTGACTACCTTGTGATAGCCATAATTCCAATAACCTTTAAGATATATTGATGGTACCTGGCACAGTTGTTCACAGGGCCGAGACGGTGTGTCATGCACAAGAACCACAACTCTGGGTTTCATGGTTTTTTAGTTATCTCCCCTTCCAATAAAATAGAATCACTACCTTGTGATGGCCACATCTCCAGTACTCTTTGAGATATATCGACGGTACTTGATACAGTAGTACATAAGATTAAGCAGGTGCGTCACGTGCAAGAACCACGACTCTGGGTGACCTGTTTTTTTTTAATTATCTCCCCTGACAATATAACCTTGTGATGGCCATAACTCCAATACCCTTTGAGATATATTGATGATACTTGACACAATTGTATACAAGGTCAAGACAGCACTTCATGCCTGAGAACCACAACTCTGGGTGCTATGGTATTTGAGTTATCTCCCCTTCCAATATAACAATATGACAACCTTGTGATCACCGTACCTCCAATGACCTTTGAGACATATTGGTGGTACTTGATGCAGATGTACATGTGGTTAAGCAGGTGTGTCATGCTCAAAAATTACAACTCGGGGTGTTCAGGTTTTTTAGTTATCCCCCCTGACAATATAATCTTGTGATGGCCATAACTCCAACACCCTTTGAGATATATTGAAGGAACTTGGCACAATTGTAAACAAGGTACAGAAGGGGTGTCATGTGCAAGAACCACAACTGTTGGTGCTTCGGTATGTTAGTTATCTGCCCTTCCAATATAACAGTATGACCAGTTTGTGATCACCATATCTCCAATACCCTTTGAGACATATTGATGGTACTTCCTACAGAAATACATGAGCTTAAGCAGGCATGTCGTGCGCAAGAACCACAATTCTGTGTGTCCTGGTTTTTTAGTTTTCTCCCCTGACAGTATAATCTTGTGATGGCCATAACTCCAATACTTTTGTGATATATTGCTGGTTTAATTCTGGTGCACTTTCTATTGGTGAACAATCTTCTGAAGGCCATATTGCCTTTTGGTCGGGGGATTTGCCATATCTTCCGATGGCTATTTTTGACATTTGTCATCACTGTAGCCCCTTCAGTTTTTATCAAATATTCATGTAACTGATGTATGATTAAGTCAGGGATAAAAGCTAAGGTGAGTTTGAAAACTGGTGAGGTCAGCCTAATTTATGTCTCTTTGATTGCTGAAAATGCCTATTTTCGACCTTGTCTCCACTGTAGCCCCTTCAGTTGTTATTGGATCTTCTTGAAACTTACATGTCAATAAGTCAGGTGAGTTCGAAAACCGGGGATGCCGGCCTGTTTTTTTTAGAGTTACGCCCCCCTTGATTGCAGAAAATGCTTATTTTGACCTGGTTATTTACATAACTCTTTCAGGTTTTATCGGATCTTCTTGAAACTTACCTACAAGTAAGTCAGGGATAAAATCTCGGATAAGTTGGAAAACTGTTGAGGTTGGCCTAGCTATCATAGAATTACTCCCCTTTCTTTGCTGAAAATTGCCATTTCGGATCCTGTCATCACCACAAATCCTTCAGATTTAACGGGATTCTCCTGAAACTAACATTTAAGTAGATTGGGGATACCAGCTTGGATGAGTTTGAAAACTTGAGAGCTGGGCCAGTCTGTCATAGGGTTATGTCCCTTTGATTGCTGAAAATGCCCATTTTTGACATTGTCATCATCATAACTCCCTAAGTTTTGAACAGATCTTCCTGAAACTTACATACAAGTAAGTTATGGATAAAAGCTTTCATGTATTTGCAAACTAACATTGTTGGCACATTACTCATAGAGTTAAGTCCACCCCTCTTTGCTGAAAATGCCTATTTTGTACCTTGTCATCACCATAAGTCCTTTAGTTTTGATCGAATCTTCCTGAAACTAGCCTATAAGTAGGTTGGGAATGAAAGTTTTCTTTTATTATTTTGTTTTTGTTTTGGCCCAAGGTCGCTAGGATTGAATGTCTGTCAACATTTAAAAGCACTTCATCTTCTGAAAATGCCTGGCCAATTTATATTTGATTTAATGTGGGGCTTTCAGGGAAGTTAGGAACAAAAGGTTTGTTTGAACAGTCCAGTTCGCATGACCAACAGGACTGTCACTCATGTATGCCTCATGTATGACATGTGACTCAGGTGAGCGGTCGTTGGCATTGGACTCATTAAGCAAACACGCCTATACAAATACATTGCCACCTTTATCGCCGAAAAATGAAAATTTGTGATATTCTTCTTATTTCTGCTCAAAATACAGATTGTGGGCACTCGTTAGAACCGCCTCATCGAGGCGGTTCTAACGAGTACCCACAATCTATATTTTAGAGCAGAAATAAGAAAAGTAAGGTATACCCCAGGAAACCCCAGTTTTACTATATAAAAGTGGTGTTCAAGGGGGTCAAAATTATATAGGCGTGTTTTAGTGATGACTTGTTGTTTTTTTTTTTCTGGTCAAAACTAGATTACGGGTACGAGTTTCCACAATCTGTTTTGAGCATAAATGTGGAAAATACCAGAACTTTTTATTTGAAAATTTTCATTTTTGTTATGTGGTAAAATTTTCGATATACGTCAATAGGCGTGTTTTCGTATATGCTGGTTGATCAGCTAGGACTCGTAAAGAACCAGGTGGACCAGTTAATACAGGAGCTTACCCTTAAAATGCGGATGGATCACTACATGACGAGTCTGTGGATACAGCCGCAATTAAGAGAGAAAGACTGAGGTGAACCTTTAAATTCAGGGATGCACCTGCAAAAAGTAGCGGTCCATCCACCCGCATTTGGATACTGGGGGTGGACCGGTGGTTATACCGGTTATTTCCTAATATTTACATTTCCAGTGTAAAGTCTAATGTAAACCTATAGAAAACAATTGCGTTCATACTTCCATGAACGCATCGAAACACATGATTTTCAGTGACGTTAAGTGACGTCATTCTAAACCGTTGTTTTCTACGGGCGTTGATGACGTCAACGCTGCTCCGCTCATTGTAGAAAAACAGCGTGTAAATGTTGGCCCTACAAGAATTTTTTCGCCCAGTGATGAAGGGTAAATAATGTAAATATAAAAAAATAAACTTAATTTTTCTGCTTTTCATGAAAGTATGAACAACAGTGGGTCGCTAGCAAAGTTCACATGAACCCCTTCGGGGCTCATTTACTTTGCACGCGACCCACTGCGTTCATACTTCCATGAACTGCAGAAAAATAAATTCCATTTCTTAAATAATAGTTCATCTGTCATTTCTGACAATGACCAGTCTTAGTCACATGCGAGAAATGCTACAGTTTGTGTGTTCTAAGATGTTTAATTAGACCGATTCCTGCATTAAACTGTCTGTTGCAGGTAGAACAATAGAGGTCAGAGAAAGACACCTGTATTGGTAATACATCAACGCTTGCTTTGTATTGTTGCATTAAGCACGTTTCTGCTCGGCTTCCCAGATTACTTTTGCCTCATATTCACTGGCACCTCTCCTGATGAGGCCTCGCCACTTAGCTCGGTCTTAAGCAATTTCTTCCCACGACTGTTCTTGTGTTGAATTCATTGAGGGAGGCTTTGAGGGTGCCCTTGTATCTCTTCATCTTACCACCTCCATAACGTTTGCCCATTTCTAGTTCTCCATAGAGCATTTTGATTGGCAAGCGTTCCTCAGGCATCCTGGTAACATGGCCTGTCCATCTCAACTGTGTCAGTTTTAGAAGCGTATGTACACTCTGCATCCCTGCCCGTGCCTGAAATTCTGTCTTGCCACTTAATCTTTAAAAGTTTTCTAAGACAACTTGTATGCAAGTGGTTCATTATTGTGGTGTGTCGGTAAACGTTTCGCATGCAGATAAAAGTGTTGGAAGCACCACGGCGCTTTGTGTCAAGCCTTATTCCACTTCAATCCCAAACACTACCAGCAGTCGGCCAAACGCTGCTCTAGCTTTGGCAACCTGGGGCCAGTTGTTCAAAACTAACGACGTCGTTAGTTAACGTATTGTTAAAACTTTGATCATTAAATATGGCAAATATGCTGAAATTTTTGCTGAAAAAAAATGTGAGCAGCTTTTGCGGACACATTTTTTCAGCAAAAATACCAAAATTTACGATATTGTACTTGCTAGAAGAGTTAACAGTAGGACCACTAACGAGCTCGTTAAGCTAACGATGCTTTGAACAACTGGCCCCAGGCATTTACTTCATCATCAATGTGCACGACTCCTGACATTGTTCTTCCAATGTAGGTGAACTTGTAAACCACATGCAATCTTTTTCACTGCAATGGTGGGCTCCTTAAGGTTTGCCAGTTGCTCTGATTGTGAGGTCCTATCTGTCATAGGAGTCAGATACTTCATCTACACCTTTTTGATCCTGGTAATACACCAAATATGTGTGCGTGCGTACGTGCGTGTGTGCATGTGTGTGTGCGTGAGTGCGCGTGAGTCACTGTGTATGTTTTATGTCCCACTGACAACTCAGGTTATATGGATATGGGACCTTGCTTTAAAAACTCATTCGAAAGTCTGGAGAAGCCCGGAATCGATCCCATGACCCATGATTGGCGACGCGAGTAGCTTATCCGAGACACCACGGGGGCTTCTACACCGTATATGTACTGCTGCAATAGTCTGTGATTTTTAAGATAGCGCTCATTTTCATTCCTCGACACGATTGACCTTAATACGCCATTCGTGCCTTCGAAAGGTTAAGCAGTTTTCCTGATAACCTACTTATAAACCTAACATTAACCCTTAGACGCCGAGAAAAACTACATCTGAAAATGTCGTCTGCTTATGTCGTCTGCTGAATCTTTTTGCGAACTTTTTTAAAATATTTTTGCATACAGGCAAACAGTGTGGACCCTTGTCAGACTGCTCCTAGAGGAACAGTCTGATCTGGGTCCACACTTTGCAAAAATGACTTTTAAAGTAACCGGCAGATTACAAAGCAGACGACAATTGCAGACGACAATTGTCGTGATTGGTATTTTATGGGTTAAATTTCACGTTTCTCCTGCATAAAAATATCGTGAATCATCACTAAAACACGCCTATATAATTTTGACCCCCTCAAACCCCACTTTTATATAGTAAAACTGGGGTTTGCAGGGGTAAACCTTATTTTTCTTATTTCTGCTCTAAGATATAGATTGTGGGTACTCGTTAGAACCGCCTCAATGAGGATTGAGGCGGTTCTAACGAGTACCCACAATCTATATCTTAGAGCAGAAATAAGAAAAATATCACAACTTTTCATCTGAAAATTTTCATTTTTTTCGGCGATAAATGTGTCAATGTATTTGTATAGGTGTGTTTTCGTAATGCATGAGTTTAAAATTGCAGAGTTTCCTATTGGTCTGGTAAATCAAAAACAACTTTGTTCGTTTGAAATGGGGGGGGGGGGGTGTGTTACGTCTCCGGTCAATACTACATAGGTCATTTTGGAGACGCTGCTGACAATGTTATGATATTGAGATGAAATGACATCTCAAGCCATGCCCCACAAACAAATCAAAAGGCTTTATATGTAGGGACGGTCCGACTCGCACCACTTTACCTGGGCAGGCTTATGCCCTCCAGGCGGTTTACCAGTACTCATGTGCGGCCGGTTTCAGTTCTGCATGGAAGCAGCATGCAGCCCAATTTATTGGTTTGGTCGCCATGAGGCGGGCAAACCGGGTATAATGACCAGATTGTAACTGTTCCATGGAGGGGCACGTGACGCGATCAACCAATCAGCTTTAACGATGATGCAATACTTTAAAGCAATTACAGGAAACAGCCTGTCTGAATAGCGAAACAGACCAAAAAGCAAGCGTTTCAACTCCAACAATAAATATCTTAAGGGAAATGGATACACCTGGCAGGTGTGGCAGTTAGTCTACTCTTTTTATCGTATTTCTAAACACACCTATACAAATACATTGTCATTTTTTGGCCAAAGAAAAAGAAATTTTAAAAAGAAAAATTGGAATATTTTTTTTTTTGCTCAAAGCATAGTTTGCGGGAAGTCGACAGAAACGCCCCGACGAGGTGATTCTATCGAGTACGGTAAATGACCAATTAATTCGCCAAAAATAAATACTGATCCGGTTGTTTGAATTATTAGAAAATATCAGATTGGAAATTTATCAGTGTTCGAACTGTTTGATCTGAAAGAATTACATGCATTGGATCAGGCTGTGTTCAATATTTTATACAACTACGTTTTTTTTTGCCGTGACCCTGTCAATCCGCAGGTGATTAGAAGTTATAAATATCACTTATGCAGTGCAGAACCGTTTGATCTATAAATAAGTCAGTGTGTGCAGGGGGTCTTTGAATGCGAGTTTATCATGTAGTTGCAAGTATAAGGTTACACATTGTCATAAATGACATTTACACCTATTGAACTATCACTATTCCCTTTAAAATGGGCGAGTCAATTTGTGATCTCAGGAATAACAGAAATTGATTTGTTTGGAGCAAATTCTTTTCTTAAGAGTAGTCCATATCTAGGAAAAAGATGATTTTTCAAAGAATTTCCTTATAGTCTGTAATATTTTTTTTTGTTCCGGGTACACCGCAGCAGACAAAGTCCAACTACATGTATATATGGGGTGTGATGTTGAAACCCGCACGTGCAGCACCCAGTGGGCAAGGCGCATAGATACTTCATCCCCCCTCCACACACACACACCTATATTGTTTAAGCGCATAGTGAAGCCTCAGGCGAGACTGCGCAGCCTTGTTTGCGTGTTCTCTGTTTACCCATAAGCTATCTCAAATCGGCGTAAGCCGGGGCATGTAGCAATTCAATGCCCATCGAAGTAGTCCGGTGAAGACTGATTAGACTGTGCGGATGCAAAACCATCATGTTATTTAGATAGGCAAGTAACAAGAACAAGAAAATGCAGACATCATACGCATGTGTGATCTTCACTTTGTGTGCGATAAAACGTTTCAAACCTCTTGAACATTGAAGACACAATCCCGAATACTTATCAGTCTTTTCTGTACGCACATGCGCAATAAGTATTTTACTAGAGATAAGAGATCTGAACAGACTGAGCCTTGCACTTGGCAGCTTAGAATATGTTTGTAATGTCGCAAGCAGATTTGGCCGGTTAAATGTACACACTGTCGTTTTAAGCCGGCGCACGGCAAAAAAAAAAAAAAAAAAAAAACGTTTCAAACGAAGGACCAGATCAGTCTGCGCATCTAGCCAATGTGGCCATAGTTCTCACCTGTTGTTCTTTGATTAGCACAGAGGCCATGCTAGGTATACATACGAACAACGAAGACTGTTCAGACTGCATGCATGTGCAGGATGACCCGAGTCTTCGCCCATCGCGTATGACTTATTTTCTTAATCATGTTCCCCGAAATTACTTCCAATAAAACCTTGTCACCGTGAAATAAATGGGCATCTTCACTTGCTCCTCAGAAAACCTGGGTAGCCCAACAGGTAACCTGAATTAAACTACCTTTTTGCATGCAACAACCATGAATTTCACTCACACGTGTTAAAAGACGTTCTGTGGAAAAAAGGCGGGAAACTCTCAATTAATATTTAAAGGGGCGCTTCTGCTATCAAAGAGGCGTTGAATCAATGCCACAGCACATGGCAAAGGCAAACACTGTCACAAAAATAATAATGAACGCTGAAGCTACGCTCCAAAGAGTCTGAGAGCAAAGGGAAAACACTTGCATATGCATGATGATCCAAGCCTTCGTAGGCCACAATGCTACATCACCGACTAGGATCAGCCTGCACATCGATGCAATGTGATCAGCCTTTACTGAACCCTTAAATCTTACAAAGTCACAAGGCTAAGTGAAACCCTTTGCCTTCCATACCGGTAGTGGGTGCGCATGTTCAGTGTTTGCAGATCGTTGAGAAACCAGCGAAGACACATCTTAGCGTACTAATTCATGCAATCCGATTAGAGTCTTCGCTGATCCTATGAGCCTGATGCAGACGATGGGATTTTCACAACATAAATAAGCGAAACTCCTGTGGCTCATCAAGGTTGATCTTAGCACTTGCAGCCTGCGTTTCTCACAGACTGATCAGTATTCGGTGAGGGTATGAACCTTCCATTAACACATGGCTATCCAAAGTAAGAGAAGCGAAAACCATTTGCCTTACAGAGTGCATGTTAATCCGAGTCTTTGGAAGTCGCACATGTTTCATGCTAAGTTTCTTTTTTTTTTCGTGCGCTAGCTCATATACGACCAGTACGATGTTGTAATAATAAACGCGGGAACGGTCCGAAATGATTGTTCTGGATGCATTTTTCGGCATTTAATTGTGTGTTCGAAGTATTAAAAAGTCTGATTTCTGAAAAATTTAGGAGTTCGAATTAAATGAGAAAGTTTTCAGCCACAAATTCGAAATAATTTTGGGTGTTCGAACTGCTAGGGTGTTCGAACTAATTGGTCACCTACCATACCCACAATCTAGTGTCTCAGAGCATGAATACGGAAATTAATGTATACCCATGCAAACCCGAGCTTTACTATATAAAAGGGTAGATTATATTTTCTTGTCCTTTGGGATCATTGATTCCATTGTGGAATTTTGAAAATATCTGAGGGTCACTGATGAGGCCTAACTGGCGGAAACTAGCTAGTCTGGCCCAGAAAACATGTACACTCCATATTTTTCAGTTCTGCGGTGTATTCCTTGCTTACAAAGGATAGGCCTTTTATAGAACATATTTAACTTCACTACAACTGGTGTGTGGGAATGTGTGGCGGCTGTAAAACGTCTCCCTGCCCTACATCATAGTGTAGATTAAATTTGCTTGTCTTTTGGGTTCATTGATTCCATTGTGGAATTTTGAAAATATCTAAGGGTCACAGATGAGGCCTAATTGGCCGAAACTAGTTAGTCTGGCCCAGAAAACATGTGCACACCATATTTTTCAGTTCTCTGGTGTATTCCTTGCTTCCAAAGGATAACCCTTTTATAGAACATATTAAAGGGGATCACAATTCTATAGGCATGGTTTCGTGATGGAAAAAAAACTTTAAGGACCTTATTGCTGCTACTCTGTTGGCTCTGTCCAACTGAAAAAAGAGGTCTACTCTAAAAGGGGAAGAATATGCGCCTCAAGGGGTCTACTCTAAGAGGGAAGAATTTGCTCCCTTAAGAGTATACCCCTTAGACATACCAAAAGAGAGGAGAAGCCCCACCCCCTTAAGGCGTATCTATTTCGCTTATGGGGAACTAATAACAGCCGCAGTCATTTTCGCAAATTTTACGTCTTGCAATGCCATTATGGAGTAAGTCCATGGGGCCATGGAAACGAAAAACCACAGAACATACTACTACTCACAAAGTGTGGCTGACTGCGGTAGCTCAGTCGGATGCAGTCTGACTGGTGATAAGGAAGACTCGGGTTCGATACCTACCGGGGTCGGCAACATTCTTTCGTGGAGATTGATTATGAAATCTTTTCGATGGTCATTCTCTCCCTTCCGCTGATTCAGGAAGGGCAGGGGTCAGTTTTTGGCGGCAGAATATGCACTGAACTGGTTAACCGCTTACGGATAAGCCTGCTCTGGAAAAGCGTGGATAGGTACACTGACAGGCCCAAATATGAACCAAATCAGTGTTGATGGGCCGTTAAATACAAATAAACAAAATTTGCAAAGTTTTCTTGACACAGATAGGAACAGATTTTTATATTCTGAACATCTTTCGGTACGCTGATAGCTCTTAGCATACGTATATGTGTGTGTGTGAATTCGGGTTTAACGTCGCTTTCAACAATTTTTCAGTCATATCACGACGGTGTCTGGTTGCGACAGGGAGCTCAATGCTCACTTTTATAGTGCTGCCTCACTGAAGTATCATGTCCCAGACACATTACATGATACCACACCCAGTCACATTATCCTGACACTGGGTCGACCAGTCCTAGCTCTACCCCGTAAATCTGAGTGCCAAGCGAGGAGCAGCTAGTACCAATATTAACGACTTTGGTATGTCGCGGCCCGGGATCGAACCCGTGACCTCCCGTTCCCCGGAGCGGACACTCTACCAACTGAGCTATCGGGGCCGGTGCATACGTATATGTAAATGTTGGAAAGACAGAGAACGTTAGTAATTTTTCCTCATTTATAAAGATCGCTGGGTGTAACGGGCCTCCGTGGCCTAGTGGATAAGAGTGCTGACTCTTAATCATAAAATATTTAGGGAGCGAAACAAAGTCATAACGTTGATGGGTCGTTGTTTATTGTTCTTGAGCCCAGCACAGATAGCAATAGTTTCTGTTCAAAAACTTCATGACTACTAAGTGACCTGCCACCAGTTACAGACTGAGTTGTTAAAATACTTTTTGGCGCATTCGATGGGAGCTATTGTATTGATAAGCCGAGAGTGGTTTGCTTTATTTCCACTCAATACTTGACGTTTTACTAAATAGTTTCTTTTACAATTAATTTGTGATACAGAAAGATATACAAATGGTTTGCATATTTCAGGTTTTTGCGGAGGTACCGCTCAAAGAAACTGCCGAGGTTTAAGATACAGTCTGATTCGCATCACTTTGTCTGGGCAGGCTTAGATCTTCCTAGGCGGTTCAGCAATGCTTCAAAGTTCGGTCGGTTTCAGCTCATGCAGTCCAATATATTGCCCCAAGGTCTGATCGGCCCCCGTCCATCGGGGATTGAAGGAATAGATTAGGCTGCATGATGCTTCCACGCAGAGCTGATACCGGCCGCACATGAGTAGTGTTAAATCGCCTAGCAGTTCTAAGCCTGCCCAGGAAAGTGACTCGAGTCGGACCGTTCGTGCATTTCAACCATTTAGTTTCATTGGGCGACAGGGCTTGAGAAGGACTTTTATCTGCCCGTTTTATCTCGGTACTGAGTAAAAGTCCCACAAAATTGGAAGCAATGTCTCAAGAAAGACACATACAGTGTTAACAGGGGCGTTAACAACAAATGAAATAGATAACCAAGGCCCTATAGAAGGCCTGATGACTTAGGAAAAATCTTTTTATATGCCCGTTTGAAAAACAACAACAACAACAAAAAAAAAAAAACAAAAAAAAAAAAAAAACATCGTGTTTAGTTATGGGGTTTGTCCGTCAGTTCGTTAACTTTTTTTTCGTTTCCGTATAACTCCTATTATACAGTTTTCATCCGATCAAGCCTAAAATGTGTATGTAGTAAGGCTAAGATGTGAAGATGTGCCTTAAGTTTCGAGAATTACTGTCCACCAAATATTAACAGAGTTATAACCCTTTTGAAAAATTCGGTTTACATTTTTAGTTCGCTTAGTTTTGTGCTATACATGTGTAAAACATATGTAAGATACATTTAGTTTATACTTGCCATGGCGTTAAACAATTTACCACAGAATACTCATCACTACCTACCCCTCCTGATACAAAGGTCACAGACTTCGAAATTTTATATACACGTTTTGTATTAAAGTTTATTATTTTTATTTAAAAAATGCATTAAGTGGGATAATGATATCAGCTGGCTCAAATCAGAATGTAGACTGACAAGACCAAACCTATTGGATGCTTTTTGAAAGCAGCCAACTTGTTTCTCCAAGTCCCGATGGGCTGGGCCTATCACAAACAACTTGTACTAGTATATGAGCCAGCGCATGACAAAACCTACACTAAGACATGTGCGCCCAGCGAAGACTCTGATCAGACTGCGCGGATCAGCGAAGACTCAGATCAGCCTGCGCATCCGCGCAGTCTGATCAGAGTCTTCGCTGTGCGCTCTAAGGATAGCTAAGGGCCCATTGCTCCTTCATGCAGCAAGAGAAGTCTCTGGTTAGTCTAGATGGATGCACAGGCTGATATGATAGGTCGCTTGACGCACATGTCTTATTGTAGATTTTGTCGTGCGCTGGCTCATATTAAACAGACATCTCAATTACTGATGAATTGACCCATTTTGTATCGTATGTATATGTTGAACAGGTCAGTTGCAAAAGTCAGATTCTGTTTTCTTCAAAATTTATTGCAAACAGTGCATGCCCTGATAAGACACTGCGTTCTCTGGCGTCTGATCACGGTCTGCGCTGTTTGCCAGGTTTCCGGTACAGAATGGAAAAAATCTGTAAACCGAAGGTCTAAAATTAGTTGTAATGTGCTCACCGACAAAATAATTACGGCTGAAAATGAAAGAATGCCCCGTTTGCATTCAACTTTTATGTTGATGTTGACAGCCAAGTAATGAAGTCATGCAACGTTAGGTCTGTTGAATAAGTGAGTGAGTGAGTGAGCTCTGTTTGACTTGAGGTTTAACGTCCCCGTCAACACTATTAGGGTCATTTTAGAGACGTTGCTTCCATCTTTGTGGGACTTTTACCCGACATTGAGATGAAATTATATCTTAAGCCCTGCCATACAATGAAACCAAAACCAATATGCACCGGACGGTCTGACTCCCACCTCTTTGCCTGGGCAGGCTTAGTCCTTCTAAACGGTTTACCAGTACTCATAAGTGGTTAGTGTCAGCTCTGTGTGGAAGCAACATGCAGTCCAGTCTATTTCTCCAAGCCCCGATCGGCGGGGCGAAATAATAAACTATTTTACCAAGCAACATCATCAACATATAGCAATATCGAAAGCTGCACTTCGTTTATGCAATGCGCTTAGTCATTTGCTTACAGACCTGTGTCACTCCTTGACGACATTGTTGAAGGGAGTTAAATGGTCATTTGAGTCTCCAGAATGACTTTTACAGTGTTGACGGGGATGTTATACCTCAATTCAAACAAACAAATGGTCATTTATTCTAATACAAAAATAAACAATTACGAAAACACGCCTATACAAATGGGTTTTCAATTTGAGATTGTACAGCCTAGGAAGTTTCGCATTTATTCCTAGTGAAATGAGTTTATACCAAAGGCAATCCCTTTGAACAGCCTTTTTGACATCTGCAACAGTTTCCTATTTTGACTTTGACTTAAGAGACAGTTTGAGGTACCGAACTTGAGTTCACGAGTCACCTGTATAGGGAGTGTATTTAAACAAGAAAAGATATGACACAAAGTGCCATATCAGATGACTCGATTGTGATTGCATTGCACCATTTTGGAAACGAACCGGCAATGAAATCTTATTATTCAACCGTTCAGTTATAAAAATATAAACTATAATTATTTGACTCTGTCGACATGAAAACTGAATTTGCAGTATCATATTTTACATGACCGGATATCTTGTCAGTTTGATCATGATGAATATAACATTGTAACAGAGTTGAATTCGACAATGACTGGTCAATGGGCCCAGCCTTAGGGATAGAACAAACCGACAAGCGCAATCAACAAAGAGGGTGGTCTTCTTTATACATGTACATAGCACCCTCCTTTTCAACACCAAGAACAACAGGTGTCCATTAATTCCTTGCATGTTTATATATTATAATTATTATTATCAACTCAATCATCGTTTTCTATATTTATTATTATTACTGTTGTATTTTCAGCAAGAGTTTATTCATTTTTTCCAACACATATATTAAAATAATAATAATAATAATGATAATAATAATAATAATAATTATCAAAATCATAATAATTGTTGTAAAAGTAGCAGTAGCAGTCGAAGTAATGGTGGAAATAGTAGTAAGTATAATTATTATAATCATCGTTTGGATTAATGAAATTATTATTATCATTATTACTATTATTGTAGTAGCAGTAGGAAGTAGTGGGAGTAGTAATAAATGCAGTATTGTTCGTTTGATATGAGATTTAGCATCCCCGACAACACTATTTAGGTCATTTTGGAGACGCTGCTTCCAATTTTGTGGGACTGGTTTTACCCTACATCTCAAGTCCTGCCGCCCAATGAAACCAATACATGAATAGGGTCTAAATACATGGACGGTCCGACTCGCGCCACTTTGCCTGAGCAACTAGTAGAAAGAGTTGTAGTTAGAGTATAATTATTATTATAATTGTTTTAGTATTAAAATTATCATTATCATAACTAGCAGAATTAGTAGTAGTAGTTTGTTTGAAACCCCCTCAACACTATTTAGGTCATTTTGGAGACGTTGCTTCCAATTTTGTGGAGCGTTTATCCCGCATTGGAATGAAATGTCATCTCAAGCCCAAACAAACCAAAATGTTTATATGTAGGGTCTGTCCGACTCGTACCATTTTGGCTGGGCAGTCTTAGACCCTTTAAGCGGTTTACCAGTATTCATGTGTGGTCGGTTTCAGCTCGGCGTAGAAACATTTTGCAGCACATTTTATTTCTGCAAACACCAATGGGCGGGTGATCATGTAGTAGTAGTAGATTAGTTCTTTTCGTAATCGTTTTCACTATTAACATGATTATCAGTAGTAGCAGAGGTAGTATTAGTTGTTGTTGTGATAGTATTATTATTATTTTTATTATGTACATTCCTACATATTTCATTTTCATCACGTGAACGTGCTCTTGTAGTGCACTGTTTTTATGTTATTTACATTATTTTTGATAATATTTTATCCAACAACCTTCAATGGATTTTTTAGAAAAATGCAATTTTTACAGTTGAGAAAAATAGCATTATCTGATTATTATGGATGAATTGTAAATATGTTTTCTGTCCTTATGAACTTCATTTGAAACAAATGAGAAACATAATAAAATGATATCTTGTGGACAGCTTTATATTAATTTTTGTGACTAAAGTACTTATAGCAGTTATACGTCTTCTAAGTGAGCATATCCACGGTCAGGGCACAGTAAAATGTACAAGTTGGTAAGCTTGAAACACAGCTTCCCACACAAAGTGTGCACTAAGTTCCTTACGCAACCTAACTAAAGCAGTTAACTTGGAATTAATTCAAACCTGGCAGCATATCAGTGTTTTTCTTATTATCTTACATTTGAATTCGCCAAAAGTTTAAAAGAATTCCACTGCTTTACGCTGCAATTAACACTTTATCTGTCCCACTGCCTTAAAGCAATACGACAGAATGACTGGCCGTTGACGACCATGGCTTTTCCAGTTCTCTTTTTAGAACCGGAAGTGCGTTACGAAAAAAAGCTTCATCAACTGGTGTTTTATATGGTACTCCTTATGCTATTAATCAAATGGTGATGTGCTACCTGCTAGAAGATCATGGTAAAACCATCATGTAAGACTTGCTGCATTTCAAGAACTACCTTGTAAGAATTGCCCTGTTGAAGTCTTAAACACTAATATTAGTGACATATGAACAGTTGTTTCAAGTTACAATGCTTAATTTTCTACCAACTCTATACAATGTACAGCGGAAAGTTGGACAATGTGAACAAAATGGTGTGGAAATATTAAGTGTTGCAAAAATTTAGTTTATCGAAATTTCTGCTCCTCATACTTTCGTTGTCATGCGGAATTCAGTATTGCTGAGAGGGGCTGTAAGCCGGCTTGTATCATTCAGGCGATTTTCTCAGGTTGTTTCTAGGTTAGGTTGTTTATCGCCAGATGAATTATTGGTAAAGGACAAACAACCCCTGAACCAAGCTCTTGTCTTTCAGAGAGCTCCCGTCTTTCAGGGACCACCATGTCGCAGATTCTGTGTTACAAGTAAGTTAATTCTATAAATAGAGTGCACATGTGATTAGTTTAATCATACAGTAAAATTCCTATTTTCAGACCACCGTTGGGACTGTTCAAAAGTGGTCTTTAAGACCACTTTTGAACAGTCCCAAAGGTTGTCTCTGACCAGAGGACACTGTATGCAGAAAACACAAAGAGAGAATAACTGCAACCTACTAAATAAGCTTTTTAAATATGTTCTATAAAAGGGTTATCCTTTGGAAGCAAGGAATACACCACAGAAGTGAAAAATATGGAGTGTACATGTTTTCTGGGCCAGACTAGCTAGTTTCGGCCAATTAGGCCTCATCAGTGACCCTCAGATATTTTCAAAATTCCACAATGGAATCAATGATCCCAAAGGACAAGAAAATATAATCTACACTATGATGTAGGGCAGGGAGACTTAAAGCAGAATTATACTTAATTTTAGGTGGTCTTAATAGCGGAATTTCAATGTATTTTATTGCAACAACAAACCACAAATTCTCACATTAGTTATGACCTTTCCCATACAAAGTTGACACTAATACATGTAGAAGATATGAACATGGCTATTTAACATATAATTACTATACATGTGAATTACTATACATGTGAACAAAAAAGACACATACAAGCAAACTGCGTAAATCGCAGAATTATATTATTATAAAACTCTCCAGAGGCTTGTTTAATAAATTTCAAATAAAATGACCACTCGTGTCAAATATTTTATCTGCTGTTTCCTGGAATCCAGTGTTATCAAGCAGTTGTGTTTTGATCCAGGCAATGTATTTATATTCTGAAATTACAATATAATAAGACTGTGAATAATAGTAATAACCAGTGCTTCAGCTGAAGTGCACGACCCGCCGGATGCTTTTAGCTTTATAAGTGTTACCATATATGGGTATGGCGGCCATTTTGGTCATGTGACCTGGACCTAAAACGGTTCTCCCAATAAATGCGCCTTATCGTAAGGAGCAAAAATATATCTTATACTTTAGTACTGTATTCTGAATCGTTTGTAGGATAAAATGCATTCTCACTTTTCCAATACAAAAGCATATGTGACAAAGTTTGACCTAGGCACAAAGAAGGTCAAGGTCAACCCAGGGTCACCATTTTAGCAATTTATGATGGGCCTACGTCCCAGATGCTAGTTATCAAGTTTCGTGGAAATCTGCCCAGTGGTTCTGGAGAAGACTATTTTTGAAGGGTTTTTACCATACATGGCTTGGCGGCCATTTTGGTCATGTGACCTGGACCCCATGAGCAAACTTTGGTTTCCCTCATTCCATAGAGGCTCCAATATGAAATTTGACTTCAATCGGCCAAACGGTTTCCGAGGAGAAGCAGTTCGAAAATTTTCACATTTTTCGCCTCGGCGAGGCTATACTAAATGGAATGTAATATTTCGCAAGTTCATTGGTTAGATCTCATTGATATCTATCAGTATGCCAAAAATTGTTTAAATATTCCAACAAAAGCATATGTGTCAAAGTTTGACCAGGCACAAAGAAGGTCAAGGTCAACCCAGGGTCACCATTTTAGCATTTTATGATGGGCCTACGGCCCAGATGCTATTTATCAAGTTTCGTGGAAATCTGCCCAGTGGTTCTGGAGAAGACTATTTTTGAAGGGTTTTTACCATATATGGTTTGGCGGCCATTTTCGTCATGTGACCTGGACCCCATGAGCAAATTTTGGTTTCCCCCATCCCATAGAGGCTCCATATGAAATTTGACTTCAATCGGCCCAACGGTTTCCGAGGAGAAGCAGTTCGAAAATTTTCACATTTTTCGCCTCGGCGAGGCTATGCTAAATGGAATGTAACATTTCGCAAGTTCATTGGTTAGATCTCATTGATATCTATCAGTATGCCAAAAATTGTTTAAATATTCCAAGCGGTTAAGTCACTATCACCAATTTTCACAAACGGGTTACGGACGGACAGACAGACTGACAGACTGACAGAATGACACGGTGATTTTAGGGCACTCTTAGAAATCAACCGATTTCAGTCGGTCGCTTTTTCTGCGGGTCGTGCAATTTCTATCCCTAGTATAGGCCAGGGGCCAGTTGTTCAAAGCTAACGTTGTCGTTAGTTAACGCATCGCTAAAACTTTGATCATTTAATATGGCAAATATGCTAATATTTTTGCTGAAAAAAAGTAAGCAGCTTTTAAAAGCTGCTCACATTTTTTCAGCAAAAATAGCAATATTTTTAGATATTGAACTTGCTAGAACAGTTAGCAATATGACCACTAACGAGCTCGTTAAGCTCATCACGCTAACAAGTCCGTGAAATGAACACCCCCTTACACCCCACTTTATATAGAGAAAACTGGGGTTTAGGGGGGTATACATTATTTTTCTTATTTCTGCTCCGAGACATAGGTTGTGGGTACTCGTTAGAACCGCCTCAATGAGGCGGTTCTAACGAGCACCCAAAACCTATGTTTTGAGTAAAAATAAGAAAAATATCACGGATTTTCATCAGAAATGTAGCCATTTTGGAGATGTGAAAAAATGCACTCTGTCGCACGGGTGTGTTATCGTAATGTAACGAGGCTTTGAACAACTGGGTCCAGTACAGATACTTATATAAACAGTGCAGCTTCAGACGAGACGGTTCACAGAGAACAATCTCAACCTAGGATCAACCCATCTAGCAGAAAACAACGGACCAACGTCGGGCCCGCAGTGGTCGTACCGCTGTCGGTATGCTTAATTGGTCGGGATCTGCTGGCCTTGCCCAGCGAGCGTAGTTTTTGTTTGTGTTGATGTGTTACGTCCCCGTTAGAGAAACTTCAACTGTTTTCACTCCTTAGTATGCATTTTATGCGAGGGCCCGGAATGCTATGCTCTGTGTACTAAGAATCTGTCCTTTTGCGCCATTGAAACACGTTCAGGAGAGTCAATCCTTCCAATCAACAAGAGTCTTAATAAAGATCCATTTATCAGCGGGGTTCGATATTAAGGATAACACAGTAAAATTCCTACATAAAGGCCACCTGTGGGACTGCGGAATATCAGTGTATGTGCAAAAATGGTGGAGAGTTTATCCGGTAAATCCATTCTCCTTCCGTACATCCCCATCAGTACATTCTCCTTCAGTCTAATAGCCTTCAGTATATTCTCCTTTATTAAATTCTCCTTCAGAACATTCTCCTTATATTCTTCAGTATATTCTCCTTCAGTACATTCTCCTCGAATACCTTCTCCTGCGGGCCATCGCCCATCGGAGCTTTGAGAAATAGATTTGGCTGCATGATGCTTCCACACAGAGCTGAAACCGACCGCGGTCTAAGCCTGTGCAAGTTGGACCAACCTTACTTCTCAACCTTTTTGGTTTATTTGAGCGGCAGGGCTTGAGATGTCATTTCATCTCAATGTCGGGTAAACGTCCCACAAAACTGGTAGCAGCGGCTCCAAAATTCACTAAACAGTGTTGGTGGGTAAGGTCACGAGCATCTGTATTTCATGACATTTTTGACGCGGCTGAAAGAAAATAGAATAACACAGGGGTAACGACCAGAATTTGCTATGCGCCTAATAGACGGCTCGTTATCGTAGATGTAATGCGTAACAAACAGAATATAAAGATAATTTGATAACTTTGAAGTGCAGTTTTGTTGATAGTTGTCCGTGTGGACCAAGATCTTGAACCTTTTCCTGGCTGATAGGGCTGTATAGGTTATATCTGATACGCAGTGATTCAAATTTTGTGTAATTTGTGCTTGCTTAAATACAGTAAAATAATATAATGAGATCACCTTTGGGACTGTTCAAAAGTGGTCTTAAGACCACTTTTGAACAGTCCCAAAGGTGGTCTCTTTCCAGAAGACACTGAGTGCAGAAAACACACAGAAAGAATGGCTGAAACTTTGTAAACATTCTTTTTAAAGGAGAATTAGTCGTAATTAATGGTCTTTATAGCGGAATTTCACTGAATGTATCTATATTTTTTTTCCAGAAAAATTGAATATGTCACTGGAGACTGTTGTGGAGTGTGCCACCCCCACCATCGGAGAAGGTCCTCACTGGGATGACGCTACTCAAAGTCTACTCTGGGTGGATATTAATGATGGCATGCTGTTCAGATGGGACTCGAAAACACAAAATCACGAAACTCATAAGTTTGGTAAGATTTTAATAGCTCAATGCAGATCGATCAGCGCTCATGGAAGTCGATTTCGCAGCTATAATTGACGGCCCCGCTCATCTGGGCTTGACGAAATAGATGGGCTGCATGATGCTTCCACGCAGAGCTGAAACCGACCCGCACACGAGTACTGGTAAACCGCTTAGATCTAAGCTTACCATGGCAAAGCGGTGCGAGTAGGACCGTCCATGCTTATAAACCATATTGGTTTCATTGGGCGGAAGGGATTGAGATGTCATCCAAAATGACCTTAACAAGGTTGACGGGGACGTTAAACCTCAATTCAGACAAACAAATAAAAATCAGCCTTAATTGCAAAACAGTGCCCATGTTAGGCTCATAAGTCCGTGTGATGAACACCCATCTGAAAAAGAAGTGATGGCAATGATCAGAATTCGATACAATTAACAAACAGCTCCCATCACAGACACCAAGGGAAAGAAAACAAACATGAAACAACAGACCTAATGGAAATATCAATAACGGAAAGCCAAAAGGACAGTTAGTTTCCCACAAAATGGCCGATAGGTTATCCGAAACAAAATAATATAAGCGATACACACATTCAAAGACAAGCCATAACAAAAATAAACCACGACAGAAGAACCGCCTTGGAACGGTCAGTGAAACGAGTTCCTCTTGGGGGCGGGGGGGGGGGAGGGGGGGCTTAAATCGAGTTTACGTGGCCACAATCCTCGCCCATTATATAAATAAAACTAGGGTTGAAAATGGTATACACTTATTTTCATATTTCTCCTATGTTGTGGGGACTCGTTAGAACCGCCTTAAACTAAGTTTTGAGTAAAAATAAGAATACATATCGCTTTTCATCAGAAATTTACCGTTTTCGAGATCTGAAGGAATGCACTATGTCGCAGAGGTGTGTAATGCTGATGGCGATTTTATCTCTATAGTTTGTTAACACCGTACCTCAGGCAAAGGCTTTGAGTTCTGATAAGTATCTTTATTCTTTCAATTAGAGAGCAAAGTCGAAAAAAGGGTCTTCATGTTCATTCCCCGTATGAAATTGTACATTCTGTAATTCAACTGTGCGCATGAAGTCTACTCTTGATATTTGGCAGGGGTTGCGTTTACAGAAATTGCAACAGGAACTCCCGAAATTTCCCTTGTATACTATAAAACGTCGAAAATATGTCAGCTGCAGTCAATACCCTTACCAATAGACGCCTGTTATTTAGAATATTCGATATTCAATACTAATCGTGCGCCACAGTGCATTCTTTATATCTCGAAAAGGGTATTTCTGATGGGTTTTTTTTTTTGCTATTTCTCTCATTTGTTCCCGAAACATATACACGTTGTAAGTGCTCGTTAAATGATATTCATTCTCTAGGACCTGTGAAAAGGGGAAGTTAGTCCCTAGCTCTCGCCAAATAAGTAAACTTAGCTACATTATCCTTCGCGGATTAAATATTAACCGAATCCGGAAGGACAATCCAATCTGGCACCTGAAATGCCAAAGAGTGATGATTTCTGCTACTCCTTATTGGGGGGAAATATGCAGGTTGTCTGTCAGACAAAAGTTGCTTTTCATCCAGGTGAGCCATAATATTTGAGCAAACAATATGCTCAAGCAATTCACATGGCACGCATGTCAGCGACACACTTTGTGTCCATTTTATGATTGCAAGGGTGACCTTTATTTTAACAAGTCCGTGTAATAAAAATCCATGTAAACCCACTTTATATAGAGATAGTGGAATTTTATACGAGGTATATATGTTGTTTTTTTCTCATTTTGCCTCCAAGACATCGATTGTGTGTATTGTTGCGGTTCTAGCGAAAACCATGCAAACTATGGCTTGAATGGAAAAAAGAAACATTTTATCAATTTTCATAGAAAAATAATTGTTCACACAGTAGTAGCACACGGGTGTGTTCGCAACTTTCTGTGTGTCTGAAAAGAAAACCCAGTGAATACGTTCGTGTCTTCTATAATAAGTACTTGCGCCTGAGGACCAAATTCGTAAATTTCAGACAAGTGTGTATCGTTTGTGGTGCCCTGCAGAAAAGGTGGTTATCTAATTGGTCTAGGACAGACAGTGTCTCACTTCGACTGGGAAACCAAGAAAGTTAAACAACTCGCTGCCGTTGAAGAAGGCAAAAATACCCGGATGAACGATGCTAAATGTGATGCATCTGGACGGCTTTGGTGTGGTAAGTACCGCCACTCACTACGGTATTGCACACATATATTAAAATATCGCCTAACTAGCATTTCAAGATAAAAATGGTGGTATATTATATAGGATCGTACAAGAGTGGTCATTTTATGTAAAATTTATGAAACGTGCACTTGGCCTAAATTTCATTTGAAATGACCAAGAGTTTAAGATTCTGTTTATTATATTATACTTTTAAATTGTATTTTATTGCAAAAGAATTTCAATAGTTATCAGCAACTAAAGTTGTTACAGACGGCGTCATGACGTCAAGCGCCAGTAACCAGGTGTTATTATACATGGCATTTTTTGGTTATATGATTTTTATGACGTGACGTTATCCTCTAAATAACAGCGGCGTTACATGATAAATTCGTGTTAACTCTTACCAGATTGCAGGGATGCAAAGAATCAGAGTCATTCATTGACGCAAATGTCAGAAAACATTGGGGGTGGTTGGGTGAGGCAACGGTGACGTGTATTTTGCATCACTGGGGCGTCAATCTGATGTTTCTTTACAGTTAGAAAAGGCTTGCTGTCCCCTGTCCCGCACTATCGTCCACTCTACTATTGCTTCTATTTCTTCTTTTCTCCCTTTCTCTGGGCGATGATACATAATGACCCACAAAGGTTGACGTGTCGTTAAACCATCACGTAAACACGCCTATATAATTTTGACCCCCTTGAACCCCACTTTTATATAGTAAAACTGGGGTTTCCGGGGATATACCTTATTTTTCTTAGTTCTGCTCTAAAATATAGATTGTGGGTACTTGTTAGAACCGCCTCGATGAGGCGGTTCTAACGAGTGCCCATAATCTATATTTTGAGCAGAAATAAGAAAAATATCACAGTTTTTCATCATACAAAATCATATTTTCGGCGATAAAGGTGGCAGTGTATTTGTATAGGCGTGTTTGCGTAATGTCAAAATAATCAATCACTCAAAACATTATTTGCTTGGCGTGACTCATTTTGAAATACTTGAAACGGGAAAAAGGTACAATGGAACTTGAATGGTTCGAACACTTTTGGCCAGTGTATTTTAGCTCTCCTGAACCGAAGGTTCATCGATGGCAAGGGTCTGATTTGACCCAAATTCCATATGAAGCCTTTGGAATGGCGGATTTAAATGGTTAAATACCAAGATGCTGCTATAGTAAAAACCTTCAAAATATCTTCTTCTCGGATACCAAATGGCCCCACATACACGCAGCAGGATCATTGGTGTACTGGTTTGGCTCCTCTAGGATCTTCTACAAACATGAGCCGCGCTAATCGAGAAAAAGGCTTTCGAACATTATGATAACACACCCGTGCGACACAGTACATTTTTTCACATCTCCAAAATGGCGACTTTTCTGATGAAAATCCGTGATATTTCCCAAATAATAATAATAATCGACTTTATTTATAGAGGGTAGCACATTTAGTACTAGCTCTAGTCTTCCATGTGACCCTCTTTTCCTGGGTAAGAACTCGGATAAAGTCTCTTGCTGAAGGAAACCTCACAGTGCGCTGGCGGGGATCAAACCGGCTACATCTCGATCTCAAATCCGATGCTTTACCACTATACCACAGCGATCCTATTAATACTGCAAACATTGGTTGTTAGTGCTCGTTAAAAACGCCTTCTAACGGGTACCCACAACCTGTGTCTTTATAATGAGTGGTTTAGTTGGAGTTTCAAACAGACTACCTCTCGATCTCAAATCTGATGCTTTACCACTGCCCCACAGTGATCATATTTATACTGCAAACATAGGTTATTGGTCTCGTTAGATCCGCCTCACGTGATTTGCACTTTCTCACAGCGAAGAGTCAGTTTGCAATGGCCGCGCCAACCAAAAATGGTTTTTGATTTTGTGCGCTCAGTAAAGACTCAGATCAGCCTGCGCGTCTACTCAGTCTGATCTGAGTCGTTGATATACACTATATGGATATTCGGTGACCCAAAGCTTTATCATGCTGATCTGGAAGACTGCACCCTATGAATCCTCGCTCAGTACCCATGTTCAAAGCCACACTCACATCGTCGCGGTCCAAACAATTGTGTTATTAGGTTAAACGTCCTTGTCAACACATTCAGGTCATTTTGGAGATATTGCTTCGAATTTGTAGGAATTTTACCCGACATTAGAATGAAATGACATCCCAAGCCCTGCCATCCAAAGAAACCGCCAGAGCTTAAGATGCGGTCCGATTCGCACCACTTTACCTTGGCAGGCTAATTGTTGGTTTTCTTTCGCTCCAGCATTTCAATGGTTTCTAGTCTTCACCGTTGTTTCATCTCTGTGGTTGTTTGATTTTTAGCTCACCTGTCACGTAGCGACGAGGTGAGCTTTTGGGATCACTTTTTGTCCGTCGTCCGTCGTGCGTGCGTGCGTCCGTAAACAATTTCAAATAAGTATATCTCTAATACCCCACGGCCAATCCTAATCAAATTTCATGTGAAGCATCATCAGGTAGGGGGAAGTGCTGCTTAAGGTTTTTGGGCTGATCAGATTGGAATTCTGGTTGCCATGGCAACATGTAGCTCCCATAGACTTAAAAAGGGGAAAAAAATAAAAATCTTCTTCTCTGAAACCACAGGGCCAAAAGCTTAGATATTTAGCATGTAGCAACGGCAAGTGCCCAACTAAATAATTCCTGTCAATCATTCCCGTGGGTTCCAAATGTGCCACGCCCCGGGGCCCCTTCGCTCCCATAGACTCATAATGGAGAAAAGCTTCAAAAATCTTCTTCTCTGAAACCACAGGGCCCAGAGCTTATATATTTAGCATGTAGCAATGGCAAGTGGTCACCTACATAATTCCTGCCAATCATGCCCCTGGGTTCCAAATGGGACACGCCCCGGGGCCCCTTCGCTCCCAGAGACTTATAATGGAAAAAGCATCAAAAATCTTCTTCTCTGAAACCACAGGGTCCAGAGCTTATATATTTAGCATGTAGTAACGGCATGTGGTCACCTACATAATTTCTGCCAATCATGCCCCTGGGGTCCAAATGGGACACGCCCCGGGGCCCCTTAGCTCCTATAGACGCATAATGGAAAAAACTTCAAAAATCTTCTTCTCTGAAACTACAGGGCCCAGAGCTTAGATATTTAGCATGTAGCAAGGGCAAGTGGTCACCTACAGAATTCCTGCCAATCATGCCCATGGGTTCCAAATGGGCCACGCACCGGGGCCCCTTCGCTCCCATAGACTCATAATGGAAAAAAAAACTTCAAAAATCTTCTTCTCTGAAACCACAGGGCCAAGAGATTAGATTAGATATTTAACATGTAGCAATGGCAAGTGGTCACCTGCATAATTCCTGCCAATCATGCCCCTGGGATCCAAACTGGCAACACCCCGGGGCCCCTTAGCTCCTGTATACTCATAATGGAAAAAAAGGTTCAAAAACCTTCTTCTCTGAAACCACAGGGCCCAGAGCTTAGATATTTAGCATGTAGCAACGGCAAGTGGTTACCTATATAATTCCTGCCAGTCATGCCCCTGGGTTCCAAATGGGGCCATGCCCCGCGCCCCATCACTCCCATAGACCCATAATGGAAAAAAGCTTCAAAAATCTTCTTCTCTGAAACCACAGGGCCCAGAGCTTAGATATTTAGCATGCAGCAAGGGCAAGTGGTCAACTACATAATTCCTGCCAATCATGCCTCTGGGTTCCAAATGGGCCACACCCCGGGGCCCCTTCGCTCCCATAGACTCACAATGGAAAAAGCTTAAAAATCTTCTTCTCTGAAACCACAGGGCCCAGAGCTTAGATATTTAGCATGTAGCAGTGGCAAGTGGTAACTTACATACTTCCTGCCGATCATGCCCCTGGGGTCCAAATTGGCCACACTCCGGGTCCCCTTAGCTCCTATATACTCATAATGGAAAAAAAGGTTCAAAAATCTTCTTCTCTGAAACTACAGGACCCAGAGCTTAGATATTTAGCATGTAGGAACGGCAAGTGGTCACCTACATTGACCCTCTTTCAAAATTGCCTAAACCGTTCTGCTTCGTTAAACAAAATGGTCGCCAGAGCTAAAAATAGAAAAAACTTTTAATGACATCTCCTCCTAGGCAAATGGCCCGATTTGAAAAGAAATTCTCAGAAATGTTCCTAGAATGACCCTCTTTCAAAATTGCCTAAATCGTTCTGCTCCGTTAAACAAAATGGCCGGCATAGCTAAACATAGAAAAACCTTTAAATGACATCACCTCCTAGGCAAATGGTCCGATTTGAAAATAATTTCACAGGAATGTTCCTTGAGTGACCCTCTTTCAAAATTGCCTAAATCGTTCTGCTCCGTTAAACAAAATGACCGCCAGAGCTAAAAATAGAAAAACCTTTCAATGACATCTCCTCCTAGGCAAATGGCCTGATTTGAAAATAATTTCACAGGAATGTTCCTTGAGTGACCCTCTATCAAATTTGCCTAAATCGTAAAATAAAATGGCCGCCAGAGCTAAAAATAGAAAAACCTTTAAATGACATCTCCTCCAAGGCAAATTGCCGTATTTGAAAATAATTTCACAGGAATGTTCCTTGAGTGACCCTCCTTCAAAATTGTTTAAATTTCTCTACTCCGTTAAATAAAATTGCTGCCAGAGCTAAAAGTAGAAAAACCTTCCGCTCCATTAAACAAAATGGCCAAAAAAGTCCCACAAAATTGGAAGCAACGTCTCCAAAATGACCTTTTCAGTGTTGACAGGGAAGTTCAACCTCAAATCAAATAAATAAATAAACCGGAGCTAAGAATATAAAAACCTTTAAATGACATCTCCTCCTAGGCAAATGCCCCGATTTGAAAAAAATTACAGGAATGTTCCTAGAGTGACCCTCTTTCAAAATTGCCTAAATCGTTCTGCTCCGTTAAACAAAATGACCGCCAGAGCTAAAAATAGAAAACCTTTCAATGACATCTCCTCCTAGGCAAATGGCCCAATTTGAAAATATTTTCACAGGAATGTTCCTTGAGTGACGCTCTTTCAAAATTGCCTAAATTGTTACGCTCCGTTAAATAAAATGGCCACCAGAGCTAAAAATAGAAAAACCTTTAAATGACATCTCCTTTTAGGCAAATGGCCCGATTTGAAAATAATTTCACAGGATGTTCCTTGAGTGACCTTCTTTCAAAATTGCCTAAATCGTTCTGCTCCGTTAAACAAAATGGCCGCCAGAGCTAAAAATAGAAAAACCTTTAAATGACATTTCCTCCTAGGCAAATGGCCTGATTTGAAAATAATTTACAGGAATGTTCCTTGAGTGACCCTCTTTTAAAATTGCATAATGTTTCCGCTTAGTTAAACAAAATGGCCACCAGAGCCAAAAAATAGAAAAAACCTTTAAATGACATCTCCTCCTAGGCAAATTGCCCTATTTGAAAATTATTTCACAGGATTGTTATTTGAGTGACCGTCTTTCAAAATTTCCTAAATCGTTCCACTCCGTTAAACAAAATGGCCACCAGAACTAAAAATAAAAAAAAACTTTTAATGACATTTCCTCCTAGGCAAATGGCCCGATTTGAAAATAATTTCCCAGGAATGTTCCTTTAGTGACCCTCTTTCAAAATTGCCTGAACTGTTCCGCTCTGTTAAACAAAATGGACACCAATGCTAAAAATAGGAAAACCTTCAAATTCCACTACAATGAAAAATAGCCTCTAAAGATATAAGTCTTTGGTCCACATCTCCTTAAAGCAGTGAATCCCTCATTTCCATAAGCTTTGAAACATCTTGGATTCAGGTGAGCGATTCAGGGCCATCATGGCCCTCTTGTTGAGTTCACTGATGAGTTAGGGGGCCGCCATGCGGACTGAACAAATTATTTAATCTAAATCGCGACAGAGGTAAGGGCGAGGATTGCGGCTTAAGCCCCCAGTGAAATTCGTTTCACTGACCGTTCTGTCGCGGTTTATTTTAGTTATAGTTCGTCTTTGAGTGTGTGTATCAATTTTTATTTTGACTAGCCAGTTGGCCATTTTGCCAGTTTGGCTTTCCGCTATTGATGTATAGGGTCTAGTTATTTCATGTTTGTGTTTCTTTCCCTTTGGTGTTTCTGATGGGAGCTGTTTGTTAATTGTATCAATTCCTAATCATTCATTGCCTTCACTTTAGACCTTCTTACCGTTTTGTCAGTACTCAGTCTTCCTTTGGCAAAATATGGCTGCTGCCAGAAGGTTTCACTGAAACCATTAAATGTTGATTTAATTACCTTAGCAGATTTCAATTGGTAATAAAAGTCAGAGATTAATCATTACAGTAACTTTTCCTTGCAAATGAAGTAATTATATTGTAAAGGTGGTCAATCACTTTAAGTTTTTATCCCCCGCCGAAGGCGGAGGGATATAGTTTTGGCGTTGTCCGTCCGTCCGTCCGTCCTTCCGTACACACAAATGGATAGATAGGTGGCTATGAACTTGGACAGAATCAATGTAAGTCAATGAGAGAAAGTGCGATTTATTCCGTTAGACACATAAAAGGTCTGTTATGTGGTTAAAATTAGCCACCTAAGTATCAATCTTGCTCAAAATAGCCACATAAGTATCCATTTGTGAGAACGTCCGTCCGTCCTTCCGTCCGTCCTTCCGTCCGTCCGTCACACTTTGTCCGGAACCGTTTCTCAGCAACTATTGCATGGAATTAAATGAAACTTGAAATAAATATGTATTATTATGCTGTGGTGATGCACGCGCAATTTTTTTTCGGATTGACTTTTTACATCCAGAGTTATGGCCCCTTGAATGATTGAAATTCTGGATTTTTCGTCGTCTCACTTTGTCCGGAACCGTTTCTCAGCAACTATTGCATGGAATTAAATGAAAATTGAAATACATATGTATTATTATGCTGCAGTGATGCACGCGCAATTTTTTTTTCGGATTGACTTTTTACATCCAGAGTTATGGCCCCTTAAATGATTGAAATTCTGGATTTTTTCGTCATCTCACTTTGTCCGGAACTGTTTCTCAGCAACTATTGCATGGAATTAAATGAAACGTGAAATAAATATGTATTATTATGCTGCGGTGATGCACGCGCAATTTTTTTCTGGATTGACTTTTTACATCCAGAGTTATGGCCCCTTAAATGATCGAAATTCTGGATTTTTCGTCGTCTCACTTTGTCCGGAACCGTTTCTCAGCAACTATTGCATGGAATTAAATGAAACTTGAAATAAATATGTATTATTATGCTGTGGTGATGCACGCGCATTTTGTTCCGGATTTACTTTTTACATCCAGAGTTATGGCCCCTTAAATGATTGAAATTCTGGATTTTTCGTCGTCTCACTTTTTTGTCGGGAACTGTTTCTCAGCAACTATTGCATGGAATTAAATGAAACTTGAAATAAATATGTATTATTATGCTGTGGTGATGCACGCACAAATTTTTTTCGGATTGACTTTTTACACCCAGAGTTATGGCTCCTTAAATGATTAAAATTCTGGATTTTTCTCACTTTGTCTGGAACCGCTTCTCAGCAACTATTGCATGGAATAAAATGAAACTTGAAATAAATATGTATTATTATGCTGCCGTGATGCACGCGCAATTTTTTTTTCTCAATTTTGGCCAGATATATTTTCTTGCCATTCTACACGAAAAACCCATTCGGCGGGGGATATCAATTCAACGAATTTGCTTGTTCTATATAACTTTTCTTTTTGACTGTAGGGACTATGGCCTTTGAAGAGAATCCAGCCAAACTAGAACATCACCAGGGGGCGCTCTATTCATTTGAACTCGATGGCAGTATACGAAAGCGCAAGGACAAGGTCAGCATATCCAATGGCCTTGCATGGACGAAGGATAACAAAACTATGTACTATATTGACTCAATCCCCAGAACAATTTGGGCCTTTGACTTTGATTTAGAGACCGGAACAATGAGTAAGTCATTCGTTTAATTTATGCAGTAAACTTCCGCTACTAAGGGGAATAGGAACACCTGGCGGAGTTTTCCACCTTTTTTACAAAGGGAGGCAACTTTTGGGACTTCCTGTTCGCTTTTCTATAAGCCCTGTCCCACTGAAAAAAGGGTCTACTATTAAAGGAAAGAATTTGCTCATCAGGAGCAAATTCTTTTCTTTTAGAGTTGACCCCTATTGACACGGGAGACAAAAATACATTTGAAGGAGTTGCCTCCCCCGAAGGTGTTCCCATTCCGCTATCAAGACCGCCTAAAATTAAGACTATTTTTTCTTTAAAAAGCTTTTTATTAGGTTGCAGTTATTCTGTCTTTGTGTTTTTTGCATAAAGTGTCCTCTGATCAGAGACCACCTTTGGGACTGTTCAAAAGTGGTCTTAAAGACCACTTTTGAACAGTTTCAAAGACGGTCTTAATATAGGAATTTGACTGCATATACCCAGTGGCAAGGAAGAAGGACATGCGCATAGAGTGAAGTTACGGATCGGAGGCCACAGAACGCGGCGTCTGATCAGCATCTACACAAAACACATAAAATAAGCCAGGCACCACTTAAACATTATCCTACTACAGAATAGATCCAGATTGTATGTTTTTGAAGGAGCCATCTGATCCGGATCTACACCGGTTGACGTTCAGTATGTGAATCTGTAGAAATAAATTACATAAAGTTATATTATTGGTGCATAGTCGGAAATTGGTGTGGCTAAATTAAAGCTTCAAGCTCATTTGAATCGCTCTGGAACACTCATACCGGATGTTATCACGCACGCGCGAGGGAGAGGCAGTGCCTTTTACACCACTGCTACCCATTTACACCTTATTCAGCTGGATATGGTTTAAAGTTGAAGCTCATCAATGGAAGATTAGCTGTCACATGTTAGTTAATAATGTCTAGTTTTGACACTTTTTATTCATTACAGATTATAGGTATTCCTAAGTACTCACATTTTATATTTAACTTAATGGCGCGGCGTCTGTGAATTAGTCGGATAATCATCTGGAGGTCGAGGGTTTGTTACCTGCCCGGTAGGCACCATTCTTTCCTGATTGGCCATCAAATCCTTTCTGCGGGCACTCTCCCCCACCCCCACCCCCTCCGCCAGTTAAAAATGGGATGGGAAAGAGCGCGGACTCTAAATCATTAGGCCTTTTTGTAGTTCGCGCCTGGCTCGGTTACATGTGAGACGCTAATTCTCCGTTTTTCGCCCACCCCTTATTCACGATCGACCCGGAATAAGTGTAATAATCTTGAAAGGGCCGTAAAACCTAAACAAAAACATCAAGGAGGGCGATCATCATTTGGGGAAATAATCGCGTTAACGGAAAAGCCTGTCCATGGAAAGTGCAGAGATTATGCCAATACAGTAACATTCCTGTAATAAGACCACCTTTGGGACAGTCCCAAAGGTGGTGTCTAACCAGAGGACACTTTATGCAGAAAAGACAAAGACAGAAGAACTGCAACCTTCTAAATAACCTTCTAAAATCAGTTTTAGTCCTAATTTTAGGTGGCCTTAATAGCGGAATTTTTCTGTACTTATATATTAGGTAACTCTTAATCTAGTGATGGTGCCATGACAACAGTTTCTGGTAGTGAACAACAATTTCTGAAAAAAAAAAAAAAAAATATTGGAACAATTTCAGTTTCCGGAGCATGACGAAATGCACTATGTAACACGGGTGTGTTATTCTGGGCAGACCATTACGAGAACACGTCTGTAAATTTATTTTGAACATTTATCACAGCTGAATAATGAAACTTTTCAGATGAAAATTCTGCTATTTTTACATATATCTGCCCAAAAGATAGATCGTGAGAACGCATTTGAACGCATTCCCATTATTTAAATTGTTTTTTTAGCTCACCTGTCACGTAGTGACGACGTGAGCTTTTGGGATCACTTTTCGTCCGTCGTCCGTCGTGCGTCCGTACGTGCATCCGTCCGTCCGTGCGTCCGTGCGTAAACAATTTCTTCAAACGACATCTCCTCCTAAACCACCGATCGGATTTTGACCAAACTTCACAGGAATGATCCTTAGGTGGTCCCCTTTCAAAGTTGTTCAAATAGTTCTGGTCCGTTGCACATATAGGTCACATGAGCCAAAAATAGATTTTTTGTTTCACCGAAAACTTAAAAAATCTTCTTCTCTGAAACCGCAAGGCCCAGGACTTTAATATTTGGTATGAAGCTTCATCTAGTGGACCCCTACCAAGATTTTTCAAATTATAGTGCTGGGGCCAAAAATGCCCCCCGCACTGGGGCCCTTTTGTTTTGCATGGGCTTATATAGGGAAAGTCTTTTAAAATCTTCTTCTCTGAAACCGCAAGGCCCAGGTCTTTGATATTTTGGTATGAAGCTTCATCTAGTGGACCCCTACCAAAGTTGTTCAAATTATAGTGCTGGGGCCAAAAATGCTCCCGCCCCAGGGCCCCATGGTTTTACATGGGCTTATATAAGGAAAATCTTTAAAAATCTTCTTCTCTGAAACCGCAAGGCCCAGGTCTTTGATATTTGAATGAAGCTTCATCTAGTGGACCCCTAACAAGATTGTTCAAATTATAGTGCTGGGGCCAAAAAATACCCTCGCCCCAGGGCCCTTTGGTTTTACATAGGCTTATATAAGGAAAATCTTTTAAAATCTTCTTCTCTGAAACTGCAAGGCCCAGGTCTTTGATATTTGGTCTGAAGCTTCATCTAGTGGACCTCTACCAAGATTGTTTAAATTATAGCCCTGGGGTCAAAAATGCCCCCGCTCCGGGGCTCTTTGGTTTTACATAGACTTATATAGGGAAAATCTTGAAAAATCTTCTTCTCTGAAACCACAAGGCTTAGGTCTTTGCTATTTGTTATGAAGCTTCAGCTAGTGGACCCCTACCAAGATTTTTCAAATTATAGCCCTGAGCTTAAAAATGCCCCCGCCATGTGGCCCTTTGGTTTTATATAGACTTAAACTCTTTAAAAATCTTCTTCTCAGAAACCACAAGGCTTAGATCTTTGATATTTGTTATGAAGCTTCAGCTAGTGGACCTCTACCAAGATTGTTCAAATTATAGCCACGGGGCCAAAAATGCCCCAGCTCCAGGCCCTTTTGGTTTTGCATAGACTAATATAGCGAAAATCTTGAAAAATCTTCTTCTCTGAAACCACAAGGCTTAGGTCTTTGATATTTGTTATGAAGCTTCAGCTAGTGGACCTCTGCCATGATTGTTCAAATTATAGCCCTGAGAGCAAAAATGCCCCCACCACGTTGCCCTTTGGTTTTACATAGACTTATATAGGGAAAACCGTTAAAAATCTTCTTCTCTGAAACCACAAGGCCCAGGTCTTTGCTATTTGGTATGAAGCTTCATCTAGTGGACCCCTACCAAGATTGTTCAAATTATAGTGCTGGGTTCAAAAAAGCCCCCGCCCCGGGGCCCTTTGGTTTTACATAGGCATATGTAGGGAAAATCTTAAAAATCTTCTTCTCTGAAACCACAAGGCCTATGTCTTTGATATTTGGTGTGAAATTTCATCTAGTGGACCTCTATCAAGATTGTTCAAATTATAGTGCTGGGGCCAAAAATGCCCCACCCTGAGACCCTTTGGTTTTACATAGACTAATATAGGGAAATCTTTATAAATCTTCTCCTCTGAAACTGCAAGGCCATGGTCTTTGATATTTGGTATGGAGCTTCATCTAGTGGACCTCTACCAAGATTGTACAAATAAAGCCCTCGGGCCACATATGACCCCGCCCCGGGGCCCTTTGGTTTTACATAGACTTATATAGAGATAATCTTTGAATATATTATTCTCTGAAACAGCAAGGCCCAGGTCTTTGATATTTGGTGTGTAGCTTCATCTAGTAGACCTTTGCCAAGATTGTTCAAAGTATAGCCTTTGTTGATATTTGGTATGAAGCTTCACCTTTTTAGACCTCCCTCAACATTATGCACATTATAACCCTGGGGTCAATAATGGCCCTCCCCGGGGCCCACTTGTTACTCTTTGGATCAGGTGAGCGATCCAGGGCCATCATGGCCCTCTTGTGTTTAATATTAGGATCACTTTTTGTCTGTCATCTGTGCGTAAACAATTTCTTCAAACGACATCTCCTCCTTAACCTCTGATCGGATTTTGACCAAACTTCACAGTAATGATCCTTAGGTGGACCCCTTTCAAAGTTGTTTATATGGTTCCAGTCCGGTGCACATATAGGTCACAGGAGCCAAAATAGTTTTGTTTCACGGAAAACTTTAAAATTCTTCTTCTCTGAAACCGCAAGGCCCAGGTATTTGATATTTGGTATGAAACTTCATTTGATGGACCCCTACCAGTATTGTTCAAATTATAGTGCTGGGGCAAAGAATGCCTCCGCCCGGGGCCCTTTTGTTTTAAATGGGCTTATATAGTGAAAAATCTTTAAAAATCTTCTTCTCTGAAACCGCAAGGCCCAGGTTTTTGATATTTGGTATGAACTTCATCTAGTGGACCCCTACCAAGATTGTTCAAATTATAGTGCTGGGGCCAAAATGCCTCCGCCCCGGGGCCCTTTGCTTTTACATGGGCTTATATAGGGAAAATCTTTAAAAAAATCTTCTTCTTTGAACTGCAAGGCCCAGGTCTTTGATATTTGGTATGAAGCTACATCTAGTGGACCCCTACCAAGATTATTCAAATTATAGTGCTGGGGCCAAAAATGCCCCCGCCCCGGGGCCCTTTGGTTTTACATGGGCTTGTATAGGGAAAATCTTTTAAAATCTTCTTCTCTGAAACTGCAAGGCCCAGCTCTTTGCTATTTGGTATGAAGCTTCATCTAGTGGACCCCTACCAAGATTGTTCAAATTATAGTGCTGGGGCCAAAATGCCTCCACCCCGGGGCCCTTTGCTTTTACATGGGCTTATATAGGGAAAATCTTTAAAAAAATCTTCTTCTTTGAACTGCTCCAGGTCTTTGATATTTGGTATGAAGCTACATCTAGTGGACCCCTACCAAGATTATTCAAATTAAAGTGCTGGGGCCAAAAATGCCCCCGCCCCGGGGCCCTTTGGTTTTACATGGGCTTGTATAGGGAAAATCTTTTAAAATCTTCTTCTCTGAAACTGCAAGGCCCATCTCTTTGCTATTTGGTATGAAGCTTCATCTAGTGGACCCCTACCAAGAATGTTCAAATTATAGTGCTGGGGACAAAAATTCCCCCGCCCCGGGGCCCTTTGGTTTTACATAGACTTATAAAGGGAAAACCTTTAAAAATCTTCTTCTATAAAACCACAAGGACTAGGTCTTTGACATTTGGTGTGAAATTTCATCTAGTGGACCTCTATCAAGATTGTTCAAATTATAGCCCTGGGGCAAAAATGCCCCCGCTCCGAGACCCTTTGGTTTTACATAGACTTATATAGGGAAATCTTTAAAAATCTTCTTCTCTGAAACTGCAAGGCTAGGTCTTTGATATTTGGTTTGGAGCTTCATCTAGTGGACCTCTACCAAGATTGAACAAATTATAGCCCTCGGGCCACAAATGCCCCCGCCCGGGGCCCTTTGGTTTTTACATAGACTGATATAGAGATAATCTTTGAAAATCTTCTTCTCTGAAACCACAAGGCTCAGGTCTT
Source organism: Lucinisca nassula (assembly GCA_963580285.1). NCBI lineage: Eukaryota > Metazoa > Mollusca > Bivalvia > Lucinida > Lucinidae > Lucinisca > Lucinisca nassula. The sequence continues at coordinate 9,593,861 of OY757014.1, forward strand.
TGATATTTGGTGTGTAGATTCATCTAGTGGACCTTTGCCAAGATTGTTCAAATTATTGCCTTTGTTGATATTTGGTATGAAGCTTGACCTTTTTAGACCTCCCTCAACATTATGCACATTATAACCCTAGGGTCAATAATGGTCCTCCCCGGGGCCCACTTGTTACTCTATGGATCAGGTGAGCGATTCAGGGCCATCGTGGCCCTCTTGTTAGCTGAAATAAGAAGAAGAGAAATGTATATCCCTAAAAACCCCAGTTCTAATATATAAAAGTGGGAGTTAATTGGGTCAAATAATATAGGCGTGTTTTGTTTTGTGAATTATATAAATTCTGTTTGCATGTCTACTTGTAGGTAATGAGCGGTCAGTGGTGGACTTTGGAGGTGATGACACCCTCAGTCAGTATGGCTACCCTGATGGCATGACAATAGATACTGATGAAAAACTATGGGTGGCCTGCTATGGTGCTGGGAAGATAATCAGATTTGACCCAGCTACAGGTATTTGTAGTACTAATCCTTAGGCAACGATTTATCAACTTGTGGCAACGCAACGTCGACGTTGATGCGACAATGCTTAACTGACATTTGTCCAATTGGAAGCATTTAATTAAGTAAGTATGTGTGTGTGTGTGTGAATTCGGGTTTAACGTCGCTTTCAACAATTTTTCAATCATATCACGACGGTGTCTGGTTGCGACAGGGAGCTCAATGCTCACTTTTATAGTGCTGCCTCACTGAAGTATCATGTCCCAGACAAATTACATGATACCACACCCAGTCACATTATCCTGACACTGGATCGACCAGTCCTAGCTCTACCCCGTGAATCTGAGTGCCAAGCGAGGAGCAGCTAGTACCATTTTTTACGACTTTGGTATGTCGCGGCCCGGGATCGAACCCGTGACCTCCCGTTCCCCGCAGCGGACACTCTACCAACAGATCTATCGGGGCCGGTAAGTAGGTAAGTAAGTAAGTAAGTAAGTAAGTAAGTAAGTAAGTAAATTCTTTGTTTACCGAGGGTAACTCATTTGGTCCAGTTTTGACACCAGTGCTGTAATTTGAACAACGTTGGTAGAAGTTCACTAGATAAAGCTCTGTACTAAATGCCCAAGTCCTGGGCTGGATCCGGTTTTTACCCCAGGGCTTTAATTGGAATGATCTTTGGTCCATTAGGTGAAGCTACATACCAAATTGCAAAGATCTGGGCCTTCTGGTTTCAGACAAGACGGTTTTCCCTAAATGTGTCCATGTCAAACAACTTTGGTAGAGGTCCATTAGCTGAAGTTATATACCAAATAACAAATACCTGGGCCTTCTGGTTTGAGACAAGCGTATTCTGAATGGTGTCCTCTGTATGGCGGTGCCTTTCACAAGGTGTTTACAGACGAACACTTAACAAGATTTTAGCCAAGCCAGCACAAAACAGCGGGCCAACGCCTGGCCGACAGCGATACGACGTCGTGACTTTGGCCCGCCGTCCTTTGCTGGCTGGGAGGGACTCTTGTTAGTCCTGACGATAACACACCCGTGCGACATAGTGATTTTTTTCACATCTCCAAAATGGCTACTTTTCTGATGAAAATCAATGATTCTTTTCTTAATTATACTGCAAACATAGGTTGCGGGTGCTCGTTAGAACCGCCTCATTGAGGCGGTTCTAACGAGTACCCACAACCTATGTGTTGGAGTAAAAATAAGAGAAATAATGTTTACCCCGTAAACCCCAGTTTTCTCTATATATAGTGGGGTGTAAGGGGGTCTTTATTTCACTGACGAGTTCACGTGATGTCATCCTTTGTGGCTTCTGTAGGAGGTTGCCGATTCTGTTACTACCGGGTCGGCAACATTCTGGTGTGATGATTGATCAGGAAATATTTACTACGGTCATTCTTTTCCTCCACTGGTTAAAGTAGGGCAGTTGTCAGTTTCTGGTGAAAGAATATCCACCTTACTGGTTAACTGTTTATTGTAAGCTTCAGTAGGCTCAATATGACCTATATAGTTTGCCTTGGCCATTCAGCTTCAAATAATCAAAACAAACCTTTTCGGATGATTTTACCACATGTCGTGCAATACCAGTTGGTTTCTAAGTTATAGCTATTTTTGGAAACCGATTGTAGACTTTCACTGCCCTACATCATAGTGCAGTTTATATTTTCTTGTCCTTTGGGATCATTGATTCCATTGCTGAATTTTGAAAATATTTGAGGGTCACTGATGAGTCCTAATTCACCGAAACTAGCTAGTCTGGCCCAGAAAACATGTACACTCCATATTATCTAGTTTTGTGGTGAAACATGTACACTCCCTATATTCCAGTTCTGTGGTGTATTCCTTGCTTCCAAAGGATAACCCTTTCTAGAACATATTTCACTTTTGCCTCAGTGAGTTTCAGGCATTTGACAGTGTTATGTCATGTCAATATCTATTAGCATCCTCATATTAAGGAAATATTCCAACAGGTTTAAAGTTACCTACATTTTCACTTACTGATAAAGGATTCTCACGTCTGCCTATTTAAAAAGAAATCTGGTATTACCGGTTAGGTATACCCAACATCAATCTGCATAACTGCTGTGACATTTGTATCCCTGTTTTGTCTCTCACTACACATCTGTGATATGCTTACCAATTCGAGGTTGCTGCTTTCCATTTTCAGTGCCATATTTTTAATTTCCATCCAACAATGGAATGTAAATACGATCTTTTACAATTCAGCTGTTCTTAAACACCGAAAAAAAATATTTTACAACATATTTTAGCATTTGAAAAAATATTCTTTTCTTACCAGTTTGATATCTTACTTGAACATCCTCTGATTAATTTTATGTCAGTTAACATTTACTGTAACACAAACTCATAAGATTTAGTTTTAGTATTCCTAGACTTTTGCCATATATGTTATGTTAGTGTATATACTGTACATAATACCTTGTGTTTTATTTGTTTTATGGCGGACCATATGGAAGATTAGTTCTTTATACTAAATATGTAATTCTCTGGAAATAAAGCCTTTATTATTATTATTATTATTATTATCATCATTGTTATTATTATGCAAAAGTTATCATTTTTGAAAGTTGATTTATAAAATCAAGTTTCTATGTCATTACATTTCTACTTCCGGTTGTGGACCGGTTTACTCCACTTCCGCTGTTTGTTCGCTGCATAAAATAGTCAAAAGGAACTCTTGAAAACTAATTTTGCAGGCATGGAACGTCTTTCGAAATATTTCATTTTTCAAGACTTTATACGGATTGAATATAAATTGGCACAAAAAGACATATTCTGAACAGAAAACAATACTCTAGGACATTTTCCTACGCTTTCCGATGATATTTATGTCAAGTTTACTATTTCATCCCTGAGTTTCTGAACAGGACACTTCTCGCTTGAAATATATTCTTAAAGAAAGGAATTTCTGATTAGTTCACTGACATGATGGCAATTAAACAGTGTACATATACATTCTGGCGAGACCTGCTAGCTACGTACCGTCTTATCAGGATCTACAAGGTTTGCATAGATACATTGTATTTTTACCTCGGCGTCTGCACCGGTCTACAGGGTTAAAAGGGTTAGCTCGCTTCTCTGTGATTATCAGTGACCGACTAAACAACCCATAACTGACCGACATCAAAAACAGTTATTCACCTGCTTTCGAGAGCTCTAATTAAAAACATGAATTGTGTTGTAAGCTGTGAGTTTAACATCAAGTTCCGTACTTTTAGCAAATAGTGAAGACACCGATCAGACGCTAAATTCTGTGGCCTCTAATCTGTCTTAGCTGTTTCCGAATGTCCCAGTATTGAAACAATTGGCTTTTATCGGTTAATGTATTTATTTGGAATAAACGTATTTTAATTCGCCTTGGGTAGTCGAAGTTCGATAAACGCGGCGTCTGATCAGGGTTATAATGTATAAATCAAAAGGTTTAAAAATTATCTTTTTTTTTCGTCCAAGTTATTCTTCTTTTTATGTCCCGACGCCCGAAAGCTGCTGCACAACGTATGTGCATCGTCGTATCAACACAACGTTGATGCGACGTTGCTAAGACGTGATGTGCCCGCTAGGAGAACTTGCCAGTCTGTAAGATTACATGTATTAGCAGATGGGACAAGCACAGAATGTACTGAGCTAATTTAGAAACCATGCAGAAATTAGCAGACACTTTTATCTTTCATTCTTTCTACCTTTTTTCTCCGTGGGGGTAGTTGGATGAGGCACAGGTGATGTGTATCTTGTATAACTGGGGAGTCCAGCTGACACTGACTTACATTTGGGCAAAGCCTGGTGTCCTTGCAGCAGGTAACGGTAGATGTTGAGGGTTAATATTTCTTCAGTTTCTACACTTCCATTCACTCTGTCCCTCACTTTCATTTCATCTGCTATCTCTTATATCTCCCCCCTCCCTTTCTCTTGGAGAAGACAAAATGATCCACAAGGGTTGACCTGTCGTTAAACTCAAAACAATCGATGAATCATTTTTATTTTCTTCGTCGAATTTTTTAACCCTCACAAAATGTCTAGATAACTGCTTGATCTACGACTGGCATTGTTATCATAATAATTATTCCTCATAAATCAACTTTCATCAGTACTTTCAGTACTTTGATTTTCCAAGCAGTCTAAAGGGCATTCCGATTTTCACCAACTGATTTCAGATGCTCACATTTGCCTCGGCGAAGCTATTCAATAACAGATCTGGTATTAAGTAATTTCCTTGGTTAAGATATAGTCAATGACTATCAGTATGCTAAACTTTTCAAAATATTCAAACTGTTTTATCTACATGTATTTTCGTGAGTTTATCGATTAGCATCGGCGAGGCAATTTTAATTACTAACTGATTATTGAGATCAGACGGCCACTGATTAGCAATCCACTTGAAAGGACTTTACTTTCACCCCTGAATTTTTTAAGTGGACTTCCACGTTTTGATTTGGATATGTCAGTTCTTGTAGACAGGGGGTATAGTCAAAATCATTGACAGGATAACAAACACTGACAAACAGTGATGGTCATAGTGGATCAGTTTGTAATTAGCCAGTTAGCTGGGGCCGGCACTGTTTGCATATGTATCGGCATCAGTCTACAGGTTTGCGAGGTTAAAACTCCAGTACTTTCTGTTTTGCCTTCCATTTATTGTTTGAAAAACGTTTGTATTATGGAATATGTAATGTATATTTTAAAAGTTTGTTTGACGCACTGGGAGCCGCTAGAGCCGCCTTGCTTATGCTGTTCCGGTGGGTCCCAGTCGTCTGTTTCTGGGAGAAGCTACCCGGCAGACCCCACTTTCATCTTTCACGCATTTCCTTCTTAGGTTATGGGGTTTGCCAGTCTGAATGGAACATGAACATGTTTATAAATTAATGTTTGAACTGATGACGGATGCATTTCCTGGAGACGTTGTCTCCCAGCAGGCAGCGCAAACAAAGCAAGATACTAGTACAGTGGAACTTCGATGGCTCGAACACCGATGGCTCGCTTACCATGGCTGAGTCGAACTCGCCCTTGAGCCCCTAGGGAAATTCTCTTCATAAGGGGTGGTGGGGAATAATTAGAGATTTTAGTCTTTTATCCTGCAAATGTATGCTTTGTGTGCTCGTTGGAGTCGCCTTGGTGAGGCGATTCTAATGAATACACACAGCATACATTTTCATTATAGAACATTGAAAAGATGTTCCAAACTATCTCGTTATGACTCCTGGCAGTAACCCTCAGTGGCTCGGACTACCGCTGTCTCGAATAAATTTTCATGGTCCCAAAGGGGTTCGAGCCATCGAAGTTCGACTGTATTGTGTAGTAATATTTGGAAAAGATATTCACGTTTAGAAATAATCCAACTCGCAATACGTGTCCCACTTTGCGAAATTCATTCACAAAAGTCAGTACACGTATTTTCCGTGCATTTTAATATTTTGACATGTAGCGGAGGTGTGGTCTGAATACGCTGCGTAGTGAAGCGGCTTGTTTATTGGCTGACCTCTCTGATCCAATCATACGTGACAACAGAGTTGATAGGTGAAAAACAGCTGTTTCAATGTATTGTTTGTTATCTATCTATCTATCTATCTATCTATCTATCTATCTATCTATCTATCTATCTATCTATCTATCTTGCTCCCCGAGTAACATCCCGGATAAGCTAGATTGACTTTGATTTTTGTCCCCCACCGTACATTGATTTAGCTATCTCCAAATTCTTGGCACCCTCGCTATCTATTATCATCTTTCATGTATATTTGTCGTGCATGTGGGTGTGCGAGTGAATGAACTGTCCTACACTGCTGTTACACTATTTTTGTCTATTTCCTCGGATGTCATATTTGATACTGAGAGAATAAAGAGCTTTTGACTTGACTACTGCGGTTCGTGCAGGCATGAGCGTGCTGTGTTTCGCATCAAATCCATGGATGTTTAAAAAAAAAAAAAAAAAAAAAAAAAAAAAATGAGTGCTTCCCTCAAAGGCGATGGAGCTGACTAGAGTAGAGATAATAGAGAATTAATGACGGTAAATTTTGTTTTTCTAACAGGTAAAGAGCTACAAACCATAAACATTCCCGCCAAAAGAACAACCTCATGTTGCTGGGGCGGTAAAAGTTTGGATGAAATGTATGTCACTGGTGCTAGAGTATGTATGACAGAAGAGGAGAAAATAGAGACACCACTTGCTGGATCAATTTTCAGGGTTTCCGGATTAGGCTTTAAAGGTTTTCCGGCATACATTTATGAGGGCTGACCTCATTCACAAACATAGTCTGTTGAATTAAAACAATAACATTTGAAAAAAAAGAATATGTTTTATTTCTTCCTTCCCATAAGAACACTCAAAGGTTAGTGTTAGCCCCCAGCCCATTCCCCGCTTTGCCAGGATACATCCTACCTTTACAAACAGTTCGGATCCAGATCAGATGGTAATTTGACCGGCTGACAGTATGCAATGGGCTTGACAAAATTTATTTATTCCACTGGACAAGGGTTAGGTAATCAATACACAAGAAAAGCAACCAACCAAGAAAACAGCCACCTGATCATGTCTGCAACAGGGTTGTGCAGAATACCTGAAATGACTGGGTCTGCTGCTTCCACGCAGAGCTGAATCCGGCCCGCACACTAGTACTGGTAAACCGCTTAGAGGATCTAAGCCTGTCCATGAACCGCTGTGCGAGGCGGACCGTCCATGCTAATAAACCCTATTGGTTTCATTGGGCGACAGGGCTTGAGATGTCATTCCCTCTCAATATAGGGTAAAAGTCCCACAAAATTGGAAGCAGCGTCTCCAAAATGACCTTTACAGTGTTGACGGGGACGTTAAACCTCAAATCAAACAAACAAACAAAGACTGGGTCTGCTTTAATCTTGATTGTCAGCAGAAACAAACAGGAATCTGAAGGACTTAACAAAGGCTTTCATTTGAACTATTCAGGAATTATGTGAGCATGTGTGCGCCCTGTAAAGCTGCCAAGAGTGCAGGGCATATATAAAAGTTGAACAAGTCAGTGCAGTAAAGATTCATGTAAATCCCACGTAATGGAGACTAATTAGTGTCAAAAATGTACATTTTTAGCTCACCAGAGCCGAAGGCTTCGGGGGAGCTTAAAGGATAGGCAGTTGTCCGACGTCTGCGCTTGCGTCTGCGTCTGCGTCGTCTGCGTCCGTCTGCGTCCGTCAAAACTTTCAAACAACATCTCCTCTGAAGCCACTGGGCCGATTGGGCCCAAATTTTATCTGTAGCATCCTTAGCCTGGGGGATTGAAAGTTTATGTTTTTTATGAAAATCGGCCGATTAGTTTGGTTGCTATTGCAACTTAGAGTTTCCATAGACTTATAATGGGGAAAACTGAAAAATGGAATTAACTGCAAGCCTTTGCAGATATTTTGACAGAACTTTCATAAAAGTGTACCTTATGCAATCTACTATCTGCCATGTGATTTTAGGTCTACTGCTCATTTTTAGCTCACCTGAGCACGAAGTGCTCATGGTGAGCTATTGTGATCGGTCAATGTCCGTCGTGCGTCGTGTGTCGTGTGGCGTCAACAATTTGCTTTAAATGCTAACTCCTCCTAAACCCTTGAGCCAATTTCAATAAAACTTCATAGGAATATTGCTGAGGTGACCTTCTACAAAAATAGCTAAAATTGTTACGCTCCGCTGAACAAGATGGCCGCCAGAGCTAAAAATAGAAAACTCTTTAAACGACAACTTATTCTGTACCTTAAGGCCAATTTCATTCAAACTTTATAGGAATGTTGCTTAGGTGACCCTCTACCAAAATAGCGAAAACGTTCCCGCTCGGGTAAACAAAATGGCCGCCGGAGCTAAAAATAGAAAATTCTTTAAACGACAACTCCTCCTGTACCCTTAGGCCAAATTTATTCAAACGAATTTATTCATAAGAATGTTGTATAGGTGACCCTCTACTAAAATGGCTAAAACGGTATTGCTCTGTTGTGCAAAATGGCCGCCATAGCTAAAAATAGAAGAACATCGTAAATTTGCTTCAAACACAAACTCCTCCTCAACCCTTGGGCCAATTTGATTCAAACTTCACAGGAATGTTACCCAAATGACTCCCTACCAAATAGCTAAAATCGTTGTGCTCTGACAAACAAGATGGCCAACAGAGCTAAAAATAGAAAAAAAAATCTTTAAACGACAATTCCTCCTGTACCCTTGGGCCAATTTTATTCAAACTTCATAGGAATGTTGCTTAGGTGACCATCTACCAAAATAGCTGAAAAGATTTTGCTCTGATGAGCAAAATGGCCGTCATAGCTAAAAATAGTATAACATCGTAAATTTGCTTCAAACATGAACATCTCCTTAACCCTTTGGCCAATTTGATTCAAACCTCACAGGAATGTTATGTAGGGGATTCCCTAAAGAAACAACTAAAATCATTCCGCTCTGACTAACAAGATGGCCGCCAGAGGTAAAAATAGAAAAAAAACTCTTCAAACGACTACTCCTCCGTTACCCTTGGGCCAATTTCATTCAAACTTCATAGGAATGTTGCTTAGATGACCCACTACCAAAATGGCTAAAACGTTTTCGCTCTGATGAGCAAAATGGCCACCATAGCTAAAAACAGAAAAACTTTGTAAATTTACGTAAAAACGCGAATTCCTCAACCCTTCGGCCAATTTGATTCAAACTTCACAGGAATGTTAGTTAGGTGACTCCCTACCAAAATAGCTAAAATCGTTCAATGCGGCGAACAAGATGGCCGCCAGAGCTAAAAATAGAAAAAAATCTTCAAATGACAACTTCTCCTTACTCCTTGGGTCAATATGATTCAAACTTCACAGGACTATTATGTGGTTGACTCCTTACCAAAATAGCTAAAATTGTTCCGCTCTGACTAACAAGATGGCCGCCAGAGCTAAAAAAAAGAAATATTCTTCAAACGACATTCCTCCTTACCCCTTAGGCCACTTTGATTCAAACTTCGCAGGAATATTATGTCGTTGACCCTCTACCATATTAGCTAAAATGATCCCGCTCCGATGAACAAAATGGCCACCAGAGCTAAAAATAGAAAAACATTGTAAATTTGCTTCAAACTTCACAGGAATGTTGCCCAGGTGACTCCCTACCAAAATAGTTAAAATCATTCCACCCTGATAAACAGGATGGCCACCAGGGCTAAAAATAGAAAAAAATTTCAAACGACAACTCCTCCTGTACCCTTTGGCCAATTACATTCAAACTTCATAGGAATGTTGCTTAGATGACTATCTCCCAAAATAGCTAAAATGGTCTCGCTCCGATGAACAATATGCCACAAGAGCTAAAAATAGAAAAACATTGTAAATTTGCTTCAAATGCGAACTCTTCCTAAACCCTTGGGTCAATTTGATTCAAACTTCAAAGGAATGATGCCTAGGTGACACACTACCAAAATAGCTAAGATCGTTCCACTCTGATCAACAAGATGGCCACCAGAGCTAAAAATAGAATGTACTATAGACAGTGACATTCAGGTGAGCGAATCAGGGCCCTCTGGGCCCTCTTGTTGCTGGTTGCTATGGAAACCAAAATGAAAAAAAATAGAAGAACTACTTAAAAAAACGTCTCCTCAGAAATCATATGTTCAATGGGGCTGAGACTTTATGGAAATATTCACCATATTTGCCTTTACAGGTTTTGTGTTTTTTTTATTAAATTTGGACTTTCAGTTTTGTTGCTATGGCAACTTAAAGTTTCCATTGACTTATAATGGGGAAAATTGAAAAATGGCATTTACTGCCAAGTCATTGCAGATATTTTGACAAAACTTTCATAGAAATATTCCTTGAGAAAACTTCTCTCAGTCATATGCTTTTATGTCAACCTGGGGGTCCCTTAGGTTGTGCCGGGGCCATACCCCGCCCCCTCAACTTTATAAAATGCCTTATATCTAAGAAACCTTACAGATCCCAACCCCTAAACCATATATATTCTTGTTCCTTATGATAAGATGCATCAAGTGACACAATTCTGGGGGTCCCTCGGGATGTGGCGGGGACATGCCCAACCCCCTCCACTTCATGAAATACCATTTATCTCAGAAACCATTCAGATCTCCACCCCATAACCATATATATTCTTGTTCCCCATGATAAAAAGCACTCAGTGACACCAACCTGGGGGTTCCCCGGGATGCGCTGGGGCCATTCCCTACCCCCTTCTCTTCATAAAAGGCCCAATATCCCAGAATCCTTACAGATCCCCACCCCTAAACCATATAGATTCTCGTTCCTTATGATAAGTTGCATTCAGTGACACCAACCTGGGGTTCCCCGGGATGTGCCAGGGCCATGCCCTACTCCCTCTGCTTCATAAAAGGCCAAATATTCCAGACACCTTTCAGATCTCCACCCCTAAACCATATATACTCTTATTCCTTATGATAAGACACATTCAGTGACACCAACCTAGGGGTAACCCATCGACTCCACAAAAGACCATATATTTTAGAAACTATTCAGAGCCCGCCCCTAAGCCATATATATTCTTGTTCCCTTTGATAAGACGCAATCAGAGACACCAGCATGGGGGTCCCCCGGGGTGCCACGGGCCATGTCCCGCCCCTTTACTTCATTAAAAGCCACATATCTCAGAAACCGTTCAGATCCCCACCCCTTAATCACATATGTTCTTGTTCCTTATGATATGACTCCACTTCATAATAGGCCATATACATGTATCTAAAAACCATTCAAATTCCCAGCCCATAATCACATATTCTTGTTCATTGTTACTAGACACATTCAGTCATCCCCGTCTTGGGGGGCTCCACAGGGGTCATTTCTCTCCCATCCACTTCATAAAAGGCCTCATAAAAATTATGTCAGAAACCATTCAGATCCCCACCCTTTAACTTTATATATTCTTTGTCCGTATGATAAGACACATTCATTGACAACAATTTTGGACTTTTTTGGGATCTGCCATGCCCGAATCCCTCAACTGCTTAAATGGCCTTACATCTTAGGAACCCTACATATCCCCACCGCTATACCATATATGTCTCTGTTCCTTTTGATAAGATGCATTTAGTGACACCAACCGGATTTCCATTGGGCCTCTACTTTATAAAACACGTAATATTTCAGATACAGTCCAAATGGGTGCTCATTTGGGTATGAGGTTTGTTTGGGAGGCTTTATAATTGGTAGATTTAAATCATATCATGTTAAAATACATGGCTGCCATTGGGCAGTAACCACCTGATCTCTGGTTTACTGAATTCGGCTCTTTGGTTAATGTTTGCTATGGCAAATTAAGAGTTTCCATTAACTTATAATGGGGAAAATTGAACAATGACATTTATGCCTTTCAAGATATTTTGTCAAAGTTTCATAGAAAGGTTCCATTAATAATGTTCTTATAGGCCTATTGTTGCCACAGATAGGAATTTGTCAATTGTCATCTGTTGTCCTGCAACAACACATTCAAGTGACATCAGACTTCTGAAGACACTAGGCTGATTGGGTCCAAATTTTATCTGTAGCATCCTTGAGAGCAGGGCTTCCATGGTTAATTAAGATACACTGCTGCCAGTGGGCAGTGCCCCCCTGAGCTCTGGTGAGCATAGTGGCCCATGGGCCTCTTGTTTTGTTTGTTTTGCTAAGTTTATAGATCGTTGAAATTTGTTAGAACCAAGTTGTTGGTATTTTTTAACCCTTATCCCGCAGAGTATAGCAAGACCTTCCTTTGCATTCAGTGTATATCTAGATCACATAGCTTCTGAAGAAGCCGCCTGATCAGGATCTACACTATTGGTCATGTAGTTTGTGAATTGAACAAATAAATTTTATCGAATAATTTGACTTGTGGACAGTCAGAAATGGGCGTGGCTAACAATTTTCAGCTGAATAAGGTTAAGAACCGACCACTTCATTACAGTAACACACCCAATTTGTTCACATCCCCTAAATGGCCACTTTTTCTTATATATTATGAAAATCCGTGATATTTGTCTTATTTTTATTGCAAATATAGGTTCTTGGTGCTCGTTTGAACCGCCTTATTGAGGTGGGTCTCACAAGCACCAACAACCAAAACCTTGGATCAGAAATAAGAAAAATTATGTATACCCCCGTAAACCCAAGTTCTCTCCATATAAAGTGGGGACTAGGGATGCTAATTTCACAGACTTATTTACGTTATATACAATCTGTATTTGGAACTAGTAACAGTTTTCAGCATAAAATGGCTTTTATAAAACAAAATAATCTTTACACATATGGTTTTGTTAATATATACGTAATACCGGCCCCGCCCATCGGGGCTTGAAGAAATAGATCGGCTGGATGATGCTTCCACGCAGAGCTGAAACCGACTCGCACACAACTACTGGTAAACTGCTTAGAGGATCCAAGCCTGCCCAGCCAAATCGGTACAAGTCGGACCGTCCATGCTGATAAACCCTATTGGTTTCATTGGGCAACAGGGCTTGAGAAGTCATCTCATCTCAATGTCGGGTAAAAATCCCACAGAATTGGAAGCGGCGTCTCCAAAATGACCTGTACAGTGTTGATGGGGACGTTAAACCTCAAATCAAACAAACAATATACATAATACATTAAGAAAGCAAGGCTATTTAAATACAGTATAATTCCCTTATTAAGATCACCTGAGCCCCGCCAAGCGAATTTGTGTCTTCGAGCATTCCGTCATGACAAATTTGAACTGCGCATGCCCAGCCATTCAGAGGGGCCAGGGATATGACTTTCTGTCTGAAGGTTCCTCTTGATTCACTGCTTGTTTGAGCAAACAGCGAAGGTTCTGGCGAGACTGCGCGGATGCGCAGGCTCGCCTGAACCTTCGCTGCTCGCATAGGCGATAAGTACCAAAATCGCTTGACGGGGCCCACCTTTGGGACTATTCAAAAGTGATCTTTATGACAGCCCTTGGGTCTTTTGAAAAGTCCCAAAGGCGGTATTTCATTCGGAGACACTGCGTATAGAAAACACAAATAAAGAAAAACTGAAACCTTCTCTGTAACCTTTTAAAAGCAGATTCAGTCGTAATTGTAGTTTGGTCTAAATAGCGGAATTTTGCTGTATATTGAAAGTTTTACCAAAAAAAAAAAAAAAATGAAGATTTTCAGATTAAACAATACTGTGAGGCGGTTCTAACGAGTACCCACAATCCATGTTTTTGAGTGTACATAAGTGAAAAGAATGTATACCCCATTAAACTCCAGTTTTACTGTATAAGATTTGGATTTAAGGGGGTTAAAATTATATAGGCGTGTTTTTGGTATGACTGTTCCTGCGGAGACTGCAAACGACATGGGACATTATTTTATCATATGACGTCGCGTCTGAGAGTGTAATAATGGCATATATTACATGCATTACAGAGAAATACCATGATTTCTACCAGACATAAACTTGGTATTTTCCTTTTTGCTAAGAAGAAATATTTCCTCTTAGCCGGGGAAATAAATTCCCTTCACCTGGAACTACTTTATGTACAAGATACGAGATAACGCTTTGCAGTGAAATTGTTCTATTCAAACGCGGGAAAGTTTCAATCACGGCGACGTTATTCATGACGTCATTGTAATGGCGTCTAAGAAATATCAACAGACGTTCAGAATGCGTGACGTTTGAGTCGTATGCAACGCTGAAACAAAAGAAAACATGGATATGACCATTGAATAGGATGTAAGTTTTGCTTTATTTAATCTAACGTTTTACTTGTTTTATCACTGAAACACTTTGTTTCTTCTATTTTTGTTCAAAACTGTAGAAAGCGCTTTCAAAATGGCGCCCATCCAGTTGTTCTTCCACCCAGATTCTGTAACACTTCGCTGACTGAACCGTTTACATGGGCTGTAAACAGTCAACTGAACGGGCATTCAGATCCAAAATTTAAGATCCAAACTCTCCTAAAAGTCTATGGAAGTGCATGTAATATACAGATTATACATTTCTCCTATTTGAAATATGGGATTTATAAACTTCGGGAGGTAAAACAATCCGTTAAAGAAACTCGTGCTTCGCACTCGTTTCTTTATCGGATTGTTTTACCTCCCTCGGTTTATAAATCCCATATTTCAACTAGGAGAATGAATAATCTATATGTAATATTTTCGATAATCCACTAGTGGATTAAATATGCAAATTAGCTAGCTATGTCCGTAACGTTACATATACGGCGTCCTTAACGACGTCGCGTTTACTAATGGCGGAATATTGATATTTTTGTAAACAATCGGGAATAACATGTGTTTTAAATATCATATGATAAACAGAATCTTCTTCTTCTTCTTCTTCCTGGTGAAGTGCAGGGCCCCTCTGGAGCATCGACGCACTTGGTGACTATTTACAAAGTGACTGTGAGGCGCAAATGATGTGCAGATTAAAAGCTGGTAAAAACATGGTGTGCGTCTAATGCTGTGGGCCCAGTCCCGCCTTGAAGCTGTCCAAGGTCTGGGAGGTGGCAATGTGTTCCGGCAACTGGTTCCACAGTCGAATACCAGAAGGGAAGAAGGAGCTTTAGCCTCGCATTTTATCCCTTATTCTCAACTCGTTTAATAAATTCAATAATACATGAACACTCATGTAAGATCCTCTATATATGAAATGCTGGTGCAATCTTGTTTCGTCTTATAATAAAGGTCCTCATATAAGTGGTTTTATCATATGAATGTATGAAATGGGTCCTCAGCGAATTTGAAAATTTTCATCTAAAAAATACCCTTGGGTTTTGGGATACCATTCTGCTTTGCATTCTTTACGAAAACACGGCAACTTAAAAAAATATGGAAAAGTTTGCTTGCAAAAAAGTAACATTTTCCGACGAAAAAATCCGATATTGTTCATATTTCTGCGCTGAACATATAATATTGGTACTAGAAGCGTCCGTGGTGTAGTGGTTATGATATTCGCCTTGTAAACCAGGGGTAGCAGGATCGCCAACAATAACAACAACAAAACAGAAACAGAAAACGTTTGCAAAACCCGCAATTGACTAATTTGATTATATTTATAGGCTATTGACATTCTGATATATACGGCACGAATTCATATGGAGAAGCGAGTGCGTTTGTTTGTTTGATATGAGGTTTAACGTCCCCGTCAACACTGCATAGGCCATTTTGGAGAAGTTGCTTCCAATATTTTTTTACTTTTACCCGACATTGAGATGAAATGACACCTCAAGCCCTTCCACCATATGCATGGGCGAGCCGACACGCACCACTTTTCCAGGACAGGCTTAGAGCCTACAAGCGGTTTACCAGTACTCAAGTGGTGTCGGTTTCAGCTCTGCGTGGACGTACCATGCAGACCAATCTATTTTTTCAAGCCCAGATGGGCGGGGGCCGAAAGCGAGTGCGTCGAGTGCCGAATAATTAATAACTTTTTTAATTATACACTCACAACTTGAACTGTCGGGTTGCCTGGCATAGAAATATAGAAATCTGACCGTAAAATCCGATTATATCTTCAGGTAGAACTACTTTCAAATTTGTTCATTTCAATGCCAAAAAAAAAAAAACGACGGCAGTCATCTTGTCGTGTGTATCGACTGAAACAGCGTAAAACGAAACAAATAGGCTGAAACAAAGTGAATAAAGCACATTTTAGTTTATACTTATTTATTCTAGTCCGATGGCGATGAACAGCTGGGCATCATAGTGACCTGTGTAGGTACTGATGATTCTCGCGCGTCGATGGGACTACTTGCAATTTTAAGCTCGTCTGTTTTTCGAAGAAATAGAATTGAAGGCAATGATCAGGAATCGATACAATTAACCTACAGCTCATATCAGAGACCCCAAGTGAAAGAAACACAAACATGAAACAACTAGACCCTAATGGAAACATCAATAGCGGAGTGCCAAAAGGACAGTTACTTTCCCACAAAAAGGCCAATTGGCTATTCAAAACAAAATAATATAAACGAGACAAAAACCAAGAGACAAACCAAAACACTGCTTTCGTGCTATTGTCGTCGTCGTCTTGGACATTCGGAAAAAACTTGACCGTGGCTTTAACTTCAAAAGTATTTGACCTAGCCTCATAAAACTTCATACTCATACTCACCATCACAAGAGCTACACTACGACCAAGGGCCATAACTGTTTTGATTTTGACTGAGTTATCTCCGCTTTTCTATTTTTTCTAAAACACAAGTTCCTCTCATTTCAATTATTTTCATAACAGAGCTTTCAAACTTCACATGGATGTTCCTTCGGACAAGACCTTTCCATTGAAACCAAACTTTTTGACCTGTGACCTCGACCTTCCACCTGTTTGTCGAAAATGTAGCCACAAAACTTTAACATTGGCAATATTTCCAAAAGTGTTTGCCCTAGCTTTATGAAACTTGACACAAATCTGCATGATCAAAAGAGCTACATTCTGACAAAGTTCCGCAACTCTATCATGCAATTTGACTGATTTATCTCCCTTTGCGACCATTACGCAAACACGCCTATACCTTTATCGTCGAAAAAATGAAAATTTTATGATGAAAAATTGTGATATTTTTCTTATTTCTGCTCAAAATATAGATTGTGGACACTCGTTAGAACCGCCTCATCGAGGCGGTTCTAACCAGTACCCACAATCTATATTGTAGAGCAGAAATAAGAAAAATAAGGTATACCCCCTGAAACCCCAGTTTTACTATATAAAAGTGGGGTTCAAGGGGGTCAAAATTATATAGGCGTGTTTTCGTGATGATTCGAAAAAAAAAACCCCGCAAATTTCAAGAAAATGATTTGGTTTCTCATTTTAAAACAACAAACAATACAGCTTTCAAAATTTCACGTGTTTTGTTTGCTTCGGGCAAGACCTTTCCATTGATATCAAGCTTTTTTGACCCGTGACCTTGTTCTTTGACCTTTGTTTTGAAACATTTTACAAAAAATACTGTATCCTTGGCCATATGTCCAAAAGTACAGTTGGCCCAGTCTCATGAAACTTGACACACATCTGTATCATTACAAGAGCTACATTCAACTAAATTCCATAACTCTACAACGCAGTTTGATTGATTTATCTTCCTTTGTGACACGTGAAAAAAAACAAAACAGACGAGCATAGCACCCCTTTGCGATGCTCTTGCCAGGCTACCAGTCGAATAGCTAACTTGACAGCTAGTTCCTCAACTTTCGAGCTTTGACAATGGTAATTATGAAGAGTATAAATATCGTTTTATTCCCTAAAATGTCTAAAACCGGAATTATGCACTCCTCGTTCGCTCATCGATGGTTTGAAAATGGCTATTTTTCAACCCTACCAGTACCACCAGGAAAACGAACAATAAACAAATTTAATGTTTCTCGCGATTATTCTCACCTATATCGTCATCCCGGCATAGATATTTTTTTGTGAGTCATTTTTTTCTGACCTCTTGAGGTCTGAAACTGTATAGACGATCGTTTTCATTTTTCTAAAATAGAAGTTTCAGTCAAAAATTTTGTGAAGAGCAACTTGGAAAATCCCCCCTCCACCCACCCCTTCTAAAATGATTTTTTGCAACACGTTGATTTCAAGGCTGGCGATAACATACTTTAAATTTATTACGAGTGTTGAAGTCAATTATAGTTCGAGCAAATTGACATGCGACTGATGAACTCTATTAACATAATCTCACACCCGACTGAATGCATGTACATATCTTCGCCGTCTCCCGAAGATTGCGATGTTGTTATTCAATACATAGAGGTCGGTAAATGGGTCGCAATTCACGAGATGCCGAAATTTCACGAGAAGTTTACGAAAGCCGACGTATTAGACATTGACTAATTTATTTATTGCATAAAGATCAAGGGTTGGTAACTCGAAGCCATCGTAAATATATCAACTTAAGATGTACTTAAGACATACTTAAGGTGACCATCGTAAAATTTATGGTCTCGTTATGCCGATAACTGAAAACCTGTCGTATCGTTTCCATAAAGTTACGACCATCTTACCACTTACGATTTACCTGTGTAATTTTTAATCTCGTGCAAAGCGCTTCGGAAACTTTTGTAAGCCAGGCCATTGCAAAATAAAATATCGCTTAACATCTTACTATAAATGATAATACCGGGGTTTGTTCAACAACAAGGCAGCCTTGTATGAGCCGTTTCTGTCAAAAAAGGCTTGGGTAGCGGTATCATAATAGGCAAGGTTCTAAATAAACTATGGGATGAGAAACAATGACACAACTGGCGACCCCTTCTCTGCATTTCCTCCTAATTTGCCATGCCTGAGTTCATATTAGCATCAATTACTTGAAAGTGGGTAAACAAATTGTGCAACAGCCAAAAATATATATCTTTCAAAAAATGGCAGAGACAAAAATTGCCAAAAAGAAACGAAAACCAAATTATACACAGGAAGAATTAGAAACACTATCTCGCCGATGAGAGTATTGATTGTTTGCATGGTCTGTCGTTGTTTTGAGATTTAAGGTCCCAGTCAACACTATATCAGTCATGTTCAGCTACTGACAGCTTTTCTGCAGAGTTGTCATGCAGCCCCCAGTGGGCGCGGATCTTTGCTTTGGTGAATCGTGTATACAACCGAATCTTTAAATGCATAGGCTGATCTGCGGTTCCTGCACAGCAGTCCTCAGGACAGGGCGTACAATATAGAAACTTCTTCATGGTAACACATGTTTGCTTTCCCACCTTACCAAAAATTTTCTCCCAATACAATATTTTTATTTTACGCCCCCACCTCCCCCCACGTGTGAGACACAATATGGGATTAAAACATGGTGTCTCGAGGAAGGTTTTGAATAACATACAGTAGAACTTCGATGGCTCGAACACCGATGGCTCGTTTACCATGGATGTGTCGAACCCATTCTTGAGCCCCTAGCGAAATCCTCTACATAAGAAGTAGTGGGGATGTTTAAGGATATTTTAGTCTTTTATCTTGCAAATGTATGCTGTGTGTACTCATTAGAATCGCATCGATGGGGCGATTCTAATGAGTGCACACAGTATACATTTTCATTATAGAACACCGAAAAGATGTCTAAAAGTATCTCGTTATGCCTCCTGGCAGTCACCTCAGTGGCTCGAACTACTCCTGTCTCGAACAGATAGATTTTCAAGGTCCCAAAGGTGTTCGAGCCATTGAAGTTCGACTGTAATTCCCACACGAGGAATCCCCTGGTCCATTGAGAAACTTTTTTGATTGCTATCATTACATGAAAACTTGCTTGTGCACGAAAAAGGTGTGAAGTAGGAAGCGAGAAATAGGAAGTAGAAATAGGAAATAGGAAGTCAGCAGTCATGACCGCTATTTCCAAAAAAAACAAGACCCCCCCCCCCCCCCTCTTCCCCGCCGTGTGAGACACAATATGGGATTAAAACATGGTGTCTCGAGGAAGATTGTGAATAACATTATTCCCACGCGAGGAACCCCATGGTCCCTTGAGAAAATTTTTGATCGCTATCATTACATGAAAACTTTCTTGTGCACGAAAAAGGTGTGAAGTAGGAAGCGAGAAAAAGGAAGTAGAAGTAGGAAATAGGAAGTGAGCAGTCATGACCGCTATTTCTCGAAAACAAGACGATTGTGTTCAGTAGTACACTTATTGTACAGGCTAAACTATCTTTTGCCTTATTTCTTTTTTTTCTTCGTTTCTTCCTTTGTTGAAACGACTATTACACACACAAATAAACAGCTTGTACATAATATTTACGTACTTTATCGGTGATGTCGGTCCCCGCCCATCGGGGCTTGAAGAAATAAATGGGCTGCATGATGCTTCCACGCAGACCTGAAACCGACTGTACACGAGTACTGGTAAACCGATTAGAGGATCTTAGCCTGACCAGGCAAAGCGGTACGAGTCGGCCCGTCCCATGCTTATAAACCCTATAGGTTTCATTGGGCGGCAGGGCTTGAGAAGTCATTTCATCTCAGTGTCGGCTAAAAGTCCCACAAAATTGGAAGCAACGTCTCCAAATTGACCTTTACAGTGTTGACGGGGACGTTAAGCCTCAAATCAAACAAACAAATCATCGGAGATGTATAGATCTTTGTTTACATGTATTTTATACACTCAGTCAGGTAATTCTGCTAAATATAGCATATATCTGCCTTAATACCATACAACACATGTATCGCATATCATTACTATAAGAAACCCCGTGTGCCAAGAAAAAAAGTAGATAGATGTACAACTTCTTTTCTTATGCTTCTATGTAGTGTCTGTTTCTTTCGCAATAGTTAAGATGAGGTTACGGCATGCCTGAGTTGTCCGTAACTTTACGATATGGTTAAGTTGTCTCCATAAATTACGGTACTTTCGAGTTACTCACACTAATCGCTACGAGGTGATAAAGATATACTTAAGGTCGTCGTAAGCCTTAAGAGAGCTTCGAGTTACCAACCCAAGTCTCATGTCAAATTGTACGAACTATACATGACTAGACACGCTGGCAAATCGAACTTACTGTGAAATATAAACGCCATAGGATGCCGCACGAGGAACATCACCATCCAAGAAAGGAAAATTTACAATCTCAAAATCAAAATCATCGCGTTTATCATATATTTTGCAGGAAACAAACCCATCATCACAATAGACAGGTGTAAATCCAAAAAAAAAAAAAAAAAAAACCGGGCCTCGGTATCAGAAGAATTTGCTTTATTTATCTGAAGTTCTGGGGGGTCGGGGGTGGGGTGGGTTGGGGTAAATTTGACTGATCAAACCATCGAAATAGGTATTGTCAATATTTAATAAAGCGTCCAAATATCTAGAAGTCTATCTAAAGGCTTCAATGATTTCAGATGGGTTTTCAACGGAAAGGTACATCATGAAGGCTCTTTCATATCAAAACAAGAACAGATCAGCCACACGGTTGCGCAATTCGTACCCATCGGAATACCAACAAATTGTCTAAATAATTCAGTACCAAATCTTATGTAAATATTATCAAGGAGAAAGGTGAGAGCTTCACACACTTTCTGACATGACCATAAAGTATACTTTTTTTTTAATTTTTATGTCTTCAGAGAAGTTGAGTCCGCAAATTACTGATTTTTTTTCAAGGTAAGAACTGAAAAGTGCTCTCTCTCTCTCTCTCTCTCTCTCTCTCTCTCTCTCTCTCTCTCTCTCTCTCTCTCTCTCTCTACCAATGTCTGCATACTTATGTTTCTTTTTCTGGTTGATACTGGCGTTTTCTCTCTCTTATTATCTCTCTCTCTCTCTCTCTCTCTCTCTCTCTCTCTCTCTCTCTCTCTCTCTCTCCTCTCTCTCTCTCTCTCTCTCTCAATCTCTCTCTTTCTCTCTCCCCGACCGATTGATTGAATCTCAATGTCGGGTAAAAGTCCAACAAAATTGGAAGCAACTTCTCCAAATAGACCTAAATAGTGTTGGCGGGAATGTTTAATCTCAACTCAAACAACACAAAAGACATGTTGTTTCTATTGAACTTACAGAATTGTTGCCAGAAAATGCAAAGACAAATTCAACTGTATTAAAGTGGTTATATAATATTCTACATGAACTACAATTTTATCGAAATTTCAATGGCTAGTATACACATGACTGTTTCAATCCCTATTCATATACATTGTAAATTTTACCGCCGAAAAATGAAATATTATGATATTTTTCTTGTTTCGGCTCAAAATATAGATTGTGGGTACACGTAAGAACCGCCTCATCGAGGCGGTTATAACGAGTATTTAGAGCGGAAGAAAGAAAAATAACGATTTCCACTGTAAACATAAAGGTGGGGTTCGAGGGGGTCAGAATCATATAGGCGTGTTTCCGTAATCCATTCTCGAGAACTTGAGAAAATTCCCCTTAAACCCCAGATATTGATAGATTTGGGATAAGCAAGGCAGGCTTATATTATCTTATCCTAAAATGTATGTAGTTTGTATTCATTAGAATCACCTCTATGAGGCGATTCTAATGAGTACTTGTTTGTTGTGTATATTCATTAGAATCGCCTCGATGAGGCGATTCTAATGGTTTCACACAACATACCTTTAATTCATAGAATTTTATAAGATATCCATTTATACATGTACATTTAATTTATTGAATTTATTTAATTTTATTAGATAACCTGTGACATGCCGTTATGACGACCCTCAGTGGTTCGACCGACAAGTATCCCGGTTTTGTAAGTGTTCATAGAAGCTCCATAGTGCCGAGCGAGGAGGCTAATGAACCTGCGCGGATGCGAGTTCTCGCTGAATACACTGGTACACCGGCCCCCGCCCATCGGGGCTTGAAGAAATATATGGGCTGCATGATGCTTCCACGCAGAGCTTAAAGCGACCCGCAAACGAGTGCTGATAAACCGCTTAGAGGATCTAAGCCTGCCCAGGCAAAGCGGTACGAGTAGAACCGTCCATGCTTATAAACCCTATTGGTTTCATTGGACGACAGGGCTTGAGATGTCATTTCATCTCAATGTCGAGTAAAAGTCTCACAAAATTGGAAGTAACGTCTCCAAAATGACATACACAGTGTTGACGGGGACGTTAAACCTCAAATCAAACAAACAAACACACACTGGTACACAAGGAGTTCCCTTGAGTCCACATTGCGAAAACACGCCTGTACAAATACACTGTAAATTTTACCGCCGTGAAAATGAAAAATTTAAGTTGAAAATTTGTGATATTTTTCTTATTTCTGCTCAAATATAGATTGTGGATATTTGTTAGAACCGTTCTAACGAATACCCGCAATCTATATTTTAGAACAGAAATGAGAAAAATAAGGTTTACCCCTGTAAACCCCAGTTTTACTATATAAAAGTGGGGTTCAAGGGGGTCAAAACTATATAGGTGTGTTGACGTGATGCAGGCAGACAAAACCAACTTATCAGTATGCACATCAAGCTAGTCTGGACAAAGGTTTCAAACACATCTTTTGCGTTGTCCATAAGTTATAGATGATATGTCTAGCGTCTCGTAAAAGGAACATAGATAACAATTTCTAGGCACAGCCATGTCCACAGAACAGTGTGTCTCGTTTCCTAACCTAAACTGGCAATGTACAATGAATGCACCCTAGTGGAAAATTCTCCTTGTCACAGACAGGTTAAAAGTAGTCTGCTATAATGGGCTAGTCATTTAAAACTAGCGATGTCGTAGTTAACGAATTGTTAAAACAGTTACTATCGTCACTTAACATGGCAAAATTCCTTATATTTTTTCCAATAAAACATGTGAGCAGCTGTTGCAAATGCTCCTATTTATTCAGCAAAACTACCAAAATTTAAGATATTGACTTGCTGAAACAGTTTACAATTTGACTCTTAACGAGTTTGTTAAGCTAATAGGGCATCACGAAAGCACGCCTATATAATTTTGACCCCCTTGAATCCCACTTTCCTAAAGTAAAAACTGGGATTTCCAGGGATAAACCTTATTTTTCTTCTTTCTGCTCAAAGGTATAGATTGGGGCTAATCGTTAGAACCGCCTCGATGAGGCGGTTCTAACGAATACCCAAAATCTATATTTTGAGCATAAATAAGAAAAATATATCACAATTTTTCATCTTAAAATTTTCATTTTTTCGGCGATAAAGGTTACAATGTATTTGTATAGGCGTGTTTTCGCTAGGGCTTTGAACAACAGGATCAAGATGTGGACAAATGATTCCCTGTCATTTGAAAACCGGAGTACCCGGAGAAAAACCACCTGACCTTCCGTTGCAGGATTCCCTGTCATATCTGGTTCCATCGGATGTGTGTGAATGCTTTGGGTAATTACGCATCCGGAGAAAACACCCTTTTGAGATAGTCGTGTCATTTATTATAAAAACACCTATTCTAATATGTTGAAAGTTTTACCACCAAAAATGATAATTTTCAGATATTTGCTTTTAATATTTTTCATATTTCTGCTCAAACATAGATCCTCGGAACTCGTTAGAACCGCCGTGTTTCTAAGCAGAAATAAGAACAAGAGCACCGCATGCGGGTGCCAACGCTCGGCTGCAAAATTCTAAGTCGAAAAAGGGGCATAATTGTGCCAAAAATATTTTGATGGTTACCTCACCTATTGGTATGAATTCCCCTTTTCATATTGAACAACTAGTCCGAGTTTCAAGTAAATATGTTCAGTAATGACAGAGATATTACAAAATGTCCAAGTTTTTGCACGACGACGCAGACGACACCAGAGCTATGACAATACTCGTCGTTTTCTTCGAAAACAGCCGAGCTAAAAATAATGTATACCCCCTGTAAACCCCAAATTTACTATATTAAAGTGGTGCATAAGAGGTCAAAATTATATAGGAGTGTTTACGTGATGAACTACTTCAAACATGGTCTAATTCTGATGAAAATCTGTTATGTTATTCCTATATTTGCTACAAACATAGCTTTTGCGCGCTCGTTAGAAACGCATCTATGAGGCGGTTCTTACGAATACCCATACTATATTTTCTGAACAAAAAGGAAAATAATATATGCGTATATTCTTCTAAACCAAGTTGTGAGTATACAAAACAGGATTTACAGGATTCATTACGAAAACACGCCTATGCAAATACATTATAAACTCTACCGCCGAAAAAAAAGAGAAAATTTTAAGATGAAAAATTGTGATAATTTCCTTATTTCTGCTCAAAATATTAACTGTGGGTACTCGTCAGAACCGCCTCATCGAATCGGTTCTAACGCGTACTGACAATCTATATTTTAGAGCAGAAATAAAAAAATAAAAAAAAAAACCTGTAAACCCCAGTTTTTCTATATAAACGTGGCGTTCTAGAGGGACCAAAATTATCTAGGCGTGTTTTCGTGATGGTATATGATGCGAATTTTACATGATGACATTCAGTGTCAATCGCATTGCTGCTGCTAAGAAGGCCACAAAAATTATGTTAATATCAAATCGCGCCCCTTCACACTTTGATTCTCCCACATCAGGCCCCTCTGTGGTCCATGGGTCCTTAGTTGTATAGTTGCCCTCTGGATCGAGAAGAACTCGCGCCGCACATACCTCTGGTTGTGCTGTTGAGTCCGTGTCTCGTATTATCTCTGAGTAGACTCTAGTCCAGAACCTATACCTGTCCTTTACTACGGTTGCCCTGAAAATATGGGAAATACCAGTAAAATTACATCGTTTTGACACGTCCCATCTTGAAAACTCATTCTTTCATACGAAATACAGTAAAAATTCGATAACTCGTTTACGGATAATTCGTTTACTATGGCTAATTCGACTCACTCTTGGTTCCCTTGAGAATTGTTCCTACAGCTCCAGATATCCTGGTGTTTAAGTTGATTAAATTGGGGTTTGTTTCTTTTTAACTTTAAAAAGTATTTTATGTGTACTCATTAGAATCGCCTCATTGAGGCGATTCTAATGAGTACACACAACATACATATTCGATAAAAGGTCGAAAATATTTCCTAAGGTCATCCCCATTATGCCTCCTGTCAGCCTCGATAGTGCAGTGGTTAACGCGTTCGACTCATGGTCGAGAGGTTGTGTGTTCGAATCCGGCACCAGGTATCGACGGGACACGTAATGACGCTGCCCCACTCCACCCAGGTGTAAATGGGTAGCAGTGGTGTAATGGTCACTACCTCTCTCTCGCGCGCGTGAAAATATCCGGAATGAGTGTTCGAGACCGATTAAATAAGCTTGAAGCTTCCATCGCAATCGAACTAAAATAAATTTGTATAAACTGTTATGCCTCATGTCGTGGCAGTATACATGTAAGTAACCCTCAATAGTTCAAACTACCCCAACCTCGAACAAAATTTCATGGTCACAAAGGTGTTCGAGTTATTGAGGTTCAACTGTAGTAATGCTTTACAATGTCGCACAAAGTTTCTTTCTTTCTTTCTTCATTTTTAAAAAGAAACAAGTTTTACTCTGGGAACAAAAGTATGATAAAAATAGCAAAATTTCCCAGACGGGAATTTATTTCTGGAACACAAGCTAAGGAAATCCAGTACCTAACCCTGGGATAGAAATTCTAATCCTACTCAGATTATTCCACCCGGGGTAAGATAAAGTCGAAAATTTTCAAGTGTTAAATGTGTACTGGTTGTATAAAACGTCACGTTCGCCGTCGTGAAGTTTGAAGTCACTGCAAGCACAGTGACGTCAAAAACGCCGTATTATTATAATCAAAACAAGGCGGTTGTCGACAATCAAACTGACTACAATCCACTCGCAGAAATGAAAAGTATGTCAGGAAAAAAATCTTAAATGGGTGTGAGAGATAGGTAGGAAAGTCCGTCCCTCTGGATCACTGTCCGGCATCACGAGGCTTTCCGGACAGTGACTCCCGAGACGGATTGTCTATCAACGCTGCGTCATGCCTCATAAGAAGACATAAGACATATTATTAAGAATATTTATTTAACGTCGGTTTTCAAGTATACAACATTTAAACTTTAGCTCTCGGGACGGGACGGATTTTTCTATCCACCCCTCACATCCATGTAAGATTATTATGTTTTCTAAATGTAGAGCACTATTGATAAAGGGTACTGAAACTACTTGTTAACCCATCTTGTACCAGAAACCCCAAAACGGGTACCCTGGCAAACAGTGCAGGCCCAGATCTGACGCCACAGAACGCGGCGTCTGATCAGGGCCTACACTGTTTACAAAAAGTTCAGCCATTTTCCAAATAAATGAAGTAAAAAACACAACCTCTCACCCCTAAATTTTGAAATGGACTCCAGCTATATATAAGGAGGAAGATTCCATTTGGTACTAAAAGGGTTAACTAGAGTGTGCAAATATTCCAAAATAGATCCTTTATTCGGAACATATTGATTTGACTTCTTGTCAATCTGCTAGAGGGTTCCCCTTGTGGAAAAAGAGAAAGTAACCTTCAAATCCCTGTTTGCCTGTGTTTCTTGGACATAGTAAAATATTCTGTTCATCAACAAGACTATGCAGTGGTAGGGGATACCATCTAACGATGCAATTTTTGAAACATGGCATTTACAAAGGGGGTGGGGATGGTCTATATAAAGCCACCTCATCCAGATGTACAATACTTGTTCCCCTTGTTAATACTTTCGAGTTAAGAGCCGTATTAAAAGAACGAATGTGTCCAAATTTCATGGCTGTTTGTTTGTTTTGGAGTTTAACGGCCCAGTCAATACTAATTTAGGTCATTTTTGAACCGGTCAGATTACCTTTCCACACTTTTCCTGGGCAGGCTTATACGCAAGCGGTTAACCAGTACAGTGCACATTCTATCGCCAGAAACTGACAACTGCCCTTCTTGAAACAGCAGATGGAAGAGAATGACCATAGAAAAGATTTCATGATCAATCTCCACGAAAGAATGTTGACGACTCTGGCAGGTATCGAACCCGCGTCCTCCTGATCACCAGTCATACGCACATTCGTATGAGATGAAATGACATCTCATGCCCTGTCGCCCAATGAAACCAATGTAAGCATCATGCAGCCCATTTATTTCTTCAAGCACCAATGGGCGGGGCCGAATCTTAGCCTTCTCGTTCCAGTCTTAGAAGCCTACACTTTCCAGTCTTTGAGTAAAATTTCTCCGACAACCCCAAGCGAAGACTTTGACCAGTCTTCTCAGGGTCGCCGCTGGGCGCTCATGTCGGAAACCATATTTACTCTCTAGACAGTCTGAGATATTATGACTATAGCCCTTTAACGGACGTTAAACGGATGATAAAAATATAAATCCGTTCGTCTCCGTTTACATCTATTTCAAGTTCGTTTCTCATCCCGTGAGTCTGTTCTTTGTACGTCGACTTCCGTTCATGTCCGTTACGTCCGGTGAAAAGTTTTGAGCATGTTCAAACTTGGAACGGACACGAACGGAAAAGGGCATCCAATGGATGTACGTTAGCTTTCCGTTTTGTCCGCTTCTCGTTCGGTTCGAGTACTGTACTTGTCCACCCGTCATCCGTTGGTGTCCGTTGGTATCCGGTAGACCCGATTCTCGACCAGACCTCTACCGAACATGCAACGGATCAAACGGAGGTCTTCCGGACCTATACCGTACACTAAACGAGCAAACCAGACACGGAACGCACAGACACGGACATCTAACGGACATTAAATGGTTGCTCATTTCCAATTGGTCCAACTTGATGACGGACGATAACTTGAACTTGATCGACAGCCTTTTGAGATGGCGTGGTAATTATATGCGCTCTCTCCGTCACGTGACCGGTGCGAGCACGTTCTGCATACGTTCTAGGTCCGTTTTATCAGTTATTCGTGCGTAGGATGTTCGTTTTATCCGGTGTACGACCGTTACGTGTACGGTTCAAACGTTACTCGTTCGTTGCTTGTCCTGTACATGTTCGGTTGTCGTACGGTCATTGTGCGTATTATGCGTTTAATACCAAGATTGCGGATGCTTCAGAGAGCTCGAATTTCTATTTTTACAACCGGACAGCAACGGATATAATTTAATTCTTATTTTTATTATCCGTCCATATTCCGTTAGTGCTATCCGGTAATGTGTGAACAGGCCGTTAGTTTGCAATTTACGAACAACAGCGCAGTCTGACCAAAACCTTTGCATTTACTGCGTGAATAGTGAAATACCTATAATTTCTCAAACCTCTAGTTAGTGTGTGTTGTTCGGCAGACCGGTTTCGCTGAAATGCAGTGGAAAAGCATCGCATTTGAGATCGAAATATAGCAGGTTCGATCCCCGCAAGCGCCAAGTGTTGTTTCCTTGAGCAAGAGACTTTATCCACATTGCACAGTACTGGTTTCTACCAGGACAGAAGATTAGTAAAAGATTACTAGTTGCGTTGCCCTCTACAAATACGGTCAATTATTTATTGTCATTATTATTATTATTATTATTATTATTACCTGGTCGGAAACTCGGGTATTGCCTTTCTGACGATAAGCTGATATGTTATTTGTTTGCATCACAAAAAAAAACTATATAATTTAGAGCCCCTTGAGCCCAACTTTTTTATAGTAAAACTGGGGTTTACAGGGGTAAACCTATAAGAAACATATCACAACTTTTCATCTTAAAATTTTCGTTTTTTTCTGCGATAAAGTTTACAAGTATTTGTATAGGCGTGTTTTCGCCATGGGTTTGGAGTTTAACGGAACAGTCAACACTATTGAGGTCATATCACCCCGGTCAGTTTACCTATCCATACATTTCCTGAACTATCTATCTATCCATCTATCTGTATATACTGATTCGGTCATACTTGGCCATTACCTCAGTTGTGTGTTGCGCTAAATTTAGAATTTAGCTAAATTAAGAATTTAGCAAAAAAAAAAAAAAAAATAAAAAAAAATGGGCTAGCTTATACGTAAGCCGTTAACCAGTACAGTACTCATTCTTTAGCCAGAAACTCACAACTGCCCTTTTTGAATCAGAGGAAGGGAGAGAATGGCCGTAGAAAAGTTCCATGAATTAATGTATCCAGCCCCAGTGGGTATCGAACCCGCGTCCTCCTGATCACCAGTCAGACGGGCACAGAACTCATATATAATAACAATGCCATGAAACTAAACAACTTACACAAAGTAAATAGGACCAATCTGTCTGCCCGGGGCATACCAGTAAAATACTGCGTGTTCGAGAGGACGACTTATCCTGTGGCCAAGAGAGCTCTGAAAATAATAATAATAATAATAATAATAATAATAATAATAATAATAACAAGAGCTCCGCATGTGGGGCATTATACGCCCGTGGCAATTAATAAGATTGAGCATATATATACTGACTGTTGAATAAGTTTGGGTTTGTGGAAGGTAACCAAGAACAATAGGTGCTCCATATATTCTTTACTGGCACTATTAATAACCCTCAAAGGCTGAAACTACCTGTCGTCAACAAATTGTTATGGTCGGTAATATTTGGTGGACCATAACCTCAAACTAATATGGGCATAAGTCTGGCAATAAGTGGTAAATAATATGCGCTGCTCAACATTATGATTTAACTATACGTAATTTTTCAGCTTCATCAGATGTGAAATGTAGGTGGCATTATCCGGAAACAAAATATGTTTAGAAAAATTTGTGAAAGGGGAATAACCCTGGTAATACACATGTATTTGGCGGACTGTAACCTCAATTTAATATGCGCTGTTCCACATCATGGTCTTACTATATGTAAAATTTTAGCTTCATCAGATGTAAAACGTAGGAGGAGTTATCCGGAAACTGAATGTTTAGACAAATCTGTGAAAGGGGTATAACTCTGGTAATATTTGGCGGACTGTACCCTCAAAACAATATGCACTGTTCCATATAATGGTCTTACCGTATGTAAAGTTTCAGCATCATCGGATGTAAAGTTATCCGGAAATTAAATAGTTACATAATTTTTCAAAGGGGCATAACTCTATTATTATTTGTCGGACGGTAACCTCGAGACAATATGTGCCGCCCCACATCATGGTCTAACTATATATCATCACGTGAACAAGTCCGTGAAATGAAGACCCCCCTAAACCCCACTTTATATAGAGAAAACGGGGGTTTACGGGGGTATTCATTATTTTTCTTATTTCTGCTCCAAGACATAGGTTGTGGGTACTCGTTAGAACCGCCTCAATGAGGCGGTTCTAACGAGCACCCACATCCTATGTTTTGAGCATTTATGAGAAAAATATGAAGGATTTTCTTCAGAAAAGTAGCCATTTTGGAGATGTGAAAAATGCACTATGTCGTACGGGCGAGTTATCGTAATGGAAGTTTCTGCTTAGTCTGATGTAAAATGTATGAGGAGTCATCCGGAAACGATATTATTACAAAAAAATCAAAAGGGGCATAACTCTATTATTATTTGCTGGACCGTAGCCTCGAAATAATATGCGCTGCCCCACATCATGGTCTAACTATTACTGAAGTTTCACCTTGATCAGATGTAAACTGTGGGAGGAGTTATCCGGAAACGAAAAGTTTACAAAACATTTCAAAGGGGCACTGCCCCACATCATGGTCTAACTATGTATGAAGTTTCAGCTTGATCGGATGTAAACTGTAGGAGGAGTTATCCGAAAACGAAAAGTTTACAAAATATTTCAAACTGGCATAACTCTATTAATATTTGGTGGACCGTAACCTCGAAACAATATGCGCTGCCCCACATCATGGTCGATTCAGCTTGACCGGCTGTAATCTGCAGGAGGAGTTATCCGGAAACGAAAAGAATACTGACGGATGGACGGGCATTTATTAATCAGAATTCTTGATATAACTATACCTTCATATTGTTTTTTCTCTAAACTTGCAAAATATGCCGCGTTTCTTTCACTGTATTTAGCTATATTAGCCTTCGATCGAAGAATTAAACCATTCACTTTGTTGTCTGTTAAAGTTTCAATTTCGGTGTTTTTCTCATTTAAATCGTTTTGAAGAACTTCAGTTGTATGTGCATCAGTGCTTTCCGATAAAGATTTAGTCAACTGGCATATTTCATTTTTAAGTATTTTTGTCTGCTGTTATAGTGAGTATTTACAGTCTATGTTTAAATGAGCCCCGCCAAGCGAATTTGTGTCTTCGAGAAGTCCGTCATGACAAATTTTAACTGAGCATGCCCAGCCATTCAGAGGGGCCAGAGATATGGCTTTCTGTCTGAAGTTTCCTCTTGATTCACTGCTTGTATGAGCGAGCAGCGAAGGTAATGGCGAGACTGCGCGGATGCGCAGGCTCGCCTGAACCTTCGCTGCTCGCATAGGCGATAAGTACTAAAATCGCTTGACGGGGCCCAAATTAGAAATAAAAAAAGTACTATAAAAAGTGTAATTCTTTGGAAGCAAGGAAAACAACACAATATTCAACACAATGGAGTGTATAAGTGTACAGGTTTTCTTTTTGGTAAGACTTGGCCCAATCAGTGACCCTCGAATATTATAAAGATTTCGCAATGGAATCCTTACTCCTAAAAGACTATGGAAAAAATAAGAGCCGGAGGACTTTATACGGCCGTCACACATTCCTTAACATCAGCTGCGGTGATGTTAAATGTTAAGTTTGCCTTATCTAGGACATACTTGTCTGTGTGTGATAGTTCTGCTCTGCAGGGTTTAAAACTAGTATTTTGAACTGAATATATGACTTATTTTTTTCATTAACATTCTAAAGATAGGTTGCTTGTGCTCTTTAGAAGCGCCTCTTTGTGGCGGTTCTAGCGAGTGTTCTCGACTTATACCTTGGAGAAGAAAGCGAAATAAATTTAAGCACAGATTACAGAGAGTGGCGTCGAGAAGGTTTTATATTGCACGGACTTTGTACATTGTGAAAAACAGCTGTATTCTCCGTACTTGTAAGTTCTGTGGTGTATTCTTTGCTTCTGAAGGATAACCATTTTATACAACATAGTTATCGGTCCCGCCCATCGGGGCTTGAAGAAATAGATGGACTGCATAATGCTTCTACGAAGAGCTGAAACCGACCGCAATCGAGTACTGGGGATCCGCTTAGAGGATCTAAGCCTGCTAAGGCAAAGCGGTGCGTGTCGGACCGCCATGCTTCTAAACCCTATTGGTTTCATTGGGTGACCGGGCTTGAGATGCCATTTCATCTCAATGTCGGGTAAAAGTCCCACAAAATTGGAAGCAACGTCTCCAAAATTACCTATACAGTGTTGACGGGTACATTAAACCTCAAATCAAACAGACAAATACAACACATTTATTTATGAACTTACATTAATTCTGTCGTTGCAGTTAATTATTTTAAGATATTGTTCACCAGGTAAAAGAGTGAAGAACCCAACTGGTTTCCTCTGTTCCTTTGTGCCACATCTTCCGGCCATTCGAGCTTGGATGAAAAGCCCGCCTATGTAATAGCCATGCAACCCCTGAATACGGACTGAAAAATAACAATAATCAAATATCCAGGGTCGAACTTCAATAGCATCAGGAAAACACGCCTATTTGATTTTGACCCCCTTGAACCCTACTTTTATATAGTAAAACTGGGGTCAGCGGTGGTAAACCTTATATTTCTTATTTCTGCTCTAAAATATAGATTGTGGGTACTCGTTAGAACCGCCTCGATGAGGCGGTTCTAACGTGTTCTAATCGAGGCGGCTCTAATGAGTACCCACAATCTATATTTTAGAGCAGAAATAAGAAAAATATCACAACTTATCATCTTAAAATTTTCGTTTTTTCGGCGGTCAAGTTTACAATGTAGTTGTATAGGCGTGTTTTCGTAATGTTAGAACAACATGATGACAGGACAATTCGTCGAAATAGTGGTTGTTCGACATTATGAGGTGTAATCATAGCGTCATGTCTTGAGATATATTATAAGAGGTTCAATGGGGATCGCTTTAGGATGCCTTGACAGTAGAAGAGTTGCTTTGGCCGCCGTCAAGAATTCAAGTTTTTGCAAGCTTCCGCAAAAGGGATTATTTAATAGCAAAACTAATTGCGATATCGGAAGCTTCTTTACAGTGTTGACGGGGACGTTAAACCTCAAATCAAACAAAATAAAATCGGAAGCTTCTTCCGGTCGTTTTAGTAGATCTATGCTCATATAATCGTAAGAAATGATAAAATTTGCATTCAAAAATCAGAAATAAAAACATAAATCCTTTCTTAGATGTTTCATAACTTTAATTATGGCTGTCACTGCGATGAAACGTTTTCGAAGCTTCGTTTATCGGTAGCCCAATTTATTTAAACAGACTTTTAGTCAAACAGCGCCGTTCATTATTTTGGAATAAAAAATAGTATGAAAAAATCTGGTTCATATTTCCCCTAAATGTTTGTTATATTAATCTATCTTTCAGATGAGTATCGGAAATGTTGTCGTCAGAAGTTGGATCCATATTTGACTGTAACACACGTTTTAAAACGCAAATGGCTGTCAAAACTTATTCAAAATTTAAACGCTGCAAGAAGACGTGTTTTGTCAAAAAACATAAGAATGTCGGTTGTTAGCACTGAAATTGGATTGCTTTATTTTTGTCGGCAAGTATTGCAGCCACTGTAACATTTTATACTATAGACGTGATCGTGTGCTCAGAATATGGCAACCCCCGCCCATCGAGGCTTAAATAAAAAATGGATTAGGCTGCATAGAGCTAAATGTGCAGATCCGAAACAGACTAAACGTGTGGTCAACTGCATCGGTTTAAACTTGCCCAGGAAAAGTGTCCTTGCGAGTCGGACCGTCTAACATTTTTAAGAAATGATGAGCATTTGGATAAATGATAGAGCTGTGCAAAGTTCAGTGAATCATGAAATTACGGACTGTCAAAAGGACGAACAGAGGAATGGACGGAAAACCGAACTCCTATATCTCACGGTGCCTATAGTGGGTGCGACAAAAATGTAAAGATTAACAATTTGTTCGCATTAAAATTCTGGGTAGGGCACACAAAAGGACAAGAAAATTCCTTCAGTTTTATCTTGATATTTATAAGCACTTAAACATGTTTTTGTAACCTCATCCCACCTCAGAACTTCAGCTATATGTTCACTGCCTCGTGTGTTTTTATTTACAAAACTATATATATCAAGAGATCCTCAGCCCATCGGGGCTTGGAGGAGAAATAGATTGGGCTAATGCCGACCCAATAAGAATACTGGTAAACCGATAAGGAGGTCTAAGCCTGTCTATGCAAAGTGGTGCGAGTCGGATTATCCCTGGCTATAAATCCTAGCGGTTTGTTTGGGCGATAGGGCTTGTCAGCTACATGCCGGGTAAAAGTCCCACATAATTGGAGGCAGTGTCTCCAAAATGACCTAACTAGTGTTGACGGCGAAATATCGTCCAACTTTGTCTGCTAGACCCATCGAGAGATAAGCGAAACCCTGTCCCAGCAGACACACGTCGCTAGGGCAACGCCGACGTAGATGCGACGTTGCATAAACGTCATGACGTTGCACCGACGTTGATGTGACGTCAAAATTACGGCATGTGCCTACTTGGTAGATAGGATAAGCAGGATAATGAGAATATTTCACGGTGACACAGGTCTTATTGTACGCGTTGTCGCCCACCGGTTTTTACAGAAAAAAATGCTTACCTCGGAACTTCTCATAGCCTTGACTGTATATATTCTTGCTTAGCTTGATCTCAAACGGTGGCTCTGAAAACTGGGCATCGACGCCGTGCCCGACGGGGAACATCTCCTCACACACGTAGTCGGTTTTAGGTGGTCCATAAGGGTACGACTGTACAACTTTGCAGAGTGATATTATGAAAACCAGATATCGCAGGACAGCTTCCTGAAACGTAGAAAAACGCATGAAACCATAAAACTTGCATTCTTGGTCTACACTGTTTGCTAATAGTCAACTTCGGGACCCTAGGCATATATGGGTGATTGTTTGTTTGTTTGAATTGTGGTTTCATTACTGTAACACACCCGTGCAACATAATGCATTTTTCACATCTCCAAACTGGCTACTTTTCTGATGAAAATCTGTGATATATTTCTTATCTTTACTGCAATATAGGTTGTGGTGCTCGTTAGAACCGCCTCATTGAAGCGGTTCTAACGAGTACCCACAACCTATGTCTTGGAGTAGAAATAAGAAAAATAGTGTTAACCCCCGTAAACCCCACTTTTCCCTATATGCAGTGTGGTTTAGTGGGGTGTTCATTTTACGGACTTGTTCGCGTGATGTAACGTCCCCTGTGGGCCCTACATTGAGATTTTGTTTGTTTGATTTGAGGTTTAACGTCCCCGTATACACTCTATAGGTTATTTTGGAGACGTGGCTTCCAATTTTGTGGGACTTTTACCCGACATTGAAATGAAACCAATAGGGTTTATAACCATGGACGCACCGAAACGCACCGCTTTGCCTGGACAGGCGTAGATCCTCTAAGTGGTTTACCAGTACTCGTGTGCGGTCGGTTTCAATTCTGCATCGAAGCATCATGCATCCCATCTATTTCTTCAAGCCCCGATGGGCGGTGGCCACGACATTGAGATGAAATTGTATGCATTTGTATGCATGGACGGTCCGACTCATGCCACTTTGCCTGAGCAGGCTTAGACCTTCTAAGCGGTTGGCCAGTATTCATGTGCGATCGGTTTCAGTGCTGCGTGGAAGCAGCAAGCAGCCCGATCTATTTTTCAAAGCCACAATGGGCGAGGCCCTCTATATATGGGTGAAAAAAAAACCCATAACAAAACGAAACATGAACAATGAAACACGTTACACTAACAAGTGACATGCATACACGTTCCTGCTTCTCATTTGACAACGATACTGCATAACACTCTATATTCATTCAATGGGAATCTGAACACCTCGCAGATTTTCCGCCATTTTACAAAGGGGGACAACTTTCGGGACTTCCTGCTCGCTTTTCAATATGCCCTGCCCCACTGAAAAAAGGGTCTACTCTTAAAGGAAAGAATTTGCTCCTCAGGAGCAAATACTTTCCTTTAAGAGTTGACACCTATTGACATGGGAGACAAAAATACTTTGAGTTGCCTCCCCCGAAGGTGTTCCCATTCCCCGTAACACTTTAGCAACCAACGACATTGTCCCCCTATATAACCCCTTATAGCAAAACCGGGGTTACAGGAGTATACGTTATCTGTCTTATTTCTGCTGAAAAAGATAAATTGTGGGTACCCTTTAGAACGGCCTCGCTTTTTGTTTGTTTGTTTGTTTTTTTTTTTTTTGGTGATAGAATATTCTGTACAGTAAAACCTGCCATAGTGGCTACCTCTATTGAGCAAGTAACCGCTCTTAAGCAAGCACGCATTTGGTTCCG
Organism: Lucinisca nassula; assembly: GCA_963580285.1. Classification (NCBI taxonomy): domain Eukaryota; kingdom Metazoa; phylum Mollusca; class Bivalvia; order Lucinida; family Lucinidae; genus Lucinisca; species Lucinisca nassula. The sequence goes on from OY757014.1 coordinate 9,630,998, forward strand.
CAAAACGGCAAATGCATTAAAATTTGACTGTATTAAGCAAGCACCTGTCTAAAGCAAGCAAATAGTTTGGACTGTATATTAAATAAGCTTGTTTTCGTAATGAGGTACAGTTACAGCGAGAAGATAAAAAGGTTTAGGATTACCGACATTACCGTTCTGAAAGGAAACGGTGATGCTCTTGATCAGACGGCGAGTTGTGTGGCGCTTAATCTGAGTATTCATCGTTTGAAAGTGTCCTATGTTTGGAACGCTAGACAAAGTTTGGTTAAATCTTGGAACATAGTTTCATTCAATTTTGTATTTTAGCGACTGCATAAAAGTATGGTCATACATTTATTCCCATTTTGCCTTATTTTTTCTCATAAGGCTAAAATAGAGTTTTAGAGTTTTTTAGTTTTATTCACGACCTTGACCCCTAACTAGAGTATAAGTCGAAACACAACATATTAACACAGAACAAATAACAGCAAAAACAATTTGAAGAAAGCTTCAAACCTAACTAGATTAAGTTAACCCCCTCTTCACAAAATGTAACCCTCCCCCTCCATATAGGAAGAGCCAACCCTAAAATCCAGGAGCGTCAGGTTGTGCTCCCATCAAAATTTATTTGGAAAATAACTAACAACGGATGCCCTGATCAGGCGCCGTGTTCTGCAGCGCCGGATCTGAGCCTGCACTGTCTGCCAGGGTGCCCGCCTTGGGGTTTCTGGTACAAAACAGGTTAATCCGACAACACTCGAAGAGTATCATCACGAGAACACTGTTACGAGATGGAATAGGAAACCTCTCTGGTGCTTATGCACATCTAAATTATTTTAGTAGGTATATGGCAAGGCGGTGCGAGTGAAATATTTTGGGTGAAATAAAGTAGGCAACATGCGCTGCTCCATGCACAAGTCATGCACATATCATACGATGTATGCATGAGTGGTTTGTGGAGATTTTTTTTATCATACAGTTGGCCGCTATAAGGCGGATTTCTATAAAATTTGCCTAAAAATCGCCAACCGCCAAAGTGTGCCATATATAATTTTCACTCCGGTCACAGTGTGGTGAGTGTTCTTTTTGACGGGAGTCATACCATTGATTTGTAGGGACGTTTCATCATTTTTTTCCTATGGGAAATACTATTTGAACGCAAATCCATTATCTACTCGATTTTTGCTATCTGGCTGTAATTGTGGACGGTATCTTCACCTCGCCACGATTTTAGCGAGCTAATATGAGTATGCATGATTTTCCGGTAGTATTCATAGATATAAAAACCCTGTAAAACGAACACTATTCAGCAGCAGGTCAAGTTCTAACGATTGGACACAACATTGTGACGGGAAAATGAAGGTATATTGAAAGGTATGTTAAATCTATGTTTAGTATTATTTTTGTATGAACATGCTTGTAGGTTTTGGAGGGTTTGACTTCTAGTATACCCCAACTTTCTGAATCCTATTCTGGATTCACTTTTGAAGCCTCTGTGGTGTAGTGATTAGGCTACTAGCTTTGCCAGCAGGATCGATCCCAGGCTTCTCCAGAAGTAGAATGAGTCTTTAAAGCGAGGTCATGTCTCATTTTGACCCGAGATGTTGGTGAGACGTAAAGTTTAAACACCCGCTCATTCTAGATTCATTTAGGCGTTTATAGACCATTTTGTAGAATATAATTAATAAACGTCGGGTCACTTGTTCGATCCATGACTTTTGACTTGATGTGGTTAGAAAACCGTGGTCCCGTCTCTATATGAAATTAGGTGTAGAGGGGACGTAAAATTAACACGGGTTTAACCATATCTTCATCATCAGGGCAAACTCTTACAAGAGCCTGTCGGGTTATCCGTGAAGATGAACCGTGATGAATTTGATTTTACAAGCATGTTCATGTTGAGTAGAAATAATTTTGTTCAAGAAGAATTACGAGTTCATTTTGTAATTATGCCGTGTTTGAGAACTCGGTTTGTGCATATATGTACATATAAAGAACGTGATGATGATAAGTGAGAGTATTTGGTCGCCACACGTCATAACGGCCTGAGCGGCGTGGATGACGTCAACTGCGTCATCAGCGTCACGAGGACGGTTGTGACGTGGTGCCTACCAAATACAGAAAGAATTTCCGGCAAACAGTGTTGGCCCTTATGAGAACTAACAAATGTTGTGGAGAATAGATGAAAATCTTCCTGTTTGTAGTTTCTATCTGTTGTTAATTGTTTTTTTTTTTTTTTTTTTTTGGTTTGGGTTTTACGGCCCTTTCAAGATTATTTCACTCATATCGAGCCGATCGTTAATCAGAGGTGGGCGAAAACCGGAGGACCCGGAGAAAAACCACCTGACCTTCCGTTGCAGAACTTGGCGTCTCACACGTGGCCCGAGCGAGGCTCGAACCCTGTTGTTAATATAATGAATATGTGAATAGCTATATTTGTGAGCCGTGTCGCGGAGAAGGATATGAAATAGAGTTTATGTTTCCTGTTATTGGCGGCTGACCTGGTAGCGCAAAGGCGTGGTCTGTTCAATTGCCTCTTACCTGTGATAATGTAGTGAGCACGAATTTGATGGGTATTATGCTCAGTAGTAGTGAGCTTAATTGATTTCTGTAGTGCTCAGTAAGGAAACATAAACTTTGAGTATTATTGTGTCAAGCGCTGGGTGCTGATAATTTGATGCACAGTCAATTTGAGTCCTGCTGTACGGTTATTTGTCGCATGCACTTATCAGCCTGTGTGTCTGGTCGGCGCATGCGCAATAACGGTATATGCATGAACATATTCTTACTTCTCCGGGAAAGGGATCATGATATAGTATGTATGTTTTGTGAACTGTATCTTAGTCGAGTTATCGTAAGTTGCAGGCACGACAATGTGTGGTGACCTGCTGCTCCCTGCCACATAGGAGCAGGTACTGGTACGACGCTGTCGGTTCAGTGTCCAGCAAGGGCGGACAGACCCAATAACAGACCGTCGAGACCAATATAAACAGGTTCTAGAAAATCACCTTGAATCAATTTAACGTAAAAGTTACCGGGACTTCAAGTTCATGTGAATACGAATCGTAAATAATAACAATCAACTTGTGGTCGACAACAAGGTCGACAAACTAGTTTTCAAGTCGACAAACTAGTTTTCAGCAGTGCGCGCTAAGTGGTTCACCCTAAGTGAACGTTTAATCTGGCCAGTTGCGTTTTGTGTTTCTTTTTTTATTTTGTTGTTGTTTTTGTTGTTTGCTTCTGTAGGCATTCACGTCACCCCTTTCCGAGCACAGAAAATTGTTTTGCCTTCGGGGCGGACGTCGTGAGTGGGCTACAGAGATAACTAAATGTGATGTTTTGTTTTAGTATTGTTGTATATAGATACTGTAAATAATTCATGTCATTCATTTGATATCTTTCTTGTGCCTTACCCCACAGCTGACCGTACACCTGACAGAGATCACGCTCGGTTGTCTTGTCAGCATGGGGGTTTGCGGGACGCCGTAAGCCCACATGTAACAAACACGCCTATTCAAATAGACGAAGTAATGAGACTAATCACCAGACTTCCACGTACAAATGTTCGAAGGAATAAGTGATCCTTCATATACATCCAGCTTATCACTGATAGCTACCAAAACTGAATGAAACAGGAAAATCTCATCAAAACCAGTCAATGCATAACCGTTTTCATTCACTGATCCAAATGACCAACCAACTACATAGTACAAAATGTGCAGATATCAAAATTACATAGAGATACCTGGAGATCTGCACTGGTTCCCTTTACTTTTACGTTTAAAACCTTCACATCCCACTGGGCTAAATCAGCAGACGACAAACCCATGACACCTCCCCTAACCCCATGTTACTCTAACACCCCAAAAAAAGCAGACCACAACATCCCATGTAAACCGTCACCGTTGGAGACAATTCACACGAAACGCCAATTCAACACCCACTGAAAGACCGGAGAAATACCTCAATACCGAAACCTTGCCCAGATTAAATGTAAAATATCAATATCATATTACCATATGGCTACACACGGCTGTAAATCACTTTAAACGTATTTAAAATTTCTTTACAAAATTTTCCAAGCTTAAACAAAGCAGGTAGAGTGTATTAAAGCTTACGGAATTTGGATGCCCCGACAGATCTCTGGGCAGGTACATTCTTCTTTGATCTTCAAAATAAGTACATTCAAACAAATTATGAAACTCATCACCAAGTCTGTCCAAAAACAAAGCTCACAGACTCTATCATCTCTCTCAACTCCTAAGAATCTACCCCAGTCAACCGGGGGCCTATGATTGAAACTTCTAAAATGACATGGTGCTGAAGCTAAATCACATGGTAGTAAATTAAAGTATTGTTCAAAAACCAATTCAGTCTTGAAGATTCTGTAATTCAGACATTTGGGAGAGTTAAAAACTTTATCACCCCATTCAAGTTTAAAAATTTCAATAAGCTTACATTTAACTAACTTTGCAATGTCAAATTGGACATTTTCCTGTAACTGCCAATGATTTTGATAACCATTTAAGGTAAGACAATCCTTTATACCTAACAACCATTTAGAATGGGAAAAAAATCCCCTTCGTGCATTGAAAGTAAAATTTTATACAATCTGTATGACATTTTGTCTTGTCTACCGTTAATAATTCGTTGCCAAAAGCCTATCATTCGTGACCTGGTTAATATATTAATAGGGTATCTTCCAAGTTCACCATACAAAATAATAGGTGTTGTTTTTTTAACACTTAAAATAATCTTATAAATTGTGTACATAACTGTTCAAGAATGGCAGAATTCTCAAGGAACCATACAACAAAATTGGTACCACCATAGAGTCGAACAGCTGTAACTGCAAATCTACAGGCAGCTGCAATTTACGTGATTTCCGTAAAATAGAAAACATTGCTTTCCGAGCCTGATCAACCATTCTTTGGTTATTCTTTAAGAATCGACCATTATAAGAAAACAAAGTTCCCAAGTACACAAAGTTATCCTCGATATCCAAGTTCTGACCATTATAAGTGGATAGATAACTATGATGGAATTTCTTATTGCAAAATATTGTAACCTTAGACTTGGTAGTATTAACTTCTAAAACCCAAGATTTGCAATAGCAATACATGACATTCAAAGCACTCTGCAATTCTTCTTTAGATTCAGCTAGAATCACAGTAGCATCAGCATAAAGTAAAAGATACAGTTTAAAGAATACTTCATTTTCATCATTACCAAGCAAATGTTTAGCCATTTCTGATATATCGTTTAAACCATTATAGGCATGTGTAATAAATTCAGTTAAATCATTAGGAAACAATGAAAAATACAGGAGACAAATTTTCACCTTGCCAGACTCCAATATTACTAGTAAATAGTTCTGATTTTGAAGGACCTAGTCTGACACAAGATTTGGCATTAGCATACAAACTGTAAAATAAAATACGTTACAAGGACACCCTCAAAGCCCCCCTCAAGGAATGTTGTATACCAACCGAGTCGTGGGAAACAAATTGCAGAGTACCGAGCAAAGTGGCGAGGCCTCATCAGATCAACGAAGCCGAACAAAAACGTGCCTAGCGCAAAGCCAGATTTAAGGCATGACCGACAGAGTTTTCTTCCTCTAAAATATGTTGCTCTGTCTGCAACATACAGTTAAAAGCTAGAATTTTGGTTTCATCAGCCATGTTAGAACACATAAGCTTTAGCAACTCTCGCATATGATTAAGATTGGACATTGTCAGTAATTACAGACGAACTATTATTTTTCTCTTAAGGGGAATTGGTACACCTTCATTGGAGGCAACTCATGCAAAAGTATTTTGTCTCCCATGGCAATAGTGATCAATTCTTAAAGGAGAGAATTTGCTCCTAGCAAATGCTTTCCTTTAAGAGTAGACCCCCTTTTCAGTGGAAAAAAAGCGTATAGAAAAGCGAACAGGAAGTCCCGAAAGTCTGGAAAATGGAGGTAAAATCTGCCAGGTCTTCCCATTCCCCTTAATTTGCAAGAGTAGGCTGTACAGAATCCTGCAAGTCATTCCTTCTTTCTACTTTTCCAGTTTTTCTTAAAGTTGTTATTGCTAAAGTTTCTATAAATGAAAAATCAAGGGAATTCCTTGAAACTTACTACTTTCTGTTTGTGTAATCAAGCTTAAAACAAGTATGTTGGCATGTAGTTTTAAACGTCTTCTTAATTAGAGCAGGTGTTAGCAGGCCATAGGCTCATTGTTTTACTGGATGGGAATGCGTGTCAATACTGACGGGAACACCCTACCGCACCGGGTACCATAGTATAATGACACGCAACATCCCTGTTAAAACACTATTACCCGAAGTCATTAGGCCTAAAACAAATAAGCTGTGTTTCCGCTAACATGCCGAAAAAAATAGAATCGGTTGGTCGATTAAACTTTTATTTTTATCAACTTTTCTGTTTGAGCAAAAACCTATAATGGGCTTAAATCCAGCCATATTACCAGAAAACATTCAAATAATGAGGCTTAGAGCATCAAGAAAGCAAAAGAAAAGGATTTTAAGTATTAGTTTTGCTTTTGTGACAGTATTTTGATATTTTATCTATATTAAGGTCGGTAGGTAAGAAAATCTTTTAATTTACAGTAGAACTTCGATGGCTCGAACACCTTTGGGACCATGGAAATCTGTTCGAGACAGGGGTAGTTCGAGCCACTGAGGACTAATGCCAGGAGGAATAACGACATACTTAAGGACATCTTTTTCTGTGTTCTATAATGAAAAATGTATGCTGTGTGTACTCATTAGAATCGCCTCATCGAGGCGATTCTAATGAGTACACACAGCATACATTTGCACGATAAAAGACTGAAATCTTCTTAATTATCCTCAACTATTTCTTATGTGGAGGATTTCGCTAGGGGCTCAAGAATGGGTTCGACACATCCATGGTAAACGAGCCATCGGTGTTCGAGCCATCGAAGTTCTACTGTATTTATTTATTTTTGGATGGCCATTAAAATGCAAGGTCGGCACAAAGCATTAGGGTCGGTCGTGTTAGCGGAAACACAGGTATTGTTTTAGGCCTTATGTTATATGAGCCCCGCCAAGCGAATTTGGGTCTTCGAGCATTCCGTCATGACAAATGTTAACTGCGCATGCCCAGCCATTCAGTGGGGCCAGGGATATGGCTTTCTGTCTGAAGGTTCCTCTTGATTCACTGCTTGTATGAGCGAGCAGCGAAGGTCCTGGCGAGACTGCGCGGATGCGCAGGCTCGCCTGAACCTTCGCTGCTCGCATAGGCGATAAGTACCAAAATCGCTTGACGGGGCCCATATATTTGTTACGTCTACTCGCCATAACATTTTCATTATAATTTGGTCCGGTCAGAATCAGAATCAGAATTGTTACTCAAATGACATTCATACACCAGGACCTGTGATGTGGGAAGTTAATCCCTAGATCTAACTAAAGAGGTAAACTTAGCTACACAATCATCAACACCTTCAGCTGTCGTAATAATCGAATCAGGAAGGGCATTCCAATCTTTAATGGTTCTTGGGAAGAACGACTCTTTAAATGTTAATTCTTGCATTGGGGGTCTTAAATGCCAACGAATGGTGATTTCTGCAGTGCCTAGCTGAGGGAACAAGGTCATCTGTTGGAATGCTGGCAGCACCCTTTAGACCTTTGTATGAAAGGATGAGCCTACTGTCTTTTCTCCTTTTCTTGAGAGACTCCCGTTTTAATTTTCAAAGTATTCCAGCCATGCTCCCAGTTTCAAAGCAGTAATTGCCTGTTACAAATCTAGCAGCTCTATTCTGAACTTTCTCCGTTAAGGACCACTCCATTGGGTCCCAATACAACTACCATATTACAAGATTATGCGAACAAAACCAGGTGCTGGGCAGTCTAAGAGAAAACTTTAAATAATCGCCGATGTACTTCTAAAGCTAAGTGGTTACGAGCAGTTTTTAGAACACTAGGTCTTACACCGATGCGGACTCGAGCCTCGCTCGGGTCGATTTTGAAACGCCACATTCTGCAACGGACGGTCCGGGGGTTTGTTCCGGCTACTGCGTGTGTAATCTATTTTTGTTATTGTTTTATTTTTGTTATTTCATGTCAGCCTCGATAGCGCAGTGGTTAGCGCGTTCGACTCATGATCGAGAGGTTGTGCGTTCGAATCCGCCACCGGTATCGAGGTGTGTCCTTGGGCAAGACACGTAATGACACTGCCCCACTCCACCCAGGTGTAAATGGGTAGCAGTGGTGTAAAAGCCACTGCCTCTCTCTCGCGCGCGCGTGAAAACACCCGGAATGAGTGTTCGAGAGCGATTCAATAAGCTTACAGCTTTCATCGCAATCGAACTAAAATAAATTAGTATTCGATTAAGTGAAACATTCTGAGACTTTAAAATTCAAATGAAATAATATACAAATGCTGATACTACATGGAAAACAATTTGTTAACGCTCTTTTGTAGGACAATGATGATGAAGATTTAGAACAGGCGTGAGCTGACAAGATATTTACGACATTGCCTGGAAGGGTTGCACACAGGTTTTGATAGGTTATTTATCTTAAATGCCCTAAAAGGGCACATTATGAGCCAGTGCATGACACGATGTACAGCTGGACCTTTCCTTTAACTTATGATACATTTGGTCGAACAGCAAAGACTCAGATCCTCTTGCGCATTCACAAAATCTAACAGAGTTTTCGCTACTGTCAAAAGAGTGTCTGACTGTGTTGATGCACAGGTCGACCAGTGTCTGCACTTGAAGGAAAGCTTTTGTTGTAGAATGTGTCATGCAATAGTTCACAATGTGCGCTGTTAGGTCATTTAAGATTAATAAACCATCGTACCCTTCCAGGCTATTGCGTAAATTGTCACGGAGGGAACGCCAAGCAACAATAACAACAATCCCGGTCATGTAACTCAGATTCCTACTCTTGTGCACCTGGCTCAGATCCAATATGGTTCGAGCACCTGCATAAGAGAGAAAAATATCTAATAGTTAGCTTCACTGCTTGTTGGTTGGTATACCTAATACATTCTGAGACCAAGGGAAATATATAGCATTTTCTGTAATGTTAATGTTTCAAATGTTGAACTGACTGACAGAGGCTGGCGTGTCGTGAAACCCCAACAAATCAATCAAAATCATCTGGCATGCTTTTTTTTCTGTGTACCAGTAAACCCAACAATCTTTTCTGAAAAAAAAAAAAATAACAAACAAGAAAAAAGCCTCTACTTACCTTATTACGGAACCCTGGAAGGGACATGCAATTTATTTTAATTTGTTGTGCGAACAAGATAATATCTTGTGCGCACAAGATATTATGTTATGCGAACCGGATATTATCTTGTGGGCACAATATAATATCTTGTTCTCACAACTTAATATCTTGTGCGCGCAAGATATTATCTTGTTTGCACAACATAGACCTTGTCCGGACAACATAATATCTTGTTTGCACAACTTAATATCTTGTTCGCACAACATATTAAACAATGCATGTCCCTTCCCGGGTTCCGTGCCTCATCCTATACATTTTCCATTGACTTCATAATGTTCGATGTCTTTAATGATATATTCAGTATTAAAGTTTTGTGATTGTATGTGGAAAATCAGTTTTGGGCCAGTATCAGTGACCGTACCGCCGCGGACAAAGTGGTCGTACACATCCGGTAAACAAGTCGCTGAAATGAACAGCCCATGAATCCCACTTTATACAGAGACAAATGGGGTTTGCAGGGGCAAACATTGTTTTAGAGCACCTGCGCCAACGGTATTCGTATGACTATGCTCCGGCGTCCGTCGTTCGTCCGTTCACATGTTCATTTAATCCATTGTATAGTAGTGGACTCTTCCATTGCTATATACAGTCGAACTTCAATGGCTCGAATACCTTTGGGACCACGAAAATCTGTTCGAGACAGGGGTAGTTCGAGCCAATGAGGGCTACTGCCAGGAGGTAAAACGCGTTTAGTTTTGAGACATATTTTCAATGTTCTATAATTAAAAATGTATGCTGTGTGTACTCATTAGAATCGCCTCATCGAGGCGATTCTAATGAGTACACACAGCATACATTGGCAAGATAAAAGCCGAAAATCTCCTTAATTATACCGCATAATTTCTTATGAAGAGGAATTCCCTAGGGACTCAAGAACCGGTTCGTGTCAGCCATGGTATACGAGCCATCGGTGTTCGAGCCATCGAAGTTCTACCGTATTGGACATATAAGGGGTGGCAGGCCTACGTTTCGTTTATATTTATTTTTTTGACGGAAAATTCTGTTAGCAAATAGTGCAGGCCCTGATCAGACGCCGCAAAAGGTGGCGTTTGATCTGGGCCTGCACTGTATACCAAGGTACCCAATTAGGGGTTTCATGCATGCAATGGGTTAAGTATAGCCCTGATACCCACCGACCCATCTTGATCAAATTTAACGTGAAGCATTATCAGGTAGGGGGAAAGGATGCATAAGATTTTGGGGCTGATCGCATTGGAATTCTGGTTGCCATTGCAACATATAGCTCTCATCGACTTATAACGAGACAACTTCAAACATCTACTTTACTGAAACCACAGGACCCAGAGCTTAGATGCTTAGTACGAAGCAACGTCAAGTAGACTCCTACAGGAATTCGGTCAGTCATGCTCCTTAGATCAAAATTGGCCACGCCCCGGGGCCCATTAGTTACCATAGACATATAAAGAAAACAATCAAAACTCTTCTTGTCTGAAACCATAAGGTCCAGATCTGAGATATTAAGTGTGTAGCAACGTCAAGTACTGTTCAAAATAAGCCCTGCCAATCATGCCCCTGGGACCCAAATTGGCCATTCCCCGGGGCTCATTAGCTCCTATAGACCTACAATGGGAAAATCTTCACAAATCTTCTCTGAAACCATAATGCACAGAGCTTAGATAATTAGTATGTGAGTGAGTGTTTGAGTTTTAAGTCCCACAAACAGCTTAGGTCATACGGAGACGGGACCTCGGTTTAAAGACTCATCCGAAAGTCTGGAGAAGCCCGGGATTGATCCTGCGATCCCTTGGTTTACAAGGCGAGTAGCGTAACCTCTACACCACGGGGGCTTCCAGATAAATAGTATGTAGCCACGCCAAGTAGTCCCCTACATAAATCTGCCAACAATGCAACCGGGGTATAAAATGGCCACGCCCCGGAGCTTATTAGCTTCAATAGATTTATAATGGGAAAAACTCCAAAAATCTTCTTCTTTGAAACCACAAGCCCCAGAGCTCAGATATATAGTATGTAGCAACATCAGGTGGTCCCGTTCATAAATCCAGTCAACCATGCTCCTGGGGTCGAAATTGGCCACGGTCCCAGGGCACATTAGCTCCCATAGACTTCTAATGAAATCTTGTCTGAAATGACAAGGTCCAGAGCTTAGATATTTTGTATGACGCAACTTCAAGTGGTCACCTAAGAAAATCCTGTCAACCATGTACCATGGGCATAATTGGTCACGCCCAGGGACTTATTAGCACACATAGACTTAAAATGAGAAATAAATAAATACACGATCTTCTCTTGAACCACAAGGCAAAAACTTAGATATTTAGTGTGTAGCAACATCAAGTGGGCATCTACATAACTCCTGCCAACCATGCCCCTGGGGTCCAAATTGGCTACACACCGGGGCTCATTACCGCCCATGGAATTTCAGTAGCATTCCAACATAAATCCTGCCAACCACGCCCCTTGGTTCCAAATTGCCCATGCCCTAGGGCACATTAGCTCCCATAGACTAATAATGTGAAACACCTTCAAAAATCATCTTCTCTGAAACCACAGGTCCCAGAGCTTAGATATTTAGTATGACGCCGTTACAAGTGGTCGCCTTAATAAATCCTGCCAACCGTGTACCATGTGCCAAAATCGGCCACGCTCAGGGACTTATTAGCTCACATAGACTTAAAATGAGAGAAAAAAGAATGATCTTCTCTGAAACTCAAGGCCAAAAGCCTTGATATTTAGTGTGAAGCAGCGTCAAGTTGTCATCTACATAAATCCTGCCAACCATGCCCCTGGGGTCCAATTGACCATATGCCGGGCGATATTGACCTGGCCACGCACAGGGACTTATTAGCTCACATAGACCTTTATGGTGAAATAAACAAATAAATAATCGTCTCACATAGACCTTTATGGTGAAATAAACAAATAAATAATCGTCTCTGAAACGTATCTGAAGCAGCGTCAAATGGGCATCTACAAAACTCCAACCAACCAGAAACTTACAACTGCCCTTCTTGAATCAGTGGAATGGAGATTATGGCCGTAGAAAACATTTCATGATCAATCTCCACGAAAGAATGTTGCCGACCTCGGCAGGTATCGAACCCGCGTCCTCCTGATCACCAGTCAGACGCGCATCCGACTGAGCTACCGTGACCGGCATGTTCTTATTTCTGTTCCAGTATATAGGTTGTGGGTACTCGTTAGAATCGCCTGGGTGGTTCTAACGAGCATCCACGACCTATGTTTGAAATAAGAGAAATATCAGAAATTTTCATCAGAACATTAACCGTTTTGGGGATATGTAAGAATGCAATATATTACACATGGGTGATGTATTTCATAACCAGAAGTGTGCCCAGTGAACGTTATTGAATGTAGTCAGTGTAAATATAATATGAAATAGGTGCGACCTAACTGCAACCAACTCTTTTGATGCTTATAAACCTCCCATTTTGTGTATTCTATATTAGGTGGGCCTTTTTGAAATGAAAAGATTTTCTAAATGGACATTTGCAGTAGTTCCGTAAAATTCCTATATTACGATCTCCTTTTGGACTGTTCTAAAGTTTAACAGTCTCAAAGGTGGTCCCAGACTGAACAACGACAGCAACAAATTTAAACTTGTACTGTGCAGTAGATAGTTAATCTAAATACTACTACTACTACTACTACTACTACTAATAATAATAATAATAATAATGAAACGAGCTGTCACTAAAGGTGACCAATGCCCCCCTGTGGGAGCCAATTTCTGAAATTTTTGCAAAATTTCAAGGGGAGATAATTCAGTGAAAAATGACAACAGTGTTATGGCCCTTGGTCAGAATGTAGCCCTTGTGATGGTGAATACATGTGTGAAGTTTCATGGGGCTAGGTCAAATGCTTTTGAAGTTATGATCAAGGTTAAAGTTTTTGTGACGGACAGGCAGACAAACAAACAAACAGACAAGGCAAATACTATATGCCCCCCGAATCAAAGATTCTCTGGGGCGGGGGAGGGGGGGGGGGGGGAGGGGCTGGGGATAAAAATCACTCCGCCCAGAGAATGGTATCTGTCTTTAGTAGAACCAGTATTACATGATGCTTCCACGCTGAGCTAAATCCGACCCCCACACAAGAGTACTGGTAAACCGCTTAGAGGATCTAAGCCTGCCCAGGTAAAGCGGTGCGATAGGGCTTGAGATGTCATTTCATCTCAATGTCGGGTAATGGTCCCACAAAATTGGAAGCAACGTCTCCAAAATGACCTTTACAATGTTGACGGGGAAGTTAAACCTCAAATTAAACAAACAAAAGAACCAGTATTATTTTTGAAAACTGCAGTTGCACTCTACCAGTATTAATTTTGAAAACTGCAGTTGCATATATACATCTTTAGGGTAAGGCAGAGTTACTATTTCTGTTCAAGAGATAGAAATGTACCTTGTCCTATCTATCTGTCAGTCTCTATCTATCTATCTGTCTGTCTGTCTCTATCCCCGAAGTGGCCCCCGCCCATCGAGGCTTGAAGAAATAGATGGACTGCATGATGCTTCCACGCGGAGCTGAAACCGACCGCACATGAGTACTGCCTGGTAACCGCTTAGAGGATGTATGCCTGCCCAGGGAAAGTGGTGCGATTCAGACCGCCCATGCTTGTAAACCGTATTGGTTTCATTGGGATACAAGGTTTGATATGTTATTTCTCGCATAGCTGAATCAGACCGCACACAAGTACTGGTTACCCACTTAGAGGATCTAAGCCTGCCCAGGGAAAGCAGAGCGAGTCGGACCGTCCAAGCCTATAAACCGCATTAGTTTCATTGGGCGACAGGGCTTGAAATGTCATTTCACCTCAATGTCGGGTAAAAGTCCCACAAAATTGGAAGCAACGTCTCCAAAATGACTTATATAGTGCTGATGGGGACATTAAACACCAAATCAATAAAACAAATTGAGATGTCATTTCATCTCAATGCCAGGTAAAAGTAGCACAAAATTGGAAGCAACATCATCAAAATTACCTATATGGTGTTGATTGGGACGTTAAACATCAAATGAAACAAACAAAACTATAAAATTTCGGTATCCTAACACGCCCCATTGGCATCATTTGCAGGGATGAATGTCATAAATTGCACCGTCCTTCGGATCTGGACGTTAGTTGGAGGCCCTGTGCAGGGAGACTTATGCCCTGTGCAGGTTAACCCTTTTTGTACCAAATGGAATCTTCCTTCTTATATATTGCAGGAGTTCATTTCAAAATTTAGGGGTGTCAGGTTGTGTTTTTATCAAAATGTATTTGGAAAATGACAGTACTTTTAACAAACAGTGGAGGCCCTGATCAGTCGCCACATTCTGCGGCGTCTCATCTGGGCCTGCACTGTTTGCCAGGGTACCCATTTTGGGGTTTCCGGTACTAAATGGGTTAAAGACCCCCCTACAATAATAATTACAAGATTACTGTGTAGGCTTTCATCCTGCAAACCTCGGGTGTATGGAAAGTACACCTGAGAGTAATTTGGTCAGATGTGACCCATCGCAATAAAAGTAGAAAGAAAGAAAAGAAACCTGCTGCATACTTCAAGTATGTGAAATGAACATAAGGTGTAATTTTTGGACGCCTATTTTTGACCAGGTATTGAAGTTTTTCTGGGCAGTATGTACAATTGGATAATCTTTGTAAGGAGTCGTATTGAGACCACTTGCACTTCCACATTTCACTTGTGCTGGAATTTATAATGAAAATGTTGGCCTCAATAGAATCAGAATTGTTACTGGTGACACGTCAAATGACATTCGTACACCAGGATGTTAGGAATGTAAAGAACTTCAGCAGTTGGACAAGTTATGTGACCTCCAATGCTGCTTTGTTTGAACAAGTGGTACTTTGAAATGAAACACCAAAATTTGAACAATTCACCTATTGCTGTGATTCTGGCACTCAGGGTGTAGAGTTTTGTTGTTGTTGTTTTCTTCTGGAGCTAGGAGCTGCATGCTTAGATTGATCGGTCCTGATTTTCTTCGACTGCAGTGGGAAAATCCTCACTGAGCATTGTTGGCTGTATTGTTTTAACAACAGGTACATTGAACTGAAACACCAATTTTAAGCAAGATGTTTCAAGAAAAATGTACCTACTGTATTATTTTATTCACTCATTTCACAGCAGGAAAAAATTTGTTTACTTCCTCTTGCCAACACTAACGGCTGTTAGTTTTGACACGGTCTGTGACACTTTGTGTGTAGTACTACCTCATGCAGTGGAATATAGCAGCGAAAGGGTAAAGAAGACACGTTTTTATGGTTGAATTAGATGCAGCTGTTAAACTGGAAAAAGCTGTATTGTGAGTTGATATAGCCATGTTTGTTTATTTCGAAAAGATGAACGTGCGTCCATGGTGACAAGGAAGTTCAAATTTTATCCAATCAGGTTTGCTTCCGGCAACCGGAAGCTGTAAAACCGGAAGTACGAACAAATTTTTGGCCTTAGTCCTGTTGGCTTTTGAGGTTTTGAATCGGTGGGGTATGTTCTCAAATAAATACACGTGTTACCGTAAAGCAACCAACTCTCGTTGTTTGCCGCCTTCGTTGGTTGGTTGCTATAATGGGCACTCTATGGATTTTGAAATTTGCACCCCCCCCCCCCCCCCCCCACACACACACACACCATTTAAATTCCCGGTGTTAACACGTGTTTCAAATTGCACTGGAATAAAACCCATATTATTGACATGATAATGGTTGTGATGATGTAATCCATTTCTTCGACGTGCTATCTCTGTACGTAGATCTTGTATGCGTGAACTATGAACTAATGAAACTATGTGATTATGCATATCTACGCCGTGATATCCACTACTGTGCTACACTAGACACTTAAGTGACTGTTGAATGGAAGTGTAGGCAATGATCAGGAATCGAAACAATTATCTCACACCTCCAATTCAAGACATCAAAGGGTAAGAAACATTAACATTATCACAAGTGGAAAGCCGAAAGGATAGTTATTTTCCCACAAAAGGGACGCACGTCTAAGTCTGTTTTTGCAGCTAGGGCGAAGTAAATGGAAGGACTGTTCACCAACTGTATCCGAGCATAGCTCCAAATATCTTGACATGCAGTGGTGTGGTTTTGGATACAGCTGGGTCAGGACAAGAGAGAGTAATGTTAAATCTGCGTCTCTCTCTACCTCTCCAGAATCCAGTTCACAGCGCGTTTCATCTGAATCAATATCAGGCAGTCTCAATATCCACATATATATGCAATCCTTAAGGCGATTGTCGTTGGGCGAAGCAGCAGGCAAGGTTGCACTTGCGGTCCTGACAAAGGCGGATATGTTTTGTATGATCGCTTAATGTAGGAATGAAATTTAACGGGAAATTCTGAAATGACCCTTTTTGGATCGCACTGCACATCCTCTTAGCATGAGGAATTGGCTAGAAAAGAGTCTATTCAAACCAGTGGCTGGTCAACCGTGGTCAGTGTTCGGAACCAATTTTGCGATCGATCAAGAAAAATGAAGACAAGTGTGATACCGTTAACAGTCGGTGCTCTACAACGAACACTGCTGGTTAAGACAGACCTTAGCGAAGGTCACCTCCAGTTGTTGGAGAATTTTAAAGATATAAAGTCGCGAATGCAACAGGCATAACACTCCCCTTGCAGAGGAAGATATTTTAAAAATATGTTTACGTATACTACACTTTCGCTCGAGTAGAAGCGAAGAAGAGGAGCTGTTTGTAGCAGGGGTAGCATTTCGTCATCTCTTATCCGCAAACCCACAGAGCTTCCGAGAGTATAAATAGCCGCTGATGACCGTGGAACTTCCCTTCCATGGAAAGAGGCGTGTGGCTATGAATAGTATTTGTGCACCCACAATGACAGGCCCAGATCAGGTTAATGATGACATGGATTCCGTAATTCCTGAAACACCCCAGACACTTACTGGCAGACAGACAAACTCACTCCCATCGGGAGTTTAGTGCCAGAGTGGGTCGGTACGACCATGATGGGAACCGAAGGGGATATGAAAGACTAAACAATGGACCGCTCCTCTTGGGGTTGTGTGCAGACCGACTATAAACTAATGCTCTCCGACGTAGTCGCCCATCAACCAACTCGCAACAAGACACCTTCGATGCACCGTGTTCAAGATACTGACGTCTCATTAATTTTGCTATAGTCCGGAGGAAGGGTAGACAGAAAGCTTGACTGACATAGACTAGATTGGCTGCATACTGCTGAGCAGATCATAGGTTTGTTTTCAGCCAACTTTTCAGCCCACACGTCTACCAAAAGGGCAAGAATATGCAGAAACAAGAAAGCAAGCGGCAAGCATTCATCAAGGACATATGCAGTCGCTTAGATGCATTGGAACTTAGTTTCATGTATCCAGAGGAGAACTGGAAGTCTTTCAGAGAATACTCCATTCAATCGAAGGCAATAATTTCCCTAGGGCCAGTAGGATGAAAATGTCGAAGGACTCCATGAAGAGAAACCAAAACAGATTTCTCCCTGATCTTTCAAAGACATTGTCTCAATATTTAGTCGCATGTTTTTGATGGCAGTAAGACGTGAAGTTAACCGTTTGAAAATTTCAGTGGTGGTACAAGAACTTGCAATAAACCGTGCTTTGTATGGTCGTTTATGAAGTTTAGGTATTCAATATAACGTAGGGTAACACATACGTCAAAGCCGTTATATAGTCACGGGCTCAACCAGATAGCTCAGTTTGTGATACCTTAGATCTGGCTTTGCACTGAGCCCGTTTCTGCCCGTACGCTGATTTATTTTGCATAATTTACTAGCACCCCTGCTGATGAGACCTCTCCACTTTGCTCAGTCCCGTGCTGTTTATTCCCATGACTCTGTTTGTATGTTGAAGACTTTTACCGGGTCTTTGATGATGTGCTTTTATCGCTTCTCCTGGCTACCATGGGAGAGTTTACACATTTCTAATTCTCATTGGGAAGTGTACCGCAGGCATCTTGGTAACATGGCCTGTCCACGATAACTGTGCAAAATAGAAGCGGAGGCAATGATCAGGAATCGATACAATTAACCCAGAGCTCCCATCAGAGACACCAAAGGGAAAGAAACACACACATGGAACAACAGAACCTAAAGGAAACATCAATAGCGGAAAGCCAAAAAGGCAGTTACTTTCCCACAAAATGGCCAAAAGGCTATCCAAAATAAAATAGTATAAGCGACACAAACACCCAAAGACAAACCATAACAAAAATAAACGGCGACAGAAGAACCGCCTTGGAACGGTCAACGGAAACGAATTCCACTGGGGGGAGGGGGGTTGGGGTAAATCGATTTTACATGGCTACAATCCTCGCCCTTACTTCCGTTTCAGGTTTCCGAAGCGAAGTGAATTTACACAAAGCACCTCTGCCATTTTCAGGAGTCTATGTCTGGAACATTGTTCTACTTCATCTTTAAAAGTTTTGTAAGGCTGTATGTCCCTTAGCATGCCCTTGGTAAACAATTCACGTTTTGCAAGCGTTTCATATTTTGCGGTATCACAGCTCTGGAATCTGTCAGCTTTGTAACAAAAGAAAAGTGCTGAAACGATGAGGAATCGATAATGTTACTCCAGACATCCCATCCATGTCACCAAAGGGAAGAACCACAATAATAAAACAACGTTATCATAATGAAAACCTCACAAACGGAACGCCCAAAAGGAACGTTAATTTCGCACAAAACGGCAAAACGGCAATCCATAAAAATATTAATAATAAACATTGTCAATAGATTAGCAACACATACATGCGTTGTGAACTATAACAATAGTTAACATATAACAGAAGCACCTCATTGGAACGGTCAGAAAAAAAGCATTTTTGCTAGGGTGGTGAGCTTAAGGAGGGTGGGGAGTAATTCTTTTCTCTTTAGATTTTTTTTCATTTGCTTATATTTTGTAGCTTGAAATCTCTGCACTCGTTTGCCGGTATAAAAATATAGGCACACCAGGCTTTTTTTCGAGCTTTTTAGCCTTAAAGATGGGTACTGTTTTCGAATTTATCGAATGTTTCAATAATTACCCCAGTCATTGAAAAATTGTCGATAACAATTGTTTCAAACAATATTTCCAAGTTTGGTTAAAAAAAACACAATGCAGGATAATGTCATGTTTGCGTACCTATGTGTGAAAGACAAACTCTTTCACAGATTTTTGTCGAAACACCTATTTACAAATGTCCTTTGTCTGCATGTTTTGCTGTTTTGAGATGCAATTTTCGCTATATTTGAAAAAAGAAAGCATTTTTCGTCTTTAGATTTTTCTTATTTTCACATATATTGTGTAATAATATTAGATACACAAAATAGGCGTGAAATTTGACCATGTCACCAGGCATCTGAGAGAAATAATGCAGAAAAAATTACCCCACCCCCCATTAAAAATGGCTAAAAAAGCATTACGATATTGTTTAAATGACAAGAAAAAGGATTATACCTTTATTATTGCACATACTTTTGCTTCCTTAATGTGATATGAATCAAAGTATTTCATTAGAATTGAAACACAATTTCATTTATAAGTTTTATGGTGTGAAACATGGATTTTTCTGGCCAAAAAAATGCATGTTCTGATACAGCCATATTGTCGTTTTGTTCATGTTTAAAAGATATGAAGCCATTAACATTGTCGCAGACGTTCAAACAATGTCAGATGTATGTTATTAATATACCTGGGAAACATTATTATACATTTTTAGTTTCTTTTTTGACAATTCATTACCCTACCCCCTAATGAAATGGGTTGAATTTGATAAAAAAAAAAAAATACAATAAGCTGATGCAAAAGAATATAAAAATAATAATAGACCGCCCTGCACAGGTAAAGTGGTGCAAGACGGACGGTCCTTATAAACATATAGATTGGTTTCACTGGCTGTCAGGTTTCATCTCATTGTCGGATAAAAAGACCCACAAATTGGAAAGTAACACCTCTCCAAAATGACCAATATTATGTTGACGTTAAAATGACATCTCAAGCCCTGCCGCTCAACGAAACCAATAGGGTTTATATGCATGGACGGTCCGACTCGGACCCATTTTCCTGGGCAGGTTTAGACCCTCTAAGCGGTTTACTATATATAGTTCTCACGTGCGGTCGGTTTCAGCTCTGCGTGAAAGCATCATGCAGCCTGATTGGCTGGAGCCGGTACATTAACAAAATTCTGTTATGATGGTGTATGTGTGGGCATACAAAGGCTCCGTGTGGCACAACCTAAACCATCATCTTTATATTCGAAACAACTCAAAGGGATTTTTTCTTGTACACCCTTTTGCTTATGCTTGATTATTGTTTGTTTGATTTGAGGTTTAACGTCCCGTCAACACTGTAAAGGTCATTTTGGAGACGTCGCTTCCAATTTTGTGGGACATTTACCCGACCTTATGATGAAATGTCAACTAAAACCCCGTCGCCAATTGAACCAATAGAGTTTATTAACATGGACAGGCCGACTCGCACCGCTTTGCCTGGGCAAGCTTAGATCCTCTAAGCAGTTTACCAGGAGGCCTACACCTGTTGAGTGCAAGATCCTAATTATGGATGCTGGCACAGACTATTTGTTCACTGAGATGGCTTAACAGTAATTGAACCTGAGACTGCGACTGACAGTTAAAAGAATATTGTGCGCTGCCAGGCATTACAGTCTGCACTTTTATTTATCAAATAAGGCAGTGTTTTCTTTCCATATATATGACGTCACGCAAACTAAAGTAAACGTCACTATTGATTCATTGTTTTGTTTGTGTTGACAAAGTATGGCCGTGAAATATGTGAACTGATAGACTCTTCGAGGCTATATTTTGACACCAATGGAAAAATAAAGTAAACATCGTGGGTTAAAGAGAGTTCAGATTTGCCATGGGCAGCTGATGGGCTGCAATCGGAGGAAACAAACCAGTAGCTGGAAAAATACAGGGTTAGTCTGTTTATCCCTCTATTTTCCTGTGCTTCCAGCCATGCGGACTAGACCGGAAAGTAGTCTATGAAGTCGCAAAATAATTTATAACAAAATGCACATTGCAATGGTTATTAAATGTTACAAAAACCTCAGAAAACACTTTGAAAACTAAATAGAAACAAAAATCATTTTGAGGTAAAAATTCGAACCTGATTACGGCAGAGTCAATTATGCGCGACCCTCCTTAAATCGATTTTAAGTGGCCACAACTCTCGCCCTTTTTCGGTCGATGTGTAGGCTAATAATTTGTACAGTCGGCATAAAGGATTCCAGCCTGATTCGACTTCGATCCCAAGTTAGCTAAATGCTGCACTAGTTCCTTCAATACACGCACTGACTTCATCATCAATGTTCACGATTCTGACAACATTACGTGAACAAGTCCGTGAAATGAACACATCCTACACTCCACTTTAAATAGAGAAAACTGGGGTTTACGGGGGTATACCTTATTTTACTTATTTCTGCTCCAAGACATAGGTTGTGGGTACTCGTTAGAACCGCCTCAATGAGGCGGTTCTAACGAGCACCCAAAACCTATGTTCTCAGTATAAATAAGAAAAATGTCACAAATTTTCATCAGAAAAAATACCTTTTTTGAGGTATGAAAAAATGCACTATATCTCACGGATGTGTTATCGTAATGATGTAGGTGATCTTGTCTACCACTTGCAATCTTTGACGTTTCACTTCTTTATAAGACTCTTATGTTGTTTATTTTAAATGTAGCTTAAGCGGATTTTCCGATTATTAGTTTTATTTATTTAATTTTCGCTAATTGTGTCTGTTGCACCTTGATCTCCTCTTTTATGGAAGAAGGAGCTGGCTGCTGTGCTGTTTGTGATTTGAGTTTTTCCATTTTTCTTTACCTCATTATTAGTTACTCTTCCGCTTGTTGCCATTGGTAGGCTGTAATCGTTGATTGTGGCCTTTCCTGGGCATCGATTTCTGTATATTTTCCAGGTTGCATTGCGCAAACAAGCCTATACAAATACATTGCCACGTTTATCGCCGAAAAAAGTGAACATTTTATGATGAAACATTGTGATATTTTTCTTATTTCTGTTCTAAAATATAGATTGTGGGCACTCGTTAGAACCGCCTAATCGAGGTTAGGTTCTAACGAGTGCCCACAATCTATATTTTAGAGCAGAAATAAGAAAAATAAGGTATACCCCCGGAAACCCCAGTTTTACTTTATAAAAGTGGGGTTCAAGGGGGTCAAAATCATATAGGCGTGTTTTCGTGATGCGGTTGAAACTAAAACTATTGTTTGATGCTGATTGTATGATCATAGCTTTCTCAGGAGTTAGATACTTGACCTGCACCTTCTAACACTTTCTCTTCTGTTCCAGCACCCTTTGTCCTGGCATCGACAAAGAGGGAGTAGTCTAAAACCTATGTCTGCCCCTTGAATATGGCTTGCAACCTTCGTAGTTGTAAAGCTTCCTATAAAAGCGATACCTTATACGTATACCATTCTCACCATCGTTGGAAATGGAAGGGAAGGCAATGATCAGGAATCGATACAATTAACTCACATCTCCCATTAAAGACATTAAAGGGAAAGGAATATGAACATGAAATAACTAGATCCTAATGGAAACATCATTAACTGAAAGCCAAAAGGACAGACACTTTCCCACAGAATGGCCATTTGGTATATATAAGCGAAACACACGTTCAGAGGCGATCTGTCACAAACATTAACCGCGACCAATGAACCACATTGGAACGGTCAGTGTAAAGTATTTCACTGGGGGGTGCTTAAATCGATTTTCGTGGCCAGAATCCTTGCCATTCTGTCATGGTTTAGACAAATAATTGGTTCAGTGCGCAAGAAGCTTCCAAAGGATAACCCCTTCTAGAACATATTTAACGTCACTACAGCTGGTGTCTGGGAATGTGTGGCGGCCGTAAAAAGTCTCCCTGCCCTACATCATAGTGTAGTTTGCATTTTCTTGTCCTTTGGGATCATCGATTCCATTGTTGAATTTTGAAAATATTTGAGGGTCACTGATGAGGCCTAATTGACCGAAACTAGCTAGTCTGGCCCAGAAAATATGTGCACTCCATATTTTCCAGTTCTGTGGTGAATTTCTTGCTTCCAAAGGATAACCCTTTCTAGAACATATTCCACACTCATCAGTGCAACCTCTCCGAGAA
This sequence comes from Lucinisca nassula, assembly GCA_963580285.1. NCBI lineage: Eukaryota > Metazoa > Mollusca > Bivalvia > Lucinida > Lucinidae > Lucinisca > Lucinisca nassula. The sequence continues at coordinate 9,654,362 of OY757014.1, forward strand.
CATAAAAAGCAGCAATTACAGATATGAAACAAAGGTTAAGACTCGACAGCATGAAATAACGGGAATTTCAAAAGATAAAACTATTCTCTTATATTTTATCACAAACGAAAATTGTGAATACATGATTGTTGGAAGTGCTTCAGTCAGTCGATTCTAATGGGTGCCCACAATTAAGGATTCTAACGAGGTTTCGGTAATTAATTACTATTCATAATCTAGTTTTATTTCGCAGCATGATACTGTTTGCATTAGACAATAAAAAATATTTTTTGGTTATATAGATCCAAGTCATTCTTAGTGTTATTGACAAAGATGATTATGGCGCTAAATTGCAGATGAGAAATTTTCATCCTCATTACGAACACACGCCTATATAAAAACAGTGTAAATTTTACAGAGGAAAAACTGCTAATTTTAAGATGAAAAATTCGATATTTTTCTTATTTCTGCTCAAAACATAGATTGTAGGTACACGTTAGAACCGCCTCGGCGAGGCGGTTCTAACGAGTACCCACAATCTATGTTTTAGAGCAGAAATAAGAGAAATACTATTTACCCCTATAAACCCCAGTTTTACTATATAAATGAAGGGTTCAAGGTGGTTAAAATTATATAGGCATGTTTTCGTGATGTGAATTCTGAAACAAAATTACAGTGCTGTAGGCTAAAGACAATACAAACCATAACTATCTTTGGTGCAATTATGTTGTGGTTTGTTTTTAAAAACACACACCCCATGTTAAGACGCCATCAATTTTGTCTGCTAATTCCGCGCACCCGAATAATAACATCAAGTCAAGATACAATACTTTAGACAAGAACAGTGTTTTGTTGTTATACTTGTTTGGTGCTGATAATCCAGTTGGTTGAAATAAATAGCTGTCAGTAACTGTTTTTTTTTTTTTTTTTTTTTTTTTTTTTCAAAATTAAATAAGGGCCTGTCGCGCTCATTAAGCCTGATTGAGGTAAAAACAAACATAGATTTCATTGGCCCAGTATACAGTCCAAGTCTCATCAAAATTAATATATGAAGCTTTGTTAGGTACCTGTCAAAGGTAAATGAAAACATTTAATCCGGTTCATTAAATTTTGAAATGATCCCAATGTGCATAATTGGCAGATGCGCAGAATCAGTCTACATGCCTGTACGGGGAAACGTTACAAGAACACGCATATATAATTTTGACCCCCTCATACCCCACTTTTATATAGTAAAACTGGGGTTTAAGGGGGTATACATTATCTTTCTTACTTCTGCTCAGAAACATAGATTAGGGGTACTCGATAGAACCGCCTCGTCGAGGCGGTTCTGTAGAGTCCCCGTAATCTATGTTTTGAGCAGAAATAATAATAATATTACAATTTTTCATATTAAGATTTATAATTTTTGGCCAAAAGATTGGCAATGTATTTGTATAGGTGTGTTTTCGAAATGTAACCATATATGCAGCGTACAGTCTGATGAGACGGCTCATTCAAGATCACAATAAACCAGCTAAAATTTAATATATCCTACCATTTTCAAAAATTTAACTCACAAACACAAGCAACACCATTTACGAAGTTAATATGTTGACTGCTGAGGAAAACATGATGTTTGTTTTTTTCCAATGGTTTCAGGCATATTTATGTCGATGGATTTTCTGACTAGACCGCCTAAAAGGATTTGAACCTTGTAACGTCTAATTAAGAAAGACACCATAGGACAATACCTGTCAGATAAAAGTATTTAATATTAACAACGCGGAAAATGTTTACGATTTTTTGTCACTCTCTTACTTGCTGTGAATGGACTGGCCAATGACACAATACGTTAACGCTATCTATGCCGGGTAGTTTGGTAGATGACATTTTGATTTTTTTTTCGTATTTTTCCGCGAAAACAGGATTTGAATTGGTGACATTTTGCATGATAAGTCAGGTCCTGTTTTCTGGGAAAATAAGTCCATGTAAAAATATCAACAATTTGTCGTCTGCTGAATTGCCCAGAGTGTGGTAAAGGTTTAAGCCTACATTGCATGTATGTGTGGAAGGATGACCTTTGGCATGACGAAAACATGCCTATATATTTTGACCCACTGAACCCCACCTTTATGTAGTTAAATGGGTAAATCTTATTTTGTGGGTACATCTACTTTTTGAGCAGAAATAAGAAAAATATCACAATTGTTCATTTTAAAATCTACATATTTTGGCGAAAAAATTTACTATGTATTTGTCAAGGCTGGTTTTCGTAATGCCGCTACCCCTTGTCCCGCTGCATTAATTAATTTAGCCTTCAAACAATCAGTTTACTTAACCCTTCTCTTGCTGAATATTCATTTAATCCACACCCATTTCTGTCTATCAACCAATCAAATGACTTGATGTAATTTATTGCTACAAATTCATAAACTAAATGCCAAACAGTGCAGATCCTGATCAGATGGCTTCTTCAGAAGCCATCTGATCTGGATCTACACTGTTTGCAAAGATAGGGGTTGTTGTGAACAGCAAGATAAGGGATAATATAATTTATTCACTCAAATGCGCAAACTGAATTCTTCCGAATCCTTCTGATCTGGATCTTCACTGTTTGCAAAGGTAGGAGTAGTCGTAGGTTAAATGTAATTCACACATGAATATGTCATCATCACGCTAATAAGTCCGTGTTATTTATACTCCTGAAACCCCCACGTTATTTATTGAAAAGTGGGATCTACGGAGTAATTATTACTGTTCTTAGTTTTGTTGAAACACGTACAAAGTTGGTACTTGTTAGAACTACCTTATTTAAGCGGCTCTAACGAACACTCACGATCTATGTTTGGATGAACAGCAAGGAAAATATCAAAACTTTTCAGCTATAAATACTAGTAAGACACCATGAATATAGCACACGGCTATGTTATCGTAATGTTTGTCTTAATTTGACACTTCACTTTATACTATAATGTTATTAATCAAGTAATTTCGTATTGGCCCAGGTACAGGTCCGAGGTCTGCTGTATTGGCACGAGGCCGAAGGCCGAGGCCAATACAGCTGACCGAGGACCTGTAACTGGGCCAATACGAAATCACTTGATTAATGACAATTTTATTAATTGACGCAATTAAAACATGATTTATAAATTTTTTAATATTGGTTGACCTTGTGTAATATAGGATAATCAATTAATAAATTATGAAACCAAGGCGATTCAAATTATCACGTGAACAAGTCCGTGGAATGAACACCCCTTAAACACCACTTTATATAGAGAAAAATGGGGTTTACAGAGCTATACATTATTTTTCCTATTTCTGCTACAAGACAGATTTTGGGTACTCGTTAGAACCGCCTAAATGAGGCGGTTCTAACAAGCACCCACAATCTATGTTTGCAGTATAAATAAGAAAAATATCACGGATTTTCATCGGAAAAGTAGCCATTTTGGAAATGTGAAAATAAGCACTTTGTCTCATGGATGTGTTACCGTAATGACATTGAAAATTTTACCATAAAATAAATAAATATATGAAAATTGTCAGATAAAAAATCTGATATTTTTCTTATTTCTGCCTAAAAGCATAGATTGTGGGTTCTCGTTAGAACCGCGTACCCACAATTCATGTTTATAAGAAAAGTACTATATGCCACAATCAAACCCCATTTTACTATACACAAGTGTGTTTTTGGTGGGGGCTTACGACCTTTTCAAGATTGTTTCACTTACATCGAGCCGATTGTTAACTGCACATAAGTGGAGATGGGAGTATCCAGAGAAAAACCACATGGTCTTCCGGTGCAGAACTTGGCGTCTCACATGTGACCCGAGCCAGGATCGAATCCACAGCGGTGAGAGACTTTATGATTTAGAGCCAGCTCTCTTAGCCACTAGGCGGTTCTAACGAGTACCCATAATCTATATTTTAGAGCAGAAATAAGAAAAATAAGGTATACCCAACGGAACAGCTGTTCAATTACAGTCACGTATATAATAATAATAATAATAATAATAATAATAATAAATAATAATAATAAGTACCTTTTTTCGAAAAATACCAAAAATAGTTCATATCGTTCGTTGAAATCGTTTGAATTTTCACTCGGTGCTTCGCACTCGTGGAAATTCTGATGTTTTCAACAGACTCCATGAAATATTTTTATATTCATCTCAACATCACGTGAACAAGTCCGTAAAATGAACAACCCTAACCCCACGCCCCTTGGTCCCCACTTTATGAAGAGAAAAATGGATTTTTCGGAGTATTCATTATTTTTCATATTTCTGGTCCAAGACATAGGTTGTGCATACTCGTTAGAACCGCCTCATATTTATAAATTAACAGATAAATTACCCACTTTAACATTGTCCGCTTTGTGTACTGTTCACATAATTCTGCTGTGAACGCGGCTAAATATGGATTTGGGGAGTCTGTCAATGTTTTGTGAAAAGGTACATGTAATGCCTAGGAAGCAACGATAGCCACACTGAACTGAGTACCGTAGAGTATTCAAGTATTTTCCTAGGCCAAACTTGATAGTTTCGGTCAATTAGACATCATCAATGGCCCTAAAATATTTTCAAACTTTCGCAGTAAAATCAATTATCTTAAAGGGCTAGAAAATATAATCTACAATAAGACTAAAACAGGGAAACATGTATCCTGCGTATCTAGCTTGACAACTGCTGACATGCAAATATTTTTTCAGGATATTTATATCGAACGGCCGTACATGGACATCATGCACGCACATGTTAGCGCGATAAATTTAAACTGAATATAGATACAGGGCAAAATTATAGCCATGCAGCAAGATTAAGCAGAAGAGGTCTCCCTACTGAAAATGGGTTTCCCTTGAAGAAGACCGCTCAAACTTCCACAGGAACCAATTCGAGGGCTGCCCGCAAAACTGCGGTAACTACACTTTTTTCATAAAATGACTTTTTTGCAGAATTCTATTCTGATTTTAATGGCCCACAACCTGTAAAAATAACAGGCTGATATTGAAACTACTTTTTTCAGAATTTTGAAAATTCAAAAATGTTGTATCTCAAATGCATAATAGTTTCACCGCAAAAGGGTCGTAACTCGAGTTACAACACTTTTGCGGGGAAAAATGTATCAAATGTCTATGCATTTTTGCCTGCAATATGGTTGTAACTCATAGTTCCAGATAATACAGTCAAGGTCAATGCTAGCCATACATTAAAGCTTTCCATACATTTCTTCAAAAACCTATTAGAATCACTTTGCCGTAGGTTTGACATAGTTTAGACCTTTTCTTCCCTCAAAACAAGATTAACTGGAAACTTGACGTTGATCTTCTTGTATAAGGTTCCTACATTGCCAGTTGCGAACTCTATGATGACTAAGATCTAAGAGGAAATTTTATTTTACTTTATATTTATTATTACCACATTCAGCTAGTTTTAATGATAAGGTATTAAGAATGGCACAAAATATTTATCCTAACCTGCATGTGTATGACATACATGTACGCTGTGTCCATCTTATATAATGACCTAGTGCTGTTATAGTTTGGTTCCATTTTTCATGTTGTTCCTTAAGGATAACAAATGATAGAGTATACTGCTGCCTCCTGTGACTTTGTCCAGTTTTTTTGTCACACTTGCTTGAAGCATGGCTCTATACACATGTAGGAGTCCACCCTTTTACCCATTTTCCTGTTTGTTCATCCATTCCTCAAGCCATTGACAGCATTTTGCAACCACCCTAACTATCACCCTGATGTACAAGTGCATTTCTTGAGAATTCTAAGTGCTTCATTCCTGATGTAGCAACTTGCATCTAAGGATAGCAATACAAGCATTCATATTTGACCTTGACATACACTTCATGGTTCACTGACTGTAAACTATTGCGTCAACCAAGACTTTCACCCATGTGGTCAAGTCCATTTCTCAAGAACTATTAGAACTTCATAACTGATACTTGGTATAAACTAGCATCTAAGGATGGCAGCTTTAGTGCAGGCATCCATTTTTTGCACTTGACCTACTTTTTATAGTTCACTGACTTTGTGAAATATTGCGGCCAACCTAACTTTCAACCCAAATGTTCAAGTCCATTTCTCAAGTTCTAACTATAAGAGCTTCATGGATCATACTAAGTGGAAAGTTGCTTCTAGCGATGGCAACTTCATTGCATGCATCCCTATTTGACCTTGATCTCATGTCATGGTTCACTGACTTAGAGAACTATTGTATCAAGCCTAGCTTTTAACCCAATGTTCAGGTCCCAAGAACTATAAGAGAATCATTGATTATTCTTGGTACAAACTTGCATCTTGGGATGGCAACTTTGGTGCAAGCATCCACATTTCACCTTGACATACATTTCATGGTTCACTGACTTTGTGAAGATTTCCCCTTGGCTGAGCTTTTGTTTTAAAGAAATCAGGATGAGTTTTTCACCTTGAGGTAGTTTCCCGATGAAAAAAGTCTATGTATACCGGTAGATAGAAGTAAGGATGCCAAGTTGCTGCCACTGTTCTCAAACAATAAGGGATTCTTACAAAGCGTTTGAAACTTATTTAAGCCTTATTGGAGATGGAGAAGTGGTGGAAAGAGAGGACTAAACCCTCCTCTCTCTATTATTCAGGACATTATACCAAATTTGATAAGCTCAGTTACACTGATTTGGTATGAAGTTTAACCCTTTTTGTACCAAATGGAATCTTCTTATATATAGCATGAGCCCATTTCAAAATTTAGGGGTGTCAGGTTGTCTTTTCTTCAAAACTGATTAGGAAAATGGCTGAACTTTTTTGAAAACAGTGTAGGCCCTGATCAGACGCCACGTTCTGCGGCGTCTGATCTGGGCCTGCACTGTTTGCCAGAAGTACCCGTTTCGGGGTTTCTGGTACTAAATGGGTTAATGGCCCAGCTGTGGGCCGCTGTCAAGCCTATCAGCTTACCTTGCAGGCTTATAAGAGGCAAATTCTGCCACTGGCCAATTCAATAGATGCAGATCAACCCTTGCATGTGTGCAATTGGATAGTACACAGACCCCGGTGAAAATGGTCATTTACCATGAAGTAGCATGCATTCCTTGGTATTCTATGGACCTGGACCATGGTTGGCCAGGATTTATAAAATGGCACCACAACCACATAATTTGATGATCATGGTCATATACCATATGGTCCCAGGTGAAAATGATGGTCAGTTGACCATGAACACCATGGTAGACAATGGTCAATCTTTGACCATGGTGTTGACGAGACCATAAAAAACCATGGGCAGATATTTTTATATTCACTTAATGTATAGGAACCCTACCAAGATGAAGGAATTCTTTCAGTTCAAGATGCTTGTCACTCATATTTTATGACATTCAAATGAATGCTCTTTAAGCCCTCAGACCAACAGGCAGATAAATGTACTAAACAATCTTGATCAAATTCTGTTGACAACAATCTCGAAAATCATCACTTAGAGGTGATCAAAGAGTGGATACAAAACTTATATAGGTGGTAAGCTACATACATGCTTCTTGTCTACCTAAATATGAATAACTAATTATTTCAAATAATTAGAATTTTTCGGTAAATGAATATAAATTTGAAAAAATAAATAAATATAAATATCAAGTGAGGATATAAATTTCAACTGAGGCTACTGAACCGTCACACTTGAACTAAATCAGACTGGCCAGTGTCCATGGACATTGTCCACTGTGCTTTGACTTCCCTTAGCATCCACTGAATCCATGGATAATGTCCAGACCGTCCACTGAGTCTATTGCAAATGGCCACTGGGTTTACTGACATGGTCCACTTAGTTGATGGACAATTATAGGAGAGGTGATTTTTAACAGACAGCCAAAAGCCTTAAAGCCAAAGCTTCAAAAAAACCAAATGTTAAATCTTGCTGTTATGGGTTAGAGTGCTGTATTTTATACACTGTTATTTAACCAGAGCTAAATTAGACCATGGTCCACCATGATGCTATGTTGGCCGTGGTAGACCATGATTAGGTAGAACTTTTATGACAGTTGACCATGATCAACCATGGTCAATGACCCTAGTGATTTTGACACTGGTTTCTACTAACGAGCAGCCATGGTCTGCCATAAACAACCATGGTAGACCATGGTTAGTTTGACATTTATGACAATTGACCATTATAATCCAAGTCGACCATAGTAGTACTGTGTTTTTACCCCCTTTCAAACCACTGACAGTCATGGTTTGTTTGTTTGAATTGAGGTTAAACGGCCCTGTCATCACTGTATACCTCATTTTGGAGAGGTTGCTTGCAATTTTGTGGGACTTTTACCCGAAACTGAGGTGAAATGACATCTCCAGCCGTGTCGCCCAATGAAACCAATAGGGTCTACAAACATGACGGTCCGACTTGCATCGCTTTGCCTGGGCAGGCTTAGATCCTCTAAGCGGTTTACCAGTACTCGTGTGCGGTCGGTTTCAGCTCTGCGTGGAAGCACCATGCAGCCCATCTATTTCTTCAAGCCCCGATGGGCAGGGCCGACAACCATGGTGACCATGAAAAAAAAATGTAATCCAGACACTCTATATTTTATACTATCAGACAACATGCCATGAAAAAAGGTAGACCATCAACAGCATAATGACCATGATCAACCATGGTTACTATTTCACTTGGGGGTACTTCTAGTGTCTATATATGAAATTTCAAGATTTGCTAGTCTTGGCTGAGCTGACTGGTTTTGGTCTAACTGGCTGCAACCCCATTACACAGTTTGTGGCATCAGGTTGCAATAGAACATCTCTCTGTACTTCATCATAGTGCACTTTATATTATTTCCTTAGGGATCATCATTCATCAGGTCTATTCCAGGTTTTGTAAAAAATAAAACGGTTACTGATGAGGTCTAATTGGCGTGTTTGCTATACAGTATTACACATGTCCATAATCAATGAGAGCAAGGTAAAAAACTTCATGTTTTATTTTTTCCAAGACAAGGCCTTAGCAGGTGATAAAGCTCAGAAGAACTGTTGATGTCACCCAAATGTCGGCATCAGCTTTCACGGCCATGTCATGCTCACTTTAAAGTTTTACATAACAGTTCAGATTTCATTTATCACTGGCCAACAAACATTTCGTCTTTGGAATATAATTATTTTATAGGGGTGGGGCTTAGGAGTCATTTTTAAAGAAAGCACTGGCTACATTAACCCTATCATATTTGGAGTTTAATAATTTACAAACTACCATAAATTGAATGTTTTGGGCATACAAAAATCTTTTCAAAAAAGAGATGGTTCAAACTTCTGAGGTTTACTCAAAATGCCAGTTCAGGATGATTAAAGGATATATTTGCACTATTATGTTATTGAAGGGAATGGTGTGTAAACTTATTACAGTTGACTCTAATGAGTACACACAACACACCTTTCAAGATAAAATAAAAAACATCACCATTTATTTTCCTAAAAATATGGCTATCTGGAGCTATGGAAAGAATTCTTTAGGACTCCAGAACAAGTTTGAATTAGCAATAGTAGATGAACCATGTGTGTTTGAGTTATCAAGGGTTAAACTTCTATTCCCCTTCAGCCCCCAGGGCCATTTCCCATTCAGTCCCCAGGGTCCGGGGCAGGGTTTAGGGTTCAAAAATTAGGTCACACTCACTTGAAGCAAACTTTTAAGTTCATATCTTAGCAGTTACTTACCAGAACCATTCAGTGTTTGGAATATAATCATAAAATCATATAAAAACTTCATCAAAGAATTGCTTTAAAAACCTTTCACATATTGATGTGTAAACATAATGTAGGTAGACAAGGTGCGAACAGATGAGCTATGCTATCTTGTAACAGCTCTTGTCTTTTGCTAGGTGTTCCTTTAAAAGTATTAAAGTTTGAATGCACAGAGGAAGGTTCTTTGCAGAAAATATGAGATTGACAGAGTCCATTGAGCCAACATAAACCATTACGAAGACACGCCTACTCAAATACATTGTAAATTTTACAGCCGAAAAGAAAAAAAAAAACCCGAAAATTTTAAGATAAAAAAATGTGATATTTTTTTTCTGCTCTAAAATATAGATTTTGGGTACATGTTAGAACTGCCTCATTGAGGTGGTTCTAATGAGTACCCACAATCTACATTTTGGCCAGAAATAAGAAAAATAATATTTACCCTTGTAAACCCCAGTTTTACTGTATAAAAGTGGGGTTCAAGGGGTCAGAATTATATAGGCGTGATTTCATGATGACAGTAATGAAGTCATCTCCAAATCTCTAACACACCTATACCATTAGCAACTCATTTTTAATCTTCAACCTCGTTTGGTTACAATAAAATGGTTCTCTGGCTTATTTTATTCATTGTACACGTTTGTTTTTCACAACTTGACACTGATCATTTTGCGGCGTCTAATCTGGGTCGTCACTGTTTGCCAAAGACCCTGATTTTTGCATGGTATGCATATATTGTATAATAAATATGCATCATGATTTTATCTAACTGAACAGGTTGATAAAAATATGCTTTAATATATTATGCCAATAGATACCACCTCCTTACCAGCCCAAAAAACTACAAAAATGTCACCGCAAAACAGTTGTAAGTTGAGTTACCGCTGTTTTGCGGTAAACTTCTGTTGTGAAAATAATGCAAAACTTGGCAAAAAATGTTGTAACTCAAGAGGTTACAAATATCAAAATAATTAGCAGAGCTAAGTTAAATTACATTTTGTCATGTAATTTCCTTTGTGATTATAAGTTTATATTTTAAAACACAACCCAGCACAATGACTATTTATGAAAAGAAACAGTTTTTTGCTTCTCCTGTAAAGTTTTCAAAAACGGAGTTACCGCAGTTTTGCGGGCAGCCCTCGAATTGTACAACATGCCAGTACAATATCACTACAAAAACAATCTTCACGTGAAAATATTCACCATATTTGCATTATTTGCTGGCTCCCAGTTTGCACATTGTCAATATTGGAAAAACAGGTAACCAGACCCCCCCCCTGACCTTTCAAGGTCAGGGGGTCTGGTTACCTGTTTTTCCAACACTGATAATCTTCAGACTAGGAACCAGCAGATAATGCAAATAAGGTGAATATAGGGCACTATTTGACGTCTGGCGACTTGTTTTTGGCAAACTAAATGGACAATATACATAAAACTGCCTAAAGTAGGGCAAATAACACCCTTACATAATGCGTATGAATACATACGATAAACGGATGATCGTGAACTACTTGGTCGTACCATATTTCACCTAAAATAATTTAGTCGCGCTGGCTTTATCATATCTCTTCTAAAATAATTTAGATGCGCTAAAGCACAAAATAGGCTTCAACAGTATCCATCTCGTAACCTCGTAACAACTATATAAAAGAGAGTGTTTTTTTCATTTGGGTTTTACGACTCTTTTAAGATTATTGCACTCATATCGAACCGGTCAGTAATCAGAGGTGGGCGAAAACCGATGTACCCTGAGAAAAACCACCTGGCCTTCCGTTGCAGAACTTGGCGTCTCACATGTGACCGAAGCCAAGCTCGAACCAACAGCGCTCTTATCCACTAGGCCACGGAGTCCCATAAAAGTGGAGTTTAAAGGGGTACAAATTATATAGGTTTCTCATCACGTGAACAAGTCCGTGGAATGAACAACCCCTTACACCCCACTTTATATAGAGAAAACTGGAGTTTACGGGGATAAACAATATTTTTCTTATTTCTGCTCCAAGACATAGGTTGTGGGTACTCGTTAGAACCGCCTCAATGAGGCGGTTCTAACGAGTACCCACAACCTATGTTTGCAGTATAAATAAGAAAAATATCACAGATTTTCGTCAGAAAAGTAGCCATTTTGGAGATGTAAAAGACGTGTTCGTATGTTTCGAACATAAACAAGGAAACGAGTATCATAAAAACTTTCTATTGAATACCCCAAAGTGCTGTTTTAACACATTGTGTGACAGGCAAAACATTTTTGTTTCTCTGTAAAAATAGCGAATATTACAAAACCTCACCTGAAAGATGTCAGACCTAGTTCTGGTTGTTATATCAATTTGGCAAACCTTGTCAGTTTAATGACATACAAGAGAAACAGATACAGCAGAGCGTCATTGGCGTTAACTTAGCATCATAATAACATATTTTGACCTGTCTACGTGGTCATTACGCATACACGCCTATACAAATACATTGCCATCTTTATCGCCGAAAACATGAAAATTCTATGATGAAAAATTGTGATATTTTTCTTATTTCTGCTCCAAATATAGATTGTGGGCACTCGTTAGAACCGCCTCATCGAGGCGGTTCTAACGAGTACCCACAATCTATATTTTAGAGCAAAAATAAGAAAAATAAGATATACCCCCGGAAACCCCAGTTTAACTATATAAAAGTGGGGTTCAAGGGGGTCAAAATGATATCGGCGTGTTTTTGTGATGGTGTTAGGACATGAAGAACACAAACCGGCATGCTCAACTACGGGGAGTGGCAAGAGTTATAGAAACTAGAGGTATTGAAGTATTCTGAGCAGCGAACACAGTGGTACTGACCAGACTTCGTGGATGTGCAGCTATTTTATGTACCTATGAGAATTCAGCCCGTTAAATGCAATATTATGCAGATAACTAGGAAGAGAACTAATAAAATTGAGACTTCTTACACCTTAGAGGGAACGGTCCTCGAGAATGTGGATTCCATTAAATACCTTGGTGTTACAATCACGCACTACACATATTAGCTACATGTGTACTAAGGCAAATAGAACGCTTGGTTTCCTGAGGCGAAATCTTCATCAGTATCCCCAGGATGTAAAAGAGGCAGCGTTTAAAGGATTTGTTCGCCCAATCTTTGAATTTGGTAGTTGTATCTGGGAGCCCAGTGGGGTGGTCCTTTTGAAGAAATTGAAAATGGTTCAGAATAGAGCTGCTAGATTTGTAACAAGTAATTACTGCTTTGAAACTGAATGCATGCCTGGAATACTAGGACAATTAAGATGGGAGTCTCTCAAGAAAAGGAGAAAAGACAGTAGGCTCATACTGTAATACAAAGGTCTAAAGGGTTCTGCCAGCATTCCAGCAGATGACCTTGTTCCCCCAGCTAGACACTGTTGAAATCATCATTCAATGGCGTTTCAGACCCTTACTGCAAGAACTGATATTCTTTCCCCGAACCATTAGAGATTGGAATGCCCTTCTCGATTCGATTATTCCGACTGCAGAAGGTGCTGAGGATTTACCTCTTTGGTTAGAGCAGGATACTAACTTCCCATATCACAGGTCATTGTGTATAAGTGTTATTTGACAGGTCACCAGCAACAATTCTGATTCTGATTCCTATAGTTCTTAATTGAGACTTATGCTGTTTCGTTTTATCCTTAAATGTCAATATTTTTGCAAACAGTCTAGACCCTGATCAGACGGAACGAGTGCGCTGTCGGTTCTGAGTCTACACTGTTTGCAAACACTTAAGGCCCTTCAGACACCCCCACCCCCGACTCTACTATTTTTATCAATAAAAGAACATAGTAAAAAATAAAACATCGACCCTACCATTTTCAATTTCCGCCCTACCCAGTGTCGCTTTTGTATTTTCCCATAGTAATTTTGCGTTTTAAGGACATTTTTGTAGTTTTTGGCATTTAGTACCTTCCAAAATACAGAGCGGACTTTTTTGAGCATCTAAAATGAATTATGATATACAGTGCAAGTCTCAACATGACAATTTTAATAACAAAAAAAAAACATGTACCAAAACAAAAACACATAAAAAATATAGGCCCGACCCTGTGTTTTTTTCGGGAGAAAGAATACAAAAAAAAAAAATAAAAAAAAGTTTCTCCTACCCACAACCAATTTTTTTTCAGCATGTTAGCAAAAACACAGCTATTTTGTTTTTCGCCGAATGTGGCAGTACAAGAGTCTTTTCCGTGTCTTTTAGACAGCAAATCCTTTTTACCGAGAGCTCTGACGTAAGAGGAGGGATATGAAAAGCGCTGCTATAAATAACCGTTAACTTGATTTTGTACATGTTCAGCGATAGACAACTAGACAACAGAGCAGACGAAAAGCTTCTTAGGGTCGATTGATAAACAATCGATCCGAAATGTTCCCCGGAAAAGCTACGAAATAATACACAGTCATCTCAAGCCACCGTAAAGACAGGAAAGAAAAACTTGTGACTTGAAGCAAATAAAGAAACTCAATAAAATATATTACAACACTGACCGCACTGATGGATCGATTGTCTCTGAGTTAAATGTGAGAAAATGGCCCTGAACGGGACTTAAACTGATTCGTTTGACGCTTAAGTTCTTGTCGTTTAAGACAAACAGTGAATGCATGTGCCATTAGCAGACGCCACATATCAGATAGCCTTATATTACGCTGCTCTCCGACGTCACAGTGACAAGAAAGGCGTTGCTATAAATAATCATTTCCCGAATTTTGTTTGTTTGTTTGTGAAAATAGAAGGCGAAAAGCTACTACTGATAATTTAATCGAAACATTTGGTAGCATGACTTACATGCTAGTGATAAACCATATACAGTAAAAAATTCCTTTACTAAGATCACCTTTAGGACTCTTCAAAAGTGGTATTGGTCTTTAAGACCACTTTTGAACAGTCCGAAAGGTGGTCTGTAACCAGAGGACGCTGTGTATTTGGAAACACAAAGGAAGAATAACAGAAACTTTCTAAATAAGCTTATCATTGCAGAATTAGTCTTTTTCCTTCTTTATGCTTTGTAAATGTCTTTTTTTCTATATATGTTTGAACCATCGGACGGATGAACGGATTTTTTTTTCCAAAATTGCAGGAGCATTTGTTTGTTTGCTTGTTTTGAGGTTTGACGTCCCGTCCACATCGACACTTACTCTAGGTCATGTTGGAGACGTTCCTTTCAATTTTGTGGGACTTTTACCCGGCACCGAGATGAAATGACATCTCAAGCCCTTCCGCTCAATGAATCCGAAAGGGTTTATATGCATGGACGGACCGCCTCGCCACTTTGCATGGGCAGGCTTAGACTTTCTAAAGGGTTAACCAGTACTCGTGTGCGGTCGGTTTCAGCTCTGCGTGGAAGCATCATGCAGCCCAATCTATTTCTCCTAGCCCCGGTGGGCGGATGCGGACATTTAAGGAGAAAAGGTGTAAATAGATAAATACGTTAGAAGGCTCATATAGTTTGTTAATTGCATGGCCATTAGAAAATGAAATCAAAATATCTAGACAGAATACCATTTCTAGTTCATTTCAGGGGAAAACGTAAAATACTGTCAAAGTAAGGACCGATTGGAGAAAAACCCATATGATTTACATATGTCGTTTGCACACCATGTCGTTTTGTCGGGTCGAAACAGGTTGTGCATTGAGAAAGCTGACCGCGGTTGAAGTGATTGGTTGATTAGTTGAATGACTGACTGATTGATTGTATTGGGATTTAACGACACGTCAACCTTTGTGAGTCATTTTATATTATCTCCTTAAGAAAAGGGACCCAAGACTTAGTACAGGAAAAGTGGTTGAATAACACATTCTTCCTTACCTGTTGCAAGCAGACCTTGCCGTACTGTAAGCCATTATTGATCTGATGCCCCAGGATGTGTCGGCGCGGGGGTGTGTGGGGGTATATTTTTCTTGATTCGGCTTAAAATATAGAATGTGGGTACCTCAATGCGGCGTTTAAACGGACCACTACAGTATATTGTTTATAAGGAACGCTAAAAGAAAAACAAGAGGGCCATGATGGCCCTGGATCCCTCACCTGATCCACACTATAGAAATGAAATGGTAGGTAATATAGTAAGGTGCCTTGTCAGAAGGAAAATACATGCCAAATATGAAGGCTCTATCTCGGACGGTTCAAAAGTTATGATAAGTAACTCAAAGGTCAAGGTCACAGGTCAAACTTTTTGTATGATGGTGAAGTTATTTTCACAAGGAATATACATTCCAAATATAAAGGCTCTATCTCAAAGGGTTCCAAAGTTATGATTAAGTAAGTCACAGATCATGGTCACAGGTCAAAAAAGTTTTCCTGAGTGGGAAGACCTTGTCACAAGGAACATACATGCCAAATATGAAGGCTCTACCTTAAATGGTTCAAAAGTTATGACAAAAACGGTCAAAGGTCAATGACCGGTCACAGATCAAAAATTTTGCATGGTTGGGAAGCCCTTGGCACAAGGTACCTACATGCCAAACATGAAGGCTCTATCTTAAATGGTTCAAAAGTTATGAGAAAGAAGGTGAAAGGTCAAGGTCACAGGTCAAAATTTTGTTATGGGTGGAACGTCCTTGTCTAATATAGTAAGGTGCCTTGTCGGAAGGAAAATACGTGCGAAATATGAAGGCTCTACCTCAAATGGTTCAAAAGTTATGATAAAGTAGGTCACATGTCAAGGTCAAAGTCACAAATTATTTTTGGATGAATAGGAAGCCCTTGTCCTAAGGAAACTACTTGCCTAATATGAAGGCCCTATCTCAAATGCTTCAAAATTATGACAAAGTAGGTCAACGGTCAAGGTCATTAGACAAAATGTGGATGTATGGATGGGAAGACCTTTTCACAAAGAACATACATGCCAAATATGAAGGCACTATCTCAAATCGTTCAAAAAGTATAATAAAGTAGCTCAAATGTCAAGGAAAAGGTAACATATCATTTTATATATGAATAGGAAGCCCTTGTCGCAAGGAACCTACATGCCAAATATGAAGGCTGTATCTCAAATGCTTTAAAAGTTATGACAAAGTAGGTCAGAGGTCAAGGTGATGGGACGAAAGTTTTGAATGGTTGAGAAAGGAACATACATGCCAAATAAGAAGGCTCTATCTCATATGGTTCAAAAGTTATGATAAAGTAGGTCACAGGTCAAGGTCACAGGTCAAATCTTTATATCAATGAGAAGCCCTTGTCACAAGGAACCTACATGCCAAAAATGAAGGCTCTATCTCAATCGGTTCAAAAGTTACGACAAAATTACCTACTGATCTAAATTTTTATTTGACATGAGCCATATTCGAACTTAACTGAGATATTGTCCAGATGATCATTCTGACCAAGTTTTATGACGATTTGACTAAAACTGTGGCCTCTAAGAGTGTTCAAAACGTGTTTCTATGATTTGACCTGCTGACCTACTTTTTTACCCGACATGACCCATATTCAAACTTGACCCAGATATGTTCAAGATGATCATTCTGAGCTAATTTGATGATGGTCGGACCAAAACTGGGGCCTCTAGTTTGTTCACAAGATTTTTCAACGATCTGACCTACTTACTGACGAGACATGACCCATATCCGAAATTAACCGAGATATTGGCAAATGATCATATTGAGCAAGTTTGATGATGATCGGACCAAAACTGTGGCGCCTAGTGTGTTCAGAAGGTTTTTCTATGATTTGACCTACTGACCTATTTTTTGAACCGACATGACTCATATTCGAATTTGACTGGGGCATTGTCTGGGTAAGTTTGTTGATGATCGGACCAAAACTGGGGCCTCTAGTGTGTTGACAAGTTTTTTCTATGATTTGACCGACTGACCTACTTTTTGACCCGACATGACCCATATTCAAACTTGATGAGATATTGTCAAGATGATCATTCTTGGCAAGTCTGATGATGATCGGACCCAAACTGTGGCCCCTAGTGTGTTCAGAAAGTTTTTCTATGATTTGACCTACTGACCTACCTTTTGACCCGACATGACCTATATTCGAATTCGACCGAGATATTGTCAAAAAATCATTCTGAGCAAGTTTGATGATGATCCGACCAAAACTGTGGCCTCTAGTGTGTTCACAAGTTTTCTATGATTTGACCTACTGACCTACATTCCAACCCGACATAACCCATATTCGAACCTGACCGAGACATTGTCAAGATGATCATTCTGGGCAAGTTTGATGATGATTGGACCAAAACTGTGGCCTCTAGTGTATTCACAAGGTTTTTCTATGATTTGACATAATGAACTATTTTGTAATCTGACATGACCTATATTCGAACGTGACCGAGATATTGGTAAGGTGATCTTGGGAGCAAGTTTGATGATGATCGGACCTAAACTGTGGCCTCTAGTATGTTCACAAGGTTTTTCTCTGAGTTGACCTACTGACCTACTTTTAGACCCGACATGACCCATATCCGAACTTGACCGAGATATTGTCAAGATGATCGTTCTGGGCATGTTTGATGATGTTTGGACCAAAACTGTGGCCTCTAGTGTATTCACAATGTTTTTATTTGATTTGACCTACTGACCTACTTTGTGACTGGACATGACTGATATTCGAACTTGACCAAGATATTGTCAAGATGATCATTCTGAGCAGGCTTGATGATGATCGGACCTAAACTGTGGCCTCTAGTGTGTTCAGAAGGCAATTTTTTTATTTGACCTACTGACCTACTTTTTGACCCGACATGACTTATATTGGAACTTGACCGAGATATTGTCAAAAATATCAATCTGAGCAAGTTTGATTATATCCGACCAAACCTGTAGCCTCGAGTGTGTTCACCAGGTTTTTCTCTGATTAACCTACTGACCTACTTTTTGACCCGATATCACCAATATCCGAACTTGACTGAGATATTGTCAAGATGATCGTTCTGGGCATGCTTGATGATTGGACCAAAACTGTTGCCTCTAGTGTATTCACAAGGTTTTTATTTGATTTGACCTACTGACCTACTTTGTAACCGGACATGATCCATATTCGAACTTGACCAAGATATTCTCAAGATGATCATTCTGAGCAAGTTTGACAAAACCTGTGGCCGGTAACTTGTTCACAAGACTTTTCTATGATTTGACCTTTTGACCTACTGTTTGACCCGACCTGACTCATTTTCTCAAACTTGACCTAGATTTTGTCAAGATGATCATTCTGGGCAATTTTGATGATGATTGGACCAAAACTGTGGCCTCTGGTCTGTTCACAAGGTTTGTATGATTTGACCTACTGACCTACTTTTTCAACCGACATGACTCACATCGAACTTGACAAAGATATTGTCAAGATGATCATTCTGAGCAATGATTGGACCATTCTGAGCAATGATTGGAGCAATGATGATTGGACAAAAACTGTGGCCTCTAGTGCGTTCAAAAGGTTTTTCTGTGATTTGACCTACTGAACTACTTTTTGACCCGGGATGACCCATATTCGAACTTGACCGAGATATTGTCAAGGTGATCATTCTGAGCAAGTTTGATGACGATCGGACCAAATTGAAAACTACGGCCCCTAGAGTGTTCACAAGGTTTTTCTATGATTTGACCTACTGACCTACTTTTTGAACCGACATGACCTTAATTCGAACTTGACCGAGATATTGTCAAATATATCACTATGAGCATGATTGATGGTGATCCGACCAAAACTGTGGCCTCTAGTGTGTTCACAAGGGTTTTCTACGATTCGACCTACTGACCTACATTTTGACCCGACATGACTCATATTCAAATCTGACCGAGATATTGTCAAGGTGATCATTCAGAGCAAGTTTGATGACGATCGGATCAAACTGAAAACTAAGGCCTCTAGAGTTTTCACAAGTTTTTTTCTATGATTTGCCCTGCTGGCCTACTTTCTAACCCGACATGACCCATATTCGAACTTGATCGAGATTTTGTCAAGATGATTATTCTGAGCAAGTTTGATGATGATAAGACCAAATTAGTGGCCTCTGGTCTGCTCACAAGGTTTTTCTGTGATTTGACCCACTGACCTACTGTTTCAACCGACATGACCCATATTCGTACTTGACCGATATATTGTCAAGATGATCATTCTGAGCAAGTTTGATGATGATCGGACCAAAACTGTGGCCTCTGGTCTGTTCACAAGGTTTTTCTATGATTTGACCTTATGACCAAGTTTTTGATCGGACATGACCCATATTCGAACTTGACCTAGATATTGTCAGTACGATCATTCTGAGCAAATGTGATGAAGATCGGACCAATAATGTGGCCTCTAGTGCGTTCACAAGGTTTTTCTATGATTTGACCTACTGGCCTACTTTTTGACCCGACATGACCCATATTCGAACTTGACCACGATATTATCAAGATGGTCATTCTGGGCGAGTTTGATGATGATCGGATCAAAACTGTGGCCTATAGTGTGTTCACACGGTTTTTCTCTGATGTGACCCACCGACCTACTTCTGACCCGACATGACCCATATTCGAACCTGACCAAGATATTGTCAAGATGATCATTCTGAGCCAGATTGGTGATGATCGGATCAAAACTGTAGCCTCTAGGATGTCACAAGGTTTTTCTCTGATTTGACCTACTGACCTACTTTTTGACCCGACATGACCCATATTCAAACTTGACCGAAATATTGTCATGATGATCATTCTGACCAAGTCTGACTGATGATGATTGGCCCAAAACTGTGACCTCTATTGTGTTCACAAGAAAAGTTTATGCACGGACGGACGCACGACGGACGATGGACAAAAAGTAATCCCAAAAGCTCACCTCGTCACAACGTGACAGGTGAGCTAAAGCAATAAGCAAACAGTGAGAAGCCTGATCAAACGCCGTTTTCTGTGACGTCTTTTCTGGGTCGATATTGTTTCCATGGGTTCAAGTTCAGCCCCGCTTTTTTAACTAAATGCTCTGACGTCACAGTAAGCTCTGATACACGGATATTGTACAGGGTTTGCGACAGTCACGCGGACAAAAGCAATCGGGAAGCTTCTGTATAAAGTAACTTTGTTGTGGAACTGCAATGTACATGTTTTCCCATATGATGCAATGAATGGCCGACAGAGACAGCTGTTTAATGCAAATGTGAGACAAATGGAAATCTTAACTTGTCATGCAAATAAATTTACTAGTGAAGTGTTTGCAATGTTATGCTTCTCTTCAATGTTTCTTTTTTATTTTTCTTTCTTTATTTATTATTTGGTTTACTGTAGACAATCGTGATGTTCTGCAAAGGAAGATCATAGGGGTTTTCTAAGGGTACACATTTTTCGTCCACCTCTGATGCGACCGGCTCGAAATAAGTGAAATTATCTTGAAAAGGCCATAAACCGAAATCATACAAACAAATGAAAGGAACAAAAGATGCTAGTGATCATGCAACACGTTTTAACGAGATAGCCATACTAGAGACAAACTTTACGTGAATATTTATACACCACATTATAAACAAACATCACGTCCCCTTTGAGCTGTCCGTTTTAGCCATACATAACGATAACACACCCGTGCGATATAGTGCTTTTTTCACATCTCCAAAATGGCCGTTTTCCTGATGAAAATCCGTTATATTTTTCTTATAAATACTGCAAACATAGGTTGTGGGTGCTCGTTAGAACCGCCTCAAATAAAAAAAAAACTTCAACACACCCCTTTAAGACTGTAACAGTTGTAAATCTATATGAATAGCTCGCTCATATAAGGCGCATGATGCTAAACCAAACGTGTACCCCTTTAACACCATCATAAAGCTAAATACAACGCTCGTTCCTAGAAGGCCATGACTTTCGTTAAGCTATACGAGTAGATTGTCGCTATAAGACTGTCCTAGGTTACACGTAACTCTCGAGCTTTAAAGACTGTCATAAAGCTACAAGCATCACTCGCCGCTATAAGACTGTCGTAAAGCTACACCCAAATGCTCCTCCCTACGACTGCCATAAAGCTGCACGCAATGTTCGCCCCTTTGAGACTGTCACAAAGGTACTCCAATGCCTGTCCATTTTGAGACTGCCATAAAACTATACGCAACACACGTACATTTAAGACTGTCATAAAGCTGCACGCAGCGTACGTCCCTTTAGGACTGGCATGAAGCTACACGCAATGCTCGACCCGTTTAGACTATCATAAAACTATATGCAGTACTCGTCCCTTTCAGACTGTCATAAAGCTACACGCAATGTACATTCATTTAAGACTGCCGTTAAGCTACACGAAATGCATGTATCTTTTGAGACTATCATAAAGCCATCCGCAGTAGACGTCCCTCTACGACTGTCATAAAGCTTCACGCAACGCACACCCCTTTTAGACTGTGATAAAACTTCACACAACGCACGCCCCCTTAGAGCAACACGCAATGCGCACCTTCTATACTATTTAAGAGTGCAATAAAGCTATACGAAATGCTCGTCCGTGTAAGACTGTAATAAAGCTATACACAATACTTACCCCTTTTAGACTGTCATAAACTTATACGTCCCTTTAAGGCCTCATAAAGCGACATGCAATGTTCGTCCCTTTAAGCTGCCGTCAAGCATTATGCAATGTTCGTCCCTTAAAGACTACCACAAAGCTACACGCATTGCTCGTCCGAAAGCTACACGCAATGCTCGTCCCTTTAAGACTGTGATAAAACCGCACGCAATGCTCGTCCCTTTAAGAGTATCATAAAGCTACTCGCAGTTTTCTCAGCTTTAAGATGGACATAAAGCTACACGTAATGCTCGTCCCTTTTTAGACTGTGATAACGCTACACGCAATGCTCGTTCTTTTCACACTGTCATAAAACTTTATGCCTTGTCCGTTACTGATGGGCGGCGGCTGATGGATTAATCGGTGGGCTTGTACTGGAGAAATTCAGCAGAAACTTCTGTGAGGGAGAGAATATGGGTGGGGATGGGTCCCAACTGTTCCTCATTTTTTCATTTAAATCTGGGTGCATAGTTGGGAGTCATAAAGCAGAAGTGGAGCGGAAAGAATCTGGTCCTGTCATCGAGTATAGTAGCAATGTAGCCTTGGCGTTGGAAATAGGAGATCCATTTCCATTAAACGTCCCCTTGTAGGGCTCCAAGGAGGGTGGGGCGCATAGCTATCGAATAAAAAATTATCACCATCCAACACTAGGAAAAGAGCATTTTTAGATTTATCCGATGACGACCCGGAACCGACTTTCATTTTCAAAGCAAATGACAATTTCGCTCGATTTTTAGTGATTTCGAGCAAGGAAGATAAAGCCGTTACAACTCTTTCTCCTTTCGTAATTGAAAAACAAATAGAATCATTAATTGGAACGCCAAAAAACGTCAAAAAACTAAAAAATGGAACACTTTTAATAGAAACCAACAGAAAAACACAAACCGAAAACCTTCTAAAAGTAAACAAATTCTTTAATATGAACGTCTCTGTCACGGAGCATAAAACACTCAACCCTTGTAAAGGAATTACCCGTGACAGAATGCTAAAACACGAATCAGAAGCCAGCATAATCGAATATCTAAAAGAACAAGGTGTAACGGCGTGTAAAAGATTTAAAGTAAAAAAAAGACGGAAATCTCATTGAAAAAAAATACACTTCTTCTCACTTTCAACTCTACTTCCTTGCCGAAATCGCTGAAAATCTTCTACAGGATAATACCGGTCGAAATCTACGTGCCCAATCCTCTGCGTTGTTTCAATTGTCAGAGGTTTGGGCATCACGAAAATGATTGTACTGTCCCTGACGGATCTGTTTGTGAGAAGTGTGGTGGTACCGACCATCACACTACCAACTGCAAGAAATCTCCAAAATGTGTGAACTGCGGAAAAGATCATTTGTCTAAATCCAATGTCTGTGAAGTTTGAAAAACCGAAAAAGAAATCATGAAAATTAAAGTTACACAAAACGTCACCTATTTAGAAGCAAAGAAAATACAACAAAACAAACCAGAAAACACATTCGCCAAAGTTGTCAAATCCCTTGCCAGTAAACCTGAAACAAAAGAAACATCAACACAATGTACGAAAAAAGATTTTGAAATTAAACCCCATTCTAAAGTTATTACCTCTTCTGTAAAACCCAAAACCACATCGTCACAACCTACATCTTCACAACCTACTACATCGTCACAACCTACTACATCTACTCATCATTCAAGAACAGAATCTAGACAAACTTTACAGACCAGTTCACAACCTAACGGCAAACATTCTAGCAGATCTCACTCCCGATCCACGTCGGGGACAGCAGATCAAAAAGAAAAAAAACGGCAAAGAAAAGCATAAAGGATCAAACCCAAACAGTAAAGGGGCGTCTGCTGATCCAGTAAAACTGGCTAATCAGTACGGCGCCCTTGAGGACATGGAGTTGGACGTTGATCCCTCCACGTTCTCAATGCCTAACAAAAGATAAAGGATTAAATTCCTTGTTTTAATCTTCTCGCCATTCAACCATGGATAAGAAGTCAATAATTCAATGGAATTGTCGAGTCCTGAAAGCCAATTTTAACGAACTTTTAATTTTAACTACACTTTTTTTTCCTAATGTCATTTGTCTCCAAGAAACTTTTTTGAAAACTACAGATAATATTAATTTCAAAGGTTACAGTATGTACAATCATATCACAACTGATAATCAGAAGGCATCAGGAGGTACATCAATCCTGGTAAAATCTGACGTTCCTCATAGGAAAATAGGTAAACACTAATTTACAAGCTGTTGCTGTAAACGTCACTTTATCCAAATCCATAACGATTTGTTCTGTTTACCTTCCACCACACTATAATTTTTCTAAACAAGAATTAGAAAATTTAACAAATCAATTACCTAGTCCTTATATATTATTAGGAGATTTTAATAGTCACAGCAAATTATGGGGTTGCTCGGATACAAATGACAAAGGAGAAATCATAGAAAATTTTATTGCTGAAAATGATTTATGTTTATTTAACGATAAACAACCAACATATCTTCATTCTCCCACAAGAAATTATTTTGCTTTAGATCTTTCAATTTGCTCTCCAAATATTTATCTAGATTTTGATTGGTCTGTTGTGGACGATCTCCATGGGAGCGATCATTTTCCGATAGTAATTGACGAAATTGCATCGACCCATGAGGATCGTCACCCCAGATGGAATTTGAGTAAAGCAAATTGGGAAAATTTTAATCAATTATGTAATGAAAAACTCGACCCTGAACTTTTTAAAACTGCAAGTGATATACAAGATTTTACTGATGAATTGATTGATATTGCTGAAAAATGTATTCCTAAATCCTTGACTTTTTCAAACAGAAACAGACCTTGGTTTAATGACGAAGTTAAAACTTCAATCAATAAAAGAAAATCTGCATTACGAAAATTCAATAAACAACCAACAAAAGAAAATCTTATCCATGCCAAACACATGCGAGCTAAAGCTCGCAAAACAATAAAATCGGCCAAAAAAGCATCTTGGCAGCAATACGTCTCCAAACTGAATACCAGAACACCGACTAAGAAAATATGGGACATGAGTCGAAAAATTAGTGGCAAAAACAAATCAAATAAACATGTCCATATCAAATCGAACGGAAATATATGTTCAACGGCTAAGGCATTTCGAATGCCTTGGGGGAAAATTTTCAGAAAAATTCCTCTAGCTTAAATTATTCAGAAAATTTCCAAAATATTAAACAAGAACAAGAGAAAAAGAATTTAAATTTTTCATCATTAAATCATGAAAAATATAATTTACCTTTCACTACTAAAGAATTATTAGATGCTCTCCATAAATCTCATGATACTGCTGTTGGTCCTGACGACATACACTATCAAATTTTAAATCATTTACCCAACAAGGCATTGGAAACATTTTAAAATATTCTAAATGATATTTGGATCACTGGAAAATTCCCTGAAAACTGGAGAAAAGCTACCATTATTCCTATTCCGAAACCTAATAAAGATCATACTGAAGCCACTAATTACAGACCTATTGCTTTGACAAGTTGCTCATGTAAAACATTGGAGAGAATGATTAATGATAGGTTGGTTTGGTTCTTAGAATCAAACCAGCTTATCACTAAATTTCAAGCTGGTTTTAGAAAAAACAGCTCTACTTATGATCATTTGATTCGCTTAGAATCATTTATACGTGATGCCTTTATCAAAAAAGAACATGTCGTAGCTGTTTTCTTTGACCTAGAAAAGGCCTATGATACGACTTGGAAATATGGCATCATGAAAGATTTACACAACTTGGGCCTTAAAGGCCGATTGCCACTTTTTGTTCAAAATTTCTTTTCCGATCGAACATTTAATGTTCGCAAAGGAAATACATTATCGGACACATTTGATCAAGAACAAGGTGTACAACAAGGTAGTATTTTATCACCAACCTTGTTCAGCATAAAAATTAATAATATAGTTAAATGTGTAAAAGACCCAGATTGTTCGCTTTTTGTTGACAATTTTGAATTTTTTATCGTTCCAAAAATATGGAACCCATTGAATTTAAACTGCAAAGGTATTTAAATAATATAGAAACTTGGGCAACAGAAAATGGTTTTAAATTTTCTAAAACAAAAACTCAGTGTGTTCATTTCTGCCAAATTCGAAAGTTGCATTTAGATCCAGTTTTAACAATATACGGCAGTCCAATTCCAGTCGTCACTGAGGCGAAGTTTTTGGGTCTTTTATTTGATAGCAAATTGTCTTTTATTCCTCATATCAAAGCTTTGAAAGCTAAATGTTTAAAAGCTCTTGATATTCTTAAAGTCCTGTCCAGTTCCGACTGGGGAGGAGATCGCACTGTTCTTTTAAATCTTTATAGATCTTTAATTCGTTCCGAATTGGACTATGGTTCCATAGTCTATGGATCTGCTAGGAAATCTTATTTAAAATCTTTAGATACTATACATCATCAAGGTTTACGTCTAGCACTAGGTGCATTTCGCACTTCACCTATTGAAAGTCTTTATGCTGAATCAAATGAACCATCACTTTATGTAAGAAGAGAGAAATTGTCTCTTCAATATGCTACCAAATTAGCTGCTAATCCACGAAATTCAGCATATGACTCGGTTTTTAATCCAAATTATGAAACATTCTACAATAACAAACCATCTGCTATAAAACCTCTTGGCCTGAGAATAAAACCGTTACTAGAAGAGGCCAATATAAATATTAAAAATATACGATCGTTTTCTTTTCCATCGAAAGAACCATCGGTGTTGAAACCACCAATGATAATTTTAGATTTAGAAAAAAATAAAAAAATCCGAAGTAGAATCGCATATTTTTAAGAATGAATTTTTAGAAATCAAATCCAATTTTAAACATCACATTCCCATTTATACTGACGGTTCGAAACAAGATGAGAAAGTTGCTTGTTCTGTCATTAGTCCGAATTTCACTGATAGCATTAGATTACCCGATAATAGTTCTATTTTTACTGCTGAAGCGAAAGCAATTGATGTTGCACTGCATCATATTAGAGATCAGTACGAAAAACAATTTATCATTTTTCAGATTCTCTTTCAGTTCTAAAGGCTCTTAAAGATCAACAGCACAGAAATCCCTTAATTCAACAAATTTTAAGAAAATTCCACTATCTTTCTCTCTCCAAGGAGATTATTTTCTGCTGGATTCCCAGTCACATCAATATTCGTGGAAATGAGTTGGCGGATTTAGAAGCTAAATCTGCTTTATCTTTGCATGTTACAAATTTTAAAATCCCTTTTTCAGATTTTAAATCTAACATTAATAAATATATCAAAAACAAATGTCAATCTATTTGGGAAAAAGAAACCGATAATAAATTATTCAAAATAGAACCTAATTTTCACAGTAAATGCTCTTTCTCAAATTGCACGACCCGCAGAAAAAGCAACCGACTGAAGTCGGTTTTTTCTAAGAGTGCCCTAAAATCACCGTGTCATTCTGTCATTCTGTCAATCTGTCAGTCTGTCATTCTGTCTGTCCGTCCGTAACCCGTTTGTGAAAATTGGTGATAGTGACTTAACCGCTTGGAATATTTAGACAATTTTTGGCATACTGATAGATATCAATGAGATCTAACCAATGAACTTACGAAATATTACATTCCATTTAGTATAGCCTCGCCGAGGCGAAAAATGTGAAAATTTTCGAACATTTTTGAACTGCTTCTCCTCGGAAACCGTTGGGCCGATTGAAGTCAAATTTCATATGGAGCCTCTATGGGATGGGGGAAACCAAAATTTGCTCATGGGGTCAAGGTCACATGACCAAAATGGCCGCCAATCCATATATGGTTTGTCTGTCTGTCCGTCCGTAACCCGTAAGTGAAAATTGGTGATAGTGACTTAACCGCTTGGAATATTTAGACAATTTTTAGCATACTGATAGATATCAATGAGATCTAACCAATGAACTTGAGAAATATTACATTCCATTTAGTATAGCCTCGCCGAGGCGAAAAATGTGAAAATTTTCGAAATGCTTCTCCTAGGTAACCGTTGGGCCGATTGAAGTCAAATTTCATATGGAGCCTCAATGGGATAGGGAAACCAAAATTTGCTCATGGGGTCCAGGTCACATGACCAAAATGGCCGCCAAGCCATATATGGTAAAAACCCTTCAAAAATAGTCTTCTCCAGAACCACTGGGCAGATTTCCACGAAACTTGATAAATAGCATCTGGGATGTAGGCCTATCACAAATTGCTAAAATGGTGACCCTGGGTTGACCTTGACCTTCTTTGGGTCCGTCCGTTACCCGTTTGTGAAAATTGGTGATAGTGACTTACCCGCTTGGAATATTTAAACAATTTTTGGCATACTGATAGATATCAATGAGGTCTAACCAATGAACTTACGAAATATTACATTCCATTTAGTATAGCCTCGCCGAGGAGAAAAATGTGAAATTGTTCGAACATTTTTGAACTGCTTCTCCTCGGAAACCGTTGGGCCGATTGAAGTCAAATTTCATATGGAGCCTCTATGGGATGGGGGAAACCAAAATTTGCTCATGGGGTCAAGGTCACATGACCAAATGGCCGCCAATCCATATATGGTTTGTCTGTCTGTCCGTCCGTAACCCGTTTGTGAAAATTGGTGATAGTGACTTAACCAATTGGAATATTTAAACAATTTTTGGCATACTGATAGATATCAATGAGATCTTATCAATGAACTTGCGAAATATTACATTCCATTTAGTACAGCCTCGCCGAGGCGAAAAATGTGAAAATTTTCGAACTGCTTCTCCTCGGAAATCGTTGGGCCGATTGAAGTCAAATTTCATATGGAGCCTCTACGGGATGGGGGAAACCAAAATTTCCTCATGGGGTCCAGGTCACATGACCAAAATGGCCGCCAAGCAATATTTGGTAAAAACCCTTCAAAAATAGTCTTCTCCAGAACCACTGTGCAGATTTCCACGAAACTTGATAAATAGCATCTGGAACGTAGGCCCATCATTAATTGCTAAAATGGTGACCCTGGGTTGACCTTGACCTTCTTTGTGCCTAGGTAAAACTTTGACACATATGCTTTTGTGTTGGATTTTATCCTGCAAACGATTCAGAATACAGTACTAAAGTATAAGATATATTTTTGCTCCTTACGATAAGGCGCATTTATTGGGGGAACCGTTTTATGTCCAGGTCACATGACCAAAATGGCCGCCATACCCATATATGGTAACACTCATAAAGCTAAAAGCATCCGGCGGGTCGTGCACTTCAGCTGAAGCACTGGTTACAGTAGGAAAGACCAGACTAAAATTACCAGATGCCGTATTGGACACACAAGACTAACTCATTCTTACATATTACAAAACGAACAAGCACCTTTCTGTATATCCTGTAACGAACCGTTCACAGTTAATCACTTTCTCATTTCATGTGTAGAATTTTATCATATCCGCTCAAAATATTTTAATGTTACAACAATGAAAGATCTTTTTAATGACATACCATCTTATCAATTATTCAATTTTCTTAAAGAAATCGGACTTTTTAACAAACTGTAATCATCAATATTTTAACTTTTAAACTTCAATAACAATTTTATATCTAATACCTAATTATTTTTAGACGCTATATGCCCTATTAGGGTTGAGCGTCTTTAAACAAAATATCCATCCATCCATCCATTGCCCGTTACTTTAAGACTGTCATAAATCTACACGCAATTATCGTCGTTCTAAGTCTGTCACAAAACTACACAATACGATAGCCCCTTTAAGACTGTCATAAAGCTACACGCAATTTTCGTCCCTTTTGAAACTGTCATTAATATACACGCAATGCTCGTCCCTTTAAAACTGCCATAAAGCTTAACAAAATTTCCGTCCCTTTAAGACGGCCCAAAACACGCAAGTCCATTTAAGACTTCAGAAAGCTACGCGCAATGCACGTCCCTTTAGCACTGCCATAAAGCTACAAGCAATGCTCGCCCGTATAAGACTGCCATAAAGCTATACGCACTGCGCGCCCCTTTAAGACTGTCATAAAGCTAAACACAAAGGACGTCCCTTTAGGACTGTCATAAAGCTACACATAGTGTTTGTCCCTTTAAAATTGTCATAAAGTTCATTACGAAAACACGCCTATACAAATACATTGTATCCTTTATCGCCGAAAAAAATGAAAATTTTAGGATGATTTCTCATCTCTGCTCAAAACATAGATTGTGGCGCTCGTTAGAACCGCCTCGATGAGGCGGTTCTAACGAGTACCCACAATCTATGTTTTAGAGCAGAAATAAGAAAAATAAGGTTTACCCCTGTAAACCCCAGTTGTACAATACAAAAGTGAGGTTCAAGGGGGTCAAAATTATATAGGCGTGTTTTCGTGATGTACACGCATTGCACGTCCCTTTAAGACTGTCAATAAGCTACAGGCAATGTTAGTTCCTTTAAGTCAGTCAAAAAAGCTACACGCAGTGCTCGTCCCTTTAAGACTGCCATTAAGCTACACACAATGCTCGTCCCTTTATAACTGTGATAAATCTACACGCTTTGCTCGCCTGTATAAGAATGTCATAACGCTAGACTAACAGCTCGTCGCAGTGAGACTGTCGCTAAGCTACACAAAAAAACTGTTTTACGCTCGTCCCTATAAGACCGTCAAAAAGCTGCACGCAACGCTCGTCCATTTAAGACGTCACAAAGCTACATAAAATGCTCATCCATTTAAGACTGTCACAAACCTGCATAAAATGCTCGCCCATTTAAGACTCACAAAGCTGCATAAAATGCTCGTCTATTTAAAACTCACAAAGCTGCATAAAATGCTCGTCCATTTAAGACTCACAAAGCTGCATAAAATGTTCGCCCCTTTAAAACTGCCATAAAGCTGCACGCAATCCACGTCCCTTTCATACAAAAATAAAGCTATACGCCTTTCGTGTCTTTTGAGGCTGTCATTAAGTTACGAACAATGCTCGCAATAAAGCTGCATGCAACGCTCGTCTGTATAAGACTGTCGTAAAGCTAGACAAAGCTACACCAAACGGTCGTCGTATGCCCCCCCCCCCCGCCCATTTGGGCTGCATGATGCTTCAACGCAGAATCCGACCGCACACGGGAACTGGTAAACCGCTTAAAGGATTTAAAATAGAAGTGGAGGCAATAAGCCTGCTCAAGCAAAGCGGTGCGATTTGGGCCGTCCATGCGTATAAACCCTAGTGTTTCGTTGGGCGACAGGGCTTGAGATGTCATTTCATCTCAATGTCGGGTAAAAGTCCTACAAAATTGGAAGCAACGTCTCCAAAATGACCTTTACAGTGTTGACGGGGACGTTAAACCTCAAATCAACTAACCAACCAAACGCTCGTTCCTGTGTGAAGATCATTAAGCTACCCACTAAACGCTCCGCCTTATAAGAATGTCAAAAAGCTGCACGAGAATCTCTATCTATACGAAACTATTACGAAATCACGCCTATTCAAATATATTGGTAAAATTTTACCACCAAGAAATGAAATTTTTCAGATAAAATCCTGATTTTTTTTTCATATTTCTGCTCAAAACATAGATTGTGGGTACTCGTTAGAACCGCCTCGGTGAGGCGGTTCCAACGAGTACCCACAATCTATGTTTTTGAGGTGAGGCGGTAACGAGTACCCACAATCTATGTTGTTGAGCATAAAGCTACCCCTGAAAACCCCAGTTGTACTATATAAAAGTAGGGTTCAAGGGGGTCAAAATTATATAGGCGTGTTTTCGTGATGCAATCGTGGGTCATTGCTACTTTTTAAAGGAGAAATGTTTGAAACTGTTAATTGTAAGGCAATATATGACCTTTCCCTCTAATACAGTAAGATCACCTTAGCGGCTGTTCAAAAGTGGTCGTTAAAACCACTTTTGAAAGCAATAAATGTGGTCTTTAACTTGGTGTAGATAACACAAAAAACAATACCTGACACCTTCTTTATGTGTTTTTGAATTATTCTATTTTTTATGCATTTTCACAGTACATGTATGGTTTGTAAAATTTATGTATTTATCAGGGATGGATATGTGTCATTGATTTTGTTTTTTCTAAAAAAAAAAAAAAAAAAAAGAAAGAAAGCAAAAAGAAGAAAAATACTCTTATTATGATTTTGCTTTCCTGTAAACTAGGCACCTCATTAGAAAGGTGTACTTAAGATTACGATACCACATCCGGTTTACTTAGCGTATTCAAGTTGATTTTCTGAAGGACAGTTGTGAGCTGTTTCTTATATATACTCCGAACATGGGTAACGGGCGCTCGTTAGAACTGCCTCAATGAGGCGGTTGAAATAAGGACCCACAACCCATGTTTTGAAGCAGAAACAAGAAAGGGGCAGCCTTGCAAGGCCCAGTTTCCAATACACCAGATGTTGATTACAGGGACATCACGTGTCCGTGAAATGAAGACCCCACTAAACCCTACTTTATATAGAGAAAACTTGCGTTTACGGGGGTAAACATTATTTTTTTTTATTTTTACTCCAAGACATAGGTTGTGGGTACTCGTTAGAACCGCCTCAGTGAGGCGGTTCTAACGAGCACCCACAACCTATGTTTGCTGTATAAATAAGAAAATTATCCTAGATTTTCATCAGAAAAGTAGCCATCTTTGGAGATGTGAAAAAATGCACTATGTCGCACGGGTATGCTAGCGTAATGACTGTTTTTTAAAGTGGTAAAAAATGATTAGCGTCTCTGCTTTATCCGGGGTCCCGCTTGATGGATAGACCAAACCGTTAAGGGAATAGTTACTCTTTGTTATTCTAAAAATGCATTCCCTTTTAAACAAGTTGTCGCTGAAAATCGCCAGTGGTTTGTGTAATAAACACCCTGGAAACCCCACCCCCACCCACCCAGGACCCCGCGTGCAGCAAATGGGCTGGGCCACAGACGTACGCAACTTCCTCTAATACAGAGAACAGTGAGGCTGTTAGAGGTATGTTTTTTCTGTAAAATATAGGCTCTTGGTATTCGGTAGAATCGACTCACAGAGGTGGTTCTAACGAGCACACACAGTTGATGTTGGCAGCAGTAATAAAAAATGACACATTTTCATCAGAGCCTATAGAAAATGCATCGCGTCTCATATGCGTGTTACCCTTGTAGAATGAAAATGGTTTGCTTTCGAGTCACATATTAAACCCAGTTAGTAATCATTTACACTGACAGTTTTATTTTATCTCTACCTTGCCAAATTAGGAAAACAAATCAACAAATGTAATATACTTGAGAAATTGTGACTCCGTTTTTCTCCAATGGCAAATGATATACTACTTCAAAGTTACTTTGAAATAATTGTTTGCCTTCTAGACTCTCAAATTGTCCAATATTTAAGGGGAATGGGAACACCTTGCAGGTTTTCCCCGCCATTTTGCAAAGGAAGACAACTTTCGGGACTTCTTGTTTTCCTTTCTATAAGCCCTGTCCCATGGGAAAAGGGGTCTACTCTTAAAGGAAAGAATTTGCTCCTCAGGAGCAAATTCTTTCCTTTAAGAGTTGCCTCCTGTTGACATGGAAAACAAAAATACTTTTGAAGGAGTTGCCTCCCCTGAAGATGTTCCTATTCCCCTTAATCGTTTGTCGCAGTAAAACGAAACTGAGATTAAATGCTATCAAATTTGAACTTGTTTGAAATCATCCGATGAACAAAATTTATCCTATCCTAATGTTTAATGTTTATTTGTAAAGGTCATGAGGGATGTTTTGGATTACGCGATACAATCGCAGTTAAATGGTAATTCTGTTGGGCACACCCGAATGAATTAAAGTGGATTCAATAAATGGACGCTACAATCTGATGCATGCCATCTCAATAGGGGCTTCTCTTAAAGGAGAAAATTTGCTCCCTGCAGGAGCAAATGCTCTCCTTTAAGAGCAACCCCATACATCACTTTTATATAGTAAAACTGGGGTTTGCAGAGGTAAACCTTATTTTTCGTATTTCTGCTTTAAAAAACAGATTGTTGGTACTCGATAGAACCGCCTTCTAACGAGAACACACAATCTCTATCTTGAGCAGAAATAAGAAAAATGTCACAATTTTCCATCTTAAAATTTTCATTTTTTCGGCGATAAAGGTTAAAATGTATTTGTATAGGCGTGTTTTCGTAATGTATGACACGACGTGATTAAAATCAACGTATGAAATTGTAAATGCTCAGTTCGGTATATTATTGGCCTTTTAGGGTCATCATGGATATCAACACCTCAGGCATTCATAAGAACAAGTCAACCTGGTACGAAGTGTTGCAACTCCGTGTGGTCTGAGGTACTGAAGTGTTTCAATAACTACAAAAACAACATTGGTCAAGTTTAGCAATGGAAACTGAAACTATTAGTTTGAGCGGTCAACATAAGTGTTAAAACAATATAAGTAGTGTGCTGCTCGACAGCAATTTAATAGTTTCATAAGCACATGTACAAGGATAACGAAGGCATTTTTGTGAATCTTTAAGACGCCGAGAAAAACTATATTTGAAAATTTCGTCTGCTTTATGTTGTCTGCTGATTTTTTTTTTAATATTAGAGTATACAGGCAAACAGTGTGGGCCCAGATCAGACTGCTCCTAGTCTGATCTGGGTCCACACTGTTTGCAAAATAAAAATAATAATAAATAAATAAATAAATAAATAAATAAAATACTTTTAAGGTAACCGGCAGACGGCAAACCAGACGACAATAGTCGTGATTGACATTTTATGGGTTAAAACATACATGATGATTTCGTGTCGAGACGATTCGGCTGTAGAGAGCCGATTCAACTTAATATTCACAACATAATTCAAGGACTCCTCATTTCGCCTTTCTTTGGGGCTGGCACTGTTAGTTGTGCCAGACAAAAAGGCAGATAATTACGTTGTTGACTAGCATAAAAGCAGCGATTTGATTGACAAATTTTCTAAAATACCGTGCGGGAAATGGGCATTTAATTTTCACCAATTACGCACTGCGTATCGGCCCCCACCCATCGGGGCCTCAAGAAATAGATGGGCTGCATGATGCTTCCACGCAGAGCAGAAACCAACCGCACACGAGTACAGGTAAACCGCTTAGAGGATCTAAGCCTGCCAGGGCAAAGCGGTGCGAGTCGGACCGTCCATGCATATAAACACTATTGGTTTCATTGGGCGACAGGGCTTGAGGTGTAATTTCATTTCAATGTCGGGTAAAAATCCCATGAAATTGGAAGCAACGTCTCCAAAATGACCTATACCGTGTTCACGGGGACGTTAAACCTAAAATCAAACAAACAAATAGATTGTGCTTGATCAGCATAAAAGCAGCGTTTTGATTGACAAATTTTCTCAAATACAGTGTAGGAAATGGGCATTTAACTTTCAACAATAACGCACTGCTTAAGTCAATATTAAACTATTTTTATAGTCATATACCTATAATAGCAGTAAACGTTTTAACAAATTTTGTTCATAACTGACAGTGTAATAGTACTGCTGTAACCTTAATTGGTATTCCCGGAGTAAAACCGTTTCGCTATCAATTTGATATTAAAGGTTTATCTCCGATACGGCATACCAAAGATGTTTAATATTATTTCATGACGTGAAGGTCTTAAGGCATGAAAAATATGTTTACGTATTTAAAAGCAAATTGTTGATGCCTTTAAATACTTTTGCTATTTGTCAGCATCACACTAAACGGGACACATATAATGCTATATAAATGAAAACAGGAGTTTAAATAGCATAGTAAGCAGTTTCTGTAATGATTTCAGAGATATCTTTAAGTGTTTACTTAAACAGTGGAATAAAAATGACGGCGTTAGCAACGACAAAACTTACCTTTCTTATTGTGTTCACTTTCGTTCCGTGTATCACTAGTGAAGAAATTGTTCATCGAAGCAAACGTTTTATAGAATACGGGCCTGATATTGCTGGGCCGTTTTGCGCAACAAGGCCTGATGGCTGCTGTCCTGGGCGTATTGATGACTGTTCTGTACCTATCTTAGATACTCTATGTTATTGTGATAGATTCTGTAACAGGACAAGAAGTGACTGCTGTCCCGATTATTTCAGTTTTTGCTTTGGCCAAGAGAGGTCCACTCCACGCCCACTCAGAGGTAAGCATGGGGTTCCTGACTTAAGTGGATTGGGATCATCTGCCAGATTTTAAACCATTTTTCAAAGGGAGGCAACTTTCTGGACTTTCTGTACGCTTTTCTATAAGCCCTGTCACGCTGAAATAGGGGTCTACTCTTAAAGGAAAGAATTTGCTCCTGAGGAGCAAATTCTTTCCTTTAAGAGTTGACTTCTATTGACATGGGTGTCAAACATACTTTTCCAGGAGTTGCCTCCCCTGAAGGTGTATCCGTTCCCCTTAAGGGGCATTGATACAGCGTAAGGGTAAGCGACTCTTTGCAACAACAACAACAACAAAAAAAACGTTTGTGGTCCCTATCTTAAAGAGTCCATTCTTAAGGAACGAATTAGCTGCCGGGAGCCAATTCTTTCCTATTAGAATGTACCCCCTTTTCAGGAGGGGTGAACTGAATGGGAAAGCTGACAGGAAGTCTCAAAAGTTGCCTTCCCTTGCTAGAAATAGAGGAATGAATGCTAGGTGTGTCCATTACTCTTAAAATCAGCACAAGCATGCGTTGAAGACCCAATTTAAACAGGGAAGATAATAGTATTGCTTTCTTAGTCACCTGTTCAAATACATTTTTATCGCCGAAAAACAAACAAAAAAAATATAAGTTGAAAAAAATGTGATATTTTTCTTATTTCTTTTCAAAATATAAGGTGTGAGTACAGGTTAGAACCGCTTCATTGTGGCGGTTCTAACGAGTACCCCCAATCTATATTTTACAATAAAAATAAGAAAAATAAGGTTTACTGTAGCAACCCCAGTTTACTATATAAACGTTGGTTTCACGGGGATCAAAATTTCGTGATGCGACTTTTATCGATTTTAAAGAAACGTCTACATGCGAAGATCTGCTTTTCACTGGTCGCGGACGGGCCGTACCATGTAGCTGTAAAAGCTGGGTTCGAACCATTGTGTCATATGGTTCCGCTCGCACACTTTAACTTTGAAGCGGAAATAACGATAACAGGTGACATTTTCCAAGCATCTTTTCTAATAAAGTTTTGGCATAAGATATAACTTCATGAGATGTCAAGTCCTTCTTTCTAGGAAAAAATCAACAATTTGTCGTCTGCTGAATTAGCCTAGAGAGTGTTTAAGAGTATCAGAGTTTCGGTGGTTCGTTAGAGAGAAATGGGTAAACCATTCAGGTAAGGTGAACCATATATGCCTGTCGGCCGATTTCAGGACCTTGGCAAGCAATGTAGGCCATTTCATGAGACTGGGGAAAGATCCATTGTACCCAAGAAATGTTTAAATCAGACCCATGAAAAGAAAATTGGGGCGCAATCAATGAAGCTTGTTGAGATAAATTGCTGTACAGATCTGCAGAGACGAACGGGTGAATACATCATCATCATCATCATCATCATCATCATCATCATCATCATCATCATCATAATCATCAACAACAACAACAAATGAAAAAACCAAGTATCTGGCATTTAAATGGTTATGCTGTAATATGCTTTGGGCGAAACGTTTTTCATTTTCTCAGCTATGTTTGACAACTCATCACGAAGTCACGCCTATATCATTTTGACCCCCTTGAACCCCACTTTTATGTAGTAAAACTGGGGTTTCCGGGGTTATACCTCATTTTTCTTATTTCTGCTCTAAAATAAAGATTGTGGGTACTCGTTAGAACCGCCTCGATGAGGCGGTTCTAACGAGTGCCCACAATCTATATTTTGAGCAGAAATCAGAAAAATATCACAATTTTTCATCATAAAATTTTGGTTTTTTCGGCGATTAAGGTGGCAATGTATTTGTA
Organism: Lucinisca nassula; assembly: GCA_963580285.1. Lineage (NCBI taxonomy): Eukaryota > Metazoa > Mollusca > Bivalvia > Lucinida > Lucinidae > Lucinisca > Lucinisca nassula. The sequence continues at coordinate 9,692,366 of OY757014.1, forward strand.
TAGGCGTGTTTGCGTAATGTCTTTCGAGCTGTTTGGAAAGGAGCATGTGTATGTTTGACCCTGGATATCACGTGATCTACAATAAAACTTGTGGGGCAAACAGAGACACATACAAGTAACAGCTTTGACATCCACCAATTCATGATAAATTTTGCTAAACATCCTTTGGTTGGTCCGTGAGTGTTTACTGACATGCCCTTACAATTAATTGGCATATACGGCCGAGCAATTATTCAAATAAGCCAATCTATGTGAAAAAGCCATATCGCTTTGCGACAAGAGAAGCCTCAGCTGAGCCTGCGTAGTCAACTTCTACAACTTTTAGGCTAGCTGAATGTCCGCAAGGTCTTCGCTACATGTCTGTCAGGCTCTGGTGCGCATATGCAGCATCACGAAAACACGCCTATATAAACCACGATTTTATGTAGTAAACTGGGTGTGGGGGGGGGGGGGGGGTGGAGCCTAGCGATGGTATCCCTGTTCACCGGCAACGGGGGAAAAGGGGTACATGTATCACCGAACGGCTACGGTGTAGTGCCAGCATGGATTCGTTCCCTGGGACCCCACCAGCTGACGACCCGCGACACGGGGAAACTGGAAAACAACAAAGTAAACTGGGGTTAACTGGGGTAAACATTACTTTTCTTATTTCTGTCCAAAACATATAACGAGTACACACGAGATCTATGTTTTTAGTAGAAAAATGAAAAAAAAAAAAAAAAAAAAAAAAATCAGGATTTTTTATCTGAAAATGTTCATTTTTGATGGTAAAATTTTCAATATATTTTAACAAGCGTGGTTTCATTATGCTTTGCCGCAAACTATATCAGCGCCTTCAAGTTTTTGCTAGTATATGAATGTCAGAATCCGGACTGGATGTTTGCTACATGCGCAGATTCTGATCAGACTGCGGTAATGCGACCAATCGAGTCGAATACGTTCTTGAGCCTCTAGAGAAATCCTCTACATAAGAAACAATTGGTGATAATTTAGGAGATTTTAGTCTTTTATCTTGCAAATGTATGCTGTGTGTACTCATTCGAATCGCCTCAATGAGACGATTCGAATGAGTACACACAGCATACATTTTTATTTACATACATTTTTATTCTAGAACACCGAAAAGATATCCCAGTTATGCCTCCTAACAGTAACCGTCAGTGGCTCGAACTACCCCTGTCTCGAACAGATTTTCGAGGTCCCAAACGTGTTCGAGCCATTGAAGTTCGACTGTAGTTCAACGCCCTCATTGTAACTGTGGCTCGGCAATCGAAGACGCCAAACACAACGTCCTTGCTTGTCCTCGTGATCCTGATCAAAGAAACAGCCTTACAGCCTCCCTCAACTTTGTGGCTAATCTACATATTAGAATATTAACTTGTGTAAAGCGGTTCTGAACTAAAACATACTACACGTACTTATAAATGGACTTCGTGGGTGGGGCGATGTGGTGTTCTGTCTTTGGTTGGGAGAACATGCGGGAACGTTTAATAACACTGATTTAACATGGTGTATTCACTGCTGTACAGTCCATTTATTTGTATACGAAGAGGACTACCTACTACCTCATGTTGGTATCTCATCCCACAGTGTAATATTCACCATATTTGCATTATTTGCTGGCTCCCTGCTTGCACATTGTCAATATTGGAAAAACAGGTAACCAGACCCCCTGACCTTTCAAGGTCAGGGGGGTCTGGTTACCTGTTTTTCCAAAACTTATAATCTTCAAACTAGGAACAGCAGATAATGCAAATAAAGTGAATTAGAAATAAAATGTATGTGTAATCAAAAATCATATCGTAGAATTTTATAGGAAAAGGGGTTTAGAAATAAACAGAATCCATGTCCATCATGTTTCGATGTATACAGCGCAATATTGTACTCCTTAGAACTATAACGGGACTAAATCTGTTTATTATGTATCTCAGCGTGGAATGTGATTAGTCCCCTACAGTATATAATTGGGTTTTGGGATCAACAATCGAAGTATGCCGATTTCTTGTAAGGGAACACGGGAACATTGTTAAATACTTTAAGGGAACTATCGAACAAAACAAACTTGAAAATCACTTAAAAGGAGCATGTCCAAGGCGGACCTCAAAACATAAATCATTCCAGGCCTAACACCTTCCATCTAAGCTACTCCCAACACATGCCTCGCCTTCAGAAGACTGGATAGCTTTGATCTGTCATGTTTGCAAGGGAGACCTCTCTTGCGTTTCTACTAAAAAGCATTTTTTTTCCTTTCACAGTGGACTCGTATATAGGGAGGCAAAATATCAAAAAATGTGTTTGTTTGTTTTTTCTTATGGAAAATTTCAATTTTATTGTTATAATGCCCAAAAAATAGTTTGTAGGTACTCGTTAGAACCGCCTCATTGTGTAGAAATAAAATAAAAATAAAATAAAACGAAAAATAAAAAAAAAAAAAAAATAAAATAAAATAAAAATAAAATAAAAATAAAATAAATAAGGCATATGCAATAAACCCTGTTTTTTTATCTTTATAAAGAATGGTTTACTGGATGTTCATTACACGGACTTGTTAACATGATGTGATAGGAAATTTTTGTTACAAACATTCGATATGAATTGACTATGAATAATGAATAACCACAACATATCTTTTCAAGTTAAAATGTGAAAATATCCACGAAATTATAATTTCATCCCAAATGGGTTCGTGTACATTTGTTGTTCTTACTCATGAATGTACCCTCCAAGCAGGTACATGTCGCTATTGCAACGTCAAATCAACGTCGGTGCAACGTCATGACGTTGCACCGACGTGGGTGTGACGTTGCATACACGTCATGACGTCGCACCGACGTTGACGTGACGTCATAATTACGTCATGTGCCTGCTGGGCTTACTTTGACTTATACATCGTGTATCAGTTTCCATGAAAGTCTGAAATTGAAACAAGGGTTTGTTCTAGCAGTTTTGTTTGTTTGAATTTGGGTTTGACGTCCCCTCAACACTATTTAGGTCATTTTGGAGACGTTGCTTCCACTTGTTTTGGACTTTTACCCGACATTGAGATGAAATGACTTCTCAAGCCCTGTCGCCCAATGAAACCAAAAGGCTTATATGCTTTGGACGGTCTTACTTCATGTATGTATTTAGTCCTTCTAAGCGGTTTACCAGTACTCATGTGTGGTCAGTTTCAGCTCTGTAGCTCAATCTATTTCTCCAAGCTCCGATGGGCGTTGGCGACTTTTGGCAGTGGAGCGGCGTTGTGAACGTCATCGAGTCGACATGGTTTATTTCGACGTAAGAATGTATAGATATAAACGGGCGAGGTTCCATGATATGACGTTTCGCCTGTGAATGACCTATGTTATATAGTAAGCATGCATATGTGTGTTTACTCCCCGAAATTTGGGTTTCATGATTTATTTATTACTTTTGACTTAACTACTATACATAAAAACTTAATTTTTCATGATTCAATGCATATGAGTCAGCTCCAAAAGAAAAGGTACCTACCACATGGGCGACCAGTAAAGGTTCTGACGAGACTGTGCTTGGCGACCAGCAAAGGCTCAGGTGAGACTGCGTATTGCGACCAGAAAAGGTTCTGACGAGACTGCGCATGGCGACCAGCAAAAGCTCAGGTGAGACTGCGTATTGCGACCAGTAAAGGTTCTGACGAGACTGCGCATGGCGACCAGCGAAGACTCAGGTGAGACTGCGTATTGCGACCAGTAAAGGTTCTGACGAGACTGCGTATTGCGAACAGTAAAGGTTCTGACGAGACTGTGCATGGCGACCAGCAAAGGCTCAGGTGAGACTGCGTATTGCGACCAGTAAGGGTTCTGACGAGACTGCGCATGGCGACCAGCAAAGGCTCAGGTGAGATTGCGTATTGCGACCAGTAAGGGATCTGACGAGACTGCGCATGGCGACCAGCAAAGGCTTAGGTGAGACTGCGTATTGCGACCAGTAAAGGTTCTTACGAGACTGCGCATGGCGACCAGCAAATGCTCAGGTGAGACTGCGTATTGCGACCAGTAAAGGTTCTGACGAGACTGCGCATGGCGACCAGCAAAGGCTCAGGTGAGACTGCGTATTGCGACCAGTAAAGGTTCTGACGAGACTGCGCATGGCGACCAGCAAAAGCTCAGGTGAGACTGCGTATTGCGACCAGTAAAGGTTCTGACGAGACTGCGCATGGCGACCAGTAAAGGCTCAGGTGAGACTGCGTATTGCGACCAGTAAAGGTTCTGACGAGACTGCGCATAGCGACCAGCAAAGGCTCAGGTGAGACTGCGTATTGCGACCAGTAAAGGTTCTGACGAGACTGCGAATGGCGACCAGCAAAGGCTCAGGTGAGACTGCGTATTGCGACCAGTAAAGGTTCTGACGAGACTGCGCATAGCGACCAGCAAAAGCTCAGGTGAGACTGCGTATTGCGACCAGTAAAGGTTCTGACGAGACTGCGCATGGCGACCAGCAAAGGCTCAGGTGAGACTGCGTATTGCGACCAGTAAGGGTTCTGACGAGACTGCGCATGGGGACCAGCAAAGGCTTAGGTGAGACTGCGTATTGCGACCAGTAAAGGTTTGACGAGACTGCGCATGGCGACCAGCAAAGGTTCAGGTGAGACTGCGCATTGCGACCAGTAAAGGTTCTGACGAGACTGCGCATGGAGACCAACAAAGGGTCTGTTGAGACTGCGCATTGCGAACAGTAATGGTCCTGACGAGACTGCGCATGGAGACCAGCAAAGGCTTCGGCCTAACTGCGCATTGCGACAAGTAAAGGTTCTGACGAGACTGCACGGGGCGGCCAGAAAAGGTTCTTACGAGACTGCGTATTGCGAACAGTAAAGGCTCTGGTGAGAATGCGCATGCATTGCTAGCAAAGGCTCTGGCGAGTCTGCGAATAGCGACCAGCAAAGACTCTGGCGAGACTGCGCATGCGCTACTAGCAAGTCCTCAGGCGAGACTGCGCATGCGCTGCTAGCAAAGGCGCATGGTGACTAGTAGAGGTTCTGATGAGAAAGCGCATGGCGACCAGTAAATGTTCTGACGAGACTGCGCATGGTGGCGACCAGTAAAGGTTCTGACGAGACTGCGCATGAGACCAGCAAAGGCTCTGGTGAGAATGCGCATGGGGACCAGTAAAGGTTCTGACGAGAACGCGCATGGCGACCAGTAAAGTGTCTGACGAGACTGCGCATGGCGACCAGTAAAGTTTCCGACGAGACTGCGCATGGCGACCAGCAAAGGCTCTCGTGAGAATGCGCATGCGCTGCTAGCAAAGGCATAGCGACGGCCAAAACTCTGGCGAGACTGCGCATGCGCTACTAGTAAAGGCTCAGGCGAGACTGACCATGCGGTACTAGTAAAGGCTCTGGAGAGACTGCGCATTGCGACCAGTAAAGGCTCTGGTGAGAATGCGCATGCACTGCTAGCAAAAGCATAGAGATCGACCGCCAAAGACTCTGGCAAGACTGCACATGCGCTACTAGCAAAGGCTCAGGCGAGACTGTGCATGCGGCACTAGTAAAGGCTTTGGCGAGACTGCGCGTGGAGACAGCAAAGGCTCTGGTGAGATTGCGCATGGAGACCAGCAAAGGCTGTGGCGAGACTGCGCATGCGCAGTCGCCCTAGAGCATTTGCTTCTCGCAGACATGTACAGGAGTGCTTGAAGTTGCTGCATGCAATGAGTCATTAGTTAGCTGTGCACAACATTAAAAGACCATAATTCGGTGAATGGTAAGACCCTTTTCCTCTGTGTTGGCGCATAGGTTTTTTGGGTTAAAAGTGTGTCCTATCAAATTCCGCGATCAAAACAGTATCGGATTCAAGCTGAGATTGAAATTTATCTACCTCGTTTATGATTTAACGTCGATTATGTGGGTGGAGAATATATTACTTCTTTTGGTCTGAAAAATACAATTAAATTATGATAAATGTGTCACTCTTCCACATTGAAGAAAAATATGTCTGAACGATGTCTTCAAATTTCTTAAACTAAAATAGTTTCGACCATAAAAATCCCGGGTAAAAGACAGACAAGATGGTGTACTAGTGATTCAACTACGTATGCAGCGTATAATAATGATGACCACTTAAGTGGTTCTGGCATAGAAGACCGTGTGTGTATGCAGGCACTATGCGGATGCCTGATGTCTCACAAAAAGCCTTAGACACTAATTCGTACAGTTAAGGGGGGGGGGGGGGGGCAGTTTTGTCCGCCATTTTTCAAAGGGAGACGAATTTCGGGACTTCCTGTTCGCTTTTCTATCAGCTCTGTCCCACAGAAAGAGGGTCAATCCTTAAAGAAAATGTTTATTTAAAGAGTTGACCCTTGTCGACATGAGAGACAAAAATACTTTTTTAAGCGTGTCCCCCACCCCCTGTAGGTCTATCCATTCCCCATAAATGTCAATGGCTCAAACATTGATGGCTCGGTTACCATGGCAGATTTGAAGTCACTACTGAGTCCCTTAAATTTTTTTCCCACAACTCCAGATAATTATTAATACGGTATAATTTGGGTAGTTTTTTTTTCTTACTTCAACCAACTTGAAAGAAAATGTTGTGTTGTTCTCATTAGAATTGGCTCGATGAGGCGATTCAAATGAGTACACATAACATATTCCGGTCTTTATGGGCTGCATGATGCTTCCACTGTTGTATCTTTTTCATACTTAGTATGCTTTCAGAATGTTCAATAATTATGTTTATAAATCAATATCTATCCACGTATATAGTGCAGAACCACAAAGAAGCCGATGATCAGACTGATCGGATGAACAGGCCTATATGAGTCTTGTACGAAGGGCCTCTAGCGATCTTATTACATACAAGTGTCCATTTGAGGCCTTGGTCACCTGAGAACGTGGAGAAAGGCAAACTCGCTCACTTTCAAAGATACATTTCCTTAATGAAAATTCCAAGACGCCAAAAAGGACTAACAAGCATGTTCTTGTTGCATTAGGAAAACACGCCTATACAAATATATTGTAACCTTTATCGCCGAAAAAAAAAATGAAAATTTTAAGATGAAACATTGTGATATTTTTCTGATTTCTACTCAAAATATAGATAGTGGGTACTCGATAGAACCGCCTCATCGAGGCGGTTCTAACGAGCACCCACAATCTATATTTTAGAGCAGAAATAAGAAAAATTAGGTTTACCCCTGTAAACCCCGCTTTTACTATATAAAAGTGGGGTACGAATTGTATTGATTGTGGTGGAGTTTGAGGCCACGAAAGTTTGTGTCATCTCTCAGAGAGATAGAAAAGACTGTAGAGGAGATAAGAGCGAGGGACAGAGGAGAAAGAGGAACATTGAATGGAAGTGTAGAAACTGAAGAAATAACAACATTCCCACCTCTACCCTTACATGCTGCAAGGACATCAGGCCTTACAAATACTGTAAGCCATTAAATGTATCAGTTAGACGCCCCAGTGACACAAGATATACTACACATTCGCCTCACTGAGAAAGGTTGCTAAGGGCGATGAGTACATATGGTTTATTTTCCGGCAGTTTGTTGTTACGAATGAGACAGCTTTCGGGGCACTTCCTGGTCTTCTGAAAACGGGGTACTCTTAAATGATAGAATTTTATCCTCAGCAGCAAATTCTTTCATTTTAGATTAAACCCGAAAGACAAGACTCACACAAGGATAGACTATATATTTCATCACGAAAACACGCCTGTATAATTTTGACCCCCTTGAACACCACTTTTACATAGTAAAACTGGGGTTTCCGGGGGTATACCTTATTTTTTCTTATTTCTGCTCTAAAATATAGATTGTGGGTACTCGTTAGAACCGCCTCGATGATGCGGTTCTAACGAGTGCCCACAATCTATATTTGGAGCAGAAATAAGAAAAATATCACAATTTTTCAGCATAAAATGTTCATTTTTTCGGCGATAAAGGTGGCAATTTATTTGTATAGGAGTGTTTGCGTAATGTGTGAGAGAGTTTCGTCAGTTTAAGATGTTCCCTTTCCTATGTAGTGGTTATAAGGACGTCGTTGTGTCACAAATCTCATTTTTCCGTCTGGTCTAAGTTCTAAACTTGAGATAATAATGATTTATATCATGCTATTTCGATCTGTTACTGGTAAGCTGAATATACAGGGTATCCAAAGAGAAAGATAAAACTAAATTCATACTTTTTTAATTTTTGAATTTATGTTGGCATATTTCCCCAGAAAATACGCACACATATAACCTTAAATTAAGGAATTGTTCACGGATACATATTATATATATTGTCATATAGCTATACATTTTTTTACGATAAAACAATGCAGTAAATATGTAAAACAGTATCATTCTTATATTGATTATTATTATTATTATTTTTTTTTTTTGGTTTTACGGCCCTTTCAAGATTATTTCACTCATATCGAGCCGATCGTTAATCAGAGGTGGGCGAAAACCGGAGTACCCGGAGAAAAACCACCTAACCTTCCGTTGCAGAACTTGGCGTCTCACATGTGACCCGAGCGAGGCTCGAACTCTTATATTGATTATTAAAAGGTGGAAGTACATCTACGTTGCGGCCCCCGCCCATTGGGGCTTGAAGAAATATATGGGCTGCATGATGCTTGCACGCAGAGCTGACTCGACCCGCACACGAGTTCTGGTAAACCGCTTAGAGGATCTAAGCCTGCCAAGGAAAAGCAGTGCGCACGAGTCGGACCGTCCATGCTTATAAACCCTATTGGTTTCATTGGGCGACAAGGCTTGAGATGTCTTTTCATCTCAATGTCGGGTAAAAGTCCCACAAAGTTGGAAGCAACGTCTCCAAAATGACCTTTACAGTGTTGACGGGGACGTTTAACCTCAAATCAAACAAACAAAGTACATCTACGTTGACTGGAGAAGCTAAACTTTAACTTCTACTTTGACTAAAAGACTAATATTTACACAACAACGAGAAAATATTGTATTCTGGAAAAGTCAAAATGTCAAAGCCCGCCAGTGGCATCTTGAGAAAGAGCTATAGAAACAAAAAATGTAAGTAGGCATACCGTAAAAAATGACGGGAAGTAAAGTACACAGCCCCTCTCCCTCTCCAAAATTACTTAACAACTACAATTTCAATTTACAAAAAAAAAAAAGCCCTGCGGCCAAACACCTCTATGAGCCTTACTCTAGATTCGGATTCGTTGTATGAAATTTGTTTCATCTGATTACCGTTGATCCGTTGATGAACAGTGATAAACTTTAGGAGAGAACTATTTCAATTTGGGGGTCGATTGTTTGTCAATCGACCCAAATTTACGAAGCAAAAAAAGCTCTTCAGTGCTTATGTCCACGTGACTATCACTGATTTGCAGGCAATCCTGGTAATGGTTATGTTTAGAAAAAACGCGTTATTATTGTCGTTGTGGTGTCAGAGTGCTGTGTGAAAGAAAATATATTATAAAACATTGACTCAGCGCGGACCCTGATTCAGACAACGTCGATCGCGGCGTCTGATTGGCTCTACAATCTTTACATATAGCATATTGATTTTAGGGATTAAACGAAACAGTCAAAGTCCCCGTTCATAACCATGTTTTGTTCAGCCTACAAAGACAATCGACCCACCAGTGCTGTCAGTGTAATGACGGCCCCCGCCCATCGGGGCTTGAAGAAATATATGGGCTGCATGATGCTTCCACGCAGAGCAGAATCCGACCCACACACGAGTACTGGTAAACTGCTTAGAGGATCTAAGCCTGCCCAGGCAAATCGGTGTGTGTCGGACCGTCTATGCTTATAAACCCTATTGGTTTCATTGGGCGACAGGGCTTGAGATGTCATTTCTTCTCAATGTCGGGTAAAAGTCCCACAAAATTGGAAGCAACGTCTCCAAAATGACCTTTACAGTGTTGACGGGGACGTTAAACCTCAAATCAAACAAAATCATCTTTTACAAATTGTTGGTTTGTTTGATTTGAGGTTTAACGTCCCTGTCAACACTGTAGAGGTTATTTTGGAGACGTTGCTTCCAATTTTGTGGGACTTTTACCCGACATTGAGATGAAATGACATCTCAAGCCCTGTCGCCCAATGGACCAATAGGGTTTATAAGCATGGACGGGCCGACTCGCACCGCATTGTCTGGACAGGCTTAGATCATCTAAGCGGTTTACCAGTACTCGTGTTCGGTTCGGTTTCAGCTCTGCGTGGAAGCATCATGCAACCCATATATTTCTTCAAGCTCCGATGGGCGGGGCCCGAAATATGTTACAAATAGATGTCTTCTCTCTGTCATAGACCTTTTTGTAGAATATAAGACATAAAACCAATGGAATCTGCGTATGGTATATCCATTCTCGTCCAGGTTGTAGTCTGCGCTGGTCGTGTGTCACAATCTACAATGTAACAAGTCGTTGACAATGGAGAGCATGACAAGGCACTTAAGAAATCATGGTCATCCATGCACTGCATCCGGGCTAAGCTCCAGATGCCTGGAAAGTAACTGTCCTTTTGGCTTTCCGCTAATGACATTACGCAAACACGCCTATACAAGTACATTGTCACCTTTATCGCCAAAAAAAAAAAAAAGAAAATTTTAAAATGAAAAATGGTGATATTTTTTCTTATTTCTGCTTAAAAATAGATTGTGGGCACTCGTTAGAACCGCCTCATCGAGGCGGTTCTAACGAGTACCCACAATCTATATTTTAGAGCAGAAATAATAAAGATAAGGTTTACTCCTGTAAACCCCAGTAGGTTTACTCCTGTAAACCCCAGTTTTACTATATAAAAGTGGGGTTCAAGGGGGTCAGAATTATATAGGCGTGTTTTCGTGATGTGTTTCCATAAGGGTCTAGTTAAGGACTGCAGATTTTTGCGGGTGCCATATAGTAATCACCCTGTCTGTCCGTCTGTCCGTCCACATTATGCATATTTTATGCCCCCGGAATCAAAGATTCGGGGGCATTTAGTTTTTGGTCTGTCTTACCGTCCGTCTGTTTGTTTGTCTGTCCGCAAAAACCTTATCATTGGGCATAACTTTTGAATGGTAACAGATAGGGCTTTCATATTTCACATGTGCATTCCTTGTCACAAGGCCTTTCAAGAAGTACCATAAACTTTGACCTCGTGACCTTGACCTTGACATTTGACCTACTTTTGACCTCCTTTTAAAACACTTTAACATTGGCCATAACTTTTAATTGGTTAGTGATAGGACTTTCATTTTTCACATGTCTATTCCACGTAACAAGACCTTTCCAGTGATACCGTTTATTTACCTCGTGACCTTGACCTTTTTCTACTTCTTTTTTAAAAAACTTTAACATTTGCAAAAAACTTTAACATCGGGCATAACTTTTGAATGGTAACTGATATATGTCACACGTGCATTCCTTGTCACAAGACCTTTCCAGTGGTACCATAATTTGTGACCTCGTGACCTTGAGCTTGACGTTTCACCTACTTTTTTAAAAACTTTAACATTGGCCATAACTTTCGATTTGTAAGTGATATGGCTTTCGTATTTCACATATGCATTATTTTTCATAAGACCTTTCTAGTGGTACCATAATGTTTGACCTCGTGAACTTGACATTGACGTTTGACCTACTTTTTAAAACCTTTAACATAGTCCATAACTTTTGATTGGTAAGTGATAGGGCTTTCACATTTCACATGTGCATTCCTTGTCTCAAGACCTTTCAAGAAGTACCATAAATTTTGACATCACTGTTTCACAAACACATCTTGTTTCTTCATAACTTACAAACCGTCAAACGCATCAATTTCAAACTTTAAATATAAAGTCACAATATCAGTACACATTTCATGGCAAGTAAGGTAACTCTAGCCACATTGCTCTCAGAGTTATGGCCATTTGAAAAACTTAGCAACGTCCACGTGTTTCATGTTGTTTTTTTAGTAACTTATAAACCGTTGGCGAATCAACTTCAAACTTGAAATATAAGGTCACAATATCATTACACAATTTCATGGCAAGCTACGTAATTCTAGCTGCTATACTGGTCCTTTGCAAGAACTTGAAAACGTCCACATGTTTCATGTTTTTTTTCTTAATAACTAACAAACCACCAAACGCACCAACTTTAAATATAAGGTCACAATTATATTATACAATTTTATGGCAAGTTGTGTAATTCTACCAACAATACTCTCAGTTATGGCCCTTTGAAAAAAACGTAAAAACAAAACAAAAACAAAAACGTCCACATGTTTTTTCTTAATTACTTACAAACCGTCAAACGCATCGACTTCAAACTTTAAATATAAGGTTACAATATCGTTACAAAATTTCATGACAAGTAACGTAAGTCTGGCTACAATACTCCCATATTTATGGCCCGTTGCAAAAACTTGAAAACGTCCACATATTTCATGTTTTTCCTTAATAGCTTACAAAAACCGTCAAACGCATCAATTTCAAACTTGAAACATAAGGTCACAATATTATTGCATAATTTTATGACAAGTTATATAACTCTAGCTACAATACTCTCAGAGTTATGGCCCATTGAAAAACTTAAAAACGTCCACATTTTTCATGCCTTTTTTCTTAATAACTTACAAACCGCCAAATGCATCAACTTCAAACTTTAAATATAAGGTCTTAATATCAATACACAATTGTAATTCTAGCTACAATGTCCTTAGAGTTATGGCCCTTTGAAAAATTTAAAAACGCCCACATTGTTCATGTTTTTTTTCTTAATAACTCACAAACCCTCAAACGCATCAACTTCAAACTTTAAATTTAAACACAATTCCACAATGGAATCAATGATCCGAAAGAACAAGCAAATATTAACTACACTATGATGAAGGGCAGTTAGACTTTTGACGGCCGCCATACACTCCCTTAACACCAGCTGTAGTGCCGTTGAAAGGATTATTTTTTGGATGCAAGGAATAGGCCACAGAAGTGAATGGTATGGAATGCACAATTGTTTCTGGACCAGACGACCAGTTTCGGCCAATTTGGCCTCATCAATGACCCTCAAATATTTTCGAAATGAATGATTCTACCCAGGAAAAGTGATGCGAGCTGGACCGCTCCTTAATACCTAGTGATTTTTTGGGCGGTAGGGATTGAGGTGTCATTTTATCTCAAAGTCGGGTAAAAGTCCCACAAAAAGCCGAAGAAACGTTTCCAAAAAGACCTATATAGTGTTGACGGGGAAGTGTAACAACAACTGAAAATAACCTCAAAAACATTGGAAAGAAAATGCATCCACTTATTTCTAGGCTGCGTCAATCAGTGTACTGACAGTTCAATGTCACAGTCCGCGAAAATAATACATTTGTATATAGCAATGCTTACAGCTTCAAAACATAGGTTGATCATACTTGATAGGACTGCACATTACGATACGGCTCCCGCCCAAAGGGGCTTGAAGAAATATATGGGCTGCATGATGCTTCCACGCAGAGCTGAATCCGGCCCGCACACGAGTACTGGTAAACCGCTCAGAGGATCTAAGCCTGCCCAAGCAAAGCGGTGCGAGTCGGACCGTCCATGCTTATAAACCCTATTGGTTTCAGTGGGCGACAGGGCTTAAAATGTCATTTCATCACAATGTCGGGTAAAAGTCCGACAAAATTTGAAGCAACGTCTTCGATATGACCTTTACAGTGTTGACGGGGACGTTAAACCTCAAATCAAACAAAGACTGCACATTACGATAATAACACCATCCCGCTAAAATGGAGTTTTTCGTATCTATAGAACTAGCATTTGCAGATAAATTCTTAATTTTAGTTCAATATAGATTGTTTTGTTCATTAGAACCGCCTATCGCCCCCGCCCATAGGGGCTTGAAGAAATATATGGGCTGCACGATGCTTCCAAGCAGAGCTGAATCTGGCCAGCATACTAGTTCTGGTAAACCGCTTAGAGGATCTAAGCCTGTCCAGGAACCGCGGTGCGAGGCGGACCGTCCATGCTAATAAACCCTATTGGTTTCATTGGGCGACAGGTCTTGAGATGTCATTTCATCTCAATGTCGGGTAAAAGTCCCACAAAATTGGAAGCAACGTCTCCAAAATGACATTTACAGTGTTGACGGGGACTTTAAACCTCAAATCAAACAAACAAACAAAAGAACCGCCTAAATGAGTCAGTTCTAAAGAGTACTCACAAGTTATGTTTTTGAGCAAAAATAAGGATTATAATGACTACACCTAAACCCCACTATTCGGTATATGAGTTGGGGTAGGTTGTAGGGGCCCATAGCAACAGCCTCGTCGAGGCGCTTCAAATGGAGCAACGATATGTATTTAGTGTTGTGGGTAGCTGTTGGTACAACCATCTGACTAGTACTATAATCTGAGTTTAGACCAAAATTAAGACACCTTTCAAACCTTTTCAAATAATATTATCAGTGATAATGTTATTTTCAGGCCTTTAAGATAGCATTATATGTACCTCGCATGGATGGCGTATCCATTACGAAAACATACCTATACAAATACAATGTAAATTTTACCAACTAAAAACCAAAAAGTTTAGACGAAAATTTGTGATATTTTTCTTATTTCTGCGCAAAATATAGATTGTGGGTACTCGTTAGAACCGCCTCATCGAGGCGGTTTTAACGAGTACCCACAATCTATATTTAAAGCAGAAATTAGAAAAATAAGGTTTACCCCTGTAAACCTCAGTTTTACTATATAAAAGTGGGGATTCAAGGGGGTAAACATTATATAGGCGTTTTTTCGTGCAGATGCAAACAATTTTGGTATCCGGGCCGTTATACCAGTAAGCAATACGGGCAATATTTTACAAACCACTTATCTATATTATTCGAGTTTATCTCAAGAGTGGTATCGAAAGAAAACATGATGTGTCTGTCTCTTTTTCAAACCATTCAGCGTGTTCGTTCACTTTGCAAACCTTGACACATGGGGAATAAGGTTTGCTAAACTTGCAATAAATGTATTTAACCAGTCATCCATTGGTAACCAACTCAGATCAGACGCCAATTTAGATCAGACGCCCTTTCTGCGGCGACTGATATGGGTCTGCACTTTTGCACAGGCCCGGTTGTGTGGACGCTACGCTTACGGTTTAATGGGATAATGATTCATTGAATTTGCAGTATAAGCAAAATTTTGTCTAATACTTTTTCTGCTTGAAATCGGTTTTGGCATGGTTTGCAACTCTTGGTCGTGCGTTCATTTTCAAGCTGCATGGTGTAGAAAATTGAAACGTACAATGTAATTCAAAAGCTCTGCATGCTGCACCATTGACTGCACCTTAAATTAATATTTCACATATGATTTGCAGTGTCTTCATTTCAAATATACCGTATAAAAGCCGTATTTTATCATGATACACCGGATTAACCCATTTACTACCGGAAACCCCAAAACGGGTACCAGGGCAAACAGTGCAGGCCCTGATCAGACGCCGCAGAATGCGGCGTCTGATCAGGGCCAACACTGTTTGCGAAAGGTTAAGCCATTTTCCAACAAAATTTTGAAAAAAAAAAAAAAAAAAAAAAACTCACACCCCTAAATATTGAAATGGACTCCTGGTATGCATAAGGAATAAGATTCCATTTGGTACAAAAGGGTTAAACAAATCACAAATATGCATACACAGACATGTGACTGCAGGTTCGATTCATTGGTATGTGCATGCTAAATGATTTGTTTATCATTATAAAATGGTTAAAAAAAAACATGGTGGTATCTAAAATAGGTTGTACTTATTTTTTTGGAGTGGCAATTTGTCACTGTAACTACGTGTACTCCGTGTAATTTGTTAATCAGTCTTTTTTACTGCTTTGTTAATCAGTCTTTTTTACTGCTTTGTTAATCAGTCTTTTTTTTTACTACTATGCAGGATAGGATTTTAGATTCATATAGGAAGACGATTCCATTTTAGTCATATGATTACTCACATGATACCCAGTAGGCAAAGATTAGTGTACATGTTGCAAATTGTATATGCTGTACATATGTATATATCTTAAAAGAGGGCCATAAGGTAGACCAGCTACTGTAACTAAATGCGCTAATCTCTTAAAATATTGTATAAATAAAAAAAAGCAATAAAAAATGAATACACTGCAAAACCCCATCAAGGAGAGGACAAATACAGACTAAGCCGATATCCATTTCTGTTGCTATTTGTATTTACAGTGACATTCCGCTATTAAGACCACCGAGAATTATGACTAATTCTGCTTTGAAAAGTTTACTTAAGAGGGCCTGTTATTTTTTCTTCGCGTTTTCGGCACACAGGGTCCTCTTGTCAGGGACCACCTTTGGGACTGTTCAAAAGTGGTCTTAAAGACCACTTTTGAACAGTTTCAAAGGTGGTCTTAATAGAGGAATTTTACTGTATAGTGTTGTATAGCTATAAAGGTTTTCCTGTCTCAAAAGTTGGACAAGATAAGTAAAACCAACTCTACATAAAGAAAATTAAGGTTTACCTTGGTATATTGTTTTTTCTTGTCTCACCTCAAAATCAGACCTCAGACTGTGGATACTCAACAGGCGCCTGAGTGAGTGTTTGAGTTTTACGTCCCACCAACAGCTAAGGTCATGCGGAGACGGGACCTCGGTTTAAAGACTCATCGAAGCCGGGGATCGATCCTGCGATCCCTGGTTTACAAGGCGAGTAGCGTAACCACTTCACCACGGAGGCTTCTAAAACAGGCCATATAGTGTGGTCCATCAAAACATATTGAAAATGTCCAAATATAAAGACAGAGTAGATCCAGATCGTGAAGAAGCCATCTGATCTGGATCTACACTGTTTGACATTCAGTTTATGAGTTTGTAGGACTAAATTACATCAAGTAGTCTGATTGGTTCAAAGTCAATATTGGGTGTGGCTTAAATGAATATTCAGCAAGATAAGGGTGCTTCCAAAGGATAACCCTTTTATAGAACATATTTAACGATGGATTTTCCATAATAATCTGTGACTTTCGAGTTACGGATGGTTGTCCATCTTTGTGATCTTGGAACTGACTGATTACACGGGCATGCTATCGCGCTGTTATGTGGCGCGCCGGCGGACATGCTATCGCGCTGTTATGTGGCGCGCCGGCGGACATGCTATCGCGCTATTATGTGGCGCGGCACGACGAAGACTTTTATTCTGTCTAAGTTTCAATATCTTATATCGCTTAGCATAAACCAAGCGGGTACACGACGTGTGCGCAACGTCGAGTCAACGTCGATGTAACGGTATGACGTCGCATCGACGTTGATGCGGCTTTACACGCACGTCACATGTCCGCTGAGAAAAACGCTGATTTCTTTTGACGAGAGACGCTACCCATTTGGAAAAAATGACATATTTAAAATAAGGTCTTAATGTCAGTAACATACAAGAATGATGATACACAATGTGTGTCATGTTACACTTTTCACATTATCATATAATGATAACATCATGATAAATCTGTTTAATATAAATTAACATGATCTTGTTATGCGCTAAGTTATCATTAAAATTGTACAATGAATACAAAATTTATGTAAAACAGGTTTAGGCTAGTTTAAAGAATAATAAAGACCGCCACTTAAAATGTTGATAGCCTGCTCCCAAATGATCTCTAACAGAAAAAAATGAGCCCAAGCCTTTAATATTCTGTAAGCAGCTTCATGTTGGAACACCCATGAACAACGAGTAAAACGTAGTTCTGGGGTTACAAGTGGCACGGTTCTAGGGGTAACTTTTTACGTATATGCAGATTTATCATAGAGTAAAACCCCTAAAATCTTCCCATGGGAAACTAGAAAGCAGAAGTAAAGGCAATGATCACGAATCGATACAATTAACCTACAGCTCCACCAGAGACACCAAAGGGAAAGGAACACAAACATGAAACAACAGACCCTACTGGAAACATCAAAAGCGGAAAGCCAAAAGGACAGTGACTTTCCCACAAAATGGCCAATTGGCTATCCAAAACAAAAAATATAAGCGATACACATACTCAAAGACAAACCATAACAAAAATAAACCGCGGCAGAAGAACCGCCTTGGAACGGTTTCATCGGGGGGCTCAAATCGATTTTACGCGGCCGCATTCCTCGCCCCGGGCCTCGAATATATATTTGAATATAACATATTGCTTTATCCCGTGGACCTTTACGATTCAAATTATGGTCATTATGGTCATAGTGTTAAAATGGTCCCGCCTCGGGGTCACTTGTTATACATAGCAAATATTAATGTCTGCTAAAAGAAGAACTAGGCATTTTATAGCATATAAGTAGCTTCATCTGGTGGACTTGTAAGAAGATAGTTGAAATTATTGCTCGTTTAGCATGAACCTTTCTCGAAAAGGCTCACAACTCTTCTAAGAGAAGTTTATTTGTGTGGAAATTCCCATTACAATAACACGCACGTGTGACATTGTGCATTTTTTCATTTCTCCAAAATGGCTACTTTTATAATGAAAATCTGTGATAGTTTTCTTAGTTATACTGCAAACATAGGTTGTGGGTGCTCGTTGAAACCGCCTCACTGAGGCGGTTCTAACGAGTACCCACAACCTATGTATTGGAGCAGAAATAAGAAAAATAAGGTATACCCCCGTAGACCCCCACTTTTCTCTATACAAAGTGGGGTTTAGTGAGGTGTTCATTTCATGGACTTGTTCACGTGATGCGTCGCAGTATGTATATTTATTAGCTCAGATAAGCAAATAAGACTACCATTGATCTCTTGTCGTCTTTCCATACACTTTATACTTTTACCTTCAATTTACGACCCCCTTCCATCGGGGCTTGAAGAAATAGAATGGCAGCATGATGCTTCCATGCAGAGCTGAAACCGCTTAGAGGATCTAAGCCTGCCCAGGTAAAGCGGTGCGAGTCTGACCGTCCCTGCTGGGTGTAGAAAACACAAAGAAAGAATAACTGAAGCCTTCTCGTTAAGCTCTTGAAAGCGGATTTAGTCTTAATTTTAGGTGGTCTTAATAGTGGAAATTAACTGTATATGGATGGTATGTACTTGTTAGTAATTTGAAAGCTATTCTAAGAAACTCCCACAATCTTGGTTTTGAAGCAGAATGGAGAAATTGAATAACTGCCATTGTAAACACTATTTGGGCCCCGTCAAGCGATTTTGGTACTTATCGCCTATGCGAGCAGCGAAGGTTCAGGCGAGCCTGCGCATCCGCGCAGTCTCGCCAGAACCTTCGCTGCTCGCTCATACAAGCAGTGAATCAAGAGGAACCTTTAGACAGAAAGCCATATCCCTGGCCCCTCTGAATGGCTGGGCATGCCCAGTTAAAATTTGTCATGACGGAATGCTCGAAGACACAAATTCGCTAGGCGGGGCTCATTTATGCTTGATAACGTGGTAAAAAAGCCATACATCATCATGAAAACGAACCAATATAGTTTTGACCCCATTAAACCCCACTTTATAGCAGAGCTTGGGTTTACAAGGGAATATTAAATATTTTTATTTCTGCTAAAATATAGACTTTCGGTACTTGTTAAAACGGCTCAAACGATTTCCCACAATCTATGTTTTGAGCAGAAATATGAAACATAGTTACGTAATAGAAAGTTTTATCAAAAAATTGTTTTCTTATTTAATACGATAATTCACCCTTGCGATATACTACATTTTTCACATCTCCAAAATGGCTACTTTTCTTATAAAAAATCCTATTTGTACTGCAGACATAGGCTGTGTGTGATCGTTAGAGCAGCCTCATTGGGGCGGTTCTAACGGGATCCCACAACCCATGCCATTGAGCAGAAATAAGCAAAACAATGTATCATTCCGTAACCCCAAGTTTTCTCTAGACAAGGGGGTTTAGTGGGTGTTCAGTTCACAGACTTGTTCACGTAATAGGTGGTAAAATTTTCAATTTATTGGTAAAGGCGTGTTTTCGTAATGTGGAGAAATAGATTGGGCTGCATGATGCTTCCACGCAGAGCTGAAACTGACCACACATGAGTACTACTAAACAGCTTAGAAGGACCAAGCCTGCCAAGACAAAGTGGTGTGAGTCAGACCGTCCAGTGCATATCAGCCTTTTTGTTTTATTGGGCAGCATGACTTGTGAATGCATTTAATCTAACTGTCCTGTAAAATACCAGCAAAAATGGAAGCAATGTCTCCAAAATGACCTCAGTAGTGCTGAAGGGTACATTTAACCTTAATTTAAACATAACCCAACGGAGGTATCGATACTTTTCCTGTTGTTACCTGTCCTGATTTTTCTAGTTCACGGTTATGAAAATTGATATGGGATATAATTTGCGGATGTGCAGAAATTTTCAATGGCACAGCTTGAGGCGTCGTTGACTTGGCCTACGTAAATATTTTCATTTTGTTATCTGTCTGACATCTTACATTATATGACTGTTTTGACCGAGTTAAGCTAATCTTCATCCACATAAATTATTTTCTGCATTCTTATCATAAATGCCACTTTTGGCTTGGGTCATGACCACCTGTCCCCTCGTCGGATATATCAGGTTAACACGCCCTCTAAACACCCCAGTAAAACCACTTTTTCTAGAGAAATGAGGCTAAACACCGTTTTCTCTAGAAAAAAAGGGATTAACGGGCATTATGCATTATTTAGTTTATTTTCGCTCAAAACATAGATTGTGGGTACTCGTTAGAACCGCAGTAATATCACGTGAGATGAACACCCCCTTACACCTCACTTTGTATAGAGAATACTGGGGTTTACGGGGGTAAACATTATTTTTCTTATTTTTACTCCAAGACATAGGTTGAGGGTACTCGTTAGAACCGCCTCATTGAGGCGGTTCTAACGAGCACCCATAACCTATATTTGCAGTATAAATAAGAAAAGCATCATGGATTTTAATCCGAAAAGTAGCCATTTTGGAGATATGAAAAATACACTATGTCGCACGGGTGTGTTATCGTAAGTTGACGCGATACTAACGAGCACCCACAATCAATATTTGGGCCAGAAATAAGAAAACATATCAACCATGTTTATTTGGAAAAAAATGGTAGTTCTAGGGAAGTGGAAGATGCTATTTTAGGAAGGCATTATTACGTTCAACTGTGGATATTTTTCCATCCATTACGATAACACAGTCGTGCGATATAGTGCACTTTTTACATCTCCGAAATGGCTACTTTTCTGACGAAAATCTGTGATATTTTTCTCATTTATACTGCAAACATAGGTTGTGGGTTCTCGTTAGAACCGCCTCATTGAGGCGGTTCTAACGAGTACCCACAACCTATGTCTTGGAGCAGAAATAAGAAAAATATTGTTTACCCCCCTAAACCCCAGTTTTCTCTATATAATGTGGGGTGTAAGGGGGTGTTCATTTCACGGACTTGTTCACGTGATGATTCCTTTCTTTTATAAAGGTTAATTCAAGTCTATAAACTTGCTAACTTGGTATTAGCCGTCTGATCAGAATCTACGCTATTCTCATTGTTTGTTTAGAGTTCAGCGATCCTGTAAACAATATTTAAGTCATATCGGGTAGGTCAGTCTACAGGCAAACACTTTTCGTGGCAGGCTTATAGTTAACCAGTACAGTTTTATTATTTCGCAAGAAACTGGCAACTGACCTTCTGGACTCAGCGACAGGGTGGGAATGACGAAAGAATGTTGCCAACCCATCACGAGAACACGCCTATATAAAGACCCCCTTGAACCCCACTTTTATATAGTAAAACTGGGGGTTACAGGGGTAAACCTTATTTTTCTTATTTCTGCTCTAAATATAGGTTTACGGTACTCGTTAGAACCGCCTCGAGTACACACAATCTATATTTTGAGCAGAAATATGAAAAATATCACAATTTTTCATCTTTAAATTTTCTTTTTTCAGTGGTAAAGTTTGGAATGTATTTGTATAGGCGTGTTTTCGGAATGGATGGGATACAAGGCAAATCGTGATTTTATGTAAATTAATATTCATGCATACATATTTGCAGATATAATACATCTGTTAAACAAACGAAGTCAGTGTGATAGTAAATTAAAGTTAGACATAAAGATGAGGTTAAAAGTTCACAAAACGAGGTAAACATGTATATTGCTGGAACAGACGTTTAATAATTAAATTCTTAAATCTTAAGCAAACAGTTTTGAACGTGATCAGACGCCACAGCCTGTGGTTTTCCAATGTCTTAATTCCGGTCTCTATGCAGGCATTGATAAGGAATTCCATATAATACAGAGGTGTAACTAGGAGAAAATAATTTATCCGCAAACCTAGAAACAATGATTGTTTACCAAATCGGGACCACTCTCACAGGAAACAATTTGGGTGCAAATTCTTTCCTGTAAGTGTGGTCCCCGCGACAAAGAAGGAAACTATGTTAATTAATAATTAGTGTTGTGTATATCCTAGGTACATAAAAATTGTTTTATTTCTTCTTCTTCTTCTTCTTCTTCTTCTTCTTCTTCTTCTTCTTCTTCTTCTTCCTTTTTGTTTGTCTTCTTCGCCTGCCTCGGTAGCTTAGTCGGATGTGCGTCTGGCTGGTGATCAGTGCAAATTCTTTCCTGTAAGCCTGGACCCACAACAAAGAAGGAAACTATGTTAGTTTATAATTAGTGTTGTATATATCCTAGGTACATACGAATTGTGCCATTTCTTCTTCTTCTTCTTCTTCTTCTTCTTCTTCTTCTTCTTCTTCTTCTTCTTCTTCTTCTTCTTCTTCTTCTTCTCCTTCTTCTTCTTTCAGCTACTGCTTGCTTCTTTTTTCTTTTTATCTTCGTCTTATTCGCCGGCCTCGGTAGCTCAGTCGGATGCGAGTTTGACCGGTGATCAGGAGGACGCGGTTTCGATTCCTGACAGGGTCGGCAACATTCTTTCGCGGAGATTAATCATGAAATCTTTTCTTCGGTTATTCTCTCCCTTCCGCATATTCAAGAAGGGCAGTTGTCAGTTTCTGGCGAAAGAATTTGTACTGTACTGGTTAACCGCTTACATATAAGCCTGCCAAGTGAAAGTGTGGATAGGTAAACTGACCGGCTTAAAATGACCTAAAATAGTGTTACTTGGCCGTTAAACTGCAATATTAACCAACAGATCTTCGTCTTCTTCTTCGTCTTCCTCTTTGTCTTCTTCTTCGTCTTCTTCTTCGTCGTCTATTGTTTTACGTTTTAATGTCTACGAAACTATGTCTGCGTACAGTATGCGTAAAAACACACTTCCGGTAGTTGCGGGTCCTTTATAAGCTCGAATGGAGCCCCAGGTCAGCTTATACCTTGGTATGTCATTTCGATAAAACGACCGTGCGACATAGTGCATTTGTTTACATCTCCAAAATGGCCATTTTTCGGATGAAAATCAGTGATATTGTTCTTACAAATACTGCAAACATAGGTTGTGGGTGCTCGTTAGAACCGCCTGATTGAGGCGGTTCTAACGAGTACCCACAACCTATGTCTTGGAGCAAAAATAAGAAAAAATAGTATATACCCCCGTGAACCTCCGAGTGGGGTAGGGGGGGGGGTGATCTTCATTTCACGGACTTGTACACGTGATGTTGTCCGTCGTACGCCTGCCGTTAATATTTCATATTTTCGATATCTCCTCCAGAACAACGGGTTAGATTGAGCTGACAGTTTGTAGAAGGCATTCGGGAAACCTTGAGATTTAAACTTGATAAAATCGGTCTGGTCCGATATCCAAGATGACATGTTCTCCCGAACCAAAGGCCGAATCGACCTGAAACTTGATGGAAGGCATCGGGGCTACATAGATATTCAGATATGCTAAAATCGTTCAGTCAAACAAGATGACTGTGTGGGCTAGGGCGGCCATCTTGGCATTCTTCAAACAATATCATCTCCGGAATCAAAGGTGGGATCGCACTGAAACTTGATCGGAGTCATCGGGGGCGCAATGTAGATTCAGATTTGCTTGAAACGCTGTTTCCTATTTCTAAGATGAAGACGGCCATCTTGAATTCCTTTAAACGACATCTCCACCCTTACCAAGGTCGCATCGAGCTGAAACATGATGCAATGCATCAGAGCGACATGGTAAAATCCTCCGTTCAGATATCCAAGATGGCCATCATATAATTACTTAAACGACATATCTTCCTGAAGTGAAAGCTAGATTTAAAAGAATTTGACGGAGGCATTTGGATGACATGGAGATTCGGATTTGCTGAAAACATTCCATTCTGATATCCACGATGGTCACCATCTTGAAATTCTTCAAACAAACCAAATATCGGATTTAGCTGCAACTTGATCATTACGAAAGCACGCCTATACAAATGTATTGTAAACTTTACCGCCGAAAAAGCGAAAAAAAAACCCAAAAAAAAAAAAAAAAAAAAAAAAACATGACATTTTCTTATTTCTGCTCAAAACATAGACTGTCGGTGCTCGTTAGAGCCGCCTTACCGATGTGGTTCTATCGAATACCCCACAATCTATATTTTAGAGCAGAACTAAGAAAAATAAGATCTATCCCTTTAAACCCCAGGTGTACACTATGAAAGTGGGGTTCAAGGCGGTCAGATTATAATGCGTGTTTTCGTGATGTGAGAGAATTCGGTGGACATGGCTATTCATAATTACTTAAACCATTCTGTTCCGACATCCAAGATGGCTACCATGAGGACCAACTTAAAATTCTTTAAGGGATATCTTCTCACGAAAAGATGATTCAGAATTTCTAAAGTCATTCAATTCAATATCCAGGATGGCCGCCGTGGCGGGCATATGGCAATTCTTCAAACAACATGCCCTCCTCAACAGGAAGTCTGGTTGGGCTGACACTTAACGGTGGTGGGGTGGGGGCTTTGGGGCGCCATGAAGTCTCGGAATTGCTAAAATTGTTTCTTTCCGTCATTCATGATGGCTGCCACGGATGCCATCTCGAAAATCTTCAAACCACATTAAGTCGAATTGAGCCGAAACTTGACGGGAGGCATTGAGGCGACATAGAGATGAGTGAGTGTTTGAGTTTTACGTCCCACCAACATCTAAGGTCATACGGAGACGGGACCTCGGATTAAAGACTCATCCGAAGCCGGTCTGGAGAAGCCCGGGATCGATCCTGCGACCCCTGGTTTAGAAGGCGAGTAGCGTAACCACTACACCACGGAGGCTTCTATCGACATAGAGATTCAAACTTGCAATATATGTTACATTTGAATTCACATGATCGGGTGACTTGGATTACCTTTCAGTTAAGGCAGATGCAATCGATAGGCCTGCCCTACCAAACTACACAGCCCACTCTGCATTATCATCTCTTTGGGAATCCTAAATTAGATTGAACAGTTCAGAAACGTAATCAGAGGCATCAGGCAGCATGCGAATTAAGAATGGTTAAAGACAATGTGAACTGATAGACAAGATGGCCGCCAAGGCACAATGTAATATATCATGTAAAGCTTCATCCAGGTGGGCGATTTCTGCTCCAGTTTTCATTGTGCTCTCCCTGTTGTTTGTTTGCCTGCGGTATAGCTTTATTTGTCGGTTACACTCAACAAAAATAAGCCTGGTATTGATATTAACGTTAGGTCGATTGAAAAAAACAAACAATCGAGCCAACCCCGCCCCCCCCCCCAAAAAAAAAAAAAACAAACAAACAAAACAAAACAAAAAAAAACTGGATGTTGGCCCTAATAAAATAGCGGAACAGCAGGTCGGGTCGTGATCAGTGTACCTTTCAGTGCCAGGACGTTATTCTGTTTTGGTTCCAGTAGGTCCAGGCTTCGCCGTGTTGTGCTGGCTCTGCAGGTATGGGATGGCCGGTTTTTCTTTTTAGGTTTTTTTTTTCAGCTCCATGTCCTTCATTTTCTTAATGCCCAAACTTTTGGGAGATGACGTGAGGTGTATGGTTGCTTGATAACGGCCGTTTACCCATCGGTTTTGGCTGGCGGCCATCTTACTAGCAACTGGTAAACTGCGCAGACGCTCTAAGCCTGTTCAGGAACTATGAAAGTAACTGACCGGCCCGGCCCGACATGATCTTTGCTGTTGACTTGGCGGTAAAATCACAACGGATAACATGACATTAAAAAATGGCGGAAGACTCTGCCAGGTGGGGACTCTCTCTTTAAATTGCTTTATGACATATTGTTAATTACTATTAAACTGCTGACATTTAAAGTGTTTATCTTAAAAGGCTAATCTGTCAGCCAAAACGACAATTACATTCATAGAAATATACGCTACGGTTGTACTGCCGTTTGTGGGAGATGTACAATAATGAGACCCCAGTCTGTCTGAAGAAGAAATAATAAGTGAATGAGTGTTAGAGTTTTACGTTCCACCAACAGCTAAGGACATATGGAGACGGGACCTCGGTTTAAAGACTCATCCGAAAGTCCGGAGAAGCCCGGGATCGATCCTGCGATCTCTGGTTTACAAGGCGAGTAGCGTATCCACTACACCACGTCTCCGCGTACATCATCATAGTACAGATTATATTTTCTGGTCCTTTGGGATCACTGAGTTCATTTGGTATCATTTTGAAAATAGAGTTCTGCTTAAGCCGGTGCTAGAGGGCGTGGCCGGTGTTGTACATTTCAGTACTGGTCATGAACAGACTCAATAAAACCGAGTCTGCTATTTTCGTTTATTTGGTGTATTCCTTGCTTCCAAAGGATCTAACTTCAGATCTTATTTATTTTCACTGTAGCTGGTGCGTTGTACCGTGTGGCGGCCGTAAAACGTCTCCTCGTACATCATTATAGTACAGATTATATTTTCTGGTCCTTTGGGATCACTGAGTTCATTTGGTATCATTTTGAAAATAGAGTTCTGCTTAAGCCGGTGCTAGAGGGCGTGGCCGGTGTTGTACATTTCAGTACTGGTCATGATCATACTCAATAAAACCGAGTCTGCTATTTTCGTTTATTTGGTGTATTCCTTGCTTCCAAAGGATCTAACTTCAGATCTTATTTATTTTCACTGTAGCTGGTGCGTTGTACCGTGTGGCGGCCGTAAAACGTCTCCTCGTACATCATTATAGTGCAGATTATATTTTCTGGTCCTTTGGGATCACTGAGTTCATTGGCATCATTTTGAAAATAGAGTTCTGCTTAAGCCTGTGTTAGATGGCGTGGCCGGTGTTGCACATTTCAGTACTGGTCATGAACAGACTCAAAAAAACTGAGTCTGCTATTTTCGTTTATTTGGTGTATTCCTTGCCACCAAAGGATCTAACTTCAGATCTTATTTATTTTCACTGTAGCTGGTGCTGTGCCGTGTGGCGGCCGTAAAACGTCTCCTCGTACATCATTATAGTGCAGATTATATTTTCTGGTCCTTTCGGATCACTGAGTTCATTTGGTATCATTTTGAAAATAGAGTTCTGCTTAAGCCGGTGTTAGAGGGCGTGGCCGGTGTTGCACATTTCAGTACTGGTCATGAACAGACTCAATAAAACCGAGTCTGCTATTTTCGTTTATTTGGTGTATTCCTTGCTTCCAAAGGATCTAACTTCAGAACTTATTTATTTTCACTGTAGCTGGTGTTGTGCCGAGTGGCGGCCGTAAAACGTCTCCCCGTACATCATCATAGTGCAGATTATATTTTCTTGTCCTTTGGGATCACTGAGTTCATTTGGTATCATTTTGAAAATAGAGTTCTGCTTAAGTCGGTGCTAATGTGCGTGGCCGGTGTTGCACATTTCAGTACTTGTCATGAACAGACTCAATAAAACCGAGTCTGCTATTTTCGTTTATTTTGGTGTATTCCTTGCTTCCAAAGGATCTAACTTCAGAACTTATTCTAGAAGAAATAATAAACTGAACAAAACAAAAAACACGACATTCCGTGAAAAAGTCCGTGAAATGAAACCCCTAAACCCCAATTTATATAGAGAGTTGTTTGTTAGTTTGATTTGAGGTTTAATGTCCCTGTCAACACTGTAAATGTCATTTTGGAGACGTTGCTTCCAATTCTGTGGGACTTTTACCCGACATTGAGATGAAATGACATCTCAAGCCCTGCCGCCCAATGAAACCAATAGGGTTTCTAAGCATGGACGGTCCGACTCGCATCGCTGTGCCTGGGCAGGCTTAGTTCCTCTAAGAGGTTTACCAGTACTCGTGTGCGGGTCGGTTTCAGCTCTGCGTGGAAACATCTTTCAGCCCATCTATTTCTTCAAGCCAATTTAAATAGAGAAAACTGGGGTTTACTGGGGAATACATTATGTTTCTTATTTCTGCTCCAAGACATAGGTTGTGGGTACTCGTTAGAACCGCCTCAATGTTGGTGGTATAAATAAACAGCACGGATTTTCACCAGAAAAGTAGCCATTTTGAAGATGTGAAAACAATGTACTATGTCGCAAGGGTTTGTTATCGTATTGCACAGCAACTCCAGAATACAAGGTTGCAGACCTAAAGAACACCACCAACAACAATATCACAACATGAAAGTCTTGCCAGATCATCACGAGTAAGGTTTGTTATCGTAATATACAGCAACTCCACAAAATAGGGCTGCAGACCTAAAGAACACCACCACCAATAACAATCTCACAATATTAAAGTCTTGCCTAATCAGCACGAGAAACAAAACACTTTCAGGACATTACGAAAACATGCCTATACAAATACACTGTAATCGTTATCGCCGAATAAATGAAAATTTTAAGATGAAAAAATGTGATATTTTTACTTATTTCTGCTCTAAAATATAGATTGTGGATACTCGTTAGAACCCGCCTCATTTTAGAGCAGAAATAAGAAAGATGAGGCGGTTCTAACGAGTACCCACAATCTATATTTTAGAGCAGAAATAAGAAAAATAAAGTTTACCCCTGTAAACCCCAGTTTTACTATATAAAAGTGCGGTTCGATGGGGTCAAAATTATATAGGCGTGTTTTCGTGATGACCTTCTTAGACCGGACGCTGCCAAAAAAAAAAAAAAACTGATTGTGTTTTGGAAGGTACTGGATGCGATTACCGCTAAAAACTGTTTGAAAGTAATGGTTCCGAAACTTGCAAAACACATTCCAAAACGAAATAAAAACCAGAGATTACCGATATTGTATGGAACAGTTGGACTTGAGCCAGAGAAAATACGTAATGAGGCTACAATTGCTGTCATATGTTTCGGAAAGTTGATTGCTTTTTGGAGATAAACTTAGTGAAATTGATTGGTCTGCAAAGTAATAGTCATATACCACATGGCTCAGTTGTTTAGAAATTACGACGTCGTTTCATACATGTGACATATTTTATCATTTAATTCAGTAAATACGTATACTAATATTTTGCTGAACATCACTGAAACACATCTATATAGTTCTAACCCCCATGAACCACAGTTTTATATAGTAAAACTGGACCTTACAGGGGTAAAAGTCATTTTCTTTTCTCATTTCAGCTTTAAACTATAGGTTTTGTGTACTCGTTAGAACCGCCTCATCCTTATTTCTGCTCTGGGTACTCGTTAGAACCGCAACGATGATGCGGCTCTAACATGTACCCACAATCTATATTTTGAGCAGAAATAAGAAAAATAATAATAATAAAAAACTAATCTTAAAATTTTAGTTTTTTTCAGCTGTCACCTACAATGTATTTGCAAAGGCATGTTTTCCCAGTGAACATGTAAATGCTACTCACATTTTGTCCAGCAAAAGTAAGAGAATACTGTAAAAATGCGTTATTAAGGCCAGGGAAAATTAAGATAATTATGCTTTCAAAAGCATGATTACAAGCATTCATTTTTTCTTTCTTTGTGTACACCAGTGCCCACCTTAAAAACTATTCAAAATCGGTCATTAAAACCACCGTTTGGTGGTCTTAAAATAGCAGTGAAGGCAATGACCGTACTACGGAAGCGTACACGTCTCATTAGATTACGATATATATGTCACCATCCCACGAAATTATATATTGAGATAAAGGTTTAATTGGCAGAAGTACAGAGAAATATCTTCACTTATTTACTTGTTTCTGAATATTTGTTGTTAGATGATCTCGAGATGTATTTTTATTATAAGTATGCATGGAAACGACAATTTAACATAGTATTTATTACATTTCGAATTAAGAAAAGCATTTCATAGCCAAATAAAAAATGTTGAGATACACTTATTTGTCATCTTCTTCCAAAAATATATTTTGACATGACGTTATATTTCTCAAGATCTTTTGGAATTTATCTTATGTTATCTATATATAAGCGGTCATTTAAAAATAAAATACCCATTATCCTGAAACTTAAAATGAATTTTAAGCGTCTTTAGGCGATGTACAAGAGACAAGAACCATAACTGTTGCTTTACAACTTTCTGAATTATGGCCCTTTGAACAATGAAAACGACTGTTTTAAGTTATTCCTTTATGTTTCAGTTATCATAAATTTTTGCAGAAATGCCAAGCATTACTAAGCAATTTGAAGAAGACAAGGGGTTTAACTTTTTTTGGCGTGACGGCCTTTTGGACAATGAAAACATTTGTTTCCGTTATTCCCTGTGTGTGTCATGTAACTTTAAAATTGTTTGATATATATTTTCATCAAACTTTACAGAATCGAAGCTCATCATAGGACAAAGTAGATGTGCAAAAGACATGAACACCCTGACTTCACTACTTTTCAGTGGTTTTCTTTATTACTTATGCCTCACATGTAACTTGAAAGTATTTTTGGGATACTTAATGACCCTTAACAGAAATAAAAGCACCTTATGACGAGATGTAAAATTTAGGAACCATAATTAATAGCAAACACACGAAGTGTTTGCTTTACTGTAGAGAGGCTGGAACAACATACTTATGCACCCAAATCTCGCCTGGAATCTCGTCCTATTTCTCGCGATAATCCGCCATCTTTACAGAGTTCATGAGAATTGTATTCACATCCAAAATTTACTCTTCAAAGGCAAAAGGAGTCAAGTCCCGTTACAAAAGAAACACAAAAAGCGTCGAAATAATTTTTAAAAGCTCTTTTCGAAGACCGTTCCATCAAACGCTGAAGTTTGATCGCGGGAAAGTTTCGAAACTACGTCACGCGCACTGAGCCGAAAAGGTTAGCCGGTAAAATCCAGCACCGCGCTTGGACCAACGATTTACCGGAGCATTTACCGAAGCATTTACCGGAGCTTCTCGGTAGTATGGAAAGCGCTTCTCGTCTGGCCAAGCAATTAAAACTTTTCACAAACTATTGCTCAGTGACATAAAATAAAGCCCTGTGAATAGTTGGGGACACAAAGAGCTATCTGGCTGAACCCGTCGTTTCACCCCAGACCGTTTCCCCCCTATGTTTTAAGGACGCATCCAGTGCCTCTCTTTTTTCAGCTAAATTCTAAATTTAGCCACCAAATCAACTGAGGTAATGACCAGATATGACCGACTCAGTATAAGAAGATAGATAGATAGTCGTTTCGCCCAAAAGACGTTTCCTCCCTGGTCGCCCCTCCCCCGTCCCTGGTCGTTTCGCCCCCTTAGTCGTTTCGCCCACTTTCCAAGCTAAAACTAATTTCCACTGTAGAAATTTTATTCATCTTTAACTTAACAGAGGTGAGAAGAGGCAAATATTAAAGTAGCATCATCTCCCTCTCACGTGAGTCCAGGGATAGCTGATCCATAGTTACTGGCCGACACCGGGCCTTAAAAGTGGATACTCGGGGAGTTGTGGCTAGAACTTGTTACACAAAAATTATTGATTGTTTGATTAAAGTTTGGGTGCAAAACGACTAGGGTTTTGGGGCGAAACGACTGGGGGCCATAAAGGGAGGCGAAACGACTAGGGTGGGTGGAGGGAGGAACGTCTTGGGAGCGAAACGTCTTGTTACCAGCTTGCTACCTGTGGATTTCTACCTTGCCAAGAATTTTAAAGTGATGATGAGCCCCAAATCCATAGCATAATGCTAGTGCTTCAGGACACTTGAAAGTGCCCATGCTTCAAATTAACTGAATCACCCTATGTAATTTTCTGCCCATGAATTGCACACAGGACCAACACTTGAGCATCGTGTGTGTGTGTGTGAATTCGGGTTTAACGTCGCTTTCAACAATTTTTCAGTCATATCACGACGGTGTCTGGTTGAGACAGGGAGCTCAATGCTCACGTTTATAGTGCTGCCTCACTGAAGTATCATGTCCCAGACACATTACATGATACCACACCCAGTCACATTATCCTGACACTGGGTCGACCAGTCCTAGCTCTACCCCGTAAATCTGAGTGCCAAGCGAGGAGCAGCTAGAACCATTCTTAACGACTTTGGTATGTCGCGGCCCGGGATCGAACCCGTGACCTCCCGTTCCCCGGCGCGGACACTCTACCAACTGAGCTATCGGGGCCGGTCACTTGATCATCGTCAAACTAAGGCTATGTGCAAAGCAGCTGTGGAGCTCAAACAATTGCTTCGGGTTTAACCACACGCCAACCCTGGTTGGTCAGTTTGTGTTATCTCCCAGAGAAAGGGACTAAAGAGATAGACCTGCCGCAAGGACAGCAGGCCTCGCCCAACTGTAAATCAATATATGTTGTACCCCGGTCACCTTTGCCTCACAGCAAAACAAATTAAAAACTTTGAAAAACAGTTTTATGTAGTTTATGGAAGATCCACTCAAAGATCCTCTACTGTTCGCTGCTTTCAGGTCGGAGAACCTGCTAGCATGGATGCCCAGAGATAGATAATACCCGGGATTGACATTTTTATGTCAATGCTATCGAGTTTGCAGGTCAAGGTGTTGTATCACTCGGGAGGTAATGCTGGTAGTCACCTTGAGACAAACTGAGTTGCTCGCTGTTGCACCGTCTCGAGCTGATACTATATGTGGGCCCCATACTGGTGTGGCATATTCCAGGATAAGTCTTATCATAGTCACTACATCATGCTTTAACATCTTCAGACCAACTAGTTATCTTCCTTCCAAAGAAACACCAGGCTGCAGTTTGACTTTTAACAGTTGCATCAAAAAAAGGATGTCAAGGTACTTTCAAGTTTTTAAGATTGACAGTACATGGCTGTATTCCATTATAGACATTGCTGTAGTCTGTAAAGATCCCTCTGAAGTGCTGCAGAATCAGCAATGCTTGAGATCTTGTGGTATAAAAGGCTGTTATTAGCAAAGAGGTGAACTCCAGAGCTGACTTTCTGTGGCAGGTCATTTATGCGTGGGCAGAACAACAATGGTCTGAGAATGGCACCTTGAGGGACACCAGATACAGCTGGGCCAATCGCGGTAATCAGGCCTTTTTTACCAGGTCTGGTTAACCCCTGTTGGTCAGGAAGCTCTGGATCCACTGTAAGTGGTTAATATTTTGTCGTGTCTGAGCTTGATAGTGCTCAAGGCATTCATGTGGAACTTTGCCAAACACCCCCTCTCTATATATATATCTATCTATCCTTACTGCGTTAGGTCACATTTGGTTATTGCTCACTTGAGATTTGAAGGACAAACGCCTACGCGGTAATCATGACATTGCGGTAAGGATCTTAACCTGCAGAGGAGATTATTCTTTCTGCACGTGGGTGGTGGGGTGGGGCTCCAGTTATCGTCCCGATCCGAAGGACTGTGCACTTTGTGACATTCATTCCTACAAATGATGCCAGTGGAACATGTTCTTCGGATACTAAACTGTATGGTCGCTGCCGGGAATCAAACCGGGGGTCTCCAGCATCAGAGGCAAGTGGTTTAACCCGTAAGCAACCACTGTTGATGTGTTTTTGATGTTCAACACCACTACTCTTTCTTTTTATATATATACTGCAACACCCCCGCCCACGAGGATTACGTGCAGGTGTACGTTTCATACACGCAAGGTCCTACACAGTAATCATGTAATTACAGTAGGGATCTTTCTTTCTTTCTACTTTTACTCCGATCGGTCACATTTGACCATTACTCGCAGGAGATGGTTCTCCCTGCACAGGGGGGGGGGGGGGGGGGGGGGGCCTACAGTCCAGTTAACTATTAACTATCTAAGGGGTGTAAATGAGTGTGTTTGCTCAAAAAGGCAGTGCCTTTATTTCATATTATTTCATTATTTCGTTAGTTATGGCCCTTTGAGCTATTTTAAATGGTTACTTTCGTCATTTCCCAATGCTGTTCTTTAATTTGAGATTTTCATTTCAAAAGTAGTAACACCAGGTTCTTATTTTCTGTACATCGTCTCACGAGGCTTTACATTTGGGCAAAGTTTCATGACAACATCTCAACTCGTTTTCAAGTTACAGGGCGTATACGAGTAAATGAAAAAAAAAAAAAACAAAACAAAAAAAAAAAAAAACCAAACAAGCAAAACACAAAACAACAAAAAAACAACAACACTGTATTCAATATTCAGACGGTCATGATCACAAAACCAAGCAACCAAGTATTATGGTTCTTGTCTTCCACATGTAATCATATAGTGTGTTTCAGTTCTGTAAAGTTTCGTGAAAATGCATGGGACGGTGATAAAGTAACCCAAGGAATAACTAAAACCACTGTTTTCGTTTTTCAAAGGGTTATATTTTCAAAAGCAGTTATTAGCCAGAGCAATGCCCCTTGATTTCTGCACATAGTTTTGCAATTCTGTTAAAACTACTGTTTTCATTGTTCAAGTGCCGTTATTCCGAAAGTAGTAAAGTAAGAGTTATGGTTCTTTTCTTCTGCACGTCGCTGTTTTCATTGTACCAAGGGCCATAATTCCGAAAATATTAACACCAGAGCTATGGTTATTGTCTTCAGTACATTGCCTGATTGTGCTTTGCTTTTAATTTAAGTTCCAGAATAATAGGTTATTCTTTCTCAAATGACCACATATAAATAGGAAACTTATGTTAAGATGCATTTTCAAAAGATTTTCAGAAACATTATGTCATGCCAAAAAACATATTTGGAAAAAGATGACATATAAGTATATCTTAACATCTTTTGTTTAGCTATAAAATGTATTTCTTAACTCGGAACGCAAAAAATGCCATGTACAATTATAGTTTCCATACATACTTATAAAAATATACATCTCGAGATCATCCAACAACAAATACGCAGAAACTTGTAAAAAAGTGAAGATATTTCTCTTCTCTGCGGGACAAAATTACATGTGCCTGGGATGATGACATATATGTCGTGATCTAACAAGACGTATACGCTTCCGTATAATACGACTTTTAAACAGTTCTAAAGGCACTCTCAAACTTTTGACATCCTGGCACTCGTAATAGCCTCATCAGATTGAACAATACCGCAAATTGTTTTATGTAAATTAAAGTGCAATCCAATTATGTATCGTATCATTCGTTTACTGAAATCGCTGTTCATTTCGCCATCATAAATGACCTTATGGTAATGTTCTTCCTTTCATTCATCAATGATGATTGTCAAACTGGACCTTTGCGACATATCCATACATCAAGCTATTTTAGCGTCATTTATTCCGAAATTGAAACACATTATGATGACACATGCGTATGACATTGTGCATCCTGAAATATCTTCAAAACATTTTTTTTTTCCGGTGGAAATCGTGGCGTTTGTCTTATTCATACTCAAAACATAGGTTGTGGGAGCTCATTTAGGTGGTTCAGTAAGGTGCCAACAACCTATGTCTTGGCGCAATTATGAAAAAATGACAAACCCTGTAAACCCAAATTATCTCCATATATAGAGTATTTAAGAGGGTGTTCATTTAGACTTGTCCTTGGGATGAATACTGTACTTCCAATCTGCTACCAGTGTATCAAGAAAGGGACATTAGAAAACAGCGTAGACGGTTTAGTTGTAATAAGCTACAGAGCGCATATAATGCCCAGATACAGTCAACTACAAATAATAAAGTTAACAATAAAACCAAGGGGAAGTAAGCATTACTGCATGGAAGGAACAATGACCGAGATAGCTTAGTCACATGCTGCCTGTTAACAACACTTAAGCAATCTGAAAACCATGCAAAATCATTCAGTGCCTTCAAAACCCACGTACACGTTCACAAGTCGAATTTCGATAGAGATGGTTCCAGCTTAAAGGCTTACTGAGAATTTGAATTGAATTTTATGTAATGTTGGTTGGTGCCTGATGCTCTGTCTCCGGTTTGGTCCATCGGTGTCTAACAGTTGGTCCTCTTTTGCTACAGCATTTCAGAGGTTTCTCAGCGTAGTTTCATCTCTTTGGTTGTTTGATTGTTGTGTCCTCGGAGATGCTGCACTGATGAGTTAGGAAGCCTCCATGCGGACTGAACAAATATTTGTCTAAATCGCGACGGATGCAAGGGCGAGGATTGCGGCCGCGTAAAATCGATTTAAGCCCCTCCCCAACCCCACCCCACGAGAATTCTATTCACTGACTGTACCAATGTGGTTCTTCTGTCGCAATTTATTTTTGGTTATGGTTTGTCTTTGAGTATATGTGTCGGTTATATCTTTTTGTTTGGGAAAGCCAATTGGCCATTTTGTGTGAAAGTAACTGTCCTTTTGGCTTTCCACCATTGATGTTTCTATTAAAGTCTTTTTTTTTTTAATGTTAGTGTTTCGTTCCATTTGGTGTCACTGATGGGAGGTGCGGGTTAAATGTGTCGATTCATGATCATTGCCTTCACTTCTGTTATGATATCTTAAAAACATGGAACTTGAGCACTTGAATGGACAGTTCTGATTCAAATAGACCTCTAATTGGAAGAGAACTCAGTAGATATGATGTCGAGATCGCAATTCAGGGCCAATGCTTGTGTGATTTGTGGATAAACGTCCCAATCAACACTATGTAGGTCATTTTGGAGACGTTGCTTCCAATTTGTGGGGCTTTTTCCCGACACTGAGATGAAAATGACATCTCAGTCTCTGCCTTCCAATGAAACCAATAGGGTTTATATGCATGGACCGTCCGACTCCCACCACTTTGCCTGAGCAGGCTTAGACCTTCTAAGCGGTTTACCAGCAATCATGAACGGTCGGTTTCCGCTCTGCGAGAAAGCATCCTGCAGCCCAAGCTATTCCTTCAAGCCCCGATGGGTCGGGCCACATTTAAGATTAGTCTCGCCTTGTAGAGGAGTGGACGCAAAAAAGATGAGCGACTTGAAGCAATATTAAGATTCGCCATCCAGGCACACCCTCTCAGCAAGCTCTCATGACTTCTAAAACCTGGTAAAAGCCATTCAACTACTGTGAGTGCCTATGCACCCACAATGACGATTTGACGTTCTATGATAATCCAGGTTCTGTCATTTCTGCAACACCACAGGCAGACACCTAATCCTCCTCGGCCTCAGACCATCGTTTTGGGGGAGGGTTGATTGGGAATGAATGTGTATGCATATTAACGGGGCCTTTTCCTTTTGATGAAGTTTGGAGAGTGTGTGACCTGCTGATCAACAACACTGTCTTCCATCTGCCAACTCGTAACAAGACTACTGATCATCAACACAGTACCCGTGCCCATTACGAAAACAGGCCTATACAAATACTTTTTAAATTTTACCTCCCAAGAAATGAAAATTTAAAGATAAAAAACTGTGATATTTTCCTTATTTCTGCTCAAAATATAGATTGTGGGTACTCGTTAGAACCGCCTCATCGAGGCGGTTCTAACGAGTACACACAATCTATATTTTAGAACAGAAATAAGAAAAATAAGGTTTACCCCCCCCCCTTGTAAACCCCAGTTTTACTATATAAAAGTGGGGTTCAAGGGGGTCAAAATTATATAGGCGTGTTTTCGTGATGCCCTCCATCATAATGTAGGTTATATTTTCTTTCGGATCATTGATTCAACTGTGGAATTTCGAAAATATCTTACGGTCACTGCTGCGGCCTTATTGACCGAAACTAGTAAGTCGGGCCCAGAAACACTTGTCCACTCGCCAGTTGTTAGTCGTGTTGTCATTGCTTCCAAAGAATAACCTTTCACAGAACTTCTGTCTACCAACTCGCAACAAGACCTCGTGGATACAGCCTCTCACTAAGCACTGAGATCTCACGGAGCTGCTGATCACCAACATTGTCGTTAATCTACGATCTCGCAATAAGACATACGAGTAGAAAGTGCCCTAGAAACTGGATCGTAGGCAAAATACAAGACTGCAAAGCGGCAAACTTTCCGCAACTACCAAGACTGATTTGACGGGAATATTTAATGACGAAGGATTCCAGAGACTTCTTGGAGACAAACATGAAAATCTCAAGGCATATTTCAGTGATAACGGCTGTGTACATAACACGGCTATGCTGGACAGTCCAGAGTAGGCTGACAGGCTCCTGTGTGAGTAGCTAGTCTGGTAACATTCTGTCGTTACAAACAGAAAGTATATGGAGAAACCCTGTGATGCTTCTAGACAATTTATGGTAGACAGGCTCAGGAACAAACACACTCCTCAGTATGGACGGAACTAGTGACAAACGAAGATGGAAACTTGAAAAGATGGACTGAACATTCTGATTGTGATTTTAATGGGTCTTTATCTTTCAGTGATAAAGCCATCGACAGACCGTTGAAATGAAATCTGCTGCTCGATAGGTTCCCAACTGTCTCTGAAACAGCAAAAGTGATAACACTCCTGTCTTTTGACAAGGCTCCAGGATCAAGAAATGTGCAGGGAACAGAAAGTGGTGGACCTATACATGACATTCGTGACCTTACCAAAGCATTTGACACGGTCAATCGTGAGTGTGTTTGGAACATTTTGGTGACGTTTTACTGTCCAACCAAAGTCATAATAATGGTGAGGCAATTCAATGAATGTTTACTTGAATGGGTGACAATGATGACAAGTTTATTGATCCAATCACTGTGACAAATGGAGTCAAGCAAGACTCTCTACTAGCATCAGCGCCGTTTAGCACGATGTTTTCTGCAATGCTCACAGTTGCCTGCTAGGATGATGACAATGGTATGCCTATTGTGTATAGCTTTGGCTTTGATGAGAAGCTTCTTTTTATCCTATGAAGGTTGCGAGCTAAATCCAATATGCATCCGGGTACTCCGGTTTTCGCCCACCTCGATTAACGATCACCTCGATATCAGTGAAATAATCCTAATGGTCGTAAAATCAAAACCACAATAAAAAAATTAAATATGCAGAAAGAGGTGCTATGCTAATGACATGGCCAAATGTGCTCCCACAGAAAGAAGGTGTGAATCAGGATCTGATCCATGTTACAGCTATGACCTCAAAATCAGTATCAAAACGACTGAGGCTGTATATCAGCTAGCACCTGTAAACAAGTCTGACAGCCTTAACACGTGCGCTTCATGACAAAAGTGTTATTCTAGTTAATGGCTTGGTTTGGAGTTAAACGGCTATGGCAACACTATTTAGATCGAGCCGGTCAGTGTACATAATAACACTATTTACTTGACAGGGTTAATCAGTACAGTGTACATTCTTTCGCCAGAAACTGCAGATAATTTTTGCTAGTATTGGCTGAAGGGAATGAATGACTCTAGAAATCATTTCATGATTACGCCCGGTCGGGCATCAAACGCAGGGCCTCTTGATCACGGAAATCAAACACAGGCCGCAGCTCGATGTCAAGAGAGGGACCTAACTTTGCGTCACACCAAGACCATTAACCTGATATCTTTTTCTGGACATTACGCAAA
The DNA here is from genome assembly GCA_963580285.1 of Lucinisca nassula. Classification (NCBI taxonomy): domain Eukaryota; kingdom Metazoa; phylum Mollusca; class Bivalvia; order Lucinida; family Lucinidae; genus Lucinisca; species Lucinisca nassula. The sequence continues at coordinate 9,731,793 of OY757014.1, forward strand.
CACGCCTATACAAATACATTGCCACCTTTATCGCCGAAAAAATGATTTTTTTTTTATGAAAAATTTTGATATTTTTCTTATTTCTACTCAAAATATAGATTGTGGGCACTCGTTAGAACCGCCTCATCGAGGCGGTTCTAACGAGTACCCACAATCTATATTTTAGAGCAGAAATAAGAAAAATAATGTATACCCCCGGAAACCCCAGTTTTACTATATAAAAGTGGGGTTCAAGGGGGTCAAAATTATATAGGCGTGTTCTCGTGATGTGGAGTAGATTCGGTCCCCGTCCATCGGGGCTTGAAGAAATAGATGTGCTGCATGATGTTTCCACGCAGAGCTGAAACCGACCACACACGAGTACTGGTAAACAGCTTAGAGGATCAGCCTGCCCAAGCAAAGCCTTGCGAGTCGGACCGTCTATGCTTATAAACCCTATTTGTTTCATTGGGTGACAGGCTTGAGATGTCATTTCATCTCAATGTCGGGTAGAAGTCCCACAGACTTGGAAGCAACGTCTCCAAAATGACATATTCAGTATTGACGGGGACGTTAAACCTCACAACACTCAATCAAGCAACCAATCAATCAAACTCTGGAGCAGATAGAGTAAACGGTGTTACTGTCTGTGCACCCTTATTCGTCGACGCTATATTTTCATTTAAAAAGGTATTTGAGGCCTTACAATGAATAAAGAGGAAGCCAGTTTTTAAATCTTACTCGCATCATTGAATGCATATCAGGGAGTAATAGCGCGAATCTGAAGCACAAGATATTCATGGCCTTTTGAAATAAATCCCTCATTTAATAACTCAATAAAAACGCCTACAAGGATATAATAAGCCAAACAGTGAGATAAATTGCGTGCCGTCTACTTAAATTGGGCGATCAATTACAAAATTTGCAAAATACAAATTGATTATAACTTACCCTGTTTAGATACGGCTGTATCAATATTATAATTAGAGGCACAAATCCCTGCGTAATCCTTTCAGCCCGCAGATTCTGTCGTGGTCGCATCCGTTCGTTTAAATAGAGGGATGCTTCAAAATCATTAAAAAGATGGCATCTGTACGAATCTACACTTTAGAAAAAGAACGCCTTTGACAGTCCTAAAGGTGGTCTCTAACAGGAGAATGCTGGTTCTAGAAAAATATTAAATATGCGTTTAATGTATTTTTTTTTGTTTTATTTGCGGTTTAACGTCCCCGTCAACACCGTAAAGGTCATTTTGGAGACGCTGCTTCCAATTTTGATGGAATTTGTACCCGACATTGAGATGAAATGACATCTAAAGCAATGTCGCCCAATGAAACTAATAGGCCATTTTGCGGGAAAGTAACTGTCCTTATGGCCTTCCTTTGTTTAGGTTTCCATTATGGCCTGGTCGTTTCATGTTTGTGTTTCTTTGCCTTTGGTGTCTTTGATGGGTGGAGTATCGATTCCTGATCTTTGTTTTACTTCTACTTTTTATATGCATGGGCGGTCGGACTCGTGCGCAAAGCTTTGCCTGGGTAGGCTTAGATCCTCTAAGCAGTTTACCAGTACTTGTGTGCGGGTCGGATTCAGCTCTGCTTGGAAGCATCATGCAGCCAACATATTTCTTCGAGCCCCGATGGGCGGGGGACGAAATGTGTTAAAGGAAGAATAAGTCCTAATTTTAGTTGGTTTTCAGATACATATTCCAGCCATCTCCTGTATAGGAAGCAACATAGTTTAATCATATTTTATTGCAACCACAAAGCAAATGGGTCGGGCCACAAGTTCTCACAACATTAGTTACGGCCATCCCCATACACGGTTGACACTTATACATGTAGAACATATGAACATGGCTATTTGATTATATATGAACAAGTAGGACACATGCAAGCAAACAACATCAAACGCAGAATTGTATCAGATACTTTAGATAAATCCTCAAATAATAAAAAAATAATAAATAAACTGCTAATTGCAAGTCGTCAAGAAACCCACGGGTTGAGGCATATAGAAGTGTTACAATATGAGATAAATTAAATTAGGAATTTTGGCTAAATCTCCCAGTGGTTTTAATATTCGTTTGCACGGCTTTAAAAAGAATACCATTATCTTGAGCTGATAATGTATCATCACCAAACAGAGCCTTATTTAAATTGAGCGGATGAAATGTTCGTGTCGACTCAAAAGAAAGTAATTCGTGCTCTTGTAAAATTGGAACAAGCAAAGAAGAAATGCTCAGCATCCTCGTTAACTTCTGAGCAGTTGCAGTTAGGACTTTGAGCCAAGTGATTTGTATACAGATCGTTTTTCAGATTACTACAATTATTTCTTATTCTGGCGTGCAGTACGGAAATGTACCGTTCGCCTTCCATGAAATAGCTTGGAACGTAAGTGTTTGAAAAATAAAAATTCCTAACTTGGTATTTAAAAGAATTTCGACTAGGCGCTTCTCGAAGGTTATTATCAAGCGAATTCCAAATCGAAATAGAAGATGTGGTGCACGATCGTCGAGAAGTTTCAGTCCGAGTATGGGGAATCGTTATGTTATTACTATTTTTTAGTGGATACTGTGTCATTTCTCTTACCAAAGAAGGAATTATGTCTGAAATATATGATGGTACATTTTCATGTACGACATTATACATAAATGATAGCTTATGTTTGTGCCTTCTTTGCTTAAGAGTAAGCCAGCCACACTCTTTATAAAGTTTATCTAGGGATACCGACCTAGTAAGACCCGTTACAATACGAGCTGCTTCGTGCTGTAGTTTTTCCAAAGACTGGCAGTCTTGGGCTGTACATCCATCCCAAACAATGCAAGAAAACTCAATAATGGGAAGTGCATATCATAAATAAATTTGGTTAAGTGCAGTCCTGTGAAATGTATATTTAAGTTTACGCATTATCCCAATTACTTTTGCTGCGCTTGAGATGATGTTTTCATTATGTTTGTTTTTTCCACTGATCATTTCAACTTAATGTTATACCTAAATGCTTATGTTTCGGGACGAATTTTATTGGGGTTCCGTCGAAAACTATACCCGGAAACTGCCTAAAAGGTTTTAAAGTAAAAAGAACTGCTTCTTGAATTAAAAGCAACATATCACATGACCCGACCAGGGCCTAGCAGCAGAGTTAGGGAGTGGTCATTTGATTTTGTTGGGAAGGGGGGGGGGCGTGGGGAGATGAAGATGGTCCTGGATTGTTTTTCTTCAAGAAATGGATCCTGCCTTTTTTATTTTTTGAAACCCCCGTCCTGTTATTTTTTTTTTATTATTATTTTCGATAAAGATTCTTTCAGAATAGAATGATACAAGAAACGAATATGTGAAAAGAACCGTAAGACAGAGCTTTAATATTTAAGTTGAACACTTCAGTTTCTGTCGAACACAAATTATTAACCTTGATTAGGTTAATAAAAAGTGGAGTCATAGCATGCCTTAACATTGGTACACAACAGAAAACTTCAATCCACATTTTATTCCCTGCTACGAATAAACTGTTTCGATCAGTCTGCATCACGTGAACAAGTCCGTGAATTAAAGACCCCCCTAAACCCCACTTTATATAGAGAAAACTGGGGTTTAATGGGTATACATTAATTTCCTTTTCTCTTCTCCAAGACATAGGTTGTGGGTACTCGTTAGAGCCGCCTCAGTGAGGCGGTTCTAACGAGCATCCACAACCTATGTTTGCAGTATAAATAAGAAAAATATCATGAATTTTCATCAGAAAAGTAGCCATTTCGGAGATGTGAAAATACACTGTGTCGCACGGGTGTGTTATCGTAATGGATCCTGGCTATTTTTTTTTTCAGATGCATGGTCATCTAGCTATTTTTCCTTGCTTTACCGCGTCCTGGCTTTTTTTTTTTTCATAAAATCCCTCCCCCCACCCCTACCACGCCCCCAAAAAATTGAATGGTCGCTCCCTTAGCTGAGAAGGAGATGTTAAATATTTGTCTGATTGTTTGGAAGTTAAGTGCCCATCCGCTGAAGAAGCCATCTGATCAGGATCTTCACTGTTTGCCTTGCAAATTGTTATTTAAATGAATTAAGTATATCCAGTAATTTGATTGGATGATGGTCAGCAGTTGATGTGACCAAATTAATTCATTCAGCAGGATAAAAGTATGTTAACTGTGTTTTACTGTGGCTTTCATCACGTTAACAAGTCCGTGAAATGGATAGCCATTACGAAAACTTGTCCGTGTGAAATAATGGCGTCCAACATGGTGTCAGAAATGACAAATATTAGTGAAAAATGATAACACCTTTCTTAATTCTGCCTTCAACATAGATTGTGGGTGCTCGTTAGAACCGCCTCAATGAGGCGGTTCTAACGAGTACCCACAATCTATGTTTTTGAGCAAATACAAGGCAGATAATATATATCCCCGTAAACCCCAGTTTTCTCGAGGGGTCTTCGTTTCACGGACTTGTTATCGTGATGCACGTTAATCCCATTTAATATAGATTAAACCGGGGTTCGTGAACAATCCCGTGAAATGAGCACCCCTCTAAACCCCACTTTATATAGGGAAAACTTGGGTAAACGGGGTATACATTATTTTTTTCCTTATCTTTGCTCTAAGACATAGGTTCTGGGTACTTGTTAGAACCGCCGCAATAAGGCGGTTCTAATGAGCACCCACACCTATGTTTGCGCTATAAATAAGAAAATTATCATGGATTTTCATCAGAATATTAGCCATATTGGAGATGTGAAAAATGCACGATCTCGCACGGATATATTATCGTAATGTTGCCGGGCTTTATCTCATTTATTATTATCATGATAGTGTAGTTTATATTTTCTTGTTATTTAGGATAATTGGTTCCATTATGGAATTTTGAAAATATCGGGGGATCACTGATGAGACCTGAATGGCCTAAACTAGTTCGTCTGACCCAGACAAACTTGTACACTCCATACTTTTTAGTTCTGTGGTGTATCTCTTGCTTCCAAAGGAAACATGTAACCCTTTCATAGAACATACTAGACATAGGCTGTTGTTATTGGTTAGAAGCGCCTTAAAGGCATTTATTCTTGTAAGGTAGGACACACCGTGTGCTCATAATTGTTTTATTGCCCCCCAGTGATATACTCTCTGTAGCAGATCAAAGAGAGCCCCCTAATATGGTGATTAGTAGCTCTTGTTGAATCCCTGGCTGAGGCACTTAAGGGGAAAATCAATAAGGTGCACTCTAGTCAACAGTTAGTAAACTATTGATTTTTCCCCAAGAGGCCTCTTACCTGTTGAGGACAGAGGTCTTCTCTTCGGTCAGCACTGAGGGCTATATAATATTATGTAATGCAATGATGGTCCTCAATAAACCAGAATAAATGCCTTTAAGGAGGCGATTCTATCAAGCACAAACAGCTTACGCAATATCTATAAATAAGAATAGTATCACACAATAAATCAGTAAAATGTAGATATGAAAGAATGCCCCATGTGGACAACATGAAAACATGCCTATATAATTGGGACCCCTTGAACCCCACTTTTACATAGTAAAACAGGTGTTTATAGGGGTGAACCTTATTTTTCTTATTTCTGCTCTAAAATATAGATTGTAGGTACTCGTTAGAACAGCCTCGGTATTTTTCATAGTTCTGCTCTAAAATATAGATTATAGGTACTCGTTAGAACCGCCTCTCATTAGAGATGTAACGCTGTTTGATACAAAATTTATTTTTACCAAATTGGTGTTTTTTCCGTTTTTTTCCAACTGTTGTAATCATCGCAACTGACACAAATGTCTGTCCCACAGAGTTCAGTGGTTTAAGCTTACAACGCAGACAATGACATTTTAGTTGTGATGATAGTTTGTTACACTTAACCCTTTTTGTACCAAATGGAATCTTCCTCCTTATATATAGCATAGTCCATTGTAAAATTTAGGGGTGTCCGGTTGTGTTTTCTTCAAAATTTATTTGGAAAATGACTGAGCTTTTAGCAAACAGTGGAGGCCCTGATCAGACGCCGCGTTCTGTGGCGTCTGATCTGGGCCTGCACTGTTTGCCAGGGTACCCGTTTTGGGGTTTCTGGTACTAAATGGGTTAATTGAAGCTCATTTAGTTACATGAAATTCAAATTTTATAAAGGTTTCCTGAATGTCACACTCAGGGGAGTTCGTTTTGTGTCTAGACTGTACAATTTTTTTGTGAAATGTAAAATTCTAAAAACGGTAAAAGTTAAAGTGAGATTTCAAGTCTTTACATTGATTTGTATCCCCGGTATCTGCTTAAAGCCTCGTATACCGTCTGTTCTCCCAGTGACTCAGTGTGAACGTTGACCACAAAGCACGGTCTTTAAGTTTTAAGACCCTATGTTGTGTTTTGTAGTTCGCACGTGACTTTTAACAAAAGTACCCCTGCTTTTGCCAAGAGTGCAGTTTCATATCAGATTGTCGGCTTCAAAACAGAATCTACACGTTTGCCATACGTTTTGTTAATTGAACGAGGACATTATAACAAGTAATATGACTGGCTGATAGTCATAAATGGATGTGGCCAGTTAATCATTACGATTACACATCCGTATGATATAGTGCATTTTTTCATACCTCTAAAAAGGTAATTTTTATGATGAAAATTTGTGATATTTTTCTTATTTATACTCAGAACATAGGTTTTGGGTGCTCGTTAGAACCGCCTCATTGAGGCGGTTCTAACGAGTACCCACAACCTATGTCTTGGAGCAGTAATAAGGAAAATAATGTTTATCCCCTTAAACCCCAGTTTTCTCTATATAAAGTGGGGTTTAGGGGGGTCTTTATTTCACGGACTTGTTCACGTGATGGAAGGCTGCAGGATAAGGGTTAATGTAACTGTTTTTTATTTCTTCCTTCTGTCGGTGATTTGAGATGGCTGTTTGTTCGTAACTTGTGTTGAGTTACTTTTTCCCCACTCAAAACTTTTAGTGCAAACAAAAACGTGCAAATACGAGGGCGAGTCAAATAAAAACAAAAACAAAACCAGGCTTACTTATTTCTCCTCTTTTTCGATGTAACTGCCCTCTAGAATGATACACTTGGACCAATGATGTTCCATTGACACCGGCCCAGAACAGTAGACGTCGGGGTTCTTGTCTCCGACCCACTCCTCAAATGCCACCACAACTTCATCGTTGGACCGGAAATGATGTCCACGGATATCCTTTTTCAAGTTCGGGAATAGGAAATAGTCACTAGGAGCTAAGTCCGGAGAATTGGCGGGGTGCAGCATTAGCTCGTATCCATTCCGCTCAACAGCATCCATTTCAATTTTGCAAGTGTGATCTCTTGCATTGTCCTGTTGGAGCAGAATCTCTTTGGAGAGTTCAACATGGCGTTTTTCACGGATCTCAGTTCTCAGGTGGTCAAGCGTATTTTGTCATATTGGTGATTCTGATTCTTTCCATCTTTATGTATATTGCTCCTTTTTAGTTAGGTTTGGTTGGCCTGATGCTCTGTCTCTGGTCGGGCCCATCGAAGTCTAACTGTTGGTTTTCTTTTGCTCCAGCATTTCTGTGGTTTCTTGATGTCGTGTCCTCACCGTTGTCTCTACTCTGTTGTTGTTTGATTATTTGTGTTCACGGAGATGTTGCACTGATGAGTTAGGTCTTCATGCGGACTGAACAAATTATTTGTCTAAATCGCGACGGAAGTAAGGGCGAGGATTGTGGCCACGTAAAATCGATTTAACCCCCCCCCCCCCCCACACACACACACACACCGGTGGAATTCGTTTCCGCTGACCGTTTCAAGGTGGTTCTTCTGTTGTCGCAGTTTATTTTTGTTATGGTTTGTCTTTGGGTGTTGTGTCGCTTATTTTATTTTGGATAGCCTATTGTCCATTTTGTGGGAAAGAAACTGTCCTTTTGGCTTTCCGCTGTTGATGTTTCCATTAGGGTCTGTTGTTTCATGTTTGTGCGTCTTTCCCTTTGGTGTCTCTGATGGGAGCTGTGGGTTGATTGTATCGATTCCTGGTTCTTGCCTCCACTTCTATTTTGAATATTCTGAGTCATCACATATTTGGAAAAGAGCTGCTGACTCGGTTTACCTGCTGTCTGTTTTGTGTACTGTCGAAACTCCATGTTTTGACTTCTTTCCCTAGTGATAGTTGGGGTAGAATTTGGGGTCTGATTGTATCAGTTCCTGATCGTTTCTCTTTTTAATTTGCATAAAGCACCTGTACTTTTCTTTGCTAGAAAGTTCAACATGATAACGCCTTGTGCGTCCCAAAATACAGTTGCCATCACATTGCCAGCAAAGGGTTGTGTTTTGACTTTCATAGGCCTCGGATACCTCAGCCCTACCCACTAGCGACTTTGAGGTTTATTCTCTAACTCATAATAATGGACCCGGGTCTCATCCACAGTCACCAGAGGTGAAAGAAAATCATCTTCCTTTGATCTAAATCGCTTCAACAATGCACTGCATACTGATGCCCCGGTTGCCATTTGCTCGTCGCTAAGGCAGTTTGGGACCCAACGGGCTTTTAGCGTGCGTATACCCAAGCGGTCAAGTAAAATTGTTGAAACGCTACCATTTGAAATGTGTAATACATTCGCTATTTCATACACCAGAGATCATCAAATCCCATTCATTTTTACTCGTTTCTTCATCATTGTCATCTGATGAACGTCCAAACCATGTTTCGTCTTCTCAAGACGTTTTACCGCGTTTGAAATCCCCAACCCAGAATTAAACTTGTGCATAATAGTTCGTCTGTCATTACTGACAATGACCAATCTAAATCATATTAGAGAAATTTTACTGTTTGTGTGTTCTAAGATGGCTGTTGCAGATAGAGCAACGGAGGCTAGAGGAAGACAGCTCTGTTGGTGATGCCTAAGCTCTGGCTTTGCGCTGTGCGCGTTTCTGCTCAACTTCAATGATTCCTTTTGCCTCGTATTCAATGGTACCCCTTCTGATGAGACCTCGCCACTTTGCTTTGTGCAATTTGTTCCCATGCCTCTGCTGGAATGTTGAAGTCCCTGAGGGCGGCTTTGAGGGTGTCCTTGTAGCGCTTCTTCTGACCGCCTTGGGAGCTTTTGCCCATTTCTAGTTCTCCACAGAGAAGTTGCTTTGGCAAACGTTTCTCAGGCATTCTGATAGCATGACCTGTCCACCTTAACTGTGCTAATGTCAACAGAGTATGTACTCTTTGCATCCCTGCTCTGTTCAGGACTTCCGTGTCTGGGACCATGCCTTGCCACTTAATCCTTAAGATTTCTAAGACAGCTTGTATAGAAGTGATTCATTCTTTTAGCGTGCGATAAACTGTCCATGTTTCAAATGCATACAATAGTGTTTGCCGCACCACAGCTCTGTAGACTTTCAGTTTTGTTTCAAGTTTGATTCCACTTCGATCCCAGACACTACCACGTAGTCGGCCAAATGCTGCACTAGCTATGACAATCCTGTCGTTGACTTATCATCAATGCACATGGCTCTTGACAGTGCGCTCCGAAGGTAGGCGAACCTGTCTACCACTTGCAATCTTTGACCTTTCACTGTGATGGGCTCTTGGTAAGGCTAGCCAGATGCTGGCTGATAGACTACGTCACTCTTTTTGATGCTGAATGCGAGATCATAGCTATCACAGGAGTCAGATACTTGATCTATACCTTTTTGCATCTACTCTTCTATTAGAGCCTCTTTTTCGTTTGCCCTTCTGCAAGGCTCGTCTTGCTCAGAGCTGCAATCTCGACTTTGAAACGATTACGTTCTCTGCCAACTAGAGCTCTTCTAAGCTGTGGTCTGTCTGGACCAGCACTGTCAACCAAGATGTGCACATACAATGCGCCGATTCTCAACGGTATCACCTTTATCTTCATTTTTGTTCGACAGCTAGATGGGAGCCCAGCCGATCGCGGTTAACCAGCCAATGGTTTTTGAAGCAGGCAATTGTTTAGGGAACCTTTTCTAGCCCCTTCCAGTGCTAAAGGGTAGAGCAGTGCTATCTTAAAAAGGTCTGCTCAGTCACTCAGTTCGGTTGCCGAATTCTCCGTACGGAAAGCGACCATATAGAACCCAGCCGCCCGTGTGCAAGTCCGCAACTACATCTTTGAGTGTATCCTCACCTGCTGCTTCGCCGCTCGCCCGTCGCCACAGGGCTTTTTGAGTTTCAGATATTTATGTGCCTGCAGTGACTGTGTGCATATGATAAAATTGGCATGCCCTGTGAATTGGATTATAGTGAGCGAGAGGCGCACAGAGTCAATCTCACTCTCTCGTCCTGACCTAGCTGGATCCAGAGGCAAAACAGTGTCGCGACATCTAGAGCTAAGCCCGAATGCAGTGGATGACTATGACTTCTATAGTACCGCGGCTCCATCGCCGTTTGGACCGTTGAATCAGAGAAATGATTTCTTCCGCCCCAGCTGCCGAGGCAGACGTTACACAGCTGGAACAGGCTAATCCAAACATGTAGGTTTTTGTTGGAATTGCCTTCTCCTAAATGGATTGCCGAACCGGGCTTGAGAGCATCATCTATCCCTTGCAGTGGCAAGCGTTGTAAAACGCACATTACTTCATGTAATGTGATGTCAAGTACGCAATAACAAAGCGTTGTTTGCCAAAGTCGTGAATATGACTGTGTCAATATCTCATATATCACCAAGGAATACAGACATCACAAAAACACGCCTATATAATTTTGACACCCACGAACCCCACTTATATATAGTAAAACTGAGGTTTGCAGGTGTAAACGTTATTTTTCTTATTTCTGCTCTAAAATATAGATTGTGAGTACTCGTAAGAACCGCCTCGATGAGGCGGTTCTAACGAGTACACACAATCTGTATTTTGAGCAGAAATAAGAAAAATATCACAATTTTTCGTCTTAAAAAGTTCGTTTTTTTCGGCGGTAAAGTTTACAGTGTATTTGTATAGGTGTGTTTTCGTAATGCAAGGTTTAACTGTGTGCATGCGATGGTGCAGAAAACCTTTAAACATTGGTCAACTGGCAATTTATCTCCTGACTTGTTTTCCATTTCAAATACAAGTACCGAATTACAGCACGGTACTCAACTTTTGACGAAAAGCTTGCTTTTGCATCGCTTACCATGTTTGACGTTAGATATCTTATGAGTGAATTAAACGATAAGGGTACAATTTTGCTTTCATGCCTAAAACATGTATTGAAACAAGGCATTGAAACCTTGGTTGTCTCGGTCAACTGGAAATGGGATAGGCTTGATACTAATTGACTTGCCCTCGTAGAATATTATCTTAAATGGCGTCTTGTCTGAGCTTTTACTAATGTATTACATATGACTCGTGTTACAGCGGTATTTGTTTGTTTTGGAGTTTAAAGACCATGTCAACACTGTTTAGGTCTTATCGAGCCGGTCAGTTTACGTATCCACACTTTGCCTTGGCAGCGGTTAACAAGTACAGTGCACATTCGTTTCGCCAGAAACGGACTTCTGCCCTTCTTGAATCAGAGGAAGGAAGAGTTTGACTGCATGAAATATTTCGTAATCAATCTACAGGAAACAGCATTGCCGACTCGACAGGTCCCGAACCCGGGACGTCCTGGTCCACCAATCAGACACGTATTCAACTCAGTAATCGTACTATGTTAAGTGATGTAAAACGCACATTTCTTCCTGTAATGTGATTGCCAAAGTCGTGAATATGACTGTGTTAATATCTCATATAGCACCAAAGAATACATTCAATGTTGGATCGAAATTGAAACGACGTTGTAAACGCTGTTTAAAAGATGGGTCGATGGTAAGTAAATTGACTGAAGAGGTGACACCAATAAATGCTATGTGAAAAGAACAAATAAATAAAAGCCTTATAATATGATGCTATTCATCAATTACTTTCATATAAGCCCAGTTATAGGTCTGCACTGTTGGCCACGAGGCCGAAGGCCGATTGCCAATACAGCTGATTAAGACCTACGAACTTACGTGATTAATGACAGCTTTATTAATTGACCCAATAAAAGAAAAAGATGATTAATGATTATGACCTCAGCCTAATATCACTTGACGTCTGGTAAATATTGGTTGACCTGGTGTTAGTACGGATGACCTCCGAGCAGTACAGGATGGTCAAATAATAGACTGTAGTAATATTCTAGTTGGCACACATTGAACACTCTGACATTATAACTTCCCTGTTGTATTTATATTACAATTCAGTGTTCTTGCTGGAAATATACAATGTAAGCAAACGATGCATGACAATAATTGTACTTTGTGGCCCACTCTATCATACAGTTATGCAAACAATTGTTTCTTTTGCTTCAGGAGCGTGTGAGTACAGAGGCAGTCCCTATCCACCAAATGCTAGAGTGAAAATAAACTGTCAACAATGGTAAGTGGTTCATTACGAAAACATGCCTATACAAATACATTGTAAATTTACCGCCGAAAAATGCAAATTTTAAGACAAAAATTGTGATATTTTTCTTATTTCTGCTCTAAAATATAGATTGTGGGTACTCGTTAGAACCGCATCGATTTTTCCTATTTCTGCTCAAAATAGAGATTGTGGGTGCACGTTAGAACCGCATCATCGATGCGGTTCTAACGAGTACCCACAATCTATATTTTAGAGCAGAAGTAAGAAAAAAAATGTTTACCCCCGAATACCTCAAGTTTACTGTATTAAAGTGGGAGTTTAAGGGGGTCAAAATTATATAGGCGTGTTTGCGTGATACACATTACAACAAAATAGACGTGAATGCAATGATCAGGAATCGATAAATCCCTTCCCATCCAAGACACTAAAGGGGAAGAAACACCAACATAAATAAACTTCAACAATATGACAACTTCAGCAGCAGAAAGCCAAAAATGACAGTTTCTTTCAAAACGAATATCCAGAATAAAAAGATATTACTAATACGTACATTGCCGGCACAAACTATTACAATACATAAACATAAAAGAATTGCCTTGGAACTGTCAGTATAAATATTTTTACTAGGGGAGTGGGGTGTGGTGGGGGGGGGGGGCTTAAATCGGTTGTAGATGTACGTGGCCCGATCATGGTCCTTAATTTCAAGCCGTAAAACTATTTTAAACTACAATGACTGTCATACTTATCTCTAAAAAAGTTTGCATTGCAAGACTGAGCTTCGTAGTGTAACATTATTTAACTTGCAATATAAGTAGCTTCATCAACGTGATCATCGGGATAACAAATTCACGTGCTTTAATGCTTTATTTCATAGATGCAAAATGGTATTTTGTAAAAGCGATTTATAGTTTAGTCCCCAGCCCCACCCCACACACACCTGAACAGAAGGCTCCAAAATGCTTAGAGTATGGGGCCGTCGCCATTCCTGGTCGAGGTTCATGTTCTTTAAAGTTATTCTACAGTTTAATAAAATCCAAGTAAAGGGAAAACTAATACATTACGAAAACATGCCTATACAAATACATCGTAAACTTTACCGCCGAAATAACTAAAATTTTAAGTAGAAAAATTGTGATATTTTTGTTTTCTTATGTCTGCTAAAAATCTAGATTGTGGGTGCTCGTTAGAACCGGCTCGATGAGAGGCGGTTCTAACGAGCACCCTTAATCTTTATTTTGAGCAAAAATAATAAACAAGAGGGCCCAGAGGGCCCTGAATCGCTCACCTGAGTATCAGTGTCTCCAGTACATTCTTGGCCCAAGGGCTATAATTTGAACAAACTTGGTAGTGGTCCACTAGATGAAGCTTCATACCAAATATCAAAGACCTGGGCCTTCTGGTTTCAGAAAAGAAAATTGTTAAATGTTTTTCCTATATAAGCCTATGTAAAACGAGCGGGCCCTGCCGCGGGGACATTTTTGGTGCCAGGGCTATAATTTGAACAGTAGAGGTCCACTAGATAAAGCTTCACGCCAATTATCAAAGACCTAGGTCTTCTGGTTTCAGACAAGAAAATTTTTAATGTTTTTTCCTATATAAGCCTATGTAAAACTAGTGGGTCCCGGCGGGGGACATTTTTGGCCCGAATGTTATAACTTGGACAATCTTGGTAGAGGTCCATTACATGAAGCTTCATACCAAATATCAAAGACCTGGGCCTTCTGGTTTCAGACAAGAAGATTTTTTTAAAAGTTTTCCCTATATAAGCCTATGTTAAACCAGTGGCCCCTGGCACGGGGGCATTTTTTGACACCAGGGCTATAATTTGAACAATCTCAGTAGAGGTCCACTAGATGAAGCTTCATACCAAATATCAAAGACCTGGGCCTTCTGGTTTCAGACAAGGAGATTTTTAAAGTTTTTTCCTGTATAAGCCTATGTAAAACTAGTGGTTCCTGGCACTTGGACATTTTTGGCCCCAAGGCTACTATTTGAACAATCTTGGTAGCGGTCCATAAGATGAAGCTTCTTACCAAATATGAAAGACCTGGGCCTTCTGGTTTCAGGCGAGAATATTTTTAAAGGTTATCCCTGTATACGCCTATGTGAAACCAAAGGACCCCGGCGCGGGTTCACTTTTGGCCCCAGGACTATATTCTGAACAATCTTGGTAGAGGTCCACTAGATGAAGCTTCATACCAAATATCAAAGACCTTAGCCTTCTGGTTTCATACAAGAAGGTTTTTAAAGATTTTCTCTATATACGCCTATTTGAAACCAGTGGGCCCCGGCGCGGGGGCATGTTTGGTCCCAGGACTATATTTTGAACAATCTTGGTAGAGGTTCACTAGATGAAGCTTCATACCAAATATCAAAGACCTGGGCCTTCTGGTTTCAGACAAGAAGATTTTTAAAGAATTTACCTATATAAGTCTATGTAAAACTGGTGAGTCCCGGCGCGGGGGCATTTTTGGCCCCAGAGCTATAACTTGAACAATCTTGGTAGAGGTCTATTACATGAAGCTTCATACCAAATATCAAAGACCTTGACCATGCGGTTTCAGAGAAGAAGATTTTTTAAGTATTTAGTAAAAAACTATTTTTAGCTTCTGTGACCTAGATGTGCAACGGTCCCGAACCATTTAAACAACTTTGAGAGGGGACCACCTAAGGATCATTCCTGTGAAGTTTGAAAAAAGTGTTTACAGTCGGACGGACGCACGCACGCACGCACGGACGCACGCACGCACACACGACTGACGACGGACAAAAAGGGATCCAAAAAGCTCACCTCGTCACTTCGAGAAAGGTGAGCTAAAAACGAGGTTTACCCAAGTAACCCCTAGTTTTACTATATCATTGCCTTCACTTGTATTTTTAAAGGGGTGTCAAAATTATATAGACTTGTTTTCGTGATGAAATGTAATAGATATTTAACCGAATTATATCCGTATTCTGACTGTAGCATTTGAACTGTTGAGAATCCATCAGAAAAACTGCAACGTATTGGTTTGACCACTAGACGCTACTGAAGCTGGTATTAAAGCAAAACGTGGCGGCCCCTAATGTATCACTTCCCTTTATCATCGTATAGAATATATTTGCATTTTGGAATCTTTAAAGTGTTCTGCGGGACAAAGGTTAGACTTTTTTTAGCCGAGAATGGCCCGCCTGACTCTATAAAGGTTATACACCCCCTGTCCTTCAGTTCTTTGGTGTATTCTTTCCTTCAAAGGAATAAACCTTTAAAAGAATATATTAGCCGTTACAACAGCTGGGGTTAAGGGAAATTGTAGTGGCCCTAAAACACCCGGGGCCTTCATCGTAGTGTACATTGTCATTATTAGTCCACTGCGATCATTGAGTCCATTGAAACATTTTGTGAATACGGATGTTATGCTGACGTTGGGCATATTTGTTTCGATCGAATACACCCGTGGACACAAATCCGTTCAAACTTTGATGAGCTTCATTTCATTTTGATCTGATGTTTCATTCATTATTTCCTTACATCCTGTCAGTCAACTACAAGGCAGGAAAAAAATCAAAACACAAAGTGTTGTACATTTCATTGTAGACCCTGCACTGTCCAATCAGAATACATCTTGGATGTCAATCAGTCTAAAAATGGAACAAAAAGTGCTTGCCACAATAGGACCAATCAATGCATATTGCTTGATCAGTTTTAGGCTACTTTGATGAATGACATTTGCTTGTCAAACTGACGATTCATTGAAAGGTACTTCATCGGAGTTTGAACGCTTTTGTGTCCACAGGTGTATGTCCAATAATTTATATGAAGAGGATAAAGTTGTCCATTACTGTGTGTTTAATAGAAGAACTTAATTTGGCGTGGTTGAATAGACGAACTTCAATGGCTCGAACAATTTTGGGACCTCAAAAATCTGTTCGAGACAGTGTTAGTTCGAGCCACTGAGGTTACTGTCAGGAGGCATAACGAGATACTTTTAGACATTTTTTCGGTGTTCTATAATGAATATGTATGCTGTGTTTACTCATTAGAATCGCCTCATCGAGGCGATTCTAATGAGTACACACAGCATACATTTGCAAGATTAAAGACTAAAATCTCTTTAATTATCCCCCACTATTTCTTATTTAGAGGATTTCGCTAGCGGTTCAAGAAAGGGTTCGACACATCCATGGTAAACGAGCCATCAGTGTTCGAGCCATCGAAGTTCTACTGTATTGCACGACCCGGAGAAAAAGCGACCGACTGAAGTCGGTTGATTTTCTAAGAGTGCCCTAAAATCACCGTGTCATTCTGTCATTCTGTCCCGTCCGTAACCCGTTTGTGAAAATTGGTAATAGTGACTTAACCGCTTGGAATATTTAAACAATTTTTGGCATACTGATAGATATCAATGAGATCTAACCAATGAACTTGCGAAATATTACATTCCATTTAGTATAGCCTCGCCGAGGCGAAAAATGTGAAAATTTTCGAACTGCTTCTCCTCGGAAACCTTTGGGCCGATTGAAGTCAAATTTCATATGGAGCCTCTATGGGAGGGGGAAACCAACATTTGCTCATGGGGTCCAGGTCACATGATCAAAATGGCCGCCAAGCCATATATGGTAAAAACCCTTCAAAAATAGTCTTCTCCAGAACCACTGGGCAGATTTCCACGAAACTTGATAAATAGCATCTGGGACGTAGGCCCATCATAAATTGCTGAAATGGTGACCCTGGGTTGACCTTGACCTTCTTTGTGCCTAGGTCAAACTTTGACTCATATGCTTTTGTATTGGAAAAGTGAGAATGCATTTTATCCTGCAAACGATTCAGAATACAGTACTTAAGTATAAGATATATTTTTGCTCCTTACGATAAGGCGCATTTATTGGGGGAACCGTTTTAGGCCCAGGTCACATGACCCAAATGGCCGCCATTCCAATATATGGTAACACTCATAAAGCTAAAAGCATCCGGCGGGTCGTGCACTTCAGCTGAAGCACTGGTTTTTATTATCACTTGGATTAAATATCTGAGGGCAATGTGGCCTTTCCTCGGCTAATCCTATATGTAGTCCCTAGGGGCGCAAGTACAGACTAGACGCCATCACGAAAACACCCCCACCTCTTGAACCCCACTTCTATATAGTAAATCTGTAGTAACACCATTACCTTCACTACTATTTAGAGGGGTTTTCATTGTTTTACTTATTTCTGCTAAAAACATAGATTGTGGGTAGTCTTTAGAACCGCCTCGCCGAGGCGTGGTACTAACGTATACCAACAATGGATATTTTGAGCAGTAAAACAAAATATAACGATTTTTTATCTTTAAAATTACGTTTTTTCGGCGTTAAAATTTACAATACGTATAGGCAAGCTTTCCTGATGTCAGCCATGTGAAACTAGCTATCTGCAGTTGAGCCATTAGAGTGCGACTGTACAAAATATAGAAACAGATGCCCAGAAAATTTATTATGAGTTAAATTTGAAGAGTATTTAATAAGTGGTTCAGTGACAGCTGGCTACATTCGCGGCTAACTTGACCCGGTTTTAACATTCCTAACACTAGTCCATTAGCTTAAATATTAATACGATATATTTACATAATAACAATCCACCTTAAAGGTAAGTGAAACATAACACCATTTTCTGATAACAAGCAAATATATTTATAAACTGAATATGATGAATAAAGACATGTCCTGACATTAATAGCGTATAAAAGCCAGAAGCTATATTGTCACGACAATGGCTATCTTCACATACAACTTCGATCTATAGACACAGAGAGGAAAAGACGTTTTAGTTATTAGCCGAAAGAAAGGTCCTTCTGTAGTACTGAATACGAATCTAAAATAAAAGGAAATTTATTCAGAGAATCCCACTGTTTTTAAATAACAAGAATTCCCAACGAAGGTCATTGGTGTTGGCGGAAGGAGGCACAAAGTACCCTAAAACGTAGGTCTAGGTCAAACATGGATGGTTGCATAATACGGGTAGTCCATAGATGCACGTTTATGTCAAATTTCACTAATATTGCTCTGATAGTCATGGACCGTAGGGTGAACGCTAGAGTTGACGCAATAGTCCACAGTCAATTAACCTGTGGATCAATGTCCGACATGGATGCTTGCATTTAAGTTGACATTCGTAGATGCACGTTTGTTCGAAGTATATTGATGCAGATCAATAGTAGGGTTAACGTTAGAGTTCAAGAAATAGTTTACAAAGTCAGTGAAATATAGGTCAATGTCAAACACGAACACAGGCCTTAAAGTTGCCATCCCAAGATACAATTTTGTACTTAGTGTCATTAATGAATTTCCTACATTTCAAGAGATATGGACTTGAACATTAAGGTGAACGCTGGAGAGGTCGCAAATGTTGACGGCTTTACGAATGGACGAGCGGACGGACGGACCAACAGACGAATGGACTGAAAGGGGGCCTCGTATATACTTAAAGCAGGCGCCACAAAAAGAAAAAAAGCAAATGTAAAAGCAATACACATATCCACATACTCACCTTACATTTGCAAAAACATGTAATAATAAAATGTATAAAAATGAATGAATGGAGTGTGGTCAATAATATTAGGGCCCGGAACACACAAAATATGAAGTAGGCAATAACGGCAGAGCTGTAAATACACAGAAAACGCCCTTAACACGATACGGAGCGAAACAACGGGGCTTCATTTTTTAAAACAAAACAAAGAAACAAAAAAAAAAAAAAAAAAATTTCACCTCGCCACTGTTTCCTTCCTGTTTCATGTCTTTCCCTAATCATACATGTTGTTGCGTTGATGATCGGATTCTTCACCTTTTTTGATTGTTCATTTTAGTGACGTTTGTCCTTCCAGTTTAACTCTTATCTTGCTGTTCACGACAACCCTTTTCTTTGCAAACTGTGCAGATCCAGATCAAATGGCCATCTGATCAGGATCTACACTGCTTGACATTCAGTTTATGATTTTGAAGGAATAAATTACATCAAGTATTTCGATTGGTTCAAAGTCAGAAATGGGTATGGCTAAACTGAATATTCAGCAAGAGAAGGGTTAATGTTTGTCATTTTGGTTATTCTGATTCTTTCCCCCATTGTGTACATTGCTCCTTTTTAGTTAGGTTTGTATTTTCCGAGTCACCAACTGTTTAGGAAAGAGCTGCTAACTCGGTTTACCTGGTGTCCGTTTTGGTTACTGTCGTCAATCCATGTTTCGACTTGCTTCCCTAGTGATTTTGTGGGAGGACTTTTGGAACTGATTGTTTCAATTCCTGATCGCCTCTCTTTTTAGTTTTCAATACCGTAACAAAATTAATAAAATCAGCTTAATAATTAGAAGGGGGGTAGATTTCAAAGTGAACAAGAAGAAGAAAAAAAAAAAAGACGCGAACATGACGCGAAGTGACATTAAGGCATCAAAAACAAAACAGCAACACAAAAATGATCACCAACACAGTCAGTAAACATACAAGTAAAATGAAGAACGACGATGTTTGGGCGGTCAGCTAAAACACAACCCGTGGCAGGCAGTTGGGTTCGGACTGCGACTCTAGAGTTTATGAAGATTCCAACCTCTACCTCAGTTAAACTGCAGATTTATGTGCAACTAACAAATAAACGCATTTTAAAATTGAAGAATCTATAGCAGGATTCCATTTAAAATTATGGAGTACGTCCCGCCAAGCTTGGAGAATACAGGTGGCTGCATGTTGCTTCCAACGCAGGGCTGAAAGCTGAAATTTAATTACCGGTAAACAGCTTAGAACGTCTCAGCCTGCCCATGTACAATGGTGTGATTTGATAACTTCTTTCATTCATACTTCGGCCGAAAATCATATCCCCTCAAAAACTAGTAGGTCTGTATCTTCTATTCCCTGGATCACTCCTGAGATAAGAAGAAAAATTCGCAGAAGGAATAAGATTCATGCAAAGGCAAAAAAGACGGGAAGTGGTAAACTCCGGACAAAATTTGAAACCTTGAGACGTGAAATCAAGACTGATATAAAAAATCAGCATGATTTGTATGTGAATAACTTGGTAGGTGATGTAAAGGCAAATCCCAGAGACTTCTACAGATATATCAATAGCCAGAAGAAAGTTAGGCAAGGTATCCCGCCCCTTAATAAAAGAGGAGGGAACGGGGTTGCTGAATCAGACGCTGAAAGGCCAGAGGAACTAGTTGGTCAATTCAATGATGCGTTTAATAAAACTGAGTTCACGGAGGTTCCATTGACTGGAAGATCGGCCCCATTCATGAATAATATTGTTGTTACAGCTGCAGGAGTGATCAAGTTACTTCAAGGCTTAAACCCCAGTAAGGCCTTAGGACCTGATGAGCTTCATCCTAGAGTCCTGAAGGAACTAGCAAATGAGTTGGGTCCAGTTTTTCCACACTTGTTTCAACAGTCTCTTGAAACGGGTGAAACCCCCAAAGAATGACTCTTAGCAAACATCTGTCCACTCTTCAAAAAAGGAGATAGGGCTCTTGTCCGTAATTATCGCCCCGTGTCTCTGACTTGTGTTCTGTGTAAATTGCTGGAGCATATAGTCTGCTCAAAAATCATGGACCACTTGGACGAACATAAACTTTTGTCTGACAGACAACATGCATTTAGGAAAAGGCATAGTTGTGGAACTCAGCTAAGCACAGTTATTAATGACTGGGCAAAAATCATGGACAAAGGGGGACAAGTGGACACATTTATTGTAGACTTCGAGAAGGCTTTTGACACCCCTCCTCATGAACTACACAAATCTAAGTTATTTGGTTATGGAATTAGGGGAAATACTCTCAAATGGATAGATTCCCTTCTATGCTACAGAAAACAGCGGGTTGTTGTTAATGGTGACTCTTCAGAGTGGGTTCCAGTTTTGTCTGGAGTCCCGCAAGGGACCGTCCTTGGTCCACTTTTGTTCTCCCTGTACATCAATGATATTTCCACTGACATTAACTCAGAAATAAGACTGTTCGCAGATGACTGTGTTTGTTACCGGAAAATTAAAGATACAGATGACTCATTGCAACTTCAGGCTGACATAGATAGATTAGGATGTTGGGCACGAAAATGGGGCATGAGATTACAGCCAGTTAAATGCAATATTATGCAGATAACTAGGAAGAGATCTAATAAAGTTGAGGCTTCTTACACCTTAGAGAGAACGGTCCTCGAGAATGTGGACTCCATTAAATACCTTGGAGTGGCAATCTCAAACAACTTGAGATGGAATACTCATATTAGCAACATGTGTACTAAGGCAAATAGAACGCTTGGTTTCCTGAGGCGAAATCTTCATCAGTGCCCCGAGGATGTAAAAGAGGCAGCATATAAAGGTCTTGTTTGTCCAATCTTGGAATAGTGTAGTTGTATCTGAGACCCCAGTGGAGTGGTCCTTAACGAAGAAATTGAGCAAGTTCAGAATAGAGCTGCTAGATTTGTAACAGGCAATTACTGCTTTGAAACTGGGAGCATGACTGGAATACTTGGAAAATTAAAATGGGAGTCTCTCAAGAAAAGGAGAAAAGACATTAGGCTAATCCTTTTATACAAAGGTCTAAAGGGTGCTGCCAGCATCTCAACAGACGACCTTGTTCCCCCAGCTAGACACTGTAGAAATCACCATTCGTTGGCATTTCAGACCCTTACTGCAAGAACTAATATTTATAAAAAGTCGCTCTTCCCCAGAACCATTAGAGATTGGAATGCCCTTTCCGATTCGATTATTTCGACAGCTGAAGGTGCTGATGATTGTGTAGCTAAATTTCCCTCTTTGGTTAGAGTTAGGGACTAACTTCCCACATCACAGGTCCTGGTGTATGAATGTCATTTGACGTGTCACCAGTAACAATTCTGATTCTGATTCTGAAACGTCCGTAGCGGTTTCATCTTTGAAGTCGTTTGGTTGCTGTTGTCGGAGATGTTGCACTGATGCTTTAGAGATCCTTCATGTGGACTTAAATGTTTTGTCCAAACCACGGCAGAACCACGTAATATCGATTTAAGGCCCCCATCCACCCAGTAAACACGTACTGACCGTTCCAAGGCGGTTCTTCGGTCGCGGATTATTATTGTTATAGTCGCATTGACATGCATGTTTTATTTAATATCTTTTTATTGGAGCCTGCGCATGACAAAATCTACAATAAGACTGGTGCGACCAGCAGAGACTCAAATCAACATGCGCACCCATCCACTATGATAAGACGTTTTGCTTATGCCTCTTTGGATAAATTATTAGCCTCTAGTAGAAGCATTCGATCAGCGAAGACTCTGATCAGACTGCGCGAATGCGCAGGCTGATCTGAGTCTTCGCTGGTCGCCCAAGCCTTCTTGTAGATTTTGACATGCGCTGGCTCATTTTGGATAGCCGTTTGGCCATTTTGGCCATTTTGTGGGAAACTAACTGAATGATTTGGCCTTCTGCTTGTGAGGTTTTCATTAAGTAAAGTTGTTTTATGTTCGTGTGTCTTTTCCTGTGAAGTCTTAGAATCGAGGTGTGGGGTAATTGTGCCTATTCCCGGCCATTGCCTTCAGGTTTACTCTGTACTGTTTGCAAGTGATATGTCATTTGATATCCCGTATAACATGGTTCATGCGGACTGAACAAGTTGTTTGTCTTAGTAGCGACGGAAGTAAGGGCGAGGATTTTGGCCACGTAAAATCGATTTAACCCCCCCCCCAGTGGAATTCGTTTCCGCTGACCGTTCAAAGGCGGTTCTTCTGTCGCGGTTTATTTTTGTTATGGTTTGTTTTTGGGTGTTTGTGTCGCTTATATTATTTTATTTTGGATAGCATATTGGCAATTTTGTGGGAAAGTAACTGTCCTTTTGGCTTTCCGCTATTGATGCTTCCATTAGGGTCTGTTGTTTCATGTGGGTGTTTCTGTCCCTTTGGTGACTCTGGTTGGAGCTGTGGGTTAATGGTATCGATTCTTGATCATTGCCTCCACTTCTGTTTATCAACATGGGGTATCCAAAGTAAACGGCAGTACGGTGATATATGGGCGCACTTTTTAAGCTGAAACAATTACGTAATACTTGATCGTAATGATTGAGATGTCAGTTGACTTGCCAAATAATCAAGGTAGACTTAGTGGGAATGATGGTAGAATCCCTGGAGGTAGACGAAGAGGAACCAACAGGAACAAAAAAAAAAAAAAAAAATGGAATCAAATACGAGTACAGTCAACCCTATTTTTACCGACATTCGTTATAACGGCAAAACTTGTTATAACGACAATTTCAATGGAATTAATTCTTAGCTCAAGGCTTAGCCTTGATTCCGAGCGAGGTGGGATTCCCTCGGGTTTGAAATGCTCAAATCGAATCCATAGTCATGAAAGATGTCTATAACATTTGTTTCTGGGAGAAATGATGTGGAAAAGGCATTTTATAACCTACAGTCGAACTTCGATGGCTCGAACCCCTTTGGGACCATGAACATTTGTTCGAGACAGCGGTAGTTCGAGCCACTGCGGTTACTGTCAGGAGGCATAACGAGATAATTTTAGACATCTTTTCGGTGTTCTATTATGAGAATATATGCTGTGTGTAAACATTAGAATCGCCTCATCGAGGCGATTCTAATGAGTACACACAGCATACATTTGCAAGATAAAAGACTAAAATCTCCTTAATTATCCCCCAATATTTCTTATGTAGAGGATTTCCGCTAGGGGCTCAAGAATGGGTTCGACTCATCCATGGTAAACGAGCCATGGGTGTTCGAGCCATCGAAGTTCTACTGTATCATACTCCTGATTGGGATTCTTTTAAACGGCAAATTCATTATAATGGCACAATAATAGGGAACAAATACTGTCGTTATAACGCGGATCCTCTGTATATACATTCGATGAAAAGACCTGGGAATATATATTCCAAGCCCCTTTCATGATCATAAAATGCACAAAACGTAGGTGATCCAGGCTGCCATTAATCAAAGAATACAGTAGAACTTCGATGGCTCGAACACAGATGGCTCGTTTACCATGGATGTATCGAACCCATTCTTGAGCCCCTAGCGAAATCCTCTATATAAGAAATAGTGGGGGATGATTAAGGAGATTTTTGTCTTTAATCTTGCAAATGTATGCTGTGGGTACTTATTAGAATCGCCTCGATGAGGCGATTCTAATGAGTACACACAGCATACATATTCATTATAGAACACCGAAAAGATGTCTAAAAGTATCTCGTTATGCCTCCTGACAGTAACCCTCAGTGGCTCGAACTACCCCTGTCTCGAACAGATTTTCGAGGTCCCAAAGGTGTTCGAGCCACTGAAGTTCGACTGTATTAAACACAAAGAAACTCCTATTCCAAATGAACTTGATATACAGTGTTAACTGTTCTTTCTGTGGTGATAAGGATGCTGCAGCTATTGGCCAGTTGTTGGGAAAACGCCGCAAAACGCAATTATTTATACAAGAAATGAGTAGGAGATTTCACGATATGTCTATATCGTTAGACCTAAATGAAGATACTTTTATTTTGGGCAGTTGTCCAAAAACAACAAAAATAAAAGATAGAATTAAAGCAATAATCAGGAATCGATTAATTAACCCACAGCTTCCATCAAAGACACCGAAAGAGAATAAAAAACAGAAACACGAAATAACTAGACCCTAATGGAAACATCAACAACGGAAGCCAAAACGGACTGTTACTTTCCCACATAATGGCCAAAATGGCTATCAAAAAAAAAAAAAAAAAAAAAAAAATGAGAATTCAGTTTGTAATGCTTGTTGCAAAATACTGTGTCTGACCTCAAGAAGGCGATTGAACTTCTTGGTGTTCGTTCACTTTTTTTTAACTAATAAATAGCATTAAAAACAACATGTGAGATGAATTTTCACAAGCCTATATGCCATTTAAGGAATAAGTGTACAAAATGGACTAAGGTCACTAATTTCACCAGAAGTCAAGTTTAAATAATATGCAGAGCTTGAGAGATGTGTGAGTCTGGACATTTCATCGTTAACAACAATAAGCATACAATAAAGGACACGAGTCGCCGAGTGGATACGAGCGCTGGCTCTTAATATTTTGGTCCCCACCGCTGTGGTTTGCGCCTAGCTTGGGCAACATGTGAGAGGCCAAGTTCTGCAACAGAAGATCATGAGATTTTCTCCGGGTACTCCGGTTTTCGCCCAACTCTGATTAACGCTCGGCTCGAAAAAAAGTGAAATAATCTTGAAAGGGCCGTAACACCCCACAAAATAAATAAATAAATGAATGACATTTGGTCATATTATTCAGCAAAAGGTAAACATATGGTGTTCATCCTTCGGTAACAATTGAAGTAAAACATTTTATGGAGAACCGGTTTGTCCTGTATGTCTGATAATAGAAACAAATTCACTCACTTCCTTTACTTCTTGTGCAGACCTCATTGAGAAAAACAAAACAAAAAAAAAAAAAAACAAAAAAAAAAAACGTTTTACCTTTGCAGACAGAATCTGTCTGATCAGTATCTACAATTTGTCACTCAGTTTGCAAATTTCAATGGATACATAATTTGTCATACATGGGTGTGGCTGAATAAATTTGTTAATCGAGATGATGGTTAATATCTGCTGTTGCTCTAGCTGTACGTTCAAAACATGATGGATTTCTTAAGGTCTGACTACCCCTCTATCCTCTATACACTTTACCTTTATCAGTCTTTAAAAAGTGTAAAAAACAATATGTAAACATAAGATTTGAAATTAAAAATAGAAGTGAAGGCAATGATCAGGAATCGATACGATTTACCCAAAACTCCCACCAATGACACTTAAGGGAGAGAAACTCAAACGTGAAATAAATAGACCCTAATGGAAACATTACTAGCGGAAATCCAAAAGGAAAGTTACTCTTCAACAAAATAGGCAATTAAAAACAAAAATAAAAAGCGACACACACATTCAAAGACAAACTAGAAAAATAAACCGCGGCAGGAGAAAACTGCTTTGGAACCGCGACAGGAGAACCGCATTGGAACCGCGACAGAAGAACTGACTTGGAGGCCTAAATCGATTACAAAATCCCTTCAGCTGCATTGTAATATACCAGAGTGTTGGTTTGTTAGGTTCATTTTGAATTATAAATTGTTTTTTGTTAACCCTGATGGACTCAGCTTGGCCCCATGGTAAATTGTAACGGGGTTGAAGAAAATAATATTCCCTTTCCCTAAAAAGAAAAACACAAAAACTTAACTAAACGCGAATCTTGCGGAAAAGCTGCATCGTTTGTCCATGAATTTAGGTGAAAAGAAACCAAGTTTTATCCAAATATTTATTCAGCATTCATACCTGTCCAACAGAGACAGTACAGCGATTTGAAACGGTTGGCAGCCCCAAAGCAAATTGTGGCACGATGACATGCAAATTAACCAGCAGTCTATCACACCGCAATACAAGAATAATTATTTCTAATGACAACTTGACAACTGCACTGTATGAATTTAGAAA
Organism: Lucinisca nassula; assembly: GCA_963580285.1. Classification (NCBI taxonomy): domain Eukaryota; kingdom Metazoa; phylum Mollusca; class Bivalvia; order Lucinida; family Lucinidae; genus Lucinisca; species Lucinisca nassula. The sequence continues at coordinate 9,758,528 of OY757014.1, forward strand.
AAGTATTTTACAAAATTTCAACGAAATTTTCACTGTAACATTTCATATTTCTTGAATAGCTCGTTCCGTGAAGATGCGTTCACATGCTGAGTTAATGCATAAATCTTAAACTAAGATATCTGCTCTTGTCTTGTTGAATATTTTAAGGTAAGTTGAGTAGATGCATGATTTGGGACCGGTTTGAAACGCTATATATTGTTAATGGAAAATAGAAGTCAACACAATGGTGAGATATCGATACAATTAGGCCTAAAACATAGCCGTAATTCCGCTTACCCGACCGATTCTGCTATAGAACCCCGACTCTACTACTTTTATCAGTAAAAGAACAAGATAAAAATTAAAACACCAACCCTACCATTTTCAATTTCGAACCCTACCCTGTGTCGTCTTTGCGTTTTAAGTACATTTGTGTAGCTTTTCCTGTCTAGTAGCTTCCAAATTACAGAGCTGACATTTTTGAGCAGCTAATATAATCCTGATATACAGTGCAAAGTAGAAGTAAAACAAAGATCAGGAATTGATACAATTAACTTACTAGTCTCAACATCACTAATATTAAAATAAAATAAAATAATAATAAAAAACCTGTACAAAAACAAGAACACATAAAAATACAGGACCAACCCTGTTATTTTTTCCTTTTCGAGAGAAAAAGTAAAATTATATAGTAATAAAAGTTTCTCCTACCTACCAACCAAATTGTTTTTCAGCATCATAGTGGAACACAGCTTTTTTTACGCCTTACCTCACACCTACAGTCCCAGACACCAAAGGGAAAGAAATACAAAGATAAAATGAATTCACTATAATTAAAACTTAAGAAGCGGAGAGCCAAATGGACAGTTACTTTCCCACAAAATGGCCAAACGACTATCTAAAATAATAATAATAAAAAGATATGAGCAATACAAACATGTAAAATGGAACTGTAATAAAAAAGGGCGAATCACCCACAGGGACCTCCAATACCCCCTCCCATCGGGGCTTGAAGAAATAGATTGGTTGCATGATGCTTCCACGCAAAGCTAAAAACGACCGCAGACGGCACTGGTAAACCGCTCAGAGGATCTAATAAGTTCTGTATGGCAAGATCCTTTAGAAACAAACAACACACCAAATAAACGAAAATAGCAGACACGGTTTTATTGAGTCTGTTCATGCCCAGTACTAAAATGTGCAACACCGGCCACGCCCTCTATCGCCGGCTTAAGCAGAACTAAGTTTTCAAAATAATTCAAAATGAATTCAATGATCCAAAAGGACCAGAAAATATAATCTGCACGATGGTGGTGTACGGGGAGACGTTTAACGGCCGCCACACGGCACAACACAAGATGCAGTGAAGATAAATAAGTTCTGCCTGCTCAGGCAAAGCGTTGAGAGTTGGACAGTCCATGCTTATAAACCCTATTGGTTTTATTGGGCGACAGGACTTGAGATATCATTTCATCTCAATGTCGGGTAAAAGTCCCACAATATTGGAAGCAACGACTCCAAAATGACATATACAGTGTTGACGGGGACGTTAAACATCAAATCAAACAAACAAACAAACAAAAAACAAACCAACAAACAAACAGGGACATTCTTCACTAGAGTTTTACTGACACTCTCCATATTCCATTGCCCCACCCATCGAAACTCGCAACAGTTTTCCAGTCAAAACAAAGATGTCACGTTCCAGGACTTATATAATAGATTCACCCTGGATGGACTACGTCATTACAAGTATTTTCGAACAATCACCAACTCTGTAGAACAAAGAATTACCCAGAAATGCCCTCCTAAAGATGTTTTGAAATCAAGTGTTTCACCGAATTGTCAACGAACTATCCAATTCTACATCAATTTATACAGCTTGTTTCGGACTGAAGGCTATCTCTCGCATACAGCAATTATGTTTTGACCCAGTAATATTTGTAGAAACCAAGAACTTTCCATTTAACATAGAAATCACTTTTATTGATAAACAAAGTTGTATGCGAGTTTGAAACACTGCGAACCGCTAAGTTGGACCGAATCATCTCACTTGATGGTTCGCCTAAATAATTATAATAATAGTTCGTCTGTCATTATTGACAGTGACCAATCTTAATCATATTTGAGAAATGTTACTTTTTGTGTGTGGAAGACAGCTCTGTTGTTGATGCCTAAATATCCGCTACTTCTCGGCTTGAAAGCAAACTGCTGAAATAATCGTTGACTGCCTATCATTAATCTTATACATTTGGATCGAAAGACTTCGTAAATAACGGGAAGGACCTCCTTAATTTGTAATATTGGTTGGGATTCATGAGTGTTTTTGTTGTGCGGAATGTCAATTCCAGCCGAGCGTCTGCTTTTCACCCTTTATTGTTACGTCAGTCACTGGCACCTTTCGTGGTTGTCCTGGCAATAATGACGAAGTCCGTCGTGTTGCAGTTAAAACCATTTAATTCTATAGTTAATTCCTTACAAAAGGATTTCCATATTTTTGCATAGGACTGCTCGGCATTTCTAAATCGTCCGAACTTCTTGAGGAGAAGTTCGAAGTAGTGCAAGAGCGTGTACTGCTGATCTTGATTTTCTCACAATCTGATTGGCTGTCTAATGCTGTAATACTCTCGTTAGAGACTATATAAACCAGTCGCTAACAATGATTCGACATATCCACAGTTTGAGAGCCGCATCATTCAAACCTAACAGCTAAAGATCTAAGACCTATCATTCATCCAAGTTATATAAATGGGAATGCCCATTGGGGCTTGAAGAAATAGATGGAATGCGTGGTGCTTCCACGCAGAGCTGAAACCGATCCGCACACGAGTACTGGTAAACAGCTTAGAGGATCTAAGCCTGCCCAGACAAAGCGATGCTATGCTTATAAACCCTATTGGTTTCATTGGACGGCAGGGCTTAGATGTCATTTCATCTCAATGTTGGGTAAAAGTCCCACAAAATCGGAAGTGAGTTTCAAAATGACCTTTGCAGTGTTGACGGGGACGTTAAACCTCAAATCAAACAAAATCAAATATAAATGGGATATACAGTTAGCTTCCTTCGCGAAGACCAGGGGTCTGCTGAGATATATCAAGAGAAAGAAACTGTTTATTCTTGTTTTCAAAAATAACAAGGATACGCCAGCTTCACAGTGTAAACAAGTCAATTATTAGTTATACCTCATAAAGTGGAACGGAACATTACAGGCTCTGTGATGGTTTTATAAAGATTCTTACTTAAATTCTTTATAGAGAAGAATATTTACACCTGTTTATGTAGCTCGTAACTTGTATGATTGGATCCCACCAGATACGAAATATATTTCGCGAGATAAGCGCAACAGTTCACCGGTCATATATTTTCAACTACACAAGCGAGACAGCTCGCCGAATGTTTTTTTTTTTTATGAAAGACGCGACGATTTATCGAATGATATCGCTTGAGAGTACCTTGTCATTTATTAAGATGCCCCCCAATCGGTTCCTAAGCCCTTAATCACGGTTCCAGCGTAAAATCTTACTGAGAAATAGAATTTTATTTTATGTAATGTTGGTTGGTGCCTGATGCTCTGTCTATGGTCGGGCCCATCGAGTCTTAATGTTGGTTTTATTTTGTTCCAGCATTTCAGTGGTTTCTTACATTCGAGTCCCCACCATTGTTTCATCTCTGTGGTTGCTTGATTTTTGTGTTCTCGGAAATGTTGCACTGATGAGTTAGGAGGCCTTCATACGGACTGAACAAATGCTTTGCCTAAATCGCGACGGAAGTAAGGGCAAGGATTGCAGCCGCGTAAAATCGATTTAAGCATCCCCCACCCCAGCGAAATGCTTTTCACTTACCGTTCCAAGGCGGTTCTTCTGTCGCGGTTTATTTTTGTTGCGCTTATATCTTTTTGTTTTGGGTAGCCAGTTGGCAATTTTGTCAGAAAGTAACTGTCCCTTTGGCTTTCCGCAATTGATGTTTCCATTATGGTCCAGTTATTTAAGACATAAATCTTTGAGAAATGAAGTCGAAAAAATGAGAACAGAAGTTACGCCAACCGGCGACTCCTTGCTTACAAGGCAAGTGTTCTACCGACTGAGCTATCCTGGTACAGATAACGTTTCTTCACCTTCGAAGTTTTTATAAACATAGTAAATAAACAGCACTATGGATGAAATACGTGGAACCTTTTCACAGGCCTCCCAAATGCACTTTACACCGGCTGTTGCAAAAATACACACATCTTTGAGAAATGAAGCTGAGCTGAAAGAATGCGAACAAATGTTTGTGGTGTCTCTGATTGGTGGTGTGAGTTACTTCTAGCGATTCCTGATCATTGTCTTCACTTCTATTTTGCGTAGGTAATGATACCGACATTTCTGATTAAGAAGTTTAGCAGTTTACAATTTGTTACGAGTGTTGAAGTCCGTTTCATGACTAGATACTGTGGCAAATCGAATTAATTGCGAAATATAAACGCCATAGTGTGCCACACGACGAATATCACTATCCAAAAATGGAAAATGTACAATCTCAATATCAAAATCACCCCGTTTATCATAAATGTTGCAGGAAAGAATATAGAAGTGTCGATCATTTTCCAAGCACTTATTCCATTTTAGGTCTGATGTATGCAGATGTGTTTTGACAGGCTGATGAATGGGTCTGCACTGAAATGTACAATACCTTACCTTTTGCATTTGTAATCGGCAAGCAGTTGACTGACAGGATGTTAGGATATATTAGAATATATGTCATATCAAAATGAAATGCAACCCATTATTTTTTTTTATTTTCGGTTTGTGTCCATAGTTATAATTAAATTTATGTTAATATTTTGTAGCACATGTGCGCCAGATACCGGCAGCAACACAGGGTACAGCTTCAGATGTAGCAACGAGATCTGCCTTATAAGAGAGAATATCATCAATACAGTCAATGATGGGAGATATGGGTAACAACGCCAACAAGCTTCTTTTTTCATTGCGTAATTCTGAATGCCATTGCCAAACTTGTAGAAGACTTATGCCTGATGCTTTGTCTCTGGTCGGGCCCCACGGCGACCATCATTCTTATGTATTTAAATGTGTGTGCCAAAAGGAGGTTGGTACGAAACAACACAATTAGGACTGTCAAATCTTATACTGATCATAATCAGCCACGCACCCAAGCGTTGAATTCAGCAGGTTTCACAGATAAAAAAGGCCGATATCTCTGAGACATCACGAAAGCACGCCTATATAATTTTGACCCCCTTGAATGCCACTTTTATATAGTAAACTGGGATTTACTGGAGATAAACCTTATTTTTCTTATTTCTGCTCTAATATATAGATTGTGGTACTCGTTCTATAGATTGTGGTACTCGTTAGAACCGCCTCGATGAGGCGGTTCTAACGAGTACCCACAATCTATGTTTTAAGCCGACATAAGAAAAAATAACACAATTTTTCATCTTAAAATTTTCGTTTTTTTCGGCGGTCAAGTTAACAATGTATTTGTATAGGTATGTTTTCGTAATTGAGGAATGTCAAGCCCTTTACGATAGCATCTCCACAAGGCAAAGTGCATTTTCCCTATCCCAAACCCGGACAGTTTGCCGATGAAAATCTTGATGTTTTTTTCTTAGTTATACTCGAAACATAGGTTGCGGCTGCTCGAAGGAACCGCCTTATCAAGTGCTCGTTAGAACCGCCTCATCGAGGCAGTTCTAACGAGTACCTACTTCTTTCGTGGAGACTGATCATAACATCGTTTCTACGGTCATTCTCTCCCTTTCCCTGATTCAAGAAGGGCAGCTGTCAATTTCCGGCGAAAGAATGTGCACTTTACTGCTTAACCGCTTACGTATATAAAAAAGAAGTGATCGCAATGATCAAGAATCGATACAATTAACCCAAATCTCCAATAGAGCTCAACATGAAAACGGTGTAAAAGGATCTAAAATGTTTTCTTGAGGTACAGGGATCGTAGAATTAAAATACACAGTCTAGTCGAACCTAACAGTTTTTCCAGCCTACACAGAAGGACAATCGATGCACCAGTGCTGAAACTGTAAGCCTGACCTGGAAAAGTTTAGATTGGTGAACTGACCGGCTCAAAAAAAACTTAAAATAGTGTTGACTGGGCCGTTATACTCCAAAACAAACAAAACAAATAACGAGTACCTGCAACCTAGGTCTTGGAGCAGAAATAAGAAAAAATTGCAATAGCCCCTAAACCACAGCTTTCTCTAAACAAAGTAGGGTTTAGACGGCTGCTAATTACACGGCCTTGTTAACGTGATGCGTTGCTAGGAATATCAAAGCTTCGGCGCCTTCCGCTCCTACAAGGACAATAAGTGTGCAAAAAAATAAAAAATAAATAAATAAAAGCCCTTCCAGCACTTCTGCGCCGATTGTCCTTCCGTGTAGGCTCGACTTAAACTGTATATTGCACGACCCGCAGAAAAAAGCGGCCGACTGAAGTCGGTTGATTTCTAAGAGTGCCCTAAAATCACCGTGTCATTCTGTCATTCGGTCATTCTGTCAGTCTGTCCGTCCGTAACCCGTTTGTGAAAATTGGTGTTAGTGACTTAACCGCTTGGAATATTTAAACAATTTTTGGCATACTGATAGATATCAATGAGATCTAACCAATGAACTTGCCAAATATAACATTCCATTTAGTATAGCCTCGCCGAGGCGAAAAATGTGAAAATTTTCGAACTGCTTCTCCACGGAAACCGTTGGGCCGATTGAAGTCAAATTTCATATGGAGCCTCTATGGGATGGGGGAAACCTAAATTTGCTCATGGGGTCCAGGTCACATGACCAGAATTGCCGCCAAGCCATATATGGTAAAAACCCTTTAAAAATAGTCTTCCCCAGAACCACTGGGCAGATTTCCACGAAACTTGATAAATAGCATCTGGGACGTAGGCCCATCATAAACTGCTAAAACGGTGACCCTGGGTTGACCTTGACCTTCTTTGTGCCTAGGTCAAACTTTGACACATACCGGCCCCGATAGCTTAGTTGGTAGAGTGTCCGCTCCGGGGAACGGGAGGTCTCGGGTTCGATCCCGGGCCGCGACATACCAAAGTCGTTAAATATGGTACTAGCTGCTCCTCGTTTGGCACTCAGATTTACGGGCTAGAGCTAGGACTGGTCGATCCAGTGTCAGGATAATGTGACTGGGTGTGGTATCATGTAATGTGTCTGGGACATGATACTTCAGTGAGGCAGCACTATAAACATGAGCATTGAGCTCCCTGTCGCAACCAGACACCGTCGTGATATGACTGAAAAATTGTTGAAAGCGACGTTAAACCCGAATTCACACACACACACACACACACACACACACACACACACACACACACACACACACACACACACACACACAAACTTTGACACATATGCTTTTGTATTGGAAAAGTGAGAATGCATTTTATCCTGCAATCGATTTAGAATACAGTACTAAAGTATAAGATATATTTTTGCTCCTTACGATACGGCGCATTTATTGGGGGAACCGTTTTAGGTCCAGGTCACATGACCAAAATGGCCGCCATACCCATATATGGTAACACTCATAAAGCTAAAAGCATCCAGCGGGTCGTGCACTTCAGCTGAAGCACTGGTTTTAATTCTACAATCCCTGTATCTCAAGAAAACATTTTAAATCGTTTTACAGCGTTTTCATATTGATCTGTATTGGTCAGTAATGATCTCCAGGCCGGCCTCTGTGGCTGTCGGATGCGCGTCTGAATGATGAACAGGAGGACGCGGGTTCAATACCTGCCGGGGATGGCAGCATTCTTTCGTGGAGATCATGAACTCTTTTCTTCTGTCCTTCTCTCCCTTCCGCTGATTCAAGAAGGACAGTTGTCATAATCTGGCAAAAGAATGTACAGTAAAACCTCCATTAATGGGCACCTCTGTTTAGCAGCCACCTCTCTTCAGCAGCCACAATAACTCCTCCCATAGCATTTTACTATATATTTTACCTCTGTTGAGCAGCAACCTTTCTCCTCCAGCCAGCAGCCGCTTTACCAAATCTAAATTCCCTCTATTAAACAGCCAGAGTTCACTCAACAGCAAAAAAATAGGAATTTCTCTTCTGGTGTATTTGTTTATTTCAAAATATTTTTTTTTTCAAAATTACCATTGTGATATATTGTAAGCATACATGATGGAGAGGTTTCAGATGACACCTCTCCGTCTTTTATTTTTCTTTTAGTACATCCATGTTGAGCTGTCTTCACTAATCACCATTTTTGTCTGTCGTTAACAATCCATACATCATCCCAGACATTTTCCTCTGTTGAAAAGCCACCTCCCTTAAACAGCCAGTTTTGGAGTTTTCCAGGCTGGCTGTTTAATGGAGGTTACACTGTAAACTGTACTGGTTAAGCCCTTACGTATAAGCTTGCCCAGGAAAAGTGTGGATAGGTAAACTGACCGGCTCCGGACATGACTTAAATAGTGTTGACTGGGTCGTTAAACTCCAATACTAGCAATTAATGATCTCCACCCATCCGACTGCTCTTTACGTTGGATTGACAGATTATATTGCTATGTTTAGCGTGGTTATTTATAACAGTCGCCTGACGTTGCACCGACGTAGATCTGACGTTGCATAAACGCCATGACTTTGTACCGACGTTTGTGTGACGTCACAATTACGCCATGTGCCTGCTGGGTTACTTCAGGAACTGATAGAACCAGAACCAAAAATAGAAGTAAAGGCAATGATTAGGAATCGACTCAATTACCTCACACCTGCTGTCGAACAAATCAAAGTGAAAGGAACACGAACATAAATAAACATCACTATAATGAAAACGTCACGGGCGGACAGCCAAAAGGACGGCTCCATTTTCACAAAATGGCCAAACGGCTACGGCTCCATTTTCACAAAATGGCCAAACGGCTATCAAAAAATACAAGATATTAGGAAAACAAACAAGAAAAGACGAACTGTAACAATAATAAACCACAGAAGAACCGGCTTGGAACTGTCTTTTTTTTTTTAATTGGAGACTTAAATCGATTATAAGTGGCCATAATCCTCGCACTTGGCTATGTCGCAGTTTAGACAAATAATTTGTTCAGACCGCATAAATTATTTCTAGCTCATCAGTGCAGTACAAATCAAGCGAATACATGATGACTCGACAGCATGAAATTATTGAAATACTGGAGCAAAAGAAAACCAACAGATGGTCACCGTGGGGCCCGACCAGAGACAACGCACCAGGCACAACCAAGTTCTTAGGCTAACGCCGTCATAAAGTCAAAGGCCTGTCTCGCCGGCGCGCATTTAAGAAGGCAGCAAAGTTATCAACCGTGATTGGGTTAACTACCATGCATGCAGTCTGATGTATAACATGTATGTTGCATCCAATCTTTTTTATGCCAGCCTCGGTAGCTCAGTCGGGTGCGCGTCTGAGTGATGATTAGGAGAACGCGGGTTCGATACCTGCCGGGGTCGGCAACATTCTTTCGTGGAGATTGATCTTGAAATCTTTTCTGCGGTCATTCTCTCTTTCTGTTGATCAAAAAGGACCGTTGTCAGTTTCTGGCGAAATAATGTGCACTATACTTAAGTATAAGCCTGCCCAGGAAAACTGTCGACCGGTAAACTGACTGGCTCAATAATGACCAAAATAGTGTTGACTGGGCCGTTAAACTCCAATACAAACATACAAAACCAATCTTTTTGAGATCGAGTTTACGAAATCGGGTAGTTAAATCATTGTAAGCATATATTTTTCTGAATTTATCCAAAAGCCTATCCCAAACATCAAGTGGTTAGATGGACAAAGCCATCTTAAAAAAAACAACAGGTCACTGTCCACACATCACAATAACATCCGTGTGACATATTGTATTCTTTCATATATCAAAAAAAAAAAAAAAAAAAAAAAAAAAAAACAGCCTCTTTTCTTGTCGAAATATGAGCCCCGCCAAGCGAATTTGTGTCTTCGAGCATTCCGTCATGACATATTTTAACTGCGCATGCCCAGCCATTTAGAGGGGCCAGGGATGTGGCTTTCTGTCTGAAGTTTCCTCTGGAGTCATTGAGTCACTGCTTGTATGAGCGAGCAGCGAAGGTTCTGGCGAGACTGCGCGGATGCGCAGGCTCGCCCGAACCTTCGCTGCTCGCATAGGCGATACGTACCAAAATCGCTTGACGGGGCCCATGAAATTTTCTCAGTTATACTGCACTTTTGAGCCTTTCTAACACATATTATTAGTACCCATAACCCAAATTTCGGAACAGAAAAATGATACCCCTGTAAACTACAGTTTCTCTCTATAACTTGGGGTTTACGCGTGTAGTCATTATATGGCATTGTTTACCAGAGCAGCTCTTTCCCACACAGATGACAACCCATCTATCTGTTTCTGAAATATACCGGCGAATCAGTGCGTTTAATGTTGCTATCGCCCGAATCTAAATTCACTGTTTTAGTTTGATATTTCCTTTTTTCCCTTTTTACTTCTGATTCCTTGAAATGTAAGCATTTTTTATTTGTTCTTCAGATGGAGGGCCTCAAACTATTCCATGTTTTGGGGAATGACACTTGACGATGGCATGCGGTATCGTCTTGGAACGTTTAAACCGGACGCCCAGGTTGAACGGATGAATCCAATTAAAATCCAGAACAGTAACCGGTTACCCGCTTCTTTCGATGCTCGCACAAGATGGCCTGGTTTAGTAAGTGGCGTTAGAGATCAGGCCAACTGTGCTGCATCCTGGGCCTTCTCCACGACAGGTATGTTATTAATGTCGCTGTTTTTTTTTTTTTTTTTTTTTTTGTGTGTTTTTTTTTTTTGCTTTTTTTTAAACAGTGTTATAAATACTCCCAAGTATGTATGCATATTCCATCAATAGGATCCAATACGTACATTATAATTTGAAACCGACAGTGGAACTGAATGACAATCATATGCTTCTAGGGTTACAGACTATTATCATTACAATACTATTACTATCGTCGAGACACCAAATGCGAAAGTAAAACTGGGTTTCTGTTGAAATACTGTTACTATTTGGTAACAAGATTTACTTCGAACTGACACACAAATTTCATGACAAAAACATTTGGTAATTAAAAGAAATAAAATTCTGGTAACAGAACTACAGTGAATTAAGGTAAACTTCCTATGAAATTACTGCAAATCCGAATAAACTATTGCCGATACTACGAGGGTTTTTCGATCAAAAAGTTTTGTCACAGGGGGCGTATTTCCTAAACGCTCAATAAAGTTTTTGCCCCCGGCGAGGCGGGCGGTTAGAGTATCCACAAACGATGTTTTTGTGCAGAAATAAGAAAAACACATCCCGTAAACCTGTTTTACTTATACATGTAAAAGTCGGGTTAAAGTGGGTCAAAACTATATAGGCGTGTTTTTGTGACGACATATATGTTTAAATTACAGCTAACGATACATTTAATGTCCCAAAATCAGCGTTTTTCTACAGTCTTCTAACACCTCAAATTAAATAGCGAAGGAACCTAGGAATTAGCAGAAATAACGGATTATTATCATTTTCAGCTCTGTCAGCTGACCGGCTGTCTATAGAGTCGCGTGGAGCATTCAAAGATACTCTTTCGCCCCAGCATTTACTGTCGTGTAACGTGAGAGGGCAAAATGGTTGCACTGGAGGAAGTTTAGACAGAGCTTGGTGGTTTCTAAGGAAACGAGGGTACGTATAATTGGAGCCAATGATTGGAGCCAGCGCATGACAAAACCTACAATGAGACATATGCGCCCAGCGAAGAATCAGATCAGCCTGCACATCCATACAGTCTAACCAGAGTCTTCCTGTTGCATGAAGGAGCATTGAGCCCTTAGCTTTCCTTGGAGCGCACAGCGAAGACTCTGATCAGACTGCGCGGATGCGCAGGCTGATCTGAGTCTTTGTTGGGCCCACATGCCTTATTGTAGGTTTTGTCATGCGCTGGCTCACTTCGTAGAAAACAAGGTAAGGAAATATATCTGAGCCCCGTTTTAAGACAAAAATATATATGCGGTTTTGTCATGCGCTGGCTCATTTCGTAGAAAACAAGGTAAGGAAATATTTGCGGTTCGCGACATCGGCCCCCTGAGCTACACGGAGTAGCAGGAGGTTTGATATATGATATATGAACGAGATATATTGTGCTACCAGGGAATAAACCTTGCACGGCTCTGCTCTTTTCTTGGTCACAAATGACATCATTTAGCCCATTGCATGTGGGAAACCCCTAAATGGGTACATAGGCAAACAGTGTAGGTCCAGATCAGACGCCGCAGAATGCGGCGTCTGATTAGGGCCTGCACTATTTGCTAACAAAATTGTCCGTCAAAAATAGAATAAAAACAGAAAAATAGGCCTGCAACCACGAAAAATGGATTTGTCCAACATACAGCAATTATTATGGAAGAGTTCACTTGTATTCAATGGGTTAACATGAAAGGAGTGGCTAATCAACGACTGGACAGCCACCAATAAATGTACTGAAGTCGCATTTGAAGTATTATTCCTCGCCCAAATTCCAGTTTCAAACATATTGACAATAACACATTTTGCATGAAGAAACGCTAACAAGGTAGTGAAAAACGGCAGCAGCATACAGGGTACACCAGCTGAAATAAGGGGAATGGGAACACCTGGCAGATCTTTCTGCCATTTATCTAAGGGAGACAACTTTCGGCTACCTCTTGGCTCTTCTATAAGCCCTGTCCCATTGAAAATGGGGTCTACTTTTAAAGGAAAGAGCAAATTATTTTCTTTATGGACATGGGAGACATAATACGTTTGCAGGAGTTGCCTGCCCCGAAGGTGTTCCAATTTCCCTTAAGAAATCCACGAACAAGCGAATACAAAACAGAAGTGAATGCAGTGGTCAGAAAATCTATAAAATTACCTCACCCCTCCTATCCAAAACATCAAACATCACGAAAACACGCCTATATAATTTTGACCCCCTTGAACCCCACTTTTATATAGTAAAACTGGGGTTTCCGGGGGTATACTTTATTTTCTTATTTCTGCTCTAAAATATAGATTGTGGGTACTCGTTAGAACCGCCACAATCTATATTTAGAGCAGAAATAAGAAAATGAGGCGGTTCTAACGAGTACCCACAATCTATATTTTAGAGCAGAAATAAGATAAAAAATATCACAATTTTTCAGCATAAAATGTTCCTTTTTATCGGCGATAAAGGTGGCAATGTATTTGTATAGGCGTGTTTGCGTAATGTGTAAAAAATACGAACATAAGTAAACATCGTTACAGGCGGAAACTCATAATGACAGTTACTAACCCACAAAATGGCGAAACGGCTAACCAAAATAATAAGATATTAGCGATACCGACATAAAAAGACGAACTACCACGACAGCAGAACAGCCTTGAAACGGTCATTCAAACAACAACAAAAAACAAAAAAAGTTTGTTTTGTATTTTGTTCTACTGTGGGGGCTGAAATCGAGTTTACGTGTCCACTATCCTCGCTCTCGGTTACATCCTAGTAAGAAAAACACTCTATTCAGCCGCTGGACCCGACCAGAGCACACCATGAAAACACGCCTATATAATTTTTACCCCCTGGAACCTTATTTTTTCTTATTTCTGCTCTAAAATATAAACTGTGGGTACTCGTTAGAACCGCCTAAACGAGGCGCTCTAAAATATAGATTGTGGGTACTCGTAAGAACCGCCTCGACGAGGCGGTTCTAACCAGTACCCACAATCTATATTTTGAGCAGAAATAAGAAAAAAATATCACAATTTTTCATAAAAAAAAAAAACGTTTTCACGGCGGTAAAGTTTACAATGTATTTGTATAGGCGTGTTTTCGTAATGAAACGGTCATTAAAGCCAATTTTTTTTCTTTTACTGTGGGGGCTGAAATCGATTTCACGTGGTCACTATCCTCGGTCTCGGTTCCGTTGTAGTTTAGATAAACAATCTGTTCAGCTGCTGGGCCCGACCAGAGCATCGCATTACGGTAACACAGTCGTGAGATATAGTGCATTTTTCAAACCTCAAAAAAAAAGCAATTTTTTCTGATAAAATTTGTGATATTTTTTATTATTTATACACCAAACATAGGTTTTGGGTGCTCGTTAGAACCGCCTCATTGAGGCGGTTCTAACGAGCACCCACAACCTATGTCTTGGAGAAGAAATAAGGAAAATAATGTTTACCCCTGTAACCCCCAGTTTTCACAATATAAGGTGGGGTTTATGGGATCTTTATTTCACGGACTTGCTCACGTGATCAGGCAACAGCCGACATTACAGAATTTCAAAAATATCTTCGGAGCAGGGATTAAATTGAGTTTACATGGCAACAATCCCCGCGCTAGGCGCTCTCGCGGTTTATACAAATAATTATTTTTGTCCGCATGAAGGCTCTCCCTGCCCTACATCATAGTGTAGATTATACTTTCTTGTCCTTTGGGATCATTGATTCCATTGTGGAATTTTGAAAATATCTGAGGGTCACTGATGAGGCCTAATTGGCCGAAACTAGCTAGTCTGGCCCAGAAAACATGTGCACTTCATATTTTTCAGTTCTGTGGTGTATTCCTTGCTTCCAAAGGATAACCCTTTTATAGAACATATTTAACTTCACTACAGCTGGTGTGTGGGAATGTATGGCGGCGGTAAAACGTCTCCATGCCCTACATCATGGTGTAGATTATACTTTCTTGTCCTTTGGGATCATTGATTCCATTGTGGAATTTTGAAAATATCTGAGGGTCACTGATGAGGCCTAATTGGCCGAAACTAGCTAGTCTGGCCCAGAAAACATGTGCACTTCATTTTTTTCAGTTCTGTGGTGTATTCCTTGCTTCCAAAGGATAACCCTTTTATAGAACATTTCTAACTCAACAATGCTACATCTCCGGCGACCCAAGAGATAGTCGACACCAACGTGTTGTCTGTCATAATGTAAAGATTATTGTTTGACATGTTATATGTCATATACGAGCGTACCATTTTCGCGTTCCTGTAGGCCATTGCTTTCACTTCTATTTTGCACTTTTGGCGATGTTGTTATACGAAAACACGCCAGCCCTATACAAATACATTGAAAACTTTACCGCCGATGAAACAAAATTTTTAAGATGGAAAAATTAAGATAATTTTCTTATTTCTGCTCAAAATATAGATTGTGGGTACTCATTAGGACCACCTCATCGAGGCGGCTCTAACGAGTACCAACAACTTACGAGGGTAGGCTGAAAAGTTCTGAACCTGAGCAAGAAGCCAGACATCGAACAGCCATGAAATTTTGTATTCATTAAATCCAAACCTTTATTACTTGATTTGACTCAAATGAGTTTAAGTTCATTACCTGCAATAACGTAGAAATTCTAGACTTTGAAAATTGATACTAGCACGTTTTTGAGAAAATGGACAAAATCTGGCATCGTGGTGTCATCAAGTACCTCCATTAAAAGGGGTTAGCTCCTAAGGACATTCATGCCGATATGGTTGCTACATTAGGGGATGATGCTCCTTCGTATGCAACCGTGAAAAGGTGGGCAGCAAATTTTAAGATGGGCAAGGACAGCCTTGAAGATGATGACCGGTGTGGACGACCCACAACGGCAACAACTGAGGAAATCATCAGCCAGGTGCACAGGGCCGTGGTGGATGACAGGCGTTTAACTGTGAATCATTTAGCTAACACTGTTGGCATCTCCCGTGAACGAGTAGATAACATACTACACAGTGAATTAGGAGTGTCGAAGGTTTCCGCCAGATGGGTTCCACGGCTTTTGACGCCTGACCAAAAGTTGACCAGACTGAACCGGTCACAAGCCAACTTGGCTATTTTTGAAGCAGACCAAGATGGTTTTCTTGACAGGATGAATGTTGGGTTCATCACTTTGAGCCAGAGACCAAAAGACAATCCATGCAATGGAAGCATCCTGGCTCACCCCCTCCAAGGAAGGCAAAGGTCGTCTCCTCTGCAGGCAAGGAAATAGCATCAGTGTTCTGGGATGCCAAGCGCATAATATTCATAGATTACCTTCAAAAGGGCAGAACAATTAATGGGGAGTATTATGGAGATCTGCTTAAACAATTGCGAAAAGCAATTTAGGCTAAACGACCCGGAAAATTGACAAAAGGGGTCTTGTTCCATCAGGACAATGCGCCTGCTCAAAAATCGGTTGTCGCAATGGCTGCTGTGCATGACAGTGGCTTCACACTTGTCGATCACCCTCTGTATTCACCTGATTTAGCTCCATCAGATTATTTCCTGTTTCCAAACATGAAAAAGCACTTGGCTGGGCAGCATTATCGATCAGACGAGGAGGTGATAGCTGCTGTTGAGGAGTTTTTCAGGGACCAAGATGTGACCTTCTATACCACTGGGATCCAAGGACTCCAGCATCGCTGGAGGAAGTGTGTGGACAGGAAGGGAGACTATGTTGAAAAATAAGGCACTTTCAGCATGGACAAACTATTGCTTCTTGGTCAGGCTCAGAACTTTTCAGCCTACCCTCGTATGTAGTCTAAGTCTATCAGCAATTTAAGTTTATACTTGACTGATATGATTGTAGCAGATTCATGTACATAGAAATGTAGAATAATATAATTCAGATATAGTAGAATACAGTACTTTGTCATGAATGAAATAATTTTCTCGGATGACGGGGTAAACTGATGATGATAAAATGTTAAGTCAGCACATTCATAAAATAAATACCCTTTCCTTACGAAAATACGCGTATACAAATACACGGTAAGTTTTACTGCCGACAAAACGAAACTTTTACCATACAATCGTAAAGGTTTTCTTATTTATGTTGTTGGTATACGTGCAGAACCCCGACAGGTATCGAACCCACGTCCCCCGGTCACCAGTCAGACGCGCATCCGACTGAGCCACCGAGGCCGGCTCGTCATAACGTGTAGGTACTCGATAGAATCCTCTAAATGTAGCGACTCTAATGAACACATGCAATCTATGTTTTGGGCAGTAATCGAAAAAATTATCACAAAGTTTTATAAAAAAAAAATGTTTTGGAGACACGAGACAGTGCTCTATATCACACAGATGTAATATATTGAGAGCATCATACTAAATCGAATCGATAGTGTATGTCTTCGTATTTTCTGCTTTTACTACTTGTCTGTATTTAAAAGGGATATTTATTACAGCGTTACGACAGAACAGTGCTATCCATACTCCAGTGGGGATAACGACTTGAAAGGACGATGTGTGATATCCCGTACTCAAACCAGTGGTACCTGTCCAAGTGGGATACCGTTCCGAAATGATAAAATTTACCAAGCTACACCACCTTATAGACTGGCACCGAATGTAAGTTTTTTAGCTCACCTGAGCCGAAGGCTACGGGTCAGCATCACGTGAACAAGTCCGTGAAATGAAGACCCCCTTACACCCCAATTTATATAGAGAAAACTGGGGTTTACGGGGGTCTTCATTATTTTTCTTCTTTCTGCTCAAATACATAGGTTGTGTGTACTCGTTAGAACCACATCAACGAGGCGGTTCTAACGAGAACACACAACCTATGTTATGAGCATTTATAAGAAAAATATGACAGATTTTCATCAGAAAAGTAGCCATTTTCGAGATTGGAAAAATGCACTGTGTCGTACGGGTGTGTTATCGTAATGAGCTTCTAGGATAGCAACCCCCGTCGTCGTCCGTCGTCCTTCTGTCGTCCGTTGTCCACACTTTCAAACTGGACTAGCTTTGCAGCCTACAAGCATATGTCAGCTAAATTTTATTTGTAGGATGTCTTTGGTGATGGATTGCTTGCATATGCATTTTAGGAAACTTATTCCAGAATGTTGGTTACCATGGCAGCTGATAAGTCCCATAGACATACAATGAGGAAATGCTTGTGAACAGCATAGCTTCTTCATTCTTTCTACTGGGCCTTGATGAAACTTGCAGATAACAGTGATGTCCATAAAATCTTTGATGAGTTCGAAAATGGGTCAGACAGGACTATCAATAGCAGAGTTACGGCCCGACATTCTCAAAATGGTTATTTTTGACTTCGTGAACAGCGTAGCTTCTTCATTGTTAGCTCACTCGAGTACTAAGTACATAACAATGGCAAGCATAACATCTCGCACGAGACAATACTAGCAGTTATTATAAAAATGACCTTATGAACGGCGTTGCTTCTTTATTTTTGTTGGATCTTAATGTAAAAGGCAGAATCGAATGACATGCATTAATTTTCAGACAAGTTCGAAAATGGGTCAGATAGAAACCATCAATAGCAGTGTTACGCCCCCTTGATTCACTAAAATGGCCAATTTTGACATTGCGAACAACGTAACTTCTTCATGTTTTGTCGAATCGTAATAAATATTGCAAATAAAAATGATACGAATACAATCTCGGACCAATTCAAAAAAGGGTCAGATCTGACTAACAATAGCTGAGTTACCATCACGAAAACACGCCTATTTAATTTTGGCCCCCTTGAACCCCACCTTTATATAGTAAAACTGTGGTTTACAGGGGTATATCTTATTTTTCTTATTTCTGCTCTGAAATATAGATTGTGGGTACTCAATCCATACCATCGTGAGTGCCCACAATCTATATTTGCTCTAAAATAAAGATTGTATGTACTCGTTAGAACCACCTCATCGAGGCGGTTAGATGAGGCGGTTCTAACGAGTGCCTACAATCTATATTTTGAGCAGAAATAAAAAAATATCACAATTTTTCAACTGAAAATTTTCTTCTTGTTTTCGGCGATTAAGATTACCATGTATTTGTATGGGCGTGTTTTCATAATGGTCCCCTTGTTTCACAAAAACGACCATTTGTGACCGTGGATTAGCATAGCTTCTTCATTTTGTATATTGATGAATCTCACAGATAACAGTGCCATGCATAATATCTCGGTCGAGTTCGAAAATGGAGCCGAACGGGCCAAAAATAGTAGAGTTACAGCCCTCGACTCTCAGAATGGCCTATGTGACGTTGTAAATAGTAAAGCTATTCCATGTTTTCTTCGACCTCCATGCATAAAATCTCGGAGGAGTTCCATTACGAAAACAAGCCTATACAAATACATGGTAATTTTACCGACTAAAAATGACAATTTTCAGATGAAAAATTGTGATATTTTTCTTATTTGCTGTAAATACAGATTTTGGGTACTCGTGAGAACCGCCGCGATGAGGCGATTCTAACGAGTACTCACAATCTATATTTTAGAGCATGAATAAGAAATAATAAAGTTTACGCCTGTAAACCCCAGTTTTACAACATAAAAGCGAGATTCCAGGGGTCAGAACTATATAGGTGTGTTTTCGTGATGGAAAATGTATTACATTGGACCAACAATAGCTGCATTACGTCCCCTTGATTTTCAAAATGACCATTTTTGACCATGTGAACAGTGTAGCGTCTTATTTTTAGCTCATCTGAGCCGAAGGCGCCGGAGCAGCTTATAGGATGGCAGTAGGTCAGTAGGTCAGAACATAGAAAAACCTTGTTAGAACTCTAGAGGCCACAGTTTTGTTCCAGTCATCCTCAAACTTGCTCAGAATGATCATCCTAACAATATGTCGGACAAGTTCGAATATGGCTCATGTCGGGTCAAAAAGTAGGTCACCAGGTCAAATCAAAGGAAAACCTTGTTAACGCTCTAGAGGCGACAGTTTTGGTCCAATCATCCTCAAACTTACTCAGGATGATAATCTTGGTAATATCTCGTTCAAGTTGGAATATGTGTCATGTCAGGTCAAAAAGTAGGTCAGTAGGTCAGTAGGTCAAATCATAAAAAACCTTGTTAACACTCTAGAGGCCACAGCTTTAGTCCAATCATCCTCAAACATTCTCAGAATGATCATCCTGTCAATATCTAGGTCAAGTTCGATTATGGGTCATGTTGGGTCAAAACGTAGGTCAGTAGGTCAAATAAAAGAAAAACATTGTTAACACTCTAAAGGCCACACCTTTGGTCCAATCATCCTTAAACTTGCTCAGAATGTTCATCTTGACAATATCTCGGTCAATTTGAATATGGGTCATGTCGGATCAAAAAGTAGGTCAGTAGGTCAAACCAAAGAAAAACCTTGTTAGCACTCTTGAAGCCACAGTTTTGGTCCAATCATCCTCAAACTTGCTCAGAATGATCATCCTGATAATATCTAGTTCAAGTTCGAATATGGGTTATGTCGGGTCAAAAACTAGGTCAGTAGGTCGAACCATAGAGAAACCTTGTTAACACTCGAGAGGCCACAGTTTTGGTCCAATCATCCTCAAACTTGCTCAGGACGATTATCTTGATAATATCTCAATCACTTTCGAATATGGGTCATGTTGGGTCAAAAAGTAGGTTAGTAGGTCAAACCATGGAAAAATCTTGTTAGCACTCTAGAGGCCACAGTTTTGGTCTAACCATCCTCAAGCTTACACAGAATGTTCATCCTGAGAATATCTCGTTAAAGTTGGAATATGGGTCATGTCAGGACAAAAAGTAGGTCAGTAGGTCAAATCATAGAAAAACCTTGTTAACACTCTAGAGGCCACAGTTTTTGGTCCAATCATCCTCAAACATGCTCAGAGTGTTCATCCGGACAATATCTCGGTCAAGTTTGAATATGGGTCATTTCGGGTCAAAAAGTAGGTCAGTAGATCAAACCATAGAAAAACCTTGTTAACACTCGCGAGGCCACAGTTTTGGTCCAATCATCTTCAAACTTGCCCAGAATGATCATCCTGACAATATCTCAGTCAAGTTCAAATACATGTCATGTCGGGTCAAAAAGTATGTCAGTAGGTCAAATCATAGAAAAACTTGTTAACACTCTAGAGGCCACAGTTCTGGTCGAATCATTGTCAGACTTGCTCAGAATGATAATCTCTACAATATCTAGGTCAAGTTCGAACATTGGTCATGTGTGGTCAAAAAGTAGGTCAGTAGGTCAAATCATAGAAAAAAACTTGTTTACAGTCTATAGACGGCAAATTAAGTCTAAATATCATCAAACTTGCTAAGAATGATCATCTTGACAATATCTAGGTCAATTTCGAATATTGGTCATGTAAGGTCAAAAAGAGGGGAGTATGTTAAATTATAGAAAAAAACCATGTTGACACTCTAGAGGCCACAGTTTTAGTCCAATCAACATCAAACTTGCTCAGTATTGACCTCTTTTGGTAATACCTTTTTCAGGAGGGGTATTTTAGGAATATAGTGGTACCTTTTACAAAGGGCTACCCCCTTCCGCCCGCCCACACTCCCTTTGTTACCATTGTTAGTTAGACTAAGCATGTTCATCTCCGTCTGGTGCACTAGGACCTGACCCTCAATGTCCACAAGGTGCCCAGATAGTGACATACAAGTCAGCTCTGTATTGTCAAAGAGATGGATACCCCCCTATGCCCCCTTGTCACCATGAGTCATTGCTAGTTAGTTAGACTGAGCTCATTTATCTCTGTCTGGTATACTAGGACCTGACCCTTAATGTCCACAAGGTGCCCAGATAGTGACATACAAGTCGGCGCTGTATTGTCAAAGGGAACTTTTGAATTACTTCTTCCTCAAAAAAGAAAACAATTTTGAAGGAATGTTCCATGAGTGACACTGACAATTTTCCACTGACACAATAGCCACAAAAAATGCATGGCACTTAAATGACTGAAGTTCCTAAATAGCTACATTGACATTGAATGTTCCTTGAGTCACTGCCAGCAAAAATTACTCTTACCCTCCACTCCACCTTATATTACCTTCCATAAGGATCAGGTGAGCGATCCAGGGCCATCATGGCCCTCTTGTACATGGACGAGGGAAGACTCAAATCAGTTTGTCTTCACTTACGTCTTAATTCCTGTCATGAAGAACGTATCCTTAATACGCACAACATAGATTCACATCAGACTGCGTGGATGCGGGAATGATGTGTCTTTATTATGTGTACGAGTGTCCGATACAACAACTCACTTTGCCGGTTAAACGTACAACAAACTGCAATATGGATGTTCTGCTAGAATTGCAGAATTCATAACGATGTAAAGGTTCCAAAATACTTATTTCATTGTGTGGCCCAATATGATAAAAAACAACAACAAAAAATAAACATCATATTTCAAAATGGGGATCGCGCAACCATATGAACACCTTCTTGTGTACTTCAGGCCTTAAGATGAATAGATAGACCTTTTCAGAAGCAATTCAAATGTTTGTCTCCATTTTCACAAAACATCACGAAAACACGCCTATATAATGTTAACCCCCTTGAACCCCACTTTTATATTGTAAAACTGGTGTTTCCGGGGGTATTCCCTATTGTTCTTTTATCTGCTCTAAAATATAGATTGTGGGTACTCGTTAGAACCGCCTCGAAGAGGCGGTTCTAATGGGTGCCCACAATCTATATTTTTAGCAGAAATAAGAAAAATATCACAATTTTTTTTTCTTAAAAATTTCATTTTTACGGCGATAAAAGTGGCAATGTATTTGATAGGCGTGTTTGCGTAATGAAAAATACATTCTCTTTAGAAAAAGAATTTTATCACGATAACAAGTTTTGTAAGTCCTTAAAAAGAAGTCCCCTCTAAACTCCACATTATATAGAGAAGGGGGTATACATTATCTGCATTATTTTTGTTTCGTAAACATAGATTGTGAGTACTCGTTAGCACCGCTTCATTGGGGTGGTTTCAACGAGCACCGACAATCTATATTGAGAGTAAACATAAGAAAGATATTAAATTTAATCCTAATATTTTTAGCATTTCTGACACTATGTTGGATGCCATTATTTCACATGAACATGTTTTCCTAATAGCCCCTGAGGCTCCTCCCAGAAGATATGCTAGATGTACCCCAAGCCACTGAAGGTGCTAAACGGACCTGACACTGGCGTTCTATTTCCATTTTGAAGTCGTTTCTTTGAAAATGGATTCAAAGTTACAATGCATAATAGCTTCATATTGCTCACATCCACGCGATTAACATGAAATTTTTGTGATGATAATTTTTCCCTCTAATCTTGTCGTTGCGATGTTAGAATGTTGTGTAAAGAGAGTTATCTGAAAAACCTTGATTCGACAAAAGTGTGGTTCAGGCAAACAGTACAGATCAAGATCAGACGCAACAGAAGTGGTGTTTGATCATGGCTTTTGTTTGAATTGAGGTTTAACGTCCCCGTCAACGCTGTAAAGGTCACTTTGGAGACGTTGCTTCCAATTTTGTGGGACTTTTACCCGACATTGAGATGGTGTGACATCTCAAGCCCTGTCGCCCAATGAAACCAATAGGGTTTATTAGCATGGACGGTCCGCCTCGCACTGGGGTTCCTGGACAGGCTTAGATCCTCTAAGTGGTTTACTAGTACTAGTGTGCGGGCCGGATTCAGCTCTGCGAGGAAGCATCATGCAGCCCATATATTTCTTCAAGCAACTATGGGCGGGGGCGATTTTGATCATGGCTACACTGTTTGTTTAAAGTAGAGGAATTTAAGGGTTACATAAAACTCAAGTCCTGGTTGAACAACATTTTTCTCAGCCTACACCCAGAAACAATCAACCCATCAGTGCTTTAGTTATTTTCAGAGATCTGGGGCCAGTTGTTCAAAGCATCGTTAGCTTAACGAGCTCGTTAGTGGTCATATTGTTAACTCTTCTAGCAAGTACAATATCGTTTTGGTATTTTTGCTGAAAAAATGTGAGCAGCTTTTGCGTCCGCAAAAGCTGCTCACATTTTTTCGGCAAAAATTTCAGCATATTTGCCATATTTAATGATCAAAGTTTTAACGATTCGTTAACTAACGACGTCGTTAGTTTTGAACAACTGGCCCCAGTATGTGATGCACCAAAAGCGTCAAGCAATATATTTGCTGAAAACTAAGAAAAGGCCTGAAAACGTCTTCTGTTGCGGTTGCGCTTAGCGAGATAATGTTGAATTTAAGTATATTAAATAAGCATTCTTTTAACTTGGAACAGAAAAAAATATATGCAGCACACAGCCCCAACTCTCCCGCTCAATATATGATGTTTCTAAGCAACCAGTGGAAACATACATCACGATATAAACTCTACAGCTGCATTTAAAATTATTAAAGGACATGGAACTGAATTAAAATGGATTAAATTAATACAGACACCTTTTCCACTGGGTTTTAAGGACAACATTTATCATAAGGGCAATATTTCTAAAATGCCTGATTTTGATATTTTCTCTCTTTTGGAATAACGAAAACGTAAAAGATCTCATGTCACCAGAAGGAAATGGCAGCTAAAAGCGTAAATTTTGCGCAATCAAAAGAAACGCAACTTGGCAGAAATGGCTGTCCATAACACCATTGAATCATGGGCGCAACTCAGTGAATGCATTTCTAAGTTCATTACCTATCTCTCTACTACGTATTCTGGGCACCGAAGCGATATTTTTAATCAGTTATATGACGCAGCTCTCTTAACTAGAGGTTACACTCAACATACTCTTCGTCTTTAAAGCGATTCTGATATTAATCATAAACGAAATCACATCCAAATATCTTCCGTTAATAGAGGTATGTATTTTCTTGATTTGCCCAGTATTTTCCCGGACAGTTCGGTGAGTTAATCCAGTCCTACATATTTTCAAAATACTGATACATCCATAATGTGCTGTAAATACAACAAACCTAGAAGATCTATCATTTTTTTTTAATTTCAATAAACTTGTTTCAGATCTTTGTTTTGATACTTAAACTCCTGATACACGAGATTGTAAAGACTCGTCGTATTGTTTTCCTGCTGCTGGCCATATAATTACTGGTAGTTTAAGATTAATTCCTGGTTCTACGATACGAAATATAATTTCTAAAGGACCGAAATACCGACTCCCTTATAATATTGATTACGATAAAACACCTGTGAGACATAGAACATTTTACATCTCCAGAATGGCTACTTTTCTTATAAAATCTGTGATATTTGTCTTATTGTTACTTCAAACATAGGTTCTGGGTGCTCGTTAGAACCGCCTCGTTGAGGCGGTTCTAACGAGTACACACAACCTATGTCTGGGAGCAAAAATAAGAAAAATACTGTATACCCCAGTAAACCCCAGTTTTCTTTATATAAAGTGGGGTTTAATGGGGTGTTCATTTCTCGGACTTGTTCAAGTGATGTGTAGGGAAGAAATTGCTGCCGCACTGAATGGATTCGGTAATCGATGGTGTAAGCGAGGGTATGTTGAGCATAAAACCTTAAATAATAAAGCCGGCCTTGGTAGCTCAGTTGGATGCGCGTCTGACTGGTGATCAGAAGGACGCGGGTTCGATACCTGCCAAGGTCGGTAACATTCTCTCGTGGAGATTGATCAAGAAATTTTTTCTACGGTTATGCTCTCCCTTCCGCTGATTCAAGAAGGGCAGTTGTCAGTATCTGGCGAACGAATATGCACTGTACTGGCCAACCGCTTACGTATAGGCCTGCCCAGGAAAAGTGTGGATAGGTAAACTGACCGGCTCAAAAATGACGTAGAATAGTGTTGTCTTGGTCGTCAAACTCAAAAACAAACAAACAAAATAAAGAATTGAAAGTTCGCATTTTGAAACTAGTCCTTAAATGCGTTCCGTTCTATTCTCAAAACACAAATGTATTACGATAGCCTTTATAGCTTAGTCGGATGTGCGTCTGACTGGTGACCAGAAGGACCCAGGTTAGATACCTGCCGGGGTCGGCAACATTCTTTCGCGGAGTTTGATCATTAAATCTTTTCTACGGTCATTCTCTCCCTTCTGCCTATTCAAGGAGGGCAGTTGTCAGTTTCTGGCGAAAGAATGTACACCGTGCTGGTAAACCGCTTACGTATAAGCTTGCCCATGAAAGTATGATTGTGTAAACTGACAAGCTCAAAATGACCTAAATAGTGTTGACTAGGCCGTTAAAACCAATACAAACAAACAAACAAATGTATGACCTCCTAAGCCAAAGAGGTTCTTTATTTGTTATTAATTGACCATCCTATATTACACAAGGTCAACCAATATTAAAAAAATCATAAGTCATGTTTTTAATGGTGTCAGTTAATAAAATTGTCATTAATCAAGTAATTTTGTATTGTCCCAGCTACAGGTCCTCGGTCAGCTGTATTGGCTCGAGGCCCAGCTACAGGTCCTCGGTCAGCTGTATTGGCCTCGGCCTTCGGCCTCGTGCCAATACAGCAGACCTCGGACCTGTAACTGGGACAATACGAAATTACTTGATTAATAACATTATATTATATGTTGTCTATGCATGTATGTATTACTTATATCTTTTTATTATGGATAGCCGTTTGGCCATTTTGTGGGAAAGTAACTAAGCTTTCGGCTAACAGCAACTGATGTTTCCATTAGGGTTTAGTTACTTCATGTTCGTGTTTCTTTCCATTTTGTGTCTCTGATGGGAGCTGTGAGATAATTTGAGCCCCGTCAAGCGAATTTGTGTCTTCGAGCATTCCGTCATGACAAATTTTAACTGCGCATGCCCAGCCATTCAGAGGGGCCAGGGATATGGCTTTCTGTCTGAAGGTTCCTCTTGATTCACTGCTTGTATGAGCGAGCAGCGAAGGTTCTGGCGAGACTGCGCGGATGCGTAGGCTCGCCTGAACCTTCGCTGCTCGCATAGGCGATAAGTACCAAACTCGCTTGACGGGGCCCATTTAATCGATTCCCGATCGTTACCTTCACTTTTCTTTTACGTCATTTTAATGAGATGTTCAAAAATTTCATAGGAAGTATGTTTTGGCTCCGGTAGACGCAGACAAAGTAGAAGTAAAACAAAGATCAGGAATCGATACAATTAACTTACTCCACCTATCAAAGACATCAAGGGGAAAAGAAACACAAACATTAAGCGACCAGACCATAATGGAAACCTAAACAAAGGAAGGCCATAAGGACAGTTACTTTCCCACAAAATGGCCATATGGCCATCCAAAATTAAAAGACACTAGTGATACACACAGTAAGTAACAAACAACAACATAAATAAATCGCCACAGAAGAGCCGCCTTGGAACGGTCAGTGGAAGATTTCCACTGGGGAGCTTAAATCGATTTTACGTGGTCACAATCCTCGCCCTTACTTCCGTCGCGATTTAGACAAATAATTTGTTCAAGTCGTTTTTGTTTGACGTCTCCACTATGTTAACACTCTTCAGAAAGAACATGGTGGTACCTAGGCCTAGTGCGTGCGTGTAGTACTCCTTTTTGAATATCAATTACTTTTTCAGGAAAATGACATTATGGCTGAAATATATATCAACGGTCCAGTTCAAGGTAGGTGATACGGTAACCAGACGATCATAGAGATATATTTTCGTGCAATATATAGAGTTTAACCTATGCCAGGTGTATATCATTCGCTTTTTTAAGCCCGAGGCCCCATGATATCAATCCAGAGTCAGGAGGCCCAATGGTGCATATGGGTCAATGGGCGATACTGGGTATGATATGTACTCCTCAATATAATGATTTCTTTATCACGCCGTTCACTTCACCGTTCTAATGGAACACGGCATATAATTCTAATGTAAGATGCGTTACATGGTGAGATTGGAGGGTGGGTGGGGTTGCAGCGATTGATATCCCATAGGTAACCGGTGATTGACAGATATTTGACTTGACCAAATGGCTGCCGATACATGTAATATCAGTCACTGGTAGTCACACGGAGAGTCAAAGGTGTGGTTCGTGAATAACGATATGACTGATATGCCATTTTTGTTAACGGTTTGATATAGATACACGCGCTATAGGTCGCGGTGTTTAAATGTTATGGCCGCATTGAATATGAGTAAGCACGTGTTTGCTAGCAGTAAATGGATGATAAATAACCATGATTCCTCCATATTATGCTCTTGTGCATACGAACAGTTATAATTTAGCACATATAAGGCGCGAAGATTCAGATCAGTCTCCTTGTCGTTGTTACTAAATAAGTATTTTACTTTTCGTTCTCTGCCCCAGAATCGACAGATAAGAGAAGCAGTCAGTGTAGAATAGAAGTGGAGGCAATGATCAGGAATCGATACAATTAACCCACAGCTCCCATCAGATACACCAAAGGGAAAGAAACACAAACATGAAACCACAGACCCCAATGGAAACACCCGTAGCGGAAAGCTAAAAGGACAGCCATTTTCCCACAAAATGGCAAACAGGCTATCCAAAATAAAATAATACAAGCGACATAAACACCCAAAGATAAACCATAACAAAATAAACCGCGACAAAAGAACCGCCCTGGAACGGCCAGCGGAAACGAATTCCACTAGGGGGCTTAAATCAATTTGACGTGTCCACATTCCTCGCCCTTACTTCCGTCGCGAACCTGATTAGACAGGAATGACAAATATATAAGCTTCTCTTACATATATTGACCCTTAACAAGAACCAGTGCTTCAGCTGAAGTGCACGACCCGCCGGATGCTTTTAGCTTTATGAGTTTTAGCATATATGGGTATGGCGGCCATTTTGATCATGTGACCTGGACCTAAAACGGTTCCCCCTATAAATGCGCCTTATCGTAAGGAGCAAAAATATATCTTATACTTTAGTACTGTATTCTGAATCGTTTGCAGGATAAAATGCATTCTCACTTTTTCAATACAAAACATATGTGTCAAAGTTTGACCTAGGCATAAAGAAGGTCAAGGTCAACCAAGGGTCACCATTTTATCAATTTATGATGGGCCTACGTCCCAGATGCTATTTATCAAGTTTCGTGGAAATCTGCCCAGTGGTTCTGGAGAAGACTATTTTGAAGGGTTTTTACCATATATGGCTTGGCGGCCATTTTGGTCATGTGGCCTGGACCCCATGAGCAAATTTTGATTTCCCCCAACCCATAGAGGCTCCATATGAAATTTGACTTTAATCGGCCCAACGGTTTCCGAGGAGAAGCAGTTCGAAAATTTTCACATTTTTCGCCTCGGCGAGGTTATACTAAACGGAATGTAATATTTCGCAAGTTCATTGGTTAGATCTCATTGTTATCTATCAGTATGCCAAAAATTGTTTAAATATTCCAAGCGGTTAAGTCACTATCACCAATTTTCACAAACGGGTTACGGACGGACAGACAGACCATATATGGCTTGGCGGCCATTTTGGTCATGTGACCTGGACCCCATGAGCAAATTTTGGTTCCCTCCATCCCATAGATCCTCCATATGAAATTTGACTTCAATCGGCCCAACGGTTTCCGAGGAGAAGCAGTTCGAAAATGTTCATATTTTTCGCCTCGGCGAGGCTATAATTAATGAAATGTAATATTTCGCAAGTTCATTGGTTAGATCTCATTGATATAAAAATTGTTTAAATATTGCAAGCGGTTAAGTCACTATCACCAATTTTCACAAACGGGTTACGGACGGACAGACAGACTGACAGAATGACAGAATGACACGGTGATTTTAGGGCACTCTTAGAAAATCAACCGACTTCAGTCGGTCGCTTTTTCTGCGGGTCGTGCAATATCATATTTCTTATATTGTTTTGTTTATCCAGCTTCATTAAGTTTTTTTTTTTCAAATTTCGTTGGTCGATAATAAATGTTTTATATCTCAGTGATTTAGATTTACGAATATAGTTACATATAAGCGAATAACATCATTATCAGACCAAATATCACATAAAAAGTTAAATAATACGAAACAATATTAATTCCGATCACAACCATAAATTATAGAGTCGATGTACAAAACTACTCATTACCTTCAATTCTATATTAATACGTTCTTAAAGTAATAAGAAAGCTATTAACGTTTCACAAGTTTAGATATTTAACTTATATTTTTTGAAAGTAATATATTTTATCGAAAACAATATAAATCATCAGTTAGGTATTCCAGTCCCAAGTGTCATTAGGTACCATGTCTATGTCACACGCTATTGACTCTTCTTCATAGATTGTTGGCTTTTGTAATAAGCGCCCCATAGTCTATGGTTCGGCTGAATTTTTGGTATTGGTTTTACGGCCCTTTCAAGATTATTTCACTCATATCGAGCCGATCGTTAATCAGAGGTGGGCGAAAACCGAAGTACCCGGAGAAAAACCACCTGACCTTCCGTTGCAGAACTTGGCGTCCCACATGTGACCCGAGCGAGGCTCGAACCACAGCGGTGAGAGACCTAATGATCAAGAGTCAGCGCTCTTAACCACTAGGCCACGGAGGCCCGTTAAATGGACGTAATTAACCATTTTTAATCTAAATGGAATCTTCCTCCTTATATATAGCAGGAGTCCATTTCAAAATTTAGGGATGTCAGGTTGTGTTTTCTTCAAAATGTATTTGGAATATGGCTAAACTTTTTGCTAACAATGGAGGCCCTGATCAGACGCCGCGTTCTGACGCGGCGTCTGATCTGGGCCTGCACTGCTTGCCAGGCTACCGTTTTCAGGGTTTCTGGTACTAAATGGGTTAATATACAAATAAACTGTTGTATATTTCAGCAACATTTAAAGTGAAAGAAGACTTCTTCATGTACAAGTCTGGTGTGTACAGATACTCAAGGGCGGTATCGGACAGTTTAACCGGTGACGAGAGACGACAGTACCACTCAGTCAGGATAATAGGGTATGTTTCAATTAATATGGTTAATGATGCAAAATATCCCAGTTTTACATATGGACATCTTCAGATCTGTAATAACAGTTCAGACATTGTTGACACATGCGAGAAGTGTTTTGCTTGGATTAAAAAAAAAACACATTCGTATGATATAGTGTTGCTTTTAATGGCTAAAGAAATATCATTCGTAGAAAATAATTTTTACGTTTATCTTATCAATATTGCTGGTAGTCATTAGAAACGCCTCTTTAAGCCAGTTTGACGAATATCCCCATTTTACGCTGGGTTTCATATATAAGAATATGAATACCCTTGTAAACGCATGCGTTTCTTATGGAAGAAAAAACGTGATGACTTTGTGGATGGCAGAAGATATTGAACATTGTGTGAAAAGCACAACTTCAAAAGAAGTGCTGTCGGTATCATCACGAAAACACACCTATATAATTTTGGCCCCCGTGAGCCCCACTTTCGTATAGTAAAACTAGGGTTTACAGGGGTAAACATTATTTTTCTTATTTCTGCTCTAAAATATAGAGTGTGGGTACTCGTTAGAACCGCCTCGAATAGACGTTTCTAACAAGTACCTACAATGTATATTTTGAGCAGAAATAAGAAAAATATCACAATTTGTTGTGTAAAAAAATTTCGATTTTTCGGAGGTACAGCTTACAATATATTTGACTATTTGTATAGGCGTGTTTTCATAATGCAACCCTTTTTGTACCAAATGGAATCTTCCTCCTCATATACCAGGAGTCCATTTCAAAATTTAGGGATGACAGGTTGTGTTTTCATCAAAATTTATTTGGAAAATGACTGAACTTTTAGCAAACAGTGGAGGCCCTGATCAGACGCCGCGTTCTGCGGTGTCTGATCTGGGCCTGCGCTGTTTGCCAGGGTACCCGTTTTGAGGTTTCTGGTACTAAATGGGTTAATACCAACACAAAACAGAATGCAAAAGGTACTCCGGAAACTCCATGTACACAAAACACAACCATCTTATACCACCAGCGAAAGAAGAGAAACATAAATACAAGGTTTCTCGGGAAGGGCGAAATTTACTGAAAGGCTTCAAAGAGTCAAAGCGGTTTACTTTTCCTTTTGCTTGGCAGTGTTTACATTGGGTTTGGTGCTGTGTTGTTCGGAATAGTTATGGGAGTTCCGATGGTTGCGGGCCGCGCGTCCCTTGTTTGTTTGTTTGAATTATTGTTTGACGTTCCTGTCAACACTATTTATGTCTTTGTGAAGATATTGTTTCCAATTATGTGGGACTTTTATCAGATATTTGAGATGAAATGACAACTCCAGCTTGACGCCCAATGAAACCTATAGTGTTTATATGCATGGACGGTCCTACTCTACTACTTTGCCTGGACAGGCTTAGACCTTCTAAGCGGTTTACTAGTACTCCTGTGTGGTCGGTTTCAGCTCTGCGCGGAAGCACCTTGCAGCCCAATCTATTTTTCCAAGCTCCGATGGGCGGGGGCCATGTGCGTCCCTTGTGACTAGTTTGTTCTTGCTCTTTTTTGTGGAATTTCGTGGTGATCCTTTCTTTGGACAAACAGTCTGAAGTTATCGAAGGTCTTATATTTGGATGATTTTTGAATTATCATAATACCTGTTTCGATGGTTTGATCAGTCAAATTTACCTCCGTAAATTCAATTGAATTCAATAAATTCTTCTGATACAAACGCCCCGTTTTCGGACTTTAATTTTTCCTTTATGGGGTGGGTTATTTCTATACAAAAGTATGATAAACGCGGCGGTTAGTGTTTCAGGATTGTGTTTCTTTTTTGGTGGGGGATGCTCCTCGTGCGGCGTCCTACAGTGATTATATTTGTCGCGGAGTGTTCGCTTATGGGAGTGTCTTGTCGTGTCATTTGCTTGGATGCTTATGGTGGACTGTTGATTGCTTTACCTCTTAGTCAGAGTAATCTGTTTACTGGACTTCGCTGAGCCTTTTCTAGATTTGATAGACGCCGTTTCGATGTAGTTTCAAACTTCAGTGTTGGACTTAAATCTCGTTTGCAATAAGGCCTGTCTTGAGCTTTAATGGCAATTTGGTATATACATGCAGAAAATGTATACTTGCAATGAGTTCAGTCTCCAATTTCAAAAGGGCTATAATAGGTGTTTTGCGACAGGCTGCATGCTTGGCAGTTTACCCAATCACGTTAAATAACTTTGCTTTCCTCTTTTATTGTACGTCGGTAGATTTGACCTCTGACTCTATGACGGCTCCGTCCTAAAGACTTTCTTTTTAAGTGCGTCGATTGGTAACTGATGCTCTTGTGTCTGTTCGGGCCCGCCTGTTGTTTTTCTTTTGCTTCAGCATTTCAGTCATTTCATTCTGTCGAGTCCTTGTCGTTAATGCATCTCTTTATTCGTTTATGTTTATGTTGCACTGGTGAGTTGGAAACCATTAACGCTGTCTGAACCAGAATCAAGGGCGAGGATTGAAGACACATAAAATCGATTTACCACCCCCCCCCCCCCCCCCCGATAAATTTATACTGACCGTTTAAAGGGAATGCTTCTGTTGTGGTTTGTATATGTTATAGTGTGTCTTTGCACGTATGCGTTGTTAATATATTTTATTTTGGATAGCCGTTTGACCGTTTCGTGGGGGGGGGGGGGGGGTGGTGGTGGGGGAGGGGGGGGGGGGTGTGGGGATGGAGAAATGTTCTTTTGCATTTCTGCTTGCGTTTTTAGCTCACATGAGCAGAAGGCTCCGGGGGAGCTATTATGATCGCTCACCGCCGTCCGTGGTCGTCGTCATCCGTCCGTCCACAATTGCTTTAAACGACATATCCTCATAAACCACTGAACACATTTTGGCCAAACTTGGCAGAAATGATCTTTAGCTGGTCCTCTCTCGGATTTGTTCAAAGAATTCTATTTCATGCAGAACTCTGGTTGCCATGGCAAAGATAAGGAGAAAATAAGAAACAAGAGCTCCGCAAGCAGGGCATTTTACGCCCGTGGCAATTAGTAAGCGGGAGCATATATATACTGACTGTTGTACAAGTTTGGGTTTGTGGAATGTAACCAAGGCACAATATGTGCTCCATATATTCTTACCTGGCACTGTTAATAACCCTCAATGGCTCAAACTATCTGTCTGTCTCCAACAAATTGTCATGGTGGGTAATATTGGGTGGACCAAAACCTCAAAATAATATAGGCATACCTCTGGCAATAAGTGGTGGACTGTATCCTTGAAATAATATGCGCAATGGAATCAATGATCCCAAAGGACAAGAAAGTATAAACTACAATATGATGTAGGACAGGGAGACTTTTTACACACATTCCCAAACACCGCCTGTAGTGACGTACAATTTGTTGTAGAAAGGGTTATCATTTGGAAATAAGGAATACACCACAGAACTGGAAAATATGGCGTATACATGCTTTCTGGACCAGGCTAGCTAGTTTCGGCCAATTAGGCCTCATCAGTGACCCTCAAATATTTTCAAATTCAACAATGGAATCAATGATCCCAAAGGACAAGAAAATATAAACCACACTATAATGTAGGTCAGGGAGGCTCTTTCCGGCCGCCACATATTTTCAGACACCAGCTGTATTGACGTTAATTATGTTCTGGAAAGTGTTATCATTTGGAAGCAAGGAATACACGGCTGGCCCAGACTGGCTAGTTTCGGCCAATTAGGCCTCATTAGTGACCCTCAAATATTTTCAAAATTCAACAATGGAATCAATGATCCAAAAGGACAAGAAAATATAAACTTCACTGTGATGTAAGTCATTGTAAATGAAATGCAGGCACATGGCGAAAATAAGTCTTCCTACAATAAAGCATATCAATGTTTTGTTTCGCAACCTGTATTTTATGGAGATTTGCTCTATAAATTTAAGACAACTGCAGGCAAACCTAATTTTTCGGTTAAATTTAAAAGACTATAATTCGTCATAAAAATGTCAGGTACAGTTTGGAAATCATGCGACAGACCACACGTATGGTTGTCGACCGAATCACGGTAGATAGCTATGCTGGTCTCTTTGATTGCACGGCGGCTGGTCAGGCTTCAGACTCAATGACGGCTTCGACATAAATCTTTGTTAAAAGAGGGCTGAGGCCTGATGCTATATGTGTCAATGGGCCGATCGTGGTTTAACCAATGATTTTCTTCAGCTCTGGCCAACAGTGTAAGAGGGATCGGCTAACAGCCCTCATCTTTGCTTCATCTCCGTGTTTAAATTTGATTTATGTCTCTGTGATGATGCATTGATCGAGTTAGAAACACATTATACAAACCGAATATTTAATGTTTATTGTTGGGAACAACACCCTAACCTAGGGCGAACATTCGGCCAGTAAAAGATCTCCAAGCCGTGCCATATGCTGCTGACCGTTCTAAGGCGGTAGTTGTGATGTTGGTCTTTTGCTGTTTTGTTGTATGTCAGCGAATTTGTTGTGAGTTGGTGTTTAGTGTTTTCTAGTGGTCTGGTCACCCCGTGGGGGAAGCGTGTTTATGATTGTTCCATATCATAAACACTAGCATTTGTTTCTTGTGTAGTGTATGTTTCCGCTTTCTCTTGGTGTCGAGAGTGGGTTGCGTCTTGTGATTGTGGTGCTCACTGGGTCTTTCTTTTGTTTTTATTTTCCGCCCAGCTTGGCAGTAAAACGCATACCGTTTATAGACATGTTAATGATTCAGTGCGCATAATACCCTTGTAAACACCCACTTTTAATTTAAACAAACGTCGGGCTTACAGGGGTAGACAATATATTTGCTTTTCTCATGCGACCAATCGCAAATTGAGAATAAATAAGCAGAAAATAGCATTTTACAGAAAAAGGTCATTTGTACAGCCACATTGGAAAGCACTGTGTCAAATGGGGATCCTAATAATCACGTGTACAAGTTTGTGAAATGAACACCCCCTCAACCCAAATTTATATAGAGAAAACTACGGGGGTAAATATTTTCTTATTCATGATCCGATACAATGAGGCGGTTCTAACGAGCAGCCACAACCTATGTTTTGAGTATAAATAACATTACGATAACACATCCGTGTGATATAGTGCATTTTTTCATACCTCAAAAAAGGTAATTTTCTGATGAAAATTTATGATATTTTTCTTATTTATACTCATAACATAGGTTTTGGGTACTCGTTAGAACCGCCTCATTGAGGCGGTTCTAACGAGTACCCACAACCTATGTCTTGCAGCAGAAATAAGGAAAATAATGTATACCCCCTAAACCCCAGTTTTCCCTATATAAAGTGGGGTTTAGGGGGTCTTCATTTCACGGACTTGTCCACGTGATTATAAGTAAGAAACAATAATCACGGAAATCCGCCTACATATTTTTGACCCCCTTGAACCCAAATTTTTATATAGTAAAACTGGGGTTTGCAGGGGTAAACCACTTCGATGAGGCGGTTCTAACGAGTACACACAATCTATATATTTTCAGCAGAAATAAGAATAATATCATTATTTTTCATCTTAAAATTTCCCCCCTTTCCGGTGAAAAAATTCCAGTGTATTTATATAGGCGTATTGTCGTAATGATTACGAATTTTCATCAGAAAAGTTACCATTTTGAAGATAAAGAGGAATGCACTAAGCAACACTGGTGTTTGGAGAGCGTCGCCCAGTTGAACGTTTCCGCTTATGTGTTTGTACCTTACTTGCTTACGACGCATAGCGTTTTCAAAATATCATTACGATAATGCACCCGTGCGGCATAGTGCATTTGTTCACATCTCCAAAATGGCAACTTTTCAGATGAAAATCCGTGACATTTTTCTTACAAAGACAACAAACATAGGTTGTTGGTGCTCGTTAGAACCGCCTCATTGAGGCGGTTCAAACGAGTACCCACAACCTATGTCTTGGAGCAGAAATAAGAAAAATAATGTATTCCCCCTAAACCCAGTTTCCTCTATATAAAGTGGGGTGTAGGGGGTTCTTTTTTACACGGACGTGTTCACGTGATGAATACTGCGGATGTACGCTGAATGGTTTTCGCAAGTTGTTGTATTGCTGTTGAAGAATCTGAATATAAAGCTTCCATAGACAATATAGCTTTATTCTCTTCTATGCCAGTTGTATCATTTTTATGTCTAGTATTATAAGAGCATTAAACCCGTCTCTATAGTGCTGTCCGTAGAATTCTCGTCTGTCGTTTTTTTTTCATTTCCTTGTCACAAACTGACAAGTTTGGTTTCTCAAAACACTTCAGTTTTGATAATTTATGATCGTATGTGTCTATTACAGGTGGGGATCTGAACGTAGAGACGGACGTAACATAAAATACTGGGTAGGTATCTAGTTAAACTTCAATCGTGTTTCATCTGGCTATGATACTCATTACGAATATACCACTGTGATTTAAAAGGGATGGATACAACTATTATAGTTCCTCTTAGTAGGGGTCTTCTCGTACACATCACTAAAACACGCCTACATGATTCTGATCCCTCGAATCGCACTTTTATATAGAAAAACGGGGGTTTGCAGGGGTAAACATTATTTTTGTTATTTCTGCTCTAAAATATGGATAGAAGGTACTCGTTAGAACCGCCTCATCGAGGAAATATAGATTGTGGGTACTCGTTAGGACCGCCTCATCGAGGCTGTTCTAACGAGTGCCCACAATCTATATTTTGAGCAGAAATAACAAAAATATCACAATTTTTTATCTAAAAATTTCGTTTGTTTTTTCGGCGATTAAATTTACATTGTATTTGAATAGACGTGTTT
Organism: Lucinisca nassula; assembly: GCA_963580285.1. Classification (NCBI taxonomy): domain Eukaryota; kingdom Metazoa; phylum Mollusca; class Bivalvia; order Lucinida; family Lucinidae; genus Lucinisca; species Lucinisca nassula. The sequence continues at coordinate 9,795,802 of OY757014.1, forward strand.
TCGTAAAGAGAAAGGGATATGCTTGCACACCAGATAAAGGAATCGTGGACTTAACCATGGGGTAGAAAATTCTTATTTTACCCAGGTTATCCTCCCTGGTGATAGGATAAAAATGGAAAATTTTCAGGTCTTTGATTTGCAATGGTTTAATAGGACATCACGTGCACTGCCGTTAAGTTTGACGTTACAACACGTACAGTGACGTCAAGTACGCAACATTATTGTCATAGAAATATGGCGGACGTCGGCGGTTGATTGGTTTGTTTGATTTGAGATTTAACGTCCCCGTCAACACTGTAAAGGTCATTTTGCAGACGTTGCTTCCAATTTTGTGGGACTTTTACCCGACATTGAGGTGAAATGACATCTCAAGTCCTGTCATCCAATGAAACTAGTAGTGTTTATACGCATGGAGGGGCCGACTCCCACCGCTTTGCCTAGGCAGGCTTAGATCCTCTAAGCGGTCTACCAGTACTCGTATGCGGGTCGGTTTCAGCTCTGCGTGGAAGCATCATGCAACCCTTCTATTTCTTCAAGCCCCGATGGACGGGGGCCGCGTCGACGGTTGAGGTTGCATTAAAATTCCACTCTCAGAAATGAAAGGTTTATACAAAATAGAATCTTACATGGGTGTGAGGGGTAGATAGAAATATCCGACTCTCGGGATCACTGTCCGGCATTACTCGGCAGGACTCGAGATGCCGGACAGTGACCCTCAGGACGGACCTTTCTATCCACCCCTCACATCCATGTAAGATACTTCTAAGCTTCGGATCAGCAAATATTATCCTGTCCTACAGAACGACTCAGATGATAGAAAAGCAAATACGATGACCTAAGTTTGTTTTCATTTTAAAACAGTGGCGAAAAAGGTGAATGTGAATCCATTTATTTTGAAATACAATGTTTCTCTTTTTTCAATGCCATTCTTTGTTTATTTTAGAATACGCGTAATGCATCTTAAAATAGATCAGGAATAGATGCAATTACCCATAACCTCCCATCAGAGACACAAAGGAACAGACACACGAACATAAAACAACTAAACCCTCATGAAAACATAACAAGCGGAAAGCCAAAAGGACAGTTACTTTTCCACAAAATGGCCAAACGGCTATCCAAAATAAAACAATACTTATATGCAAAGCCAAACTATAAAACAACAATAAACCGCGACAGAAGAACCGCCTTTGAGTAAGAAAAAATTCACTGGGAGGTGGGATGGGGGTTGCGGTGCTTAAATCGATTTTACCGGCCCCCGCAAATTGGGGCTTGAAGAAATAGATGGGCTGTATGATTCTTCCACGCAGAGCTGAAGCCGACCCGCATACGAGTACTGGTAAACCGCTTTGAGGATATAACCATGCCCAGGCAAAGCGTCCATGCAAATAAACCCTATTGATTCAATAGGCGACAGGGCTTGAGATGTCATTTCATCTCAATGTCGGGTAAAAGTCTCACAAAATTGGAAGCAACGTCTCCAAAATGACATTTAGGGCGTTCACTGAGACGTTAAATCTCAAATCAAACAAACAAACAAACAAACAAACAAACAAGTAAATCGATTTTACATGGTTGTGGTATAATAAACATATTGTGCAGCATTCTGGCTCATCAGTGCTACATCTCCGAAAACATAGAAATCAAACAAATAGAGAGATGAAACAACGATGCGGACCCGACAGCATGAAATAATTTAAATGCTGGAGCAAAAGTAAACCAACAGTTGGACTCCGGAGAACCCGATCAGAGACCGAGAAGCAAGTACCAACCAACATTACATGTACGTAAAAAGGCTTTAAGCCCCAAGTGGAATTCGTTTCCACTGACCGTTCCAAGGCGGTTCTTCTGTCGCGGTTTATTTTTTATGGTTTGTCTTTGTGTGTTTGTGTCGCTTATATTATTTTATTTTGGATAGCATATTGGCCATTTTGTGGGAAAGTAACTGTCCTTTTGGCTTTCCGCTATTGATGTTTCCATTAGGGTATGTTGTTTCATGTTTGTATTTCTTTCTCTTTGGTGTCTCTGATGGGAGCTGTGGGTTGATTGTATCGATTCCTGATCATTGCCTCTACTTCTATTTTACGCTGAAACCGTCTTAGAATCTGAGGCCCGACCCGCCGGCGTGCAGTTAAAGACGGACGCCATCAACCGTGATTGGGTTAACTACCAAGCATGCAGCCTGTGGTAAAATATTTATGTTGTACCCGATCCTTTAATATCGAAGAACGATTTTCGGAATACTGAAATCATTGCAAGCATATATTTTTCTGAATTTATATAGTAAGTCACCATTAAATCCGGGTTCCGATAGGCCTTGTTCCAAAAGAGATTTAACCACTTTGTGGGAAAGTAACATATTATTTTGCTTTGGACAGCCAATTGGTCATTTTGTGGGAAAGTCACTGTCCTTTTGGCTTTGCGCTGTGTTTGTTTCCATTAGGGTTTAGTTACTTCACGTTTGTGTATCTTTCCGTTTGGTGTCTCTGATGGGATGTGTGGGTTTATTGCATCGATTCCTGATAATTGCCTTTACTTCTATTTTAAGTCCAATATTGAACTGGAAACTAATTCAGATTGAAACATAGAAGTAAAGGCAATGATCAGGAATCGATACAATTAACCCACAACTCCCATCAGAAACACTAAAAGGAAAGAAACACAGACATTAGGCAACAGAGTGAGTGAGTGAGTTTTAGTTTCACGTCCCACCAACAGCTAAGGTCATACGGAGACGGGACCTCGGTTTAAAGACTCATCCGAAAGTCTGGAGAAGCCCTGGATCGATCCTGCGATCCCTGGTTTACAAGGCGAGTAGCGTAACCACTGTACCACGGAGGCTTCTACATCAGGCAACAGACACTCACGAAACACCAACAGCGGAAAGCCAAAAGGACAGTTACTTTCCCACAAAATGGCCAAAAGGCTATCCAAAATGTAATAATATAAGCGACACAAACACCCCAAGACAAACCATAACAAAAATAAACCGGTACAGAAGAACCGCAATGGAACGGTCAGCGGAAACGAATTCCACTGGTGGGGGGGGGGGGCTTAAATCGATTTTACGTGGCAACAATCCTCGTCCTTACTTCCGTCGCTATTAAGACAAATAATTTGTTAAGTCCGCATGAAGGCCTCCTAACTCATCAGTGCAACATCTCCGTGAACACAAAAATCAAACAACCACAGAGATGAAACAACGGTGAGGACTCGACAGCAAGAAACAACAGAAATGCTGGAGCAACAGAAAACCAACAGTTGGACTCCAATGTCTATAAAAGCTAAAAAAGTAGTTTTTGATACCGATAACCATGGTTACGAAGTTTTGCAGTTAACAATCTATTACGAGTGTTGAAGCCAGGTACATGAGTAGACACTCTGGCAAATCGAATTAATTGCGAAATATAAACACCGTAGGAAGTCGCTCGAGGAACATCACCATGCAAGAAAGGTCGCAGATAGCAAACCCATCTTGAATGAATACATGTAAATCCAAAAAACGAGGCTACGGTATTAGAAGAATTTACTTTATTTAACTGATATTCTGGAGGGCACATTTGACTGATCAAATCGTCGAAGTAGGTTTTGTCAACATTTAAGACATCGAACTAAAAGCTTCAATGGTATCAGATTGGTTTTCAACAGAAAGCAAGAACACGAAGTCTCCTTCATAACATAACAAGAACAAATAAGACACAAAGGGATGCGCAATTCGTGACCACCAGAATACCCACACTTTGTCTAAATAACTTTAAATATCGTTTTGTTTTCTATAGCCAATTGGCTATTTTGTGGGAAAGTAAATGTCCTTTTGGTTTTCCACTATTGATGTTTCCATTAGGGTCTAATTATTTCATGCTTGTGTTTTTACCCTTTGTCTCTGATGGGAGGTGTGTTTAATTGTATCGATTTCTGATCATTGCCTTCACTTCTATTTAACACACTATTTTAAAGTTTAACATTGATTGTTTCAAAATAGATTTAGGACCAGCGCCTTTAAATTTCCCGTGACTGTCACCCATTTGTCACCCAGGCGATAATTCTGTTGCAAGTTTCTTATATTTTCATTAGACCTGAGTGCCTGTGCAAGCCTTATTGTGAAAACTGCGAGTCGGACCATTCCTTAAACCTTGGCGGTTGCTTTGGGCAGTAAGGCTTGAGATGTAATGTCATCTCATTGTCCTTTTATCATCCGACAAATTCGGTTGAAACATCTCTTTAAAGACCTAAGTGGTGTTGACGGGGACGCAAAACCTCAACACAAAGAAAAACTAAATTATTCGTATATACTCACGACATCCAGAAAAGCATTTTCAATACATGTGTTCGGTATATTTATGTTTAGTGAATGAATAATATAGATATTCTGACTCAATTATTTTTTCAGCTATGTGCAAATTCATGGGGGCGAGACTGGGGAGAAAATGGTTACTTCAAAATTCTGCGTGGCCAGAACGAATGTGATATAGAATCGTTTGTACTGGGTGTGTGGGGTAAAGTGGAAGGTGATGTAGAACTACGGGAACTTCTTACTCAGTATCGACTTGAAAGGCAGAGAGAAAACTTTGGTGCTCGATTTGGAGAGCTGAGACGTCGAGTAAGCCGTAGGAGACGGAGAAGACCAAGACGGCATCATTTTAAACAATAATAAACACGAATATAAGATATAGCCAAACAAGAGTTGAATGGTCAGAACACCTGTCTAGTTGCTCGCGATAACAACGAACTTTCATTTGTATCGTATCAAGTTAAATGCGTCTTCTGACATCTGCTCTGTGAAAAGACTGACGTTATCCTGCAATTGGTCCCAGAATACAACAGTCTTCATCTGCATGAAGACATTTTGGGTCAATAACAACCCATTTAGTACGTGAAAGAAACTAATAAGTATGTACAGTGTTGCAAGATGATGTGACCCTTTATTTAGCGCAGAATGCTTGAGACATATATTTTCTCAATTTAGCCCTTGTTCCTGGGACACCCTGGTCAAAAATTGTTAAACCCAGTTAATAGCTTGTCCATGTCCAATTATATGTTTAAAATCTTATCCTGTTTTAATATTTACTGTGTCAATTTGCAAACTAAGAACAAACATGAAAAGACTAACAGAAATATTCAATTCACTCAAGCGTTTTACTGAGGTGCTGAAACGGTCTATGCACCCAACAATGAAATTCGAAGAAGATACAAAGCAGTTTGCGAAAGGTCGTGGGCCCCACCGTTCAGATACATTATGGCCAAGACATGATAGGCTCTAATTCAACTGCAAGTATTACCATCCAAATACTGGGCAGGTTTATCTTTTCATGATGTTTCCTTTGGCATCGGACAAGTGCATTGTGCTTATCATAAATATTAACATTCTTACATAATCAGGTCATCTTCCATAACTAGTTGACTAGAGCAGTTAAACAAGTTCATTGACTGGAGCTTTGATCAGGACCTTCGCTGATCACACAGCGCACAGAACAGGTTTAGGTCCATCAAAGTGCTTTACTCTGTAAACGAGATTATTCGCCTAATATGTATGTGTGCATTTTTATCAGTATTTCATTTTATATATTGTATAAAAGATAACTGTTATGATTTATCTGCAAGCATCACGTTTCGTGTTTTAGGACCTAGCATTGTGTAAGCTAAAAATAAAGCTTGTTTTACATTCTAACCTGTTCATCACATTTTGATACGTTTATATATTACATTTCGACTCTCTTCTGATCTCTCATATTTTAATTAATGCTAGTAAGTTAACTGTATGCCTGTTTGTCATGAACGTTACGAATAACAAATACTTCTCCAACACAAAGGAACATGTTTAAAAGTACAGTCGAGCCATTACTTTAACCCTTAAAGGTACAAGGCGTATACGTTTATTTTCTGCTTATATGTGCCTGATTGTGCCCATTTTGACCAAAAAAAGTGTGCGAACGATCGTAGGCAATAAAACATCAAGAAAAAAAGAGTCAAACTATTAATTCCGACTTTCATAATTTGAACAGTATTCTAAGAAACCTTAAAAATAAAGATGAAAACATTAAATGCATTCATGCTAAAAATAAAAGCAGCGTTCAGTAGTACGATTTCTTTACGTTAAATTGAAATTGCCTTTAACTGTCAAAATGAGCTGTCCTGTTGATAAGTTTCGTAGGCTCGGGCATTTACCCGAAATTCTCGTCTGTACATTTCGTCTGCTGTTGGAAAAACACATTTTAAAGGAAGGTTTAACATACGAAATATCTAGATGCAGAAGACACCAACAGCTCTGCAAACACACACAACTTGCTTAGTAACCACAGCTCACAATGTGAATGGATCCATAGATGATGATTTCTGAGAAATATAAATTGGTTGATCAGATAATTTAATATCCCACTGCTAATCTGTCATATTCGGTAGTCTAAACTTGCATGTGTTGTTATAGATAATCGGCCAGACCATTATACTGAATACAAAAATGAAAATGAAATCGTTTTGAGTTTGTACAAATGTTGACCATAATTTTTCTATCTGAAAATGTTTGACTATAACCTGCAACAAAAAGGTGTCTCGACTCTGCCACAAACAGGTTGCTCGAACATGCAAATGATAAACACACGAAACCAATAGGGCAATACTATAAACAGTGTGACTGAAATTAGTGTTTTAGATGAAAACTTGCGACATGTTCTTAATTTTGCCTACCTCACAGCTACTCACAATCTTAACGTGGAATTCGTTTCACTGACCATTCCAAGGCGGCTCTTCTGTCGCGGATCATTTTTGTTATGGTCTGTCTTTGAGTGTGTGTTTCGCTAATATTATTTTGTTCTGGATAGCCAATTGGCCATTTTGTGGGAAAGTAACTGTCCTTTTGGCCTTCCGTTATTGATGGTTCCATTAGGGTCTAGTTGTTGCATGTTTGTGCCTCTTTCCATTTGGTGTCTTTGGTGGGAGCTGTGGGTTAATTGTATCGATTCCTAATCATTGCCTTCACTTCTATCTTTAGTGCTTATCACATTGACATGGTAACAGGAAAATTAGTTATCAACCAACAGGCCATGCTGTTTAGCATTGTGAAACTAGTATGTGACCATGTAGCATCTGTATTGAATGTGTTGCAGACGTTTCCCCGTGTTGTTCATGTTTACATTTCCTTCTGCAGTTCATTTGTTTGTTTGATTTGAGGTTTAACGTTCCCGTCAACACTGTAAAGGTCATTTTGGAGACATTGCTTCCAATTTTGTGGGACTTTTACCCGACATTGAGATGAAATGACATCTCAAGCCCTGTTGGCCAATGGAACCAATAATGTTTATTAGCATGGACGGTCCGCCTCGCACCGCGGTTCCTGGACAGGCATAGATCCTCTAAGCGGTTTACCAGTACTAGTGTGCGGGCCATATTCAGCTCTGCCTGGAAGCATCATGCAACCCATATATTTCTACAAGCCCATATGGGCGGGGGCGATCTGTAGTTCATATAAATAGGGATGAGGAGCCAGTAAACACTAATAATTTATAGTATCATGTTATTAAGACGAACTGGCATATGTTAAGTATTTGGAATGGAAAATCTTTCGAAAATATTGTGTCTACTTATCAATCAATATGGAAATACTTTTAAGGAAAACAATCGTTTCTGTACTGCTTGCAAAAAAAATCCATTTTTTTTCCGGACGCCCTAAGGTTACAGGAAAGCAAACAAGGTCATAGAGGTTGTCAGGGAGTTTTTCAGTTGCAGAGCAGTTTCTATAAAAAAGGTACACATACAGTACATTTGGTTTTGGTTTTGGCCTGTTGTCACCATACTTGGAGCTTAAAACAGTGAAAAAGTCAAACAACATCTCCCTATATCTAAGCAAGGGCTATTTAATGCGAATGGAACACACTTTGCGCATTAACAAGGGCCTAAATGTTTGAGACTCCTATTTACTTTCCTAAAGACTGAAGACCTTTGAAAATGGAGATTACCCTTAAGGGAATGAATTTTACAATGCAAACTCCTGTCTTTAAGACTGAACACCTATAGGTTAATGAGACCAGGGTATGTTTGAAATAGTTGAGTACCCTGACAGTAAAATCTTTCTCATAAACAAAGATGCCAAGGATATGTTTGGTTAGAGGACTTAGGTAGTGTTGCAAACACAACACGAAAATACGCCTATATAAATGTTACTCCCTTAAACCCTACCTTTATATCAGATTCTTTCATCTAAAATATTTATATTTCATCATCATCATCGAAGTACAAATTTCAGCTTATTTGAACAGGCGTGTTTTCCTTATTACAGTTCTGTGTATGGACAGTTCTAAATACAATCGATATTCTCATTTACTGTCTCTCACCAAGAAAACACGCCTTTGTAATTCTGACCCCCTTGAATCCCACCTTTATATAGTAAAACTAGGCTTTACATGGATAGACCTTACTTTACTCATTTCTGCTGTAAAATATAGATTGTGGGTACTCGTTAGAACCGCCTCGATGAGGCGGTTCTAACTTTTACCCAAAATGTATATTTCGAGCAGAAGTAAGAAAAATATCACACATTTTCATATTAAAATCTACGTTTTTTGGCGGTAACATTTACAATGTATTTGTATAGGCGTGTTTTCGTAGTGGCTGCGTTCGATGTTTCCATCACGATAACAATATGTTCTAGAAAAAGAGTTATCATTTTACAGTACGTTTGGTTTCAAGAAAAGAGTTATCCTTTTACAGTGCATTTGGTTTCTAGAAAAAGAGTTATCATTTGGAAGCAAGGAATTCACAACACAACTGAAAAGTATGGAGTTTACCTGCTTTCTGGGCCAGACTAACAAGTCCGGGAAACGAAGACCCCCCCACCTGCATCCCACTTTATATAGAGAAAAGTGATGTCTACGGGGGTTATACATTATCTGCCTTATGATTGCTCAAAAACATAGATTGAGGCGGTTCTAACGAGCACCCACAATCTATGTTGAAAGCATATAATAAAGCTAATATTTGCTATTTCTGACACCATGTTGGATGCCATTATTTCACATGGACATGTTTTCCTAATGCAAGGAAAAAATAAAAACAAGGAGTTTGATTTTGCAGGGACATAACATCACGTATGAAAGACCAGCTCTACAACATCTGGAGTAGTCTACAGACCTTTCCATGGTCGTAAAGCGAACGGGAGTTTTTAAAACTGTATGTTTATGTATACTGGCCGCATATTTCGCCGATTAGATTTGAAATTCTGAATGCTTTACCGTTCGCTTTCTTTAAAGATTTGTTATGACAATAATAACAACTATAGGGCTTGACAGTGTGTGTCTCTTATAGTTCTTACAAATAAATTGGCCCATCGAAGTCTTAACAGTTGGTTTTCCTTTGGACCAGGATTTCAGTGGTTTCTTGCTGTCGAGTCCTCACCGATGTATCATCTTCGTGGTTGTTTGATTTTTGTGTTCACGGAGATGTTGCACTGATGAGTAAGGAGGCTTTCATGAGAACCGAACAAAAAATTTGTCGTAATCGCGACAGAAGTGACGGCGAGGATTGCGGCCGTGTAAAATCGATTTAAGCCCCATTCCCCCACGCAGTGGAATTTGTTTCACTGGCCGGTTAAAGGCGGTTCTTCTGTCGCGGTTTATTTTGTTATGATTTGTATTTGAGTGTGTGTATCGCTTGTATTTTTTCTTTTGAATGGCCAATTGACCATTTTGTGGGCTAGTAACTGTCCTGTTGGCTTTCCGCTATTGATGCTTCTATTTGGGTTGTTTCGTGTTTGTTTTTCTTTCCCTTCGGTGACTCTGATGGGAGCTGTGGATTAATTGTATCGATTCCTCATCATTGCCCTCACTTTCATCTTGTATTTAAAAATATGGATGGATAAAATGTTTTATCTGAAAATAGTAGAATTTAAATAGTAATTCAATGCTTGATAAATATGATTTTTTTTTTCAATTTGTTTTGGTTTCAAGGCCTTCTCAAAATTATTACATTATTTCTCTTATTTCCATCTCTGTGTCGGGTTAAAGTCTCAAAACATAAAAATCAACGTCTTCAAAATGACCTAAATAGTTTTATGGGTGTGTTTTTTTTTATAGCTGCTTGTCTAGATGGAACTGTAATGATGTGTGTCTCGTATGTTACACAGATAGTCTCATTTAATTTTTGGACCAATTTTATGCGCCAGATGGGACTTTGCGTCTGACGTGTGGTCGGAGCGAGGCTGGAACCACAACGATGAGGGACCTAATGACTTAGAGTCAGGGCTCTTACGGTTAGGAGGCTCGTATGTTGTCATATTCCATAAACATATACAACTGTCAACAGAGTTGTATCCGAATGTTTCTGTATGCATATTGTTTTATGAGCATGTTTCAGGTATGTTTCAAAAAAATAGATGCTAGAGTTTTGCCAGGTTATTTGATAGTTATTTTATCGTGTGAGCTTTTCAATCGGCTGTCTGTGTCAATATTATTGCAAGCCAAATACTGACTGAATGTTTAAGCTAATTATAGATTTACATTTGCATAAGGAATATAAGCAAATCTTCAGTGTTGGCAACACTTGCAAACTTAGTTTAACTCCATTATAAAAAATGTTTTTGTTTTCAAAAGAAAGACTCATCCATTATAGACGTCATTCTGATTTTATTTCAAAATTCAATATTGGACTTAAATCTCTTCTGCAACAAGGTCAATCGAAACCCGAATTTTATGGTGACTTAGAATATAAGTTCGGAAGGGTATGTAGCCGCAATGGCCTCGGAACCTAATTGCGTGGGATCATTCTTCGATATGGGAAGGTTAGGTGCAGCATGAGTGTTGTACGGCAGACTGCATGCGTGGTGGTTGGCTCAATCACGGTTGGCAGCTTTGCTTCCCTCTTTGGTTGCACGCCGCTGGGTTAGGCCTCAGATTCTATGACGGTTCCAGCGTAAAGGCATATTGAGAATTAGAGACATCTAATTCAAGGTACATGTAATGTTGGTTGGTGCCTGATGCTCTGTCTCTGGTCGGGCCCATCAGAGTCTAACTGTTGGTTTTCTTTTGCTCCAGCATTTCAGTGGTTTCTTGCTGTCGAGTCCTCACCGTTGTTTCATCTCTGTGGTTGTTTGATTATTTGTGTTCACGGAGATGTTGCACTGATGAGTTAGGAGGTCTTCATGTGGACTGAACACATTATTTGTCTAAATCGCGACGGAAGTAAGGGCGAGGATTGTGACCACGTAAAATCGATTTAAGCTCCCCAGTGGAATTCGGTTCCGCTGACCGTTCCAAGGTGGTTCTTCTTTCGCAGTTTATTTTTGTTATGGTGTGTCTTTGGGTGTTTGTGTCGCTTACATTATTTTATTTTGGGTTGCCTATTGGCCATTTTGTGGCAACGTAACTGTCCTTTTTGGCTTTCCGCTATTGATGTTTCCATTAGAGTCTGTTGTTTCATGTTTGTGTTTATTTCCCTTTGGTGTCTCTTATTGGAGCTGTGGGTTGATTGTATCGATTCCTGATCATTGCCTACACTTCTATTTTGATTGTAAAGCGCCGACCTTTTTTTTTTAAAGATTATACCAAATTGTTGCAGTCACAGTTTAAAGGAAAGGAAACAGGAGACATGAAATACCCCCACCCGTTTTAAATATGGTCGGATGTCTACATTTTTTGTAACGCAGCTGTGTACTTTTTGCTGCCAGTATTGGTTATATACGTCATTGTGTAGTGTTTGTAAGCTTGTTTTGGGTAATGAATACACCTGCATAAGACCCATCTCCTTCTGAAATTATAGATATATCTCTGCTTTGTTTATAGTGGCCAAGTCTAGAGAAGAAATTGCTCCTGTGGAACAACTTCTTTCTTTTATGAGAAGCTCCATTTTCGGAGAGCGGGGAATTGTCTCGGAAGTATCAAATGGCGGACGATATACCAGTTGTATCCATTCTCATCATTGATTACAGCGTATTTCAAGCATACTGTTGTGTAGCTCTGTCTGTTGTGTTTATATCCAATAAAATGATATGCAGAAAATACCAGATTTAGATTTCGTTCATGTCCGGTGAGTTTCACGTAAAAATGAAGGTAACGCTAAAACGTTTTAATCAGGCACCGATGGGCGTGGCTTAACAGAATTGTTTTAACAATATTTGAAGAAACATTTCTGTGAAATAAAAACCCAAGCAGCCGTTATACAGCAGATTTTGAAAGATTTTGGCAACAAGAGGGATAACTCCATTCATTAACCTTGAACAATCATTCGGCCCTTTCAGACAGTTTGGTTGCAACCAGACCAGTTGCTTCAGGGCAGAGGTCACTTAAATACTGTGAACATGCTTTCATCTGAGTCAACACTGTTTACCAGAAACAATGTTGTATCGAAATTATATTGTTTCGTGCTTTTATTTCAGCTCACTTTTTCCAAAGGAATACTTCAAGACTATAAACGGTTTTCTTTCTCTCTTTTATTGTCTATTTCTGTTACGCTAGGGCAACTAGACCTGTCAGAAGCTGACTATAGCCCCGCTATAGCGCTTTCTGAAGTCTTGACACATCTGTTTTGTTTGTTAGGGTCCCGAAAATTTATTTGCGGGTGCCCTATAGTAATCCCCCTGTCTGTCAGTTTGTCCGTCCGTCTGTCCACATTTTTATGTTTTTTCTTAATAACTTACCAACCGTGTGTGTGTGTGTGTGTTTGTGAGTTCGGGTTTAACGTCGCTTTCAACAATTTTTCAGTCATATCACGACGGTGTCTGGTTGCGACAGGGAACTCAATGCTTACTTTTATAGTGCTGCCTCACTGAAGTATCATGTCCCGGACACATTACATGATACCACACTCAGTCACATTATCCTGACACTGGGTCGACCAGTCCTAGCTCTACCCCGTAAATCTGAGTGCCAGGCGAGGAGCAGCTAGTACCATTTTTAACGACTTTGGTATGTCGCGGCTCGGGATCGAACCCGTGACCTCCCGTTCCCCGGAGCGGACACTCTACCAACTGAGCTATCGGGGCCGGTAACTTACAAACCCTCAGACGCATCAACTACAGACTTTAAATATAAGGTCACAATATCATTACACAATTTCATGGCAAGTTACATAACTCTAGCTAAAATACTCCAGAGTTATGGCCCTTTGAAAAACTAAAAAATGTCTACATTTCTCATGTTTGTTTTTTAATAACTTACAAACCGTCAAACCTATCAACTTCAAACTTTAAATATATGATTTCATTATCATTACATAATTATATGGCAAGTTACGTCACTATACCTTTAATACTCTCAGAGTTATGGCCCTTTGAAAAACTTAAAAAATTCATCTTTTTTCGTCTTTTTTTCATCTTTATTTTAAAACCGCTGTAGGTATTCAAATGAAACTTCCTATAGTCATTGACAGTTGCCCTATAGTAGTGCCCTGTCTGTCCGTCCGTCCGTGCGTCCGTCCATCCATCTGTTTGTCCATCTGACCGTTTGTCCATCAACAATTTTCATGTTTTTTCTTTATAACTTACAGACCTTCAAACGCATCATTTTCAACCTTTAAACGTAAGATAGCAACAGCATTAAACAATTTCATGGCAAGTTACTTAACTCTAGCTATAATACTCTGGGAGTTATTGCCTTTTGGAAAACAAAATTATCAGCTTTTTTTCGTCTTTTGTTTTCATCTAAATTTCAAAACCAATAAAGATATCCAAATGAAAATGAAGCTGAATGAATTGACAGTTGCCATACAGTAATACCCTTTCGTTTTTTATTCATAACTTACAAACCGTCAAATGCATTAACCTCTAACTTTAGGTATAGAGTCACAATATTATTACACAATTACATGGCAAGTAACGTAACTCTGGCTACAATACTCTTAGAGTTATGGCACTTTGAAAAAATCCAACTCCTCTGATGGCGCTGCCGGGGCCCTAGTCAGTTTCACTGACAGCTCTAGTTTGATTTGTGATTTAACGTCCCCGTCAACACTGTAAATGTCATTTTGGAGACGTCGCTTCCAATTTTGTGGGACTTTTACCCGACATTGAGATGAAAGGACTTCTCAAGCCCTGCCGCCCAATGAAACCAATAGGGTTTATAAGCATGGACGGGCCGACTCGCATCGCTTTGCCTGAGCAGGCTTAGCTCCTCTAAGCGGTTTACCAGTACTCGTGTGCGGGGCGGTTTCAGCTCTGCGTGGAAGCATCATGCAGCCCATGTATTTCTTCAAGCTCCGATGTGCGGGGGCCTCTTGACACATCTGTAAATAAGAAGTATATATTTAAACAAGATAGGTATAACATGTTTTCCTATAATGGGTGGTATATTGACAGATGTGGAATTTGAACGAAATAAGAACACTGTAAAGTCGTACTTATTGAATGCATCTTTGTAACGTACAGTGTAGAGAACATTTAAGAAATATTTTTTTTTCTATTTATGAAAGTATGAACGCAGTGGGTCTCGTGCAAAGTAATTGAACCCCGAAGGATTCATGTAAACACTGCTAGCGCTTCGCTGTTGTTCATACTTTCATGAAAAGCAGAACAATTAAGTATATTTTCTATATTTACATTCTTTGCCCATCATCACTGGGCGAAAAATGCTCATAGGGCAAACTCTTAAAGCTTAAAAACATTTACAAGCTGTTTTTCTACAAAGAGAGGAATAGCGTTGACGTCACCAACGTCTGTAGGGAATCATGGTTTAGAATAACGTCACTTGACTTCACTGAAAATCACGTAACTCGATGCGTTCATAGAAGTATGAACTACGTTGTTTTCTATAGGTTTACATTAGACTTCACAGTCGAAATGTAAATATTCTGTATTATTGTGATCTAATCAAACAGTATAGATCCTCATCAGACGCCGCGTTCTGTGGCGTCTAATCTGGACCTACACTGTTTTCCAAACCCAACACATGCATGGTTCAAGCCCAAATTGTACAGCTAACCATATTACGCAACACTCTGACCTCACTGCGAAACCAACAAATCAGTGATAGACATGTGGACTTTAGCGCTGAAAAAGATCTTGTTCTTGGTAAAATGGTCGGCTGCCCCCGCCCAATGGGTCTTGAAGAAATGGTTTGGGCTGCATGATGCTTCCACGCCAAGCTAAAACCGACTGCACACGAGTACTGGTAAACTACATAGAGGTTCTAAGCCTTCCAAGGAAAAGGAGTGCTGTTCCATGCATATAAACCCTAAATTGGCTTCATTTGGCAGCAGGGCTTGAGGTGTCAGTTCATCTTAATGTCGGGTGAAATGTCCCATAATATTGGAAACAACGACTCCAAATTACCTTTACGCTGCTGACGGGGACGTTAAACCTAACGTTAATTAAAAAAATGGGTTGACAATCGACCTTAAAAATTATCGATAAGAATGTGAGTGAAAATCTTTACTAAAGCTTTTTCTTGTCAACTAAAAATATTATGTCTATCTATCTATCTATCTACTGATACTGCGTCGGTCACAATTGACCATTACCGCAGGTGTACATTACATACACTCCAGGTTTGCAGGATGAAAGCCTACACAGTAATCATGTAATTACGGTAAGGATCTTTAACCTGCACAGGGGATGGTTCTCCCTGCACAGGGGGCCTCCAGTTAACGTCCCGATCCGAAGGGCGGTGCACTTTTTGACATTCATCCCTGCAAATGATGCCAATGGAGCGTGTTCGGACACCGAAATTTTATCGCCGCTACCGGGGATCGAACCCGGGACCTCCAGCATCAGAGGCAAGTGCACTGACCACTGAGCTATCACGCTTCTAAGGGAAGACACTCATACTGCAACCTAATTATTGGCTATATAGCAAATTATCAGATTGCTGTTAAATTAATGATATCGTCATATCAATTTAATATAAATATATTCGATGATGATGATGATTTCGTGTTTAACGACGCGTCAACCCTCTTTGTGGGTCATAAGCGTCAAACGGTCAATGGTTAACGGCATTGAGAATTATGAGGATATTAAAAATAAAAAAGATAGTTTGATATGTATAAAAATCTTAAACAGTTAAATCTTATGAAAAAGTCCAATTTCTTTTAAGAATAAAATAATGTTTTCAAAAGGTACATCTTGAAACAATTGCTTTGAAGTTTAAGTTACGGGACTGTGAAAAGTCTACACATTCAATTAAAATATGTTTCACAGTGAATGGCTGATCACAGCCAAATATATTCGAATTCAACTATTAGTAGCATAGTTTTAATCCAACATTCACTCTTTAAACCACTAGGAGATATGCTTAAACTTTAATGCATTCTAAACCACGACCACTAAATAACATTCGGATCCACTGCGTAATTATGTAAAATTGATTGACAGAAAGGGATCTAGGAGGTTTATTTTTCATAGATAGTATAAATGTACTTCTACGTATCTACGAATAAAATTCGCCCAAGAAAAGAAAAACGACCTAGTGATAAGTCGATTATTATTCTAAACAACAGAAATTGATCTGGGGTAAGGATTCACGACTTTAGAGTCGAAAGCAAAAAAAAAAAGTGCTTCACGTTTCGAATTTCCCCAAAGTCGAATACCGCCAGTCATAGGCTGAGTTAAATGGATTAGTTTCAGTAAATACATTTTCAATTTTGCCACACCAAAAATGTGTTTCTGACGATTGATAAAACGATTGAGCTGACATATAAAACTCTACATGAATTTCATGCAAAACATTACACGATTAAGGAAGCAAAACCTTTTGTAAACAAAAAACTTAAACACGTCTGTGGAAGAATAAGTCACATGAATACCAGATTTCAACATCGTAGACCCAGTTGTTTCTGAGACATTCGTGACACAAATTTTCAGTGTTTGCAAAGTTAGAGAAAAACAAAACAAACAAATGGAAGAATAATCACAAGCAGGCTGATTCTAATAAACGTCAGGATCAATTTGTGTACTATGCACCGACGTAGATGTGACGTTGCATAAACACCACGACGTCGCACCGACATTGATGTGACGTCACAATTACGTCATGTGCCTGCTTGGAAGGTTCAACTAGAGGACCTCTATAAAACATGCGATTTTACATTCCATTTTGCACATCATTAAAAGCCACATGGTAATTCCGTATATTATCGACTTTTATAGTTGGGAGCAACCCTTTGAACTTGTTGAACGCCCCTTGTTCACTCGGCCTTTGGGCATTTACTTACACTGTACAAAATTACAAGCTTTTTTGTTTGTTTGTTTGAGGTTTAACGTCCCCGCCAACACTGTATAGGTAATTTTGGAGACGTTGCTTCCAATTGTGTGAGACTTTTACCCGACATTGAGGTGAAATATGACATCTCAAGCACTTTCGCCCAATAAAAACAATAGGGTTTGTAAGGATGGGCGGACCGACTCGCACCGCTTTGCCTGGGCTGGCTTAGACCCTCTAAGCGGTTTACCAGTACACGTGATGTTGCTCGTTCACAGAGATATCCCTCATATGCCATTCATGGAACTGGAAAACGATTCAGAATATGTTTGGGTTAAGGTTTTTGCAAACAAAACTTCCCACTTTATTGCAAGTTGGTATCGACCACCTAACGACACTGTCGAAAACTTCCAGTTATTTAAAGATCAGCTTGATCGCATTAAGTCTCAGAATAAGGGTAAAAAACTTCCTGCAGTACATGTCTTCTTAGGTGACTTCAACTTCAGAGAGATTGTTTGGCCAGATAGGCTCAGCAAACAAGGCACGATGCTGAGTCCGTCAGAGGGACAGGTGTTGGTCGACATCATGAATGATCATGGCTTGGAACAGGTTGTTGACTTCCCTACTCGAGATCGAAACACTTTGGATTTGATTCTTACAACTTTGCCAGGACAGTTTGGGGATATTCAATCCCCGGACAAACTAAGTGATCATGATATTGTCTCTGGATTTTTGAAAATCTTCATACCACCTATAAAGAAACCTCGTAGAAAGGTGTACTTATATCAAAAGGGTGACTATGAAACTATGAGGAAGGATGCCCTAAAATTTGCAAGAGAGAAATACTTTAATGGTCATTCAGACGCTCGGTCTGTCCAGGAGAACTTTGATTTGATAAAGTCTTTCATTCAAGCTTCGTCCGAAAATCATATCCCCTCCAAAACTAGCAGATCTGTATCTTCAATTCCTTGGATCACACCAGAAATAAGAAGAAAAATTCGGAGGAGAAAAAAGATTCATGCTAAGGCAAAAAAGTTGGGAAGTGGTAAACTCAGAGCAAAATTTGAAAACTTGAGACGAGAAATTAAAAATGACATCAAAAATCAGCATGATCAGTATGTAAATAACTTGGTAGGTGATGTAAAGGCGAATCCCAGAGACTTCTACAGATATATCAATAGCCAGAAGAAAGATAGGCAAGGTATCCCACCCCTTAATACAAGAGGAGGGAACGGGGTCGCTGAATCGGACTCTGAAAGGGCAGAGGAATTGGTTGGTCAATTCAATGATGCATTTAATAAAACTGAGTTCAACGAGGTCCCATTGACTGGAAGATCGGCCCCTTTCATGGAAAATATTGTTGTATCCTCTGCGGGAGTGATCAAGTTACTTAAAGGCTTGAACCCTTCTAAAACTTTAGGGCCTGATGAGCTTCATCCTAGAGTCCTGAAGGAACTAGCAAACGAGTTAGGTCCAGTTGTTGCTCATCTTTTCCAACAATCTCTCGATACGGGTGAAATTCCCAAAGAATGGCTCCTAGCGAACATCTGTCCACTTTTCAAAAAAGGGGACAGGGCTCTTGCTCGTAATTATCGCCCGGTGTCACTGACCTGTGTTCTATGTAAATTGCTTGAACACATAGTCTGCTCAAACATCATGGCCCACTTGGATGAACATAAACTTTTGTCAGACAGACAACATGCATTTAGGAAAAGGCATAGTTGCGAAACTCATTTGAGCACGGTTATTAATGATTGGGCAAAAATCCGGGACAAAGGGGGCCAGGTGGACACATTTATTCTGGACTTTGAGAAGGCTTTTGACACCCCTCCTCATGAACTACTTAAATCCAAATTATTTGGTTATGGAATTGGGGGGAAGACTCTTAAATGGATAGATTCCTTCCTTTGCTACAGAAAACAGCGTGTTGTTGTTAATGGTGAATCTTCAGTATGGGCGCCAGTTTTGTCTGGAGTCCCACAAGGGACTGTTCTTGGTCCTCTATTGTTCTCCCTGTACATCAATGATATTTCCACTGATATTGACTCAGAAATAAGACTGTTTGCAGATGACTGTGTTTGTTACCGGGAAATTAGAGACACAGATGACTCACTGAAACTTCAGGCTGACATAGATAGATTAGGATGTTGGGCCAGAAAATGGGGCATGAGATTTCAACCAGTTAAATGCAATATTATGCAGATAACAAGGAAGAGATCTAATAAAGTTGAGGCTTCTTACACCTTAGAGGGAACGGTCCTCGAAAATGTGAATTCCATTAAATACCTTGGTGTGACAATCACTCACGATTTGAGATGGAATACACACATTAGCAATATGTGTACAAAGGCGAATAGAATACTTGGTTTCCTGAGGCGAAATCTTCATCAGTGTCCTCAGGATGTGAAAGAGACAGCATACAGGGGACTTGTTCGCCCAATCTTGGAATATGGTAGTTGCATCTGGGACCCAAGCGGAGTGGTCCTTAATGAAGAAATTGAAAAAGTTCAGAATAGAGCTGCTAGATTTGTAACTGGAAATTATTGCTTTGAAACTGGGAGCATGACTGGAATTCTAGGAAAATTAAGATGGGAGTCTCTCAAGAAAAGGAGAAGAGACAGTAGGCTCATACTCTTATACAAAGGTCTAAAGGGTGCTGCCAGCATTCCAACAGATGACCTTGTTCCCCCGGCTAGGCACTGTAGAAAACACCATTCAATGACGTTTCAGACCCTTACTGCAAGAACGGATATTTATAAAGAATCGTTTTTCCCCCGAACCATTAGAGATTGGAATGCCCTTCCCGATTCCATTATTTTGACGGCTGAAGGTGCTGAGGATTGTGTAGCTAAGTTTACATCTTTGGTTAGAGTTAGGGACTAACTTCCAATATCACAGGTCCTGGTGTATGAATGTCATTTGACGTGTCACCAGTATCAGTTCTGATTCTGATGTGTGCGGTCAGTTTCAGCTCTGCGTGGAAGCATCATGCAGCCCATCTCTATTTCTTCAAACCCCGATGGGCGGGGGCTGTCAAGCTTGTCTGTAATGATTTATTTCGTTGCAACTGTTTTACTGGTATTGTTTTTTTTTTTTTTTGTGTGTGTGTGTGTGTGTGTGTTCGTTTGTTTGTTGGTTTTGTTTTTTATTTTTGTTTTTAAAGCTCTTACTTGCCTATTTTTTATTCTTACCTCTCTTGGATACTTTGTGTGCACTTTTATGACTCCGTGACATTATTGTAATAAAAAGGCTTACTTGATCATAGCATCACATCAGTCTTACCTAATTTCTTTCAAATGAAACAAGCTTTGTAATATTGTAGCGCAAGGAATAATTTGTGGTGAAGCATGGCATATGAAGTCATAAAATTTATGACACCATTTTGAGTTTAAATTGAATAGGTTGTAATGTTAAGTGAAAAATTGCAGTAGTATATGGGGTAGCCCCTATGTGCTTTTAGCGCCCGGTTACCTTACAAAATCTACCAAGTCAAGCAGAGGTTATGTAATAGTTACTTTTTTGCAGCAGTATTCACATTTTCAACCAATCGCAAATTACAATTTATTCAATCGAGACTAATATCAATAAGTAGGTCAAAAGCCAGCTTATACAGCTACGCCAAAATAACTAGCGTGTCAAGATGGTCCTGTTTCGTTCACCAGATCCATATTGTGCAAATTAAACGGTAGATAATATAAGGTGGATTGGACGGTTTGAGCAATTAAGATTGGCGGTGACCCAAGGAACATTTCTGTGAAATTATTTCAATACCGGTCTAGCTGTTTAGGAGATAGAAGTCATTTAAAGTAGTTTATATTTTAGCACTGCTGGCCATCAAGTGTAGTTGAGCAAAAGTATTCTAGGTACTTTTGTTAGAGGGGTCATCCCTGCAGCATTCATGTGATATTTGTTTTCAAAAACCATCCACCAGTTTAGGAGAAGAAATCGTTTAAAGGGTTTTCTTTTTTTAGCTCTGGTGGCCTTATTCATCAGAGCGGAACAGTTTGGGCAATTTTGGTAGAGAGCCACTGTACATTAGTACAGATTCCATCCACTGTTTGAGGAGGATATGTCATTTAATGGTTATTTTTTAATATTTGCTCCAGTGTTCAAGCAGAACAGTTTGAGCATTTTGATAGAGGGTCAATCAAGTAACATTCTTCTGAAATACTTTCAACATTCATCCACTGGTTAAGGTGGAGAAATCGTTTAAATGTTCTTCTATTTTAAGCTCTGTTGGCCATCCCGTTCATCCGAGTGGAACGGTTTAAGAAATTATGATAAAGAGTCACCCAAGGAGAATTCATGTGAAATTATTTCACAATCTATCCACTGGTTAAGGAGAATAAGTAGTAAATATTTTCTTTCTATTAAAAGTTTTGAGGCTATCTTGTTTATCCAAGTAGAACACTTTAAGCAATTTTTGTAGAGGTCGCCAAACGATCACTCACATAAATTATTTACAAATCCGTCCACTGGTGGCCATCTTGTTCATCTGAGCGGAACGGTTTGAGTATTTTTGATAGAGGGTCACCTAAGGAATATTCCTTTGAAATTCGTTTGGGTCAGCGGCCTGGACGGTGATGGTGGTTTTAGTTTTTTGTTGTTATCTTTTCTATAGGTTTACTCTTTTTAGTTCTGGTGACCATTTTGTTTAGCAGAGTCGAATTGTTTAGACAATTTTGGTAGCGAGCTGCCCAAAGAACATGCCTGTGAAATTATTTTAAAATCTGTCAACTGGTTAAGGAGGAGAAGTCGTTTTAAGGATGCCATCTTGTTTATCCGAGCGGATCAGTTTGAGCAGGTTTGTAGAGGGTCACTTAAGGAACATTCTTGTGACATTATTTCAAAATGTGTCCTCCTATTTAGGACGAGAAGTCATTCTGAGTTGTTTATCTAGTTTTAGCTCTTGCTCTTTTCATTAGAATGAAACGGTTTCAGCAATTGCGGTAGAGGGTCACCCAAGGAACATTCCTGTGAAGTAATATCAAAATCCTTCTACTGGTTAAGGAGGATAGTCGCTTAAAAGTATTTCAATTTTAGCTTTCGCGGTCTTGGGCAATTTTGTTGTTTGAGGGTCACCAAGAGAACATTCATGTTAAACTATTTCGAAATCCGTCCACTGGTTAAGGTGGAGAAGTCGTTTATATGTTTTCCTATATTAGCTCTGGCCGGTGTCTTGTTTATTCGAGCGGAACGGTTTGAGCAATTCTGGTGGAGGCTCGCTTAAGGTATATTCCTTTGAAACATTCTAGAATCGGATCAGTGGCATAGGAGGAGATGGTGTTTGAGGGTTTTCTATTTTTAGATCTGGTGGCCATGTGGAACCATTTACTAAAGGCAACTTTGGTAGAGGGTCACCCAAGTAATATTAACTTATATTAAATCTGTTCATCGGTTTTGGAGAAGATGTCTTTTTAAGTAAATTGTTGATAGACGTACGGCTGACTACGGGCGATGCACGACGGCCGACGGACATCGATCAGTCACAAAAGCTCACCATGAGCCATTGGCTCTAGGTGAGCTAAGACAGAACACAAACGCACGCACAACGCATGAACGCGGGCACGCACGAGAGCTCATACAAGCGTCAGAACGATATAGACAGACTAGGATGGGCACGCACGAGAGCTCATACAAGCGTCAGACCGATATAGACAGATTAGGGGTTGGGCACAAACAAGGAGAATAATATTTCAGCTCATTAAATGCAATATTATGTAGATAACTAGGAAGAGAATTATTAAAATTCTTTCATCCTGGAGGGAACGGTCCTTGATAATGTGGATTCCATTAAATACCTTGGTGCGACAATGACACACGAATTGAAATGGAACACACATTATGTGTACTAAGGCACATAAAACGCTTGGTTTTCTGGGTCAAAATCTTCATCTGTGTCCTGAGGAGGTAAAAGAGACCGCCTGTAAAGGACTTGTTCGCCCAGTCTTGGAATATGTTTGTTGTATCTGAGACCCCAATGGGGTGGTCCTCATTGAAGAAATTGAAAAAGTTCAGAGTAGAGCTGCTAGATTTGTAACAAGCAATTACTACTTTGTAACTTGGAGTTTGACAGAAATACTAGAAAAATTGAGGTGGGAGTCTCTTAAGAATAGGAGAAGAGACAGCAGGCCAATGCTATTATGCAAATCCAAAGGGTGCTGTCAACATTCCAACAGATGAACTTGTTCCCCGGCTAGGCGCTGTAGAAATCACCATTCATTGGCGTTTCAAGAACTGACATTTACAAAGTAGAAGTAAAACAAAGATCAGGAATTGATACAATTAACTTACTCCGTCCATAAAAGACACCAAAGGGAAAGAAATACAAACATTAAGCGACCAGACCATAATGGAAACCTAAACAAAGGAAGGCCATAAGGACAGTTACTTTCCCACAAAATGGCCATATGGCCATCCAAAACCAAAAGACACAAGTGATACACGCAGTAAGTAACAAACAACAACATAAATAAATCGCCACAGAAGAGCCGCCTTGGAACGGTCAGTGGAAGATTTCCACTGGGGGGGGGGGGGGGGCTTAAATCGATTTTACGTGGCCACAATCCTCGCCCTTACTTACAAAGATTCCTTTTTTCCCCTCGGACCATTAGAGATTGCAATTCCCTACGATTCGGTCATTTCCACGGATGACGGTGCTGAGGATAGGGGAGCTAAGTTTACCTTTTTGGTGAGAGAGCTAGGAAATAACTTCCTACATCACAGGTCCTGGTGTATGCGTGTCATTTGAGCTGTCACCTGTAACAATTCTGATTCTAGTTCTTACAAGCAAACACAGTTTCGTAGGAATTATCAGTCTCGCAATCATCCGAGCCCGTCCGTGAAAGGTTCAGGCGGATGGATGGATGGATATTTTGTTTAAAGACGCTCAACCCTAATAGGGCATATAGCGTCTAAAAATAATTAGGTATTAGATATAAAATTGTTATTGAAGTTTAAAAGTTAAAATATTAATGATTACAGTTTGTTAAAAAGTCCGATTTCTTTAAGAAAATTGATTAATTGATATGATGGTATGTCGTTAAAAAGATCTTTCATTGTTGCAACATTTAAATATTTTGAGCGTATATGATGAAATTCTATACATGAAATAAGAAAGTGTTCAACTGTAAACGGTTCGTTACAAGATATACAGAAAGGTGCTTGTTCGTTTTTTAATATGTAGGAATGAGTGAGTCGTGTGTGTCCAATACGGCATCTTGTAATTTTAGTCTGATCTTTCCTATTATAATTCGAAAACTTGCATTTGGTATGAAAATTTGGTTGAATTTTATTTAATTTTTATTAGTTTCTTTTTCCCAAATTGATTGACATTTATTCTTTATATATATGTTAATGTTCGATTTTAAATCTGAAGAAGGAATTTTTAAATTGGTAATAGTTAACGATAATGCTGATTTGGCGTCCAAATCAGCTAACTCATTTCCACGGATATTTACGTGACTCGGAAGCCAGCAGAATATGATCTCCTTTGAGACGGAAAGATAGTGATATTTTCTTAAAATTTGTTGAATCAAGGGGTTTCTGTGCTGTTGATCTTTCAGAGCTTTTAATACAGAAAGAGAATCGTAAAAAATAATGAAATGTCGTTCAGATTGATCTCTAATGTGATAGAGTGCAATATCAATTGCTTTCGCTTCTGCGGTAAAAATAGAGCTATTATCGGGTAATCTAATGCTGTCAGTGAAATTCGGACTAATGACAGAACAAGCAATTTTCTCATCTTGTTTTGAACAGTCAGTGTAAATGGAAATGTGATGTTTAAAATGTGATTTGATTTCTAAAAATTCATTTTTAAAAATATGTGAATCAACTTCGGATTTCTTATTTTTATGTAAATTTAATATAATCTTTGGATGATTTAATGTCCATGGTTCTTTTGATGGAATTTAGAAAGGTTGAATATTTTGAACATTAAAATTGGCCTCTTCAAGTAAAGGTCTTATTCTTAGGCCAATAGGTTTAATGGCGTATGGTTTATTACGGTAAAATCGTTCATAATTAGGGTTAAAAACACATTCATATGCTGAATTGCGTGGATTGGCAGCTAATTTAGTAGCATATTGAAGAGACACTTTCTCTCTTCTAATATAAAGTGATGGTTCATTAGATTCAGCATAGAGACTATCAACGGGTGAAGTGCGAAAGGCGCCTAGTGCTAAACGTAAACCTTGATGATGTATAGTATCCAAAGATTTTAAATAAGATTTCCTAGCAGATCCATAGACTATGGAACCATAGTCCAATTTGGAACGAATTAATGATCTACACAGATTTAAAAGAACAGTGCGATCTCCTCCCCAGTCGGAACTGGACAGGACTTTAAGAATATCAAGAGTTTTTTTTAAACATTTAGCTTTCAAAGCTTTTATATGAGGAATAAAAGACAAAACTTCGCCTCAGTGACGACTGGAATTGGACTGCCGTATATAGTCAGTACAGGATCTATATGCAACTTTCGAATTTGGCAGAAATGAACACACTGAGTTTTTGTTTTTGAAAAAATAAACCATTTTCTGTCGCCCAAGTTTCTATATTATTTAAACACCTTTGCAGTTTAAAATCAATGGTTTCCATATTTTTGGATCGATAAAAAATTCCAAAATCGTCGACAAAAAGCGAACAATCTGGGTCTTTTACACATTTAACTGTATTATTAATTTTTATGCTGAACAAGGTTGGTGATAAAATACTACCTTGTGGTACACCTTGTTCTTGATTAAATATGTCTGATAATGTATTTCCTATGCGAACATTAAATGTTCTATCTGATAGGAAATTTTGAATAAAAAGTGGTAATCGGCCTTTAAGGCCCAAGGATTGTAAGTCTTTCATGATGCCATATTTCCAAGTCGTATCATAGGCCTTTTCGAGGTCAAAGAATACAGCTACGACATGTTCTTTTTTGATAAAGGCATCACGTATAAATGATTCTAAGCGAATCAAATGATCGTTAGTAGAGCTGTTTTTTCTAAAACCAGCTTGAAATTTAGTGATAAGCTGGTTTGATTCTAAGAACCAAACCAGCCTATCATTAATCATTCTCTCCATTGTTTTACATAAGCAACTTGTCAAAGCAATAGGTCTGTAATTAGTGGCTTCAGTATGATCTTTATTAGGTTTCGGAATAGGAATAATGGTAGCTTTTCTCCAGTTTTCAGGGAATTTTCCAGTGATCCAAATATCATTCAAAATGTTTAATAATATTTCCAATGCCTTGTTGGGTAAATGTTTTAAATTTGATAGTGTATGTCAACAGGGCCAACAGCAGTATCATGAGATTTATGGAGAGCATCTAATAATTCGTTAGTAGTGAAAGGTAAATTATATTTTTCGTGATTTAATGATGAAAAATTTTAATTCTTTTTCTCTTGTTCTTGTTTAATATTTTGGAAGCTTTCTGAATAATTTGAGCTAGAGGAGTTTTTCTGAAAATTTTCCCCCAAGGCATTGGGAATGTCTTTAGCCGTTGAACATATATTTCCGTTCGATTTTATATGAACATGTTTATTCGATTTGTTTTTGCCACTAATTTTCTTATCATGTCCCATATTTTCTTCGTTGGTGTTCTCGTATTCATTTTGGAGAAGTATTGCTGCCAAGATGCTTTTTTGGCCGATTTTATTGTTTTGCGAGCTTTAGCTCGCATATGTTTGGCATGGATAAGATTTTCTTTTGTTGGTTGTTTATTGAATTTTCGTAATGCAGATTTTCTTTTATTGATTGAAGTTTTAACTTCATCATTAAAGCAAGGTCTGTTTCTTTTTGAAAATGTCGAGGATTTAGAAATACATTTTTCAGCAATATCAATCAATTCTTAACTAAAATCTTGTATATCATTTGCATATTTAAAAATTTCAGGTTCGCGTTTTTCATTACATAATTGATTAAAATTTTCCCAATTTGCTTTACTCAAATTTCATCTGGGGTGACGATCCTCATGGGTCGATTCAATTTCTTCACTTACTATCGGAAAATGATCGCTCCCATGCAGATCGTCCACAACAGACCAATCAAAGTCTAGATAAATATTTGGAGAGCAAATTGAAAGATCTAAAGCAAAATAATTCCTTGTGGGAGAATGAAGGTATGTTGGTTGTTTATCATTAAATAAACATAAATCATTTTCAGCAATAAAATTTTCTATGATTTCTCCTTTGTCATTTGTATCCGAGCAACCCCATAATTTGTTGTGACTATTAAAGTCTCCCAACAATATATAAGGACTAGGTAATTGATCAGTTAAATTTTCTAACTCTTGTTTAGAAAAAATATAATGAGGATGAAGGTAGACAGAACAGATCGTTATGGATTTGGATAAAGTGACGTTTACAGCAACAGCTTGTAAATTAGTGTTTACATCTATTTTCCTTTGAGGAACGTTTGATTTCACCAGAATTGATGTACCTCCGGATGCCTTCTGATTATCCGTTGTGATATGATTGTACATACAGTAACCTTTGAAATTAATATTATCTGTGGTTTTCAAAAACGTTTCTTGGAGACAAATGACATTAGGAGAAAAAAGTGTAATTAAAATTAAAAGTTCGCTAAAATTGGCTTTAAGTCCTCGACAATTCCATTGAATTATTGACTTCTTATCCATGATTAAATGGAGAGAAGATTAAAACAAGGAATTTAATCCTTTATCTTTTATTATGCTTTGAGAACGTGGAGGGATCAACGTCCAACTCCATGTCCTCAAGGGCGCCGTACTGATTAGCCAGTTTTCCTGGATCAGGAGGCGCCCCTTTACTGTTCGGGTTTGATCCTTTATGCTTTTTTTTTGCCGTTCTTTTCTTTTTGATCTGGTGTCCCTGATGTGGATCGGGAGTGAGATCTGTTAGAATGTTTGCTGTTAGGTTGTGAACTGGTCTGTGAAGTTTGTCTAGATTCCGTTCTTGAATGATGAGTAGATGTAGGTTGTGACGATGTAATAGGTTGTGACGATGTAGTAGGTTTTGACGATGTGGTAGGTTGTGACGATGTGATTTTGGGTTTAACAGAAGAGGTATTAACTTTAGAATGGGGTTTAATTTCAAAATCGTTTTCGTTGAATTGTGTAGATGTTTCTTTGGCTTCAGGTTTGCTGGCAAGGGACTGTACAACTTTTGCGAATGTGGCTTCTGGTTTATTTTCGTGAATTTTCTTTGCTTCTAAATATGTTACGTTTTGTGTTACTTTAATTTTCATATTTTTTTTTCTGATTTCCAAACTTCACAGACATTTGACTTTGATACATGATTTTTGCCACAGTTCACACACTTTGGAGGATTCTTACAGTTAAGGGTGTGATGATCGGTTTCACCGCATTTTTCACAAACAGATCCATCAGGGACAGTGCAGTCGTTTTCATGATGACCAAACCTCTAACAGTTGAAACAACGCAGAGGATTTGGTACATAGACGTCAACCGGTATTATTCTGTAAAAGATCTTTAGCGATTTCGGTAAAGATATTGAATTAAAAGTTAGTAGGAAAGTGTTTGTTTCTATTAGATTTCCGTCTTTTTTGATTTTGAAGCGTTTGCAGGCCGTTACTCCTTGATCCTTAAGGTATTCGATAATGCTGGCTTCTGTTTCCTGTTTCAACATTCTGTCACGGATAATGCCTTTACATGAGTTCAATGTTTTATGTTCCGTGACAGAGACATTCATATTAAAGAATTTGTTAATTTTGAGTAGATTTTCAGTTTGCGTTTTTCGATTCGTTTCAACTAAAAGGGTTCCATTTTTCAATTTTTTTTACGTTTTTAAAGATTCAATTTGTTTTTCAGTTACGAACGGTGAAAGAGTAGTAACGGCCTTTTCATCCTTACTCGAAATCACTAAAAATCGAGCGAAATTGTCATTGGCTTTGAAATTGAAAGTAGTCGATTTCGGGTCGTCATTAGATAAATCCAAAACTGCTCTTTTCCTAGCGTTTGATCCCATGGTGATAATTCATGATTCGATAGCTATGCGCCCCACCCTCCTTGGAGCCCTACAAGGGGACGTTTAATGGAAATGGATCTCCTATTTCCAACGCCAAGGCTACATGGCTATTATACTCGATGACAGGACCAGAGTCCTTCCGCTCCACTTCTTTTTTATGACTCCCAACTATGCACCCAGATTTCCATGAAAAAATGAGGAACAGTTGAGACCCATCCCCACCCATATTCTCTCCCTCACTGGATTGTCTGCGGAATTTCCCCAGAACAAGCCCACCGATTAATCCATCAGCCGCCGCCCATCAAATAACACTCAAAGATAGAGGAATAAGAAAAAATTACACCCGGTTTGTACCATAAAGATACGTGAAATAGAAAGAAGGAAGTAAAGAACTAGCTGTGCAATTCTAGAGCTTGGCACGACTGAGCCGATTGATTCAGGCCGGATCTAGCCCAAACCCCTCGTCTATCTGAAATATGGGCCAAAATGATGTGTTGAAAAGCTGGAGATCCCTGGGCTTTTCTCAATCATCAGGATCCCTTCTTCCAGCATACGAGACGCCACTCACGGCAAACAAGTGGCTCCTGTTTCAACAAGGAATTTCATCCCCATTCACTACAGGAAAGTGACCTGTATATTTTATTCCCTACAGACAAGGGAGGCCGAAAACGTTTGCTTAAATAAAAGCTTGGCTCTGAAAACAGGAGATCCTTTGCTAAATATGAGATCCACGATTATGATAAGAAATTATTGAGGTGATAAGTTTCAGTGAGAACAAAGGATTTTATAAACTAATAAAGAATAAAGCTGTGTTAGATGATGACGAACACTTCAGAACTTAGTGATAAGTATCCGATTCTGTTAACTTTGATGCAACATAAAATAACTTTGGGGTAACATGAAATGACAAGTTACTTATCTAATAACGTATTTAAAATGCATCTTTCATTGATGTGCAGAGTGAAGGAGCATGAAAAAGTGACACATACACAGTACAAACACATATGTTAAACACAGATGAGGTTCTCTTCTTTGCAGTGCGCGGCCCACCAGCAATGATGATACACGTACAAATGCAGCGTGGTAGTAACATGAGATAGGAAAGGTTTAAAAGGATAGATCTCGGGTAGTGAATTGTTAAAAAAATTGGTAAGATGCATTTGGACAAATTGATTCACAAAATAATACCGGTCGAACGGACGATTGGTCTGTATGTTGGAGGCTTTTACCCAACTGCCACAGAAGCTGAAGGCAGCCACCTATTTCGAGGCACCGGGTGGTCTCGGCAATGGGACTGTTTTCGGTGGGGTCTTACCACTCTGCCACACTCCCGAAGGCAGCCGCCATATTTCTACCCCCCGGGCTGACACGGGGCCCGATTAGATAGGAAATTTTGAATAAACAGTGGTAATCGGCCTTTAAGGCCCAAGTTGTGTAAATCTTTCATGATGCCATATTTCCAAGTCGTATCATAGGCCTTTTCGAGGTCAAAGAATACAGATACGACATGTTCTTTTTTTAATAAAGACATCACATATAAATGATTCTAAGCGAATCAAATGATAATTAGTAGAGCTGATTTTTTCTAAATCCAGCTTGAAATTTAGTGATAGACTGATAAAGATATAAGCTGTGTTAGATGATAAATCACACTATAGAACATAGTGATAAGTATCCGATTCTGTTAACTTTGGAATAACAATAAAACTTCTGGCATCTGGCAAGGCTCCAGGACCAGATGTAATACCTGCTGAGATTTACAAACCGGGGGTACTCCAGTTGCAAAGAGGTTGACAGAATTATTTCACATCATGTGGAGAAAAGAAACCATCCCTCAAGAATTCAAGGATGCGTCAATTATCCACCTATTCAAACGGAAAGAGATCCCTTAGATCTGTGACAATCACCGTGACATCTCTCTATTTTCAATTGCTGGGAAAGTCCTTGCAAGAGTCCTACTTTACCGACTAAATGAACATCTTGAACATTCAGGGCTTCTACCAGAAAGCCAGTGTGGGTTAAGGAAGGACAGAGGAACAATTGACATGATCTTCACAGCAAGTCAGCTGCAAGAGAAATGCCAGGAATAGAACATGGACCAATACATGATCTTTGTTGAGCTCACCAAAGCATTTGACACAGTCAGTCGTGAGGGCCTTTGGAAGATGATGGTGAAGTATGGTCGTCCAACCAAGTTAATAGCAATGGTTAGACAGTTCCACGATGGTATGCTTGCACGGGTCAAAAATGATGGTGAGTTTTCAGATCCAATCCCTGTGACAAACGGAGTCAAGCAAGGCTGTGTGTTAGCCCCAATACTGTTCAGCATGATGTTTTCTGCCATGTTCACATATGCTTTCCAGGATGGTGACAATGGCATACCTATTAGGTATCGATTTGATGGGACGATTTTCAATTTCAGAAGGTTGCAGGTCAAATCCAAGGTGCAGAAAGTGGTGCTAGATAAGTTCCTTTTTCCTGATGACATGGCCAAAGGTGCTCCTACAGAAGAGCAGATGTAGAAAGGTATAGATCAAGTATCTGATTCCTGTGATAGCTATGATCTCACAATCAGCATTAGAAAGACAGAAGTAGTCTATCAGCCAGCACCTGGTAAGCCTAACAAAGAGCCCACTATCACAGTGAAAGGTCAAAGATTGCAAGTGGCAGACAAGTTCACCTACCTGGGGAGCACACTGTCAAGAGCCGCCGTGCACATCGATGATGAAATCAATGCCAGGACTGCCAAAGCTAGTGCAGCATTTGGCCGACTACGTGGTAGTTTCTGAGATCCACGTGGAATCAGACTTGAAACAAAACTGAGAGTCTACAGAGCTGTGGTGTTGCCAACACTATTGTGTGAATATGAAGCATGGACAGTTTACCAACGGCATTCCAAAAGACTGAATCGCTTCCATACTAGCTGTCTTAGAAAACTCATAGAGATTAAGTATCAAGACAGGATTCCAGACACGGAAGTCCTGAACAGGGTAGGTATGAAAAGTGTACATACTCTTCTGAAATAAGCACAGTTAAGATGGACAGGCCATGCTACCAGAACGCCTGAGGAACGTTTGCAAAAGAAAATTCTCTATGGAGAACTAGAAATGGGCAAACGCTCCCAAGGCGGTCCAAAGAAGCGTTACAATGACACCCTTAAAGCCTCCCTCAGGGACTTCAACATTCCAACAGTCGTGGGAACGAATTGCACAGGACAGAGCAAAGTGGCGAGGTCTCATCAAAAGGGGTGCCAATGAATATGAGGCAAAAAAAAAAACACAGTAAACGTGCACAGCGCAAAGCCAGAGCTAAGGCATCTATTTGCAACAGACAGTTCAGAGCTGGAATCGGTCTCATCAGCCATCTTAGAACACACAAATAGTAACACTTCTCAAATGTGTTTAAGATTGGTCATGGTCGGTAATGACAGACGAACTATTAAAAGGTGTGTGTGTGTAGGGGGGGGGGGGTTAACTCAATTTTCCGTGGCTACAATCCTCGCTCCTAGTTCTATCGTGGTATAGCCAAATATGTTTTGTTTTCAGTACGCATTAAGGATGTCTAACACATCAGTGTAATATCTCCGAGAACATAAAACTCAAACGAATACAGAGATTAAAAAAATGAGGTCGTGACAGCATGAAATAACGGAAATGCTGGAGCAAAATAAAAAGAAACCAACAGTCGGACCCCGGTGTCCCCACCAGAGAGAGGGGGAGAGAGAGAGAGAGAGAGAGAAAGAGAGAGCATTAGGAACCAACCGATATTAATTTTAAAAAAAAAATAAGTAAGACTTTAGACACGAGCCGTCATAGAATCTGAGGCACGCCATTTAAGAGGGAAGCAAAGTTAGTTTCATTAAATATTATTGATATTGTCAGACTGGGAGTATCATCCCAAAGTGTTATTTTGTGTCAATGGTACAGTCTGACTATGGCATATGGGGAACAACACTTGTTTGCTGTATAAGAATTTATATAATTAGAACGTGATGTTTTGGTGATGAACGTCTAGTGCTGTTTGTTATAATCGGTACAGTCAGGCTTAGGCTGTGTGCTAGCCCCAACGGTGTTCAGCATGGTGTTCTTTGTCATGCCCACAGATGCTTTCTAGGTTAGTGACAATGGCATACCCACTCGGTTTTGCTTTGATAGGAAGCTTTTAAATTTCATAAGGTTGCAAGCCAAATCCAAGGTGCAGACTGAGGTGTTGGATGAGTTTCGCTTTGCAGATGACATGGCAAAAATACTCCAACAGACGGGAAAATACAAAAAGGTATAGATCAACAATGGAAACAAATAGGCCTACCACTGTGATAGCAATCAGTATCAAACAAAAAGACTGAGATGACAAGGTTTACGAAGAGCCCATCATTAAAGCAAAATATTAAAGACTGCAAGTGGTAGACAAGTTTATCTACCTTGAGAGCACAATGTCAAGAGTCGTGCACAATGATGATGAAGTCAAGGCCAGGATTACCAAAGCTAGTGCAGCATTTGGCCGACTACGTGGTAGTGTTCGAGACCGAAGTGGAATCAGGCTTGACACAAAACTGAATGTCTACAGAGATGTGGTGCTGCCAACACTATTGCATGCATGTGAAACATGGACGGTTCACCAACGGCATGCCAAAAGACTGAATCATTTCCATACAAGCTGACTTAGAAAACTCGTAAAGATTGATTGACAAGCAGGATTCTAGAAAGGGCAGAGGTGCAGAATGTACATACTCTTCCGAAACTAGCACAGTAAAAATGGACAGGCCAGGTTACCCGGATGCCTAAGGAACGTTTACTAAAATTCTCTATAGAGAACTAGAAATGGGCAAACGCACCCATGGTGGTCAGAAGAAGCGCTACACGGACACCCTCAAAGCCCAAATCAAGGACTTCAGCATACCAACAGAGTCATGGGAACAAACAGACAGTTTCGAGCTATTATTGGTCTTATCAGTCATCTTTGAAAACCCAAACGGGAACACTTCTCAAATGTAAAATTGGTCATTGTCAGTAATGACAAAGTAACTGTTATAGGCAGGCTTGGCAACTGGTTTTATCAACTCTAGATTTGTTCTGTATTATTGATATAGTCAGACTAGACAAAGCAACAG
This sequence comes from Lucinisca nassula, assembly GCA_963580285.1. NCBI lineage: Eukaryota > Metazoa > Mollusca > Bivalvia > Lucinida > Lucinidae > Lucinisca > Lucinisca nassula. The sequence continues at coordinate 9,829,983 of OY757014.1, forward strand.
TAGTTGTGGAGCGCTTTGGTGCAGTGGTAGCGCATCGGATTTGTGATCGAGAGGTTGCGGGTTCGAGCCTCACGCTGACCAAAGTGTTGCGTTCTTGAGCAAGGCACTTCATCCACATTGCTTACAAATTAAATAAAAAAAGCACTGATTACCACCCAGGAAATCCTACTCGTAATGCTCAGATGTGAGCGAGTAGCAGCAATAGGAGAAAAAAAAGAAGAAAAAGTATAGTAGTCGTAGATAAGATTGACTAGGCGGAGCTATCGTTTGTACCTGCCTAAGGAATATTCCATTAACAAAAAAGGTAAACCAAGTCACCCGATTGTGTAAATATAACTGCAACATAAGCATAGCCGTGGCGTATATGACTATTTCGCCCGCTTGTAGAAAGCATGCGAAAGCACTCTACCTAATCTTCTGGTGGACTCAGCGATTTTGACATATATTGACAACACCTGAATAGTTCCGCCTAGTCAATCTTATCTGCGACTACTATACGAGTGTTCCGGCTATGTAATGTCTGCTTCGGCAGCTGGGGGAATAAATCAATTATCTGATTCAACGGCCCAAACGGCGATGCAGCAGCATGCTGTGGTGCATGGAGTGCATCGCCAGGCAAGAAAGAAGTCGTGGCAATCCACTGCGCACGGGCTTAGGCCAGGATTAGGCTAGGAAAAGTAAGGGCGAGGATTGCGGCCACGTAAAATCGATTTAAGCCTCCTGTGTGTTTTGATATTGTTCGACAAGCCGGAGTGGGTTACATGATTTTATTAAGGCATAACTGAAACTGATAATATATTTACAAGCATACAATATATTTAACATAAACAATGAGATACGCCTTAGTGGGAGGAGCTTAACCAATGGAACAGTCATAGGATTAAACTGTTTCTCCAAACACCTTCCTCTTTCACTGAAAGATGTAATCATGCTCATTAAAATTTTAACATGTTTACCAGACTATAGGATCGTGCGTTTCCTGTTAAGCTTTGACACATGAAATAAATTCCAATTATTTATGTCAGTAAAAATAACAAGGCGTAATGTTTTACGTTTGGATTTGTTTAGACAAGTCAGCATTATAGCCACATATCCGCTATAAATGTCATGATTGATACTCAGTAAAAATCATCATATCTTGGTGGGGGTTTACTTTTTCGCCCACACCTAGTTGTTGCTGATGCAGTCTGACAGCTGATATTTTCCCGTTTTTGATTTTCAAGTTTATTGTCAGCCGTCTCCGTGGCACAAGGTACCTTCTGTAAGTGAACGCGATTTCTCCTATATGTCCCATTGTTGGTTTTCACGATATACGTCCTGTTCTCGGAATTTCCACTTAACACTGTCCCTTTTTTCTCCCAACGTTTTTCGTGATCGAGTTTGATCCTCACATTGTCTCCCTGTGATAATGCAGGTAAGTTTCGCGCTGCATGACGTTTGTTGAAGAAATATTCTTGCGCTGTTTTAGCTTTTAAGTGAGTTTCTTTCACTTGTTCATATTTCGGCCACTTTGGTAACAGTTTCTCCGGTGAGCAAGGAACGTGTATACGCGGATTTCTACCGATCATGAGTTCTGAAGGAGTAAATCTATATCCTGTTGCAGCAGTAGGAGTGCACCGATATGTCCTTAATGCAACAAACACATCTTTCTGTCTTAGAATGTTTTTCGCGATTTTCACGCCCGATTCCGCAGCTCCGTTACTTTGCGGAAAGTGGGGACTGCTATACGACAGATGAATGTTATGCTCCTTTGCAAAAGTTTGAAACTGTGAAGATGTGAACACAGAACCCATGTCAGTGACTATTACCTCCGGATCACCCCAGTGCGAAAACATATTTTCCAGTTTCCCAATAACACATGCACTGGTGGGTTTATTCAAGTATCCAATTTCTATATACTTCGAATAATAATCCATGACAATCAAGTATTGTTTATTATTAAACTCACATAAGTCTGCTGCGATTTTTATCCATGGCCCGGCCGGCAAGTCTGTTGGCTTAAGCGTTTCACGCCTCTGAGTTGGCCTTGATTCCTGGCAAAACTGACAGCTTTGCACTTTGTCGGTGATGTCTTTGTTAATGGTTGGCCACCAAACGCACTGTCCTGCGAATTCTCTACATTTTGTAATACCTTGATGACCTGCATGTAGTTTATTAAGAATTTCCTGGCGCTGGCTCACTGGAATTACGATACGATTTCTGTATAGTAATAAGCCATTGACAAGCGAAAATTCATTACGTGCGCTGAAATAGTTTCTCACTGAATTTGACAAGTCTTTTTCACTGTCTGGCCACCCATTTTGTGTAAGTGAAATGATAAATTGCAGTTCGGAGTCATTTTGTGTGGCTTCGTAGATTGATTTTAATCTTGAATCAGTTATTGGCATATTTGAAGTTACACTTTCCACATACATGTGTATGTCTTTTTCTAACATGCTAATTGATTCACACTGTTTCACAGGTGCATGGCTAAGGCAATCGCTGACAAGCATATCTTTACCTTTGCAAAATTGTGCTACTGCATTGAACCCGCGTAATCTCAAGATCAGTCTTTGACATCGGACAGGAGTCTGATCAATATCTGATTTATTGATAAGAGGAACTAATGGGCGGTGATCTGTGATCAATTTAAATGAGTCTAGCCCTATAAGGTAACGTGAAAATTTCTCGCACGCGTAGACTAGGCTAAGGCACTCTAATTCTATTTGCGCCCATTTCTTTTCTGTCTCAGTCAATGTTCGCGAAGCGAAAGCGATCGGTTTAAGCTCTGAACCGTCTTGTAGGTAAACTGCTGCGCCCAGGCCCGTGCGCGACGCGTCTCCGGACACGACTATCGGCTTACTTCTGTCATAATAAGCTAGTACTGGTGCTTTTGTCAGTAAGGACTTGACATTTTCAAATGCTTTGTTTTGCAGAGGTCCCCAATACCATACCGTGTCATTTTTCAGCAGATCCGTTATCGGACTAATGACAGTAGACAAGTTTTCTATGTACCTGCCCAGATAATTTATTAGACCTACTACTCGTTGTAGTTCTGTCTTATTCGTAGGTGGCTGTAGATTCTGCAGGGCCGCTACTTTTTGCGGACTCGGACTTACGCCCTCGGCACTAATTTTATGTCCAAAATATTCTAATTTTGATTGCCTGAACAGACATTTGTCTCGGTTCAACTTAAGGCCTGCCGTTTCGATGCGCTCTAGCACCGCTTTCAAGCTCTCATCATGTTCCTGCATATCTTTGCCGTATACTAATATGTCGTCAATGATGACGTCAACGTTTTTCAGACCGGTCAAGAGGTCAGTCATTTTTTTCTGGCACACCTCTGGGGCTAAATTCAAGCCCATAGCTACACGTCGGTAAGCAAATCTACCGATTGGCGTTATGAACGGCGTTAGCTTTGCGCTTTTCCGATCTAACGGAAGCTGATAGAAACATTTTGACCCGTCCAATTTACTGAACACGGTCATGCCCGCGAGCTTTGGTGAAATGTCATCTAAATTAGGTAGCATATATAACTCACGTTTGATTGATTCGTTCAACTTTTTATAATCAACGCATATCCTAACGCTGCCGTCAGGTTTCGGCACTGGCACAATTGGCGCACACCAATCTGTAGGTTCTGAAATTTTCTCGATAATTCCATCGCGAAGCATTTGCTCCAATTCCTGTTCTACCTTCGGCAGTAACGGGAAAGGGATGCGCCGCGCTGTTGTGACACTATACGGTACAGCATCATCTCTGAGTTCAATTTTAACTGGGTCACAATTGATTAGACCTGTTTTACCGAAAACACGCTCAGGAATTTCATCAATTCTGCGTACTAATTTCAGTGCAGATGAGGCTCCTCTACTCAATAAATTACATTGATCATTGCCTTTGACAACAAATATTCTGATAAGAAATTTCTGATTATTTCTGTATGTTTCTGCAATGAAATAGCCCAAACAATTTACGTTTCCCCCAGGACTTTTCAAAATGGACAAATTTCTATTTAGTGGTGGAATTTGCTTCAAGTTTTTGTAGCAGCCTTCAGATATGATTGTAACGTCTGCCCCCGTGTCAATCTTAAAAGAAACAGTAGACTTACATATTGACAGATTTACAATCCAAGGATTTTCACTATTTTTATCACAATCAACTGATCCTAAATATGTAGCACTTTCACCTCCGGAATTATTGGTGGTAAAGGTATCAGCATTTTGAGAAATTTCATGCACTTGCTTGGTTTTGCAACATACAGCAAAATGATTTAATTTGTGACACTTTTTACACTCTTGACCCATGGCTGGACACTGTTTCTGTGGTCCATGGCGTCTGTTGCATCTCGAGCACTGCTGCTGGGGTTGATTCCTAGGTCTCTGTTGTTTCTTCGGTCCCGGTTTGATTTGGAAGTGAGACGTCTGTCTAGGTCTCGCTGTTGCTCCCCGTACTTCGCTGACAGATGTGTGTTCTGACTGGTCTCGAACCTGAGATTTGACGAGTTCTGACGATCGAGCCATAGTCGTGGCATTCTCGAGGGTAAGGTCGTCTTTGAGCTGCATTTTTTCAGAAAGCTCTTTGTCTAAGATACCTATCACGATGGCATCTCTTATTCTGTCATTTTTGAAGTTCCGAAGTCGCAGTTTTCTGAAATTTCGTACAGACTTCTTATAAACTGTTCAGCAGTTTCACCCACCTTTTGTTTCCTCTGGTTAAATTTAGCTCTTTCATGGATAATGTTCCTTTTAGGTATGAAATGTTCGTCGAACCTTTCAATCACTATGTCCAAGTTCTTCGATTGCTCCCCATTCAGTCCGAATGACCTCATGATGTTTTCCGCTTCCATGCCCATTGCATATATAAGTGAAGCAACTTGTACCTCTCCAGATTCTTTTGTCAACTTTGTTGCAAGTCTGTACCTCAAAAATCTGTTTTTCCATTCTTCCCATTTGTTCGGCGAACAAAAGTCAAACTCCGCTGGTGGCTGGAATTTTGATGCCATTTTTTCTCTTTTTTCCTGTTATCACTTTGGACTAATTAGCGTTCATTAATTCCCTTTGGAATATTTCAATGTTCATTTTTTCCCTTTGGAAAAATATCCACTTCTAACACCATGTTTTGATATTGTTCGACAAGCCGGAGTGGGTTACATGATTTTATTAAGGCATAACTGAAACTGATAATATATTTACAAGCATACAATATATTTAACATAAACAATGAGATACGCCTTAGTGGGAGGAGCTTAACCAATGGAACAGTCATAGGATTAAACTGTTTCTCCAAACACTGTGGAAAATCGTTTCACTGACGTATCCAAGGCGGTTCTTCTGTCGCGGTTGATTTTTGTTATGGTTTGTATTTGAGTGTGTGCATCGCTTATATTTTTGTTTGGGATAGCCAATTCGCCATTTTGTGGGAAAGTGACTGTCCATTTGGCTTTCCGCTATTAGTGTTTCCAATAGGGCCTGGTTATTTCACGTTTGTGTTTCTTTCCCTTTGGTGTATCTGATGGGAGCTTTGGGTTAATTGTATCGATTCCTGACCATTGGCCTCACTTCTATTTAGCTTCAGGTGTCTTGGCATTGGTTTTACTCTAGGTCAGGACGAGAAAGTGAGGTTGGCTCTTTCGCGCATCTCCCTCAGAATAATCAAAATTTCAGCGCATGTCATCTTAATCATATACACACAGTCACCTCGAGCGCACATATAATTTTTCACGGTGCTGACTGGTGAAACCTATATGGAAACAGAAGAGAAACAATCAAGGCTTTACGACTCTTGAAGCGTACACTTTAACCTTTAACCTGCTGAATATTCAATTAAGCCACACTCATTTCTGACTTTGAACCAATCAGATTACTTGATGCAGCTTATTTCTACATATTCATAAACTGAATGTCAAACTGTGTAGATCCTGATCAGATGGCTTCTTCAGAAGCCATCTGATCTGGATCTACACTGTTTGCAAAGATAGGGCTTGTCGCCTACAGCAGGGTAAAGGTTAAGTGGACCTAAACAGTCAAAGTACGGAAACACTGGAGGTCCCATTCATATACGAGTAAAAGGCCCCATTCATGTTTTTTTTCTGCAACAACTGACGTCTTAGACTCGAACAGCGATTGTTCTATTATCTCGCGATCGTACTATCCCTCAAAGGATAGTCTGGACGCCCGACGACCTAGTGATAGCACTGCCCACCTCTGCTTTGCACCTGGGCTCAAAGAGCCGATCATGGACTCAATATGTGTGCTCATAGAAAGCAAGGGGCGCTACACATCAAATTCGCCACCTTCATACCTTGGGTCATGTAATTACACCACAAATGCCAAGAAAAATTAAGTTAAACGTGCATCTACAATACAGTTTTTTAATAACAATACACCACAATATAACCCCAGTCCCGGAGGACTCTATACATTTTCAAGCATATACTGTTATTGCGCATGCGCTGGCAAGACAAACAGGTGATCCATGCATGCGACAATAACCGCGCAGCAGAACGCCGCTTGACTGAGCAAAAGATATTTACAAACATTGCTTGAAGCCAGAATACTTGAAATTTATGCTCCCTCATTAAGCACTACTGAAATCAATCCCATACTCACTTTAACTGAGCACACAATATAATCGAATTCATGCTCATCGCATCAGCACAATCAAGAGGCAATTGATCAGACTGCACCTTTGCACTTTCTAATCATACTTCAGGTACAGAACACAGCTCAGTTTCAGACTTCTCCGGGGAAAAGCTCATAAATACATGTGACTGTTCATCAATTCTAGCTCAAGCTCTTAAACACCTCTCACTGTTCAAAAATTCAAACTTAAGCCCATGCACACCTCTCACTGTTCATAAATACATTAAATTCGGCAAAACATAGAAATCGAAAACAGAAAGATATTTACCGCACGCTACCTACCACAATTCTATCATTGAACCGGCCAACACTGTTTGCATAAAAATGCTCAAATCATACTACTTTAAAAAGTTGTATTTGGTAGCCGTAACGTTAGGACCGACTAGAAACTACGTAGTATGACCCATATCCTTTCTTATGAATGTTTTCATTGCTCTTAAAGGAACTCATTTTTGATTTTTATTTGCCTTCACTGCAGCTGGTGTTGTGCCGTGTGGCGGCCGTAAAACGTGTCCCCGTACATCAACCATAGTGCAGTTTATATTTTACATTTGGTCCTTTGAGATCAGCGTGAATATTCTGAGAAATCAGAAATAAATTATTGGTTTAGACTCATATTCTAGACATGTTTTTAATTGTTTGGATCCCATTTTGATTTATTTCAGTCACTTGTGTCTTTTGGTTTTGGATGGCCATATGGCCATTTTGTGGGAAAGTAACTGTCCTTATGGCCTTCCTTTGTTTAGGTTTCCATTATGGTCTGGCCGCTTAATGTTTGTATTTCTTTCCCTTTGGTGTCTTTTATGGGTGGAGTAAGTTAATTGTATCAATTCCTGATCGTTTTTTTACTTCTACTTTGAATCGACTGCCAATTCGAAATTCGCAAAATTGCAGTATGTTTCCTCTGGCTTTCGTTGTCGGATCATTACAGGGTCACTGATGAGGCTTTATTAGCCGAAACTACGTCGTATGACCCATATCCTTTCTTATGAATGTTTTCATTGCTCTTAAAGCAACTCATTTTTGATTTTCATTTGCAACGCCGATGACGTCATTCACGTCGCTTAGACCGTTCAACGCGTGCCGGCCAAATACCCAAACTTGTCAATCTACATATTAAATTATTCTTAATGCGATGGGGTGCAATAATCAAAGCACTGAGAGTACTGGCGGGTCGATTGTCTCTGAGTGTAGGTTGGGAAAATAGTCCTGAACTGAGAATCGAATTGTTAATTTAACCATTAAATTCCAGCATTTTAAGCAAGCACAGTAGCCCTGATCAGACAGATCTGTGGCGTCTGATTAGGTATACACTGTTTGCCATTGCCCAAGAGCACGAGCACAGTCCAGAAGTTACCTTTTACGCAGAGCTCTGACGTCTTAAGGAGGCGACTATCGACGCTATAAACTAGATTTTGTTCAGGGTCGGCGGCAGTCAGATGGTCAGTGATAGACAGTGGACAATAGCAAGCTTTATAACGTAGACTGTGGGACTTGTTAAAAGGCTTCATTTAATATAAGATAAGGATTCAGTATTATTTTTGTCTGAAACAATTATGGTAGCATTTTCCGTCAAAGTTTTTTCCAAATTATTTACTTGTCATTTGATAATGTGTTTAATTATTACCTTTCTGTATACACGTATATTCAACTTCATCTTTCTGAGTTTACAATATTTCATTGTTAATGCTTAACCTCATATGCAACACAATATGTGCTGGAAAAGTTATTACATGTATAGAATTTTATAAAGCTGCAAACAGTGTTTCTGCCCTGAGACATAGAATGTTTGGTCATATTGGAAAACGCTGGTGCCAATTTTGAGGGACTTTATTGCCCGATGTTGAGATGAAATGACATCTCAAACCCGCCGCCCAATGAAACCAATAGGTTTATGTACATGGAAGATCGGACGCTCTCCACTTTGCCTGGACAGGCATAGACCTTACAAGCAATTTACCTGTACTCATGTGCGGTCGGTTTCAGTTCTGCGTGGAAGCACCATGGAGCCAATCTATTTCTTCAAGCCCCGATGGGCGGGGGACCAAACAGAGGTTATGACCTATGTAGTAAATGAGGCCGTGCTTTTCTTCTTTTCAAGCAGCACACCCTATGTTTTGGCATATAAATCAGATTTGGGATATATGAACAATAGAAGTGGAGGTAATGATCAGGAATCGATACAATTAACCCACAGCTCCCATCAGAGACACCAAAGGGAAAGAAACACACACATGAAACAACAGACCCTAATGGAAGCATCAATAGCGGAAAGCCAAAAGGACAGTCACTTTCCCACAAAATGGCCCATCGGCTATCCAAAATGAAATACCACAAGCGACACAAACACCCAAAGACAAACTATAACAAAAATAAACCGCGACAGAAGAATCGCCTTGGAACGGTCAGCGTAAACGAATTCCACTTGGGGGCGTAAATCGATTTTTACGTGGCCACAGTCCTCGCCCTTAACTTCGTGGCGAGTTTAGGACAAATAACTTGTACAGTCCGCATGAAGGCCTCCTAACTCATCAGTGCAACATCTCCGTGAACACAAAAATCAAACAACAACAGAGATGAAACAACGGTGAGGTCTCGACAGCAAGAAACCACTAAAATGCTGGAGCAAAAGAAAACCAACAGTTAGACTCCGATGGGCCCGACCAGAGACACAGCATCAGGAAAGACTGCATTATGTCACGCGGACATCAGATCTTAACCCTTGACCTGCTGAAATTAAATATGCCACACCCACCACTGATTATCAACCAATCAGAGATGTCTTGATGCATATCATTGCAACAAATTCATAAACTGAATGACGAACAATGATGATCCTGATCAGATGGCTTCTATAGAAGCCATCTGATCTGGATCTACGTTGTTTGAAAGCTAAGAATTGTGTGATATATGCTTTTATATCTGAAGAGATTGCTCGTTAGAACCCTGGATTGTACGGTTCCAACAAGGACCCACAAACTCTGTTTTGGTATTTCGTAATAAAAAGTACATTTATGCCCTTGTAAACATCATACTAATATTTAAGGTGTACACGGACTTATTCACAGGACCATCAAGAAAACACGCCTATTTGATTATGAATAACAAACGGAGCATGACAAAAACTTCGCCCTGCTGAGCATACGGACCTTTCATTGAAGCCTCTACGATAATTCCATACATGTTTATGTTATCTTTGTAGTTGACGTCTTTGATAGTAAAATGGGAATAATTTTTCTGTCCGATTACCAAAACACGCCTATACAAATACAGTTTGAACTTTACCGCCGAAGTAAATGAAATTTTAAGATGAAAATTTATGATATTTTTCTTATTTCTGCTCAAAATATAGATTGTGGGTGCTCGTTAGAACCGCCTCGTCGAGGCGGTTCTAACGACCACCCACAATATTTATTTGATCAGAAATAAGAAAAATAATGTTTGCCCCTGTAAACTCCTGTTTTTCTATATAAAAGTGGGGTTCAAGGAAGTCAAAATCATATAGGCGTGTTTTCATGATGTTTCAGAAAGAGATTATATCTCTTATTTTTGTTGTTGTGGTTAAGGGTATTGACGAACCGAGTCTTAAATTCTACCAGTTTACTGGCATTTGCGTTTAACAAATGTTCAGACCAACCTCTGTATGCTCTCTGTCATCGCCTTTTTGGGCCATTGTTTGTTAATCGATCCAAAAATATTAAACACTTCAGCTCTTCAGTGCTGATGTCCACGTGACTATCAATGATTTGTATGAACAACCAGAAAACAATTATTTATGAAAATAGCAGGGCCATTGTGACGTCAGAGTTCTGTGTAAAAGAAAGGTTTTTGCATAAAATTGACTCGGCGCATGTGCTTAGCAAAAAGTTTAGACCTAGATCAGACGCCACATAACACAGTGTCTGATCAGGGTCTTCACTGTTTTGGTATTATAGTGCAGAAATCATCACGTTAACGTGAAATTAACCGCCCCTCCCCACGTAAACCCCATTTTATGTACAGAAGACTTGGGTTTACTGGTTCATTTCTTTCCATATGCTTTGCTCCAAAACATAGGTTGTGGGTGCTCGTTAGAACCCAAGCACCGACAAACTATGTTTAATGTATAACATCACGTGAACAAGTCCGTGAAATGAAGTCCCCCCTATACCCCACTTTATATAGAGACAACTGGGGTTTACGGGGGTATACATAATGTTTCTTATTCTTGCTCCAAGACATAGGTTGTGGGTACTCGTTAGAACCGCCTCAATGAGGCGGTTCGAACGAGAACACACAATCTATGTTTGCCGTATTTATAAGAAAAATATCACGGATTTTCAACAGCAAAAATGGCCATTTTGGAGATGTGTTAAAATGCACAAATTCGCACGGGTGTATTATCGTAATGAATACGAATACTATCACAGATTTTCATCAGAAAACCAGTGCTTCAGCTGAAGTGCACGACCCGCCGGATGCTTTTAGCTTTATGAGTGTTACCATATATGGGTATGGCGGCCATTTTGGTCATGTGACCTGGACCTAAAACGGTTCCCCCAATAAATGCGCCTTATCGTAAGGAGCAAAAATATATCTTATACTTTAGTACTGTATTCTGAATCGTTTGCAGGATAAAATGCATTCTCACTTTTCCAATACAAAAGCATATGTGTCAAAGTTTGACCTAGGCAAAAGGAAGGTCAGGGTCAAAACAGGGTCACCATTTTAGCAATTTATGATGGGCCTACGTCCCAGATGCTATTTATCAAGTTTCGTGGAAATCTGCCCAGTGGTTCTGGAGTAGACTATTTTTGAAGGGTTTTTACCATATATGGCTTGGCGGCCATTTTTGTCATGTGACCTGGACCCAATGAGCAAATTTTGGTTTCCCCCATCCCATAGAGGCTCCATATGAAATTTGACTTCAATCGGCCCAACGGTTTCCGAGTAGAAGCAGTTCGAAAATTTTCACATTTTTTCGCCTCGGCGAGGCTATACTAAATGGAATGTAATATTTCGCAAGTTCATTGGTTAGATCTCATTGATATCTATCAGTATGCCAAAACTTGTTTAAATATTCCAAGCGGTTAAGTCACTATCACCGATTTTCACAAACGAGTTACGGACGGACAGACAGACTGACAGAATGACACGGTGATTTTAGGGCACTCTTAGAAAATCAACCGACTTCAGTCGGTCGCTTTTTCTGCGGGTCGTGCAATTAACCATTTTGGAGAGATGTAAGAATGCCTTATGTTTCATGGATGTATCATCGTATTGTTAGATAAAACAGTTTCACAGTCCCAGTTCAAGACCAGGGGCCAGTTGTTCTAAACTAACGACGTCGTTAGTTAACGTATCGTTAAAACTTTGATCATTTATTATGGCAAATATGCTGATATTTTTGCTGAAAAAAAAATGTGAGCAGCTTTTGCAAATGCAAAAGCTGCTCACATTTTTTCAGCAAAAATACCAAAACTTTAAATATTACACTTGCTAGAACAGTTAACAATATGACCCCTAACGAGCTCGTTAAGCTAACGATGCTTTGAACAACTGGCCCCTGTTGGTTTTCAGGGGACCCACCAGTGCTGTGAATGTTTTGGTTTACATTACGATAACACATCCGTGTGACATAGTGCATTTTTCATATCTCCAAAATGACTATTTTTCTGATGAAAATCCGTGATATTTCTCTTACAAATACTGCAAACATAGGTTGTGGGTGCTCGTTAGAACCGCCTCAATGAGGCGGTTCTAACGAGTACCCACAACCTATGTCTTGGAGCAGACATAAGAAAAATAGTATATACCCCCGTAAACCCCAGTTTTCTCTATACAAAGTGGGGTGTAAGGGGGTGTTCGTTTCACGGACTTGTTCACGTGATGAGTTGACGGCTTCAGGGAATGTGTTGCTGGCCGTTAAAAGTCTCCCTGCCCTTCATATAACGATAACACAACCCTGCGACATTTTACTTCTTGAAAATGGCTACTTTTCTGATAAAAAAACCGTGATATTTTTTTTCTTTTTTAAACTGCAGATATAGGCTGTGGGTGCTCGGTACAACGGCTTTATTGAGGCGGTTCTAACGAGTGCCCGCGACCTATGCCTTGGGGCAGAAATAAGAAAAGAATGTATTACCCAGTAAACCCCAGTTTTCTGTATTCGTATAAAGTGGAGTTTAGGGGGTGTTCATTTCCTGGACTTGTTCACGTGATGAGCATAGTGTAGTTTATATTGTCTTGTCTCTTTTTATGATTGATTCCATTGTGGAATTTTGAAAATATCTGAAGGTTACTGACGAGGCCTAATTGGCCAAAACTAGGTAGATCTAATCTGACCCGGATAAACCCCAACAGGCACACGTCGCTAGGGCAACGTCAAATCAACATCTGTGCAACGTCATGACGTTACACCAACGTAGATTTGACGTTGCATAAACGTCATGACGGTGTACCGACGTTGATTGGATGTCACAATTACGTCATGTACTTGATGGGTCTTGAGCGCCCCATACTTTATTAATTCAACGGTGTATGCCTTACAGTCGAAGGATAACCTTTTATAGAACATATTCGATATTGTAATGACAATGAACGTAAGATTTCTGTTCTGTGATAGGTCCTGGCACTCTAATCTACAATCTATATACATGCAGTTTACAAGGAGACATACAAGATAGACAATGCCAAATTCTATGATTTGAGCCCCGCCAAGCGAATTTGTGTTTTCGAGCACACCGTCATGACAAATTTTAACTGCGCATGCCCAGCCATTCAGAGGGGCCAGGGATATGGCTTTCTGTATGAAGGTTCATCTTGATTCACTGCTTGTATGAGCGAGAGGCGAAGGTTCTGGCGAGACTGCGCGGATGCGCAGGCTCGCCTGAACCTTCGCTGCTCGCATAGGCGATAAGTACCAAAATCGCTTGACGGGGCCCATTTGATGCTGAAGCTACGATCTAGCAAGTACACTCAATCTAAGTTTGTAGCTAAATAGAGGACCTTACATGAGTGCCCATGTATTATTGAATGCCGAGCATTTTATCCCTTCTCCTCAACTCGTTTAATAAATTCAATAATACATGGAGGCGAATGCAAGATTCTATTTATCATATGACATTTTAAACGCATTTACTTCACAATTTTTGTACGAAAATTTCAATATTCCGCCATTAGTAAACGTGACGTCGTATATGCTAAGTTGCATATCTAATCCACTAGTGGATTAGCGAATTCATTTCATGACGTTATTACATTCTCAGACGCGACGTCAAATGATAAAATAAAGAACACACACACACACACACACACACACACACACACACACACACACACACACACACACACACACAATATATATATATATATATATATATATATATATATATATATATATATATATATATATATATATATATATATATATATATATATATATATATATATATATATATATATATATATAAACCATTCATCTCGTTTGATACCCAACTTTAAAATAAACAAGAGCTCCGCAAGCGGGGCATTATATACGCCCGTGACATATAGTAAGTTCTGACTGTTTTACAAGTTTGGGTTTGTGGAATGTAACCAAGGAACAATATGTGCTTCACGTATTCATACCTGGCACTATTAATAACCATCAATAACTCAAACTACCTGTCTCCAACAAATAACACACACACACACACATACACACACACACACACACACACACACACACACACACACACACAGCACCTATATAATTGGGCCCCGTCAATCGATTTTGGTACTTATCGCCTATGCGAGCAGCGAAGGTTCAGGCGAGCCTGCGCATCCGCGCAGTCTCGCCAGAACCTTCGCTGCTCGCTCATACAAGCAGTGAATCAAGAGGAACCTTCAGACCGAAAGCCATATCCCTGGCACTTCTGAATGGCTGGGCATGCGCAGTTAAAATTTGTCATGACGGAATGCTCGAAGACACAAATTCGCTTGGCGGGGCTCATATATCAAGTTTCGGCTCAGTTTCATCAGATGTAAAACGTAGAAGGAGATATCCGGAAAAGAAATTTTTAGAACAATCTATGGACTGGGCATTAAACTGGTAATATTTGGTGGACCATAACCTCGAAATAATATCGGCATATTTCTAGCAATAAGTGTGGACTGATACCTCGAAATAATCAGCGCTGCCCCACATCATAGTCTAACTATACGTAAACGTTCAGCTTCATCAGCTGTATAATATAGGAGGAGTTAAACGAAATATTAATATAATCCTTGAAAGGGGCATAACTCTGGTAATATTTGGCGGACCGTAACCTCAAAATAATATGTGCTGTTTCATATTTGGGTCTTACTGTATGTAAAGTTTCAGCTTCATCGGGTGTAAAATGTAGGAGTCAAGTTATCCGAAAACAAAATGCTCACAGAATTTTACAAAGGGGCATAACTGTATTGTTATTTGGTGAATCGTAACCTCGAAACAATATGCGCTGCCCAACACCATTTTCTAAATATATATGAAGTTTAAGGTTCATAATATTTAAAATGTAGGAGTAATCCGGAAACGAAAAGTTTACAAAAACAATCAAAGGGGCATAACTCTATTATTATTTGGTAGACCATAACCGTCAAACAGTAGGCGCTGCCCCACATCATGGTTTGACTATGTATGAAGATTCAGCGTGATCGGATGTTAACTATTGGAGGCCTTATCCGGACACGAAAAGTTTACAGACGGACGAACAGACGGACGGAAGGACGCCGGGGGACATAACACAATACGTCCCGTTTTTCAAACGGGTGTATAAAAGTGGGGTCGAAGCGACTGTTGGGCCGAGGTGTCTAGGGGCCGACGTGACTGTGAACCGATGTGAGTGGGGGTAATCTTGTTTATGACCTTACCAGGTCAAGAAATAGATATTATCTTGGGTTCAGCAAGACCTTTGGCTAGGTGAATCGCATGGAGCTCCGCAAGCTACAGGTTCATGGATTAACCATATTTTCTGATTAGTAGAAGTCAGACCGTTGAACTTGAAGGTGAGTACTCAGATGAGGTTCCAGTTACTTCAGGTTTATTGCAAGGATCAGTTCTAGACACATTGTTACTGTTATTATACCCAAACGACCTGCCCGAGAATTTGTGGTCCCAGGTTTGCCTATTTGCTGATGACACTGCGGTGTACCTGACCATAACTCACCCTGATTACTTAGCCATCCTTCAGAGGGACTTAGACCGTCCAATCATGCAATTCAAACATAGAAGTTCAAGTTATGCACATAAGCTTGGCAAGAACACCAACCATTACAGCATATATAATGCATAATCTTGTCCTTCCTCAAAATTGTTTCATTTGCCAGATACCCAGGTTTCGTTCTATCCACCAACATGAACGTCAACATACATATCGATAAATTCTCTTCATCTACTAATAAGTCCTTAAGTTTATTTATCTAATATCAGAACAAAAACAGCGTTCGGGAAGCAACATGTAAGACAATAGCCCGTCAGCATTTGAATACGTCTCCACAGTACGGAGCCCATGCTCACAGTCCTATGTCCATTAACTCGAAATGAAAGCCTTCCACTGGACTCTAAACAATTATTTTACCTACGACATGATCCTTACAGCCGAGACTGTCAGCTGAATGCCTCATTAGGTTATACAAAAGTTTGTTTGTTTTGATTTGTTTGATTTGATGTTTAACGTCCCCGTCAACACTATATAAGTAATTTTGGAACATTTTCATTTTTGGGTGGAAAAATTTCAGTGTATCTGAATAGGCATGTTTTCGTGATGCAAACAAACGAACAAATAATGGCCGCAGTCATAATTTGAAATAACTGGAGGAGTATAGTATGCATACAACAGGACTTTCATTGAATAAACTCTCTTTCACAAAAGATATATACACCTCTAAAACATTAAATAACTTTTGTTCTAGCTGTAACTACCACAAGAACGAGGTAGAAACTAGAGCTGTCAGTGAAACTGACTAGGGCCCCGGCAGCGCTATCAGAGGAGTAGGAAAATGTGTGGACGGACAGACGGACAGACAGACAGACAGACGGACGGACAGAGTGATTACTATAGGGCACCCACACTTTCAGTGCGGGGCCCTAACTATTTGAGCTCATTGAAAAAGAAACTTTATTTCGTAGAAAGTTCCTTTTGTTGATTAGACCAACAGGGGACAGACATTGTTTGTACAATAGTTTCTAAGTATTTTCAGTAATGAAACAAAGCGAAAGCAATGACAAAGAATTCTCAAAAGGAAATATGGCCCTCTTGTAGATTTAACATCTCCATCTGTTGCATGCAAAAACAGATCGATTTACGATCAGTACTAGCATTAGAATCGACCCCTGACTGTATGATGAAACGTTGTCAAAATGTTGTCAGTAGTTTCCAAAGTGGCAATTTTGTGATGCAAATGGCCGTACTGTTAATTATGCATGTTTTCAAGTTGCCGTACTTAAAAAGCCAAGCTGCCGCACTTCTTTGTATTTTGTTTGTTGAAGGAAACTTGAAGAATAAAGCGTACCTTTCTATTAAAACTTATACACAACTACCTTTCGAACCATCTGAATGTTCTGACATTGAAAAAAGAAGACCAGTGGATTTTAATCAAAGCAAAAACGAGTATTTACCACAAACATGTGCTTTGCTCTTGGTACCAGCTGTCAAGATTTCAGTCTGTTTAGCGATTTCTAGTGAGTTATTATCAGACCCGTGGAAGCAGACAAGAGCTAGATATCTCTCTTTTGCTTTGAAAGGCACAGTCCTGTAGAAACCCGTAAAAAGCTTTTTACCTACCCTACTGTGTGCCATGCTTGCGATAAATATTGATTTGATTTCACTGGTACTTTCAGTAACAAGTTCCGGAGTCGATGCTACACGGTGAATCTGCACATTCAGACAAAACTATATACTTATAATTTTATACTTTACAATTGATTCAGGCTACTCAGACTTACTTCCGCTATTGATGTTTCCTTTAGGGTCTGTTGTTTCATGTTTGTGTTTCTTTCCCTTTGGTGTGGGTTAATTGTATCGATTCCTGATCATTGCCTTCACTTCTTTGATGAAAGTCTGTCTCCCTAAAACGTTTACATTTTAACCTTTAACCAACGATTTGGCGCCATTTAAGGACTACCATTATGATCATAAGTATTTGGACACACAGCTAGCCCTAAACAAGATTAGACCAGTGTCTACAATGTTTGCAATTCCGGCTGCTTGCAGGATCGTGAAAGAAATTCGTTAAAATTTTAGAAGAATTACAGTTTTCAAGGTATCTCTTTGTTCGGGATTTTTACGGTAACTGTTTCAAAGAGATGGAATTACAAAGAGATGGAATACATGTATATTGCTTGTCATATGACGTCGCGTCTGAGAGTGTAATAATGCCGTGTAAAAAATCCCGTAATCCACTAGTGGATTAAATATGCAAATTAGTTAGATACGCCCCGTAACGTTACAGGTACGGTGTCCTTAACGGCGTCGCGTTTACTAATAACGGAATATTGACATTTTTGTAAGCAAATCGTGAATAAAATGCGTTTTAAATGGTCATGTATTCGTGCACTGTTTTAAATTTATTAAGCTCGTTGAGGAAAAGGGATCAATATATAATTATACATGAACACTCATGTAAGGTCCTCTTTTTAAATATTACTTCAAAAAGAATAGCTTTGAGAATCCCACTTTATACGGAAAAGTGTTTTTTATAAATGTTTACATTATTATTTTTCCAGAAGTCCATAGGTTGTTGGTTTATTAGATTGAATTGAGGTTTAACGTCCCCGACAACACTCAATTTTTGTGAGACTCGGCACTGAGATGAAATGACATCTCAAAACCTGCCACCCACTTATACATGCACCGGACGGTCCGACTCGCACCTCTTTGCCTGGGCAGGCTTTTTCCTTCTAAGGCCCACAAAATAGCTGTGTTTCCGCTAACATGCCAGAAAAAATACGGTCGGTACGTCGATTAAACGTTTTATTTACCACTGTCATTTTTCTCATGCATACGTTTCATTTGTTTATACCCATATTTTGCTTGTAGATAGTTGTTGATACTGTATGATTAATGGAGGGTCTCGTGGAAGAGTGGTCTAACTAAACAAGCAACCCTCTCTAAATACAAAATGCGTTAGACTATTGAATTAAGATTAAGGAACTTACTAATTACTCACTCACTCAATTCGTTTTCATTAAATATTTCGCTAAACTGCTGTACGCTCAATTAATGGGTTTGTTGGTGTCGGTATTATAATTGTTGTTAAGTATTTCTTTTTTTATTTTCAGCCCGCGATGTTAAATACTTTCATAACAAACAAACATACAACAGTATATATTTAGCACAATAAATGCCATTTATAATCCTGTTTGCGTTATTTACAACATTTTACAACACGTTAAAGTCACTTTTGTAAGTGTCATTTCATCTCAATGTCGGGTAAAAATCCCACAAAATTGGAAGCAACGTCTCCAAAATGACCTTTACAGTGTTGACGGGGACGTTAAACCTCAAATCAACCAACCAACCACTTTTGTAAGTCTAATAACAAAACGGCTTTCCATACAAACAACATTTAAATGCCAATTCGCAATGCGCAACGGATGTCCATACAGTGGTTTTGATTTACCTATTGTTTAAGCATTTAATATGCAAAGAAATGGCATTTTATCGAGATAGGCAAAATGGGGCTACAGCCTATCAGAGATATCATCTGTCTGCGATCAGATAATCATTTGTCACCTTTCAAGTCGATACAGAATTAAAGCAACATCTTTTTAACAGATATATTTTAAGACAAAAGTTTATGCTGACGCGGTTTCGACGGTGAACACTCTCTCTCTCTCTCTCTCGACAAAACAGTGCGGATTATATTTTCTGGTCTTTTGGGATCATTGAGTTCATTTTAAATGATTTTGAAATTAGAGTTCTGCTTAAGCCGGCGCTAGTGGGCGTGACCGGTGTTGCACTTTTCAGTACTGGTCGTGAACAGACTCAATAAAACCGAGTCTGCTATTTTCGTTTATTTGGTGTATTCTTTGCTTCCAAAGCATCTAACATCAGAACTTATTCAAGGGGGTCGAATGTTTACGCAATGTTCTCTCTCTCTCTCTCTCTCTCTCTCTCTCTCTCTCTCTCTCTCTCTCTCTCTCTCCAATCCCATTGTATTTTGTTCAATAAAATAAAATAAATATGGTAATTTAGTAAGATTTGCTTCATTTATCTTGCAAATGTATGCTGTGTGTACTCATTAGAATCGCCTCGATGAGACGATTCTAATGAGTACACACAGGGTACATTTCTACTAGAGAACACCGAAAAGATATCCACAATTATCACCATTATGCCTCCTGGTATGGCACTAATAGTATCCCTCTGTAGCTCGAACTACCGCTATCTCGAACAAATTTTCATGGTCCCAAAGTGGTTCGAGCCATCGAAGTTCTACTGAATATCGAACCACAGCGGTTCGACCACAGCGATGAGAGACCAGGCTCGAACCACAGCGGTGAGAGACCTAATGATAAAGAGTCAGCGCTCTTAACCACTCGGCCACGGAGGCCCGTTAGAAAATAATGTTTAACCCGCCAGACACGGATGTTTTGGGAAACAACGGCACCAACCAGTCTGTACATCCATAGACAGTTTGTTCAGTGAAGACATCTTGATCACAAAAAAAAGAATGCGCAGGTTTCGGTCGTTTTTCTTATACGTTTATCGGTCGGTGCACATAAAAAGTGAAAAATAATACTTGTTCGACACAGAACGTTTGAGATCCGCCTTCATACAAACTATTTTACATAAGGCAAAGCTTTAGGGGACTAGTGGATAAGAGCGCTGACTCTTAATCATTAGGTCTGTCACGGCTGTAGGTTCGAGCCTGGCTCGGGTCACATGTGAGACGCCAAGTTCTGCAACTGAAAGTCATGCGGTTTTTCTCCGGGTACTCCGGTTTTCGCCCACCTCTGATTAACGATCGGCTCGATATGAGTAAAATAATCTTGAAAGGGCCGTAAAACCAAAATCAAAAAACAAAGTTATAAAGCGCAAGTATCTCTTCAGTCCTAAAGTCCACGTGACTAAAACTGATTTGTAGAAAATCCAGGTAACGGTTATGTATTAACCATGTTTGCATTATTTGCTGGCTCCCAGCTTGCACATTGTCAATATTGGAAAAAACATGTAACCAGACCCCCCCCCCCCCCTTGACCTTTTAAGGTCAGGGGGGGGGGGGGGGTGGTCTGGTTACATGTTTTTCCAACGCCGATAACCTTCAGACTAGGAACCAGCAGATAATGCAAATAAGGTGAATAGAAAACAGCCGTGTTTTTCTTATCACTTTGAGGACAGTGTGTTGCTATGTCTCTAAAATCTGGACTGGAACCATGTGTCGGGCTTGGCAAACAGTGTAGACCCAGATCCAACGCCATAGAATGCGGCGTCTGATTTGGGTTTACAATGTTTGCTTACAGTACAGCAAAGTAAGGGGTAAAGAAAATATTAACAGTCTTAGTAACCGTTCCTTTTTCCAACCTACACTTAAAGACCATCGAGTTACAAGTACTCTCAGCATCGCGCAAACAGGCCTATATAATTTTGACCCCCTTGAACCCCAATTTTATAAAGTTTAACATGGGTTATAGGGGTAAACCATATTTTCCTTATTTCTATTCTAAAATATTGATTGTGGGTACTCTTTAGACTGCCTCGTTGAGTTTAAAGTTAAAAAAAGAGTTCCTTTAAGAGCAATGAAAACATTCATGAGAAAGAAGATGGTGAAACTACTTTCTCATGAATGTTTTCATTGCTCTTAAAGGAACTCTTTTTTTATTTTTATTTGCCTTCACTGCAGCTGGTGTTGTGCCGTGTGGCGGCCGTAAATCGTCTCCCCGCACATCAACCATAGTGCAGTTTATATTTTACTTTTGGTCCTTTGAGATCAGCGTGAATATTCTGAGAAATGGGAAATAAACTAGAGCTGTCAGTGTAACTGACTAGGGCCCCGGCAGCGCTATCAGAGGAGTAGGAAAATTCGTGGACGGACGGACAGACAGACAGACAGACAGACGGACGGACGGACAGAGGGATTACTATAGGGCACCCACACTTTCAGTGCGGGGCCCTAATTATTGGTTTAGACTCATATTCTAGACAGGTCTTTAATTATTTGGACCCCATTTTGATTTATATCAGTCTTTTAATCAACTGCCCATTCGAAATTCGCAAAATTACAGTATGTTTCCTCTGGCTTTCTTTGCTGGATCATTACAGGGTCACTGATGAGGCTTTATTAGCCGAAACTACGTAGTATGGCCCATCTTCTTTCTCATGAATGTTTTCATTGCTCTTAAAGGAACTCTTTTTTGATTTTTATTTGCCTTCACTGCAGCTGGTGTTGTGCCGTGTGGCGGCCGTAAAACGTTTCCCCGTACACCAACCATAGTGCAGTTTATATTTTACTTTTGGTCCTTTGAGATCAGCGTGAATATTCTGAGAAATCGGAAATAAATTATTGGTTTAGACTCATATTCTAGACAGGTCTTTAATTATTTGGACCCCACTTTGATTTATATCAGTCATCATAGTGTAGATTATATTTTCTTGTCCTTTGGGATCATTGATTCCATTGTGGAATTTTGAAAATATCTGAGGGTCACTGATGAGGCCTAATTGGCCGAAACTAGCTAGTCTGGCCCAGAAAACATGTACACTCCATATTTTTGGGTTCTGTGGTGTACTCCTTGCTTCCAAAGGATAACCCTTTTATAGAACATTTTTAATCGACGGCCTATTCGAAATTCGCAAAATTGCAGTATGTTTCCTCTGGCTTTCTTTGCTGGATCATTACAGGGTCACTGATGAGGCTTTATTAGCCGAAACTACGCAGTATGACCCATCTTCTTTCTCATGAATGTTTCCATTGCTCTTAAAGGAACTCTTTTTTGATTTTTATTATTAAAGCCTAATAGGTTCTGACGTAGGTTCTGAAACCGTAACGTACATCATATATATTACGTTACGTGTACCATTAATGTCAAATAGGTAATTCAAGTTACCTTTAATGTGTTAATGAAGATCGTAAATAAATACCCAGTTTTGACAAGAAAACGGAAAGTGACGCTAACATCCGTTACATTAAGTTCGTTAAGTTTAGTATATACTGAACTTATGATGTTGACGCTATGCTAGTGGGGTAAAGTAATTGATTACTGTTCTTTCAATACTTAACCCTTGTTCTGCTGAATATTCATATATGCCACACCCACTACCGTTTATCAACCAATCAGATTGCTTGATACAAATTATTGCAACACATTCACAATCTGAATGGCAAACAATGTAGATCCAGATCAGATGGCTTCGTCAGAAGCCATCTGATCTGGATCTACATTGTTTCAAAGATAAGGCATATCCGGGATTAGCAGGACAAGGGTTAACGTCATACTCAACGTCATTTTAGTGATGCCACTTGGCCTTTTTAACGTAACTGCTGTTATGCATAAGAATTTATTTTTCTGGCTCCCACTTTCACCCCACTGGGTGACCTAATAATGATATCAGTATCTTGTTTATTTTTCTTATAGAAGTTTCCGGTTAAATGAGTCAAAGCTTAATTTCATTTTTGTAAACAACTTGTTTACAAGGAAACGTTCTTTGGAATCTTCCAGAAAGTTCAGGGTTGCATTATATTTAGAAAATTACCTAATCTTGTTCCACAGCCCTCTTGAACGTTCTAGAGAAATCTTAGGGTCTATAAAAGAGCTTGAATTTTCTCTTTGAGTCAGACTTTGGAGTTTGAAGCTTGGGTTTAAAAGAAAATTTATTTCTAAATTCTGTGTTGGATTGTCAAAGTATATTATATTTCATTTCGGACTGTGAATTCTGTGGGATCAAGGAAAATATATCATTCAAGGATATTTCATAACAGACCTAAGTACATTTAATTTGCTTACTTCTACAGGTTAAATATAGTTTGCAAATAAATTTTGTTAATTTTTTCCATAAGACTTGTTTGCTTTTTCTTTCTGCTACGCCTGGTTCGTAACAGAAACGTGGGGGCTCGTCCGGGATAAAAAAATCTTGAGCAATTTAGGACTGACATTTCATTTGTCGGCAAGTAATTGTCATTTCTTATCAAATATATACTTGGCAAAGTAGAAGTAAAACAAAGACCAGGAATCGATACAATTAACTTACTCCACCCATCAAAGACACCAAAGAAACACCAACATGAAGCGATCAGACCATAATGGAAACCTAAACATAGGAAGGCCATAAGGCCGTCTTTACGTCATCTTAAACTAGGTATTCAAGAATTTCATAAGAAGTTTCTTTTGGCCCCTGCAGACAAGGCCTCTAACAACGTCGTCGTTGTGTGACGGCTCCACTATGTTAACACGCTTAAGCAGGAGCTTGGTGGTACTAAGGCCTATGAACTTCAGCCTTTAGCTGAAGAGAGAGCTATATTTGATGAACATATTTGTCATTCAGACACCGAGTTTGCTGTGTGTTACAAAAGGCCAAGACAAGCTTCCTACGCTATACTGATTACCAAAACTTCATAAAAGACCTTACAAAGCACGGTTTATTACAAATTCTAGCTCTTGCACTACCACTGAACTTTCTAAATTATTAACTTCCTGTCTTACTGCTATTAAAACGCATGTGATTAAATATTGTATTAAGTCTTTGAAAGATCAGGAAGAAATCTGTTTTGGTCTATAAAAAATTCGAATGAGGTTTTAAATAAATTGAAATCCAGACGTGTTCGTGCTTCTAATCTGGCTACTTACGATCTTTCCACTTCCTCATAATCTTATAAAAGAAAAGCTTAATGATTTAATTGAATGGACTTTTCACAGAGAAGATTCTCTCTATCTTGCATGTAATGTCAGAAATGCATTTTTCACTTCTAAAGAGAACAAGAATTATACATTTTGATCATGTCAAAAAGTGTGTGATGCCCTTACCTTTCTACTTGACAATATTTATATTAGATTCGGTACTAAGTTATTTAGACAAATTGATGGTATTCAGATGGGTACGAATTGCGCACCTCTTGTGGCTGATCTGTTGTTGTATTGTTATGAAAGAGACTTCATGTTGTCGCTTTCCATTGATAACCAATCTGAAATTATTGACGCTTTTAGCTCCACTTCTAGATATTTAGATGATTTATTAAATATTGATAATACTTATCTCGATGGTTTAATCAGTCAGGTTTACCCACCAGAACTTCAGTTAAATAAAGCAAATTCTTCTGATACCGAGGCCCCTATTTTGGATTTACATCTTTCTATTGTAGATGGGTTTGATTCGTGCAAAATTTATGATAAACGAGATGACTTTGATTTTGACATTGTAATTTTTCCTTTGTTGGATGGTGATGTTCCTCGTGCGCCATCCAATGGCCTTTATATTTCGCAATTTATTCGATTTGCTAGAGTGTGTAGTCATGTATCTGACTTCAACACTCGTAATAAATTATTAGCGGCTAAACTTCTTAATCAGGGTTATCGGTACCATAAACTACGCAAAGCATTTTCAAAATTTTATAGACACCATTCTGATTTAATTTCAAAATTCAATATTGGATTTAAATCTCTTCTGCTACAAGGTCTATCGGAACCCGAATTTTATGGTGACTTAGTATATAAATTCAGAAAAATATATAACCGCAATGACTTCAGCACCCAATTGCGTAAAATCATTCTTCGATATAAAAAGATTGGATACAACATGGATGTTATACGACAGACTGCATGCATGGTAGTTAACCCAATCACGGTTGGCAACTTTGCTTCCCTCTTTAATTGCACGCCGGTGGGTCAGGCCTCAGATTCTATGACGGTTCCAACGTAAATATGTTCTATAAAAGGGTTATCCTTTGGAAGCAAGGAATACACCACAGAAGTGAAAGAAAGTAGGAGTGTACATGTTTTCTGGGCCAGACTAGCTAGTTCGGCCAATTAGGCCTCATCAGTGACCCTCAGATATTTTCAAAATTCCATAATAGAATCAATGATCCAAAAGGACAAGAAAATATAACCTACACTATGATGTAGGGCAGGGAGACGTTTTACCGCCGCCACACATTCCCACACACCAGCTGTAGTGAAGTTAAATATGTTCTATAAAAGGGTTATCCTTTGGAAGCACGGAATACAACACAAAGAAGTGAAAAAAGTAAGAGTGTACATATTTTCTGGGCCAGACTATCTAGTTTCGGCCAATTCGGCCTCATCAGTGACCCTAAACTATTTTCAACATTCCACAATGGAATCAATGATCCCACATGACTAGAAAATATAATCTACACTATGATGTAGGGCAGGGAGCCGTTTTACCGCCTCCAAACATTCCCACACACCAGCTGTAGTGAAGTTAAGTATATTCTATAAAAGGGTTATCCTTTGGAAGCAAGGAATACACCACAGAAGTGAAAAAAAGTAGGAGGGCTTATTGAGAATTAGAGAGATCTAATTCAAGGTAATGTTGGTTGTGCCTGATGCTCTGTCTCTGGTCGAGCCCATCGGAGTCTAACTGTTGGTTTTCTTTTGCTCCAGCATTTCAGTGGTCTTTTGCTGTCGAGTCCTCACCGTTGTCTCACCTCTGTGGTTCTTTGATTATTTGTGTTCACAAGTCTGTGTCGAATGGGAATCTCGGGCAAAATTTATGACGATTTTTGACGACCTTTACCAAATTAAACTTTAGGGCATATGAAATGATTTCAACCAGTTCGTCGCCCTGAGACCCGCGTCTGGGAGAAATAATGACGCCATCAAAAGGCGGCCATTGCGCTATTTAAACACATTCATATTTAATGAAACTGAAAGTATGTAAGCTTGATAAAAGTTATTTTTAACACTTTAAATGTCTTTGTGGGTCCTTATGTGTGATACGAAACTGTTCGTATCATCAACATGTGCACCAAAACGCAATACCGTTCTCGCTTCATAAAACGCCCCGGGCGCTTAAAATTTGATAAAAAGCAGGGGTGCTTAATATACACAAAGCTTCCACCAGATTGTGCATTTAAGTCTGTTAAAATGTAAAAAAAATGCAATTATCTAAACAGCATTGCAATTTTGTTGCTTTAGAATCCAATACCGTATTTGCTCCAAAAACGCCCCGTGCGCTTAACAGATGATAAAAAGAAGCGCTCCATAATATGAAGAAAGCTCCTACCAGAATGCACATTCTAGACTGGGAACTAAGTAAAATGTCACTTGTCATAAGCATTTTGATGTTTACGCATATCAAGTGAGAAACAGTAATCACAGACTCATTGGGATGGTTTG
Source organism: Lucinisca nassula (assembly GCA_963580285.1). Lineage (NCBI taxonomy): Eukaryota > Metazoa > Mollusca > Bivalvia > Lucinida > Lucinidae > Lucinisca > Lucinisca nassula. Next base: position 9,856,899 of record OY757014.1, read on the forward strand.
GTCATAGAATGCAGAAGCCCTGAGATATAGGGGGACACAAACATTCCTTGCATGATAAATTCTAAAGTAGATTAAGGCTACTGATTCAGAAATATTCACTTTTGGTTAAGTAAGTAAATTGTTCTTTAAATGTGGAAAGAGCTATCCTTACATTTTCTTGGGAAACAGGGGCGCTTATAGAAGCAGGGGCGATGCCTGAGATGAATACAGTATGCTATCACAGGTACATTACCACAGTATTGTACGTTGTACTCCAGTCACACAAAACAGTAACATACTATTTTGATTAATGACCGAAGGTTTTGCTATCATTAAGATACATTTCCCTGAAAGGACATAACTTGCCAAACCAAAGGCACGCTAGACTCCTCAAAAGTCGCCGTCATAAAACTCAGCAACAATGTTCTTGCATGCATCTGCTTCAGCCACACAAGAGCAGACGTCAGTGCAAAACAAATTGTTGGACTTGAATTTGCAGCGCGAAGTGTCGCAAGCAGATTTACTGCAACCACATTTTACCAGCTGGAGCAGGGTCTCTAAAGCAGGAGGCAAGGTAGTCACATTAGGGATATAAATGTCACCATCCCGTCTCCAACCATGATTTTCAGGCAATGGTATATTGGGAGTAGGTTCAGTTGCAGATTTCCATATGATGCACTGATATTGGGACCTCTCTACACTTTCCAGGAAAGCAGCTCTAGTTGGTGGTAACTTATTGGATTCGGCCTGTTTTCGACGAAACACCCACCACCTTAACTCAGTGAGATTACTTATTGATGTTCCTGGTTGATACAGCAGACAAACATTTTTCGAGAGCTGTCCTAGTGTCGTCCTCCAATGGGACCTGGCCAAGCTTGTTGAATGAATGCTTCATGAATAGAGGATTCTGCGTTACTGAATGCCTGTCCACATGATATTTTACCTTTGCCTGACATTGACCCAATACTATCTGCACCAAAAAAGGCATGCAATCCAATAAGAGCTCTGCTTTTGAGATCACCAAGGGCATCGCATATAGCTGCTAGCTTTCTTTTCCGTCTCCTCTGGCCACTTCCTGTGACAAAGAGTGTATCCTCTGGTAATTTGTCAAAATGGTTAAGGCACAGAATGAAGACATCTATGTCAGCTGAATAAATATCAATTTTAGACACTCCTTGTCTGGACACGTCGACTGCATGGAGGATTATTTTCGTGTCTGCTTCTTCTTGACTACTGGCGAGGTGCTCATAGTCGACTTTAGTAGCTACGACCTTGTCCCGATACGTTACCACATATGATTTGTCTGTTTCTTTCACATATTCTATCAGATTGACAGAAAGATAAGCTGCCAACTCATCCTTTGTTGTTGAACTTGACAGCAGCACTTTCATAGATACATTCTCAATTCGACTTGAGTCTGCGATATGATATGCAATGCTTTGTTTACTGCCAAGTCTTCTTCCTCGAGTTTATGTCTTGAGTGATCTTTCAACATCGTATCTGTCAAAAATCAAATGCACTTCTTCGTAACAGTTGTAAAATCGTGTTACTTTCTGACAAAAATGATCTGAAAGCTCTTTGCATGTCTTGATGGACTTGGGCTTGTCCAGGCCTTGCCTTATAACCATCGCGTCAACAACTGCAACTCTGCCTGTTTCGCTGGTTACAGTAGGTGCGTCGTTTGACAAAACAGGTTGCACCGCTTGTTTCTCCAGAATAGCCATTAGTTGACTTTTGTCAGAGCAATGATTCATTAATCCATCTGCTGCAAACAACGACCTCGGCACAACTGATAGCTCATAAGTGCCTATAGTTCTCTCAAGGCTTATGTCAGGTCTAGAATTGGCGACAATGAGCATTCTTGGAAACAAATTCCTGTCTTCTTTCAACTCCACAGTTTTGTCGCCAACTTTCGGGTCTATCGGAACCCGAATTTTATGGTGACTTAGTATATAAATTCAGAAAAATATATAACCGCAATGACTTCAGCACCCAATTTCGTAAAATCATTCTTTGATATAAAAAGATTGGGTACAACATGGATATTATACGACAGACTGCATGCATGGTAGTTAACCCAATCACGGTTGGCAACTTTGCTTCCCTCTTTAATTGCACGCCGGTGGGTCAGGTCTCAGATTCTATGACGGCTCCAACGTAAAGGCTTATTGAAAATTAGAGAGATAATGTTGGTTGGTGCCTGATGCTCTGTCTCTGGTCGGGCTCATCAGAGTCTAACTGTTGGTTTTCTTTTGCTCCAGCATTTCAGTGGTTTCTTGCTGTCGAGTCCTCACCGTTGTCTCACCTCTGTGGTTGTTTGATTTTTGTGTTCACGGAGATGTTTTACTGATGAGTTAGGTGGCCTTCATGCGGACTGAACAAATTATTTGTCTAAATCGCGACGGAAGTAAGGGCGAGGATTGTGGCCACGTAAAATCGATTTAAGCCCCCCAGTGGAAATCTTCCACTGACCGTTCCAAGGCGGCTCTTCTGTGGCGATTTATTTATGTTGTTGTTTGTTGCTTGCTGTGTGTATCACTCGTGTCTTTTGGTTTTGGATGGCCATATGGCCATTTTGTGGGAAAGTAACTGTCCTTATGGCCCTCCTTTGTTCAGGTTTCCATTATGGTCTGGTCGCTTATTGTTTGGTTTTCTTTCCCTTTGGTGTCTTTTATGGGTGGAGTAAGTTAATTGTATCAATTCCCGATCTTTGTTTTACTTCTACTTTAAGCTTTGTTTCCTTCAATGAAGCCTTCCATTTTTTAAGTGAAATCTTTTTCATAGGGTCCCAGACATTTATTCGCTGTGTCTTCAGTCATGATTCAAGAAAGACTTTCTGATCCTACTTTCTCGATCTTTGCCAGTCACTTTGGACATTTTCAGGAACTACAGCTTTTGTTACTATATTGACAATGTCATCACCCTCGTATTCAAACGGGTTTGTAAAACCTTGTAATGTCGTTAAAAGAGACAAAGCTGAGAAAAACAACTTATTACGAGCTGTGTTTGACAGTTCGTAATGCTTTGATGAGGGCTTTTGGTCAAGGTTGGCTAATTTTTTTTACTCTGCCTTAAGTCTCGCTAACTCCGGGGCTACCAAAAAGAACCTTGTCCTTGCGTTCTGATTCTGAGTTATTCCAACTATTCCACCAGCTACCTTCATCCAACGATTTATCTGCTCCAATGCATGATCTGCACCAAGCGCACAAGAAGCAACTTGGGTTTTGTTCACCACCCAATTTCCTGTTGAGAACTCGTACCATAACGCGGGATCGCTTTCCTGTAATGCAAACATTTCTGAAATATAGAGTGGCGTCATTCTAGCGTAGTTTAGTTTGTCAAATGCAATAAAGGAGTACTTGACAAATGCTGCGAGGAAATACAAATGCCCTTCCCAGTCACCATTACGAACTACTCTGATAAATTGTAACATCAGGGTAACCATTCTCATATACACCAAAATGACTTGATGCATCAAATTGCCTTCCTTGTTAAAATTTGCAAACTTTGCCTCAAAGTCTGAAGATCTGATATGGTCTTTACCACTTCATACCCGCTGAAAATTTTCTCAAGGGATGACAAATCATTACAGTTCTCAACGAATTTCCTGAACTCAGCTTTGCATTCATCGACGACTTCTGGGGCTCGCTTAGAAAATGCTTCCATATTCATAGTGAACACCGACAGGAGGGTCACGGTATGTGCTCTCACTCCCCTTTTCACATGGTTACCATCTAGTATCTGTTTTATGAAGCCAAGCTGCGTCAATTCCCGAATTGTCAATGAAACAGCCAATTGTCCGTAGCATAGCAATAACTATGTGGAATTCATCCGGACGTAGCACAATATTTTTGTGTTCATTCTTCTTTGCCATGAGCAGTTTTTGAGCAGGCTCATTGGAGTCTAACTGTTGGTTTTCTTTTGCTCCAGCAATTCAGTGGTTTCTTGCTGTCGAGTCCTCACCATTGTCTAACCTCTGTGGTTCTTTGATTTTTGTGTTCACGGAGATGTTGCACTAATGAGTTAGGAGGCCTTCATGCGGACTGAACAAATTATTTGTCTAAATCGCGACGGAAGTAAGGGCGAGGATTGTGGCCACGTAAAATCGATTAAAGCCCCCCCCCCCCCCCCCAGTGGAAATCTTCCATTGACCGTTCCAAGGCGGCTCTTCTGTGGCGATTTATTAATGTTGTTGTTTGTTACTTACTGTGTGTATCACTTGTGTCTTTTAATTTTGGATGGCCATATGGCCAATTTGTGGGAAAGTAACTATCCTTATGGCCTTCCTTTGTTTAGGTTTCCATTATGGTCTGGTCGCTTAATGTTTGTATTTCTTTCCCTTTGGTGTCTTTTATGGGTGGAGTAAGTTAATTGTATCAATTCCTGATCTTTGTTTTACTTCTACTTTGTACAGACCCATGTCAAGTGTTACAACGGTCTTGGGCTCATCTCCAACAAGAACTGTGTGTATCTTCTGAGCTTGTTTTAGTACCGTGAGAAGTGTGAAAAATTCATGTGCTGGAGCAGCAATCAACGGCGGTGTAGCAACTCTGGTCAAAGGCAATTGCTTGTTCAAAATAGAATTTAGAGCTGACCATGTTGGTTGACAACCAGCTTGCCCCAAGAGTCCGATTCTAACTCCGGTTCCATTTTGTTTTTGAGACCAACGAAAGCTGCTGCAAGCCAGCACAATTCTTTGGTATTTGCAATCTCAGTTCCTATCTGATTTGGAAATGTGCTACATATTTCACAGTTTGGCTTCGTATCGTTTGATAAATTGCATTCTTCAATCTCAGTGATGGTTTTGGGGAGGTCGTAAAGCCGGCGATCTTCAATCTTGTCATCAAAGGCAAAGCTGGTTACTCCATCGTTGTCACTGATTCTCTGATATATATTCATTACTGTGCTATGCAAAGTAGTTTTCCATCCGCAGTATCTTCTTGAAAGTCACAGTTGTCTACAGCAAAGAAAATATGTCTCCCAGGAATGAAGCTTCTAGGGACATAGACTCCTTCGTTTCCATACATGCTTACTACAGCTTGATTAGCGAGCTGAGTTTCAACTGCTATGATACGCCTGTAATCTACTGATAGGCAAAGTCCATGCAGAAAGTCTATAAGTTCCTTGCTGCGGAATGTTGTATGTACCGTCAAACCAACACTTAATTGTAATGGCCATTCATTAGAATGCTGCAATGTTAGGGTTTTCTTATTTTCACTGAGCGGCTTTCTTGTTAAACAAGCATACATTGCAAGCTGAGCTAGGGTCAAAGCTCTTTTGTGAACCTGCTCATCAACATTGTCGTCATCCATGGCAAGTTTTGAAGGTCCTTGAATTAACCATCGCAAGAAAATTACGAGCGATTTAGGTACACACTTACCAAGTATCTCGTTGTTATCTACAGAGACAGAGAACCTCCAAGACTCGACATTCAACATTTGTTTACGTAAGGTTTTGGCAACACTGAACATATTTTGCATGTCGGTTTCTAATTGGGTTTCCTCAAAAGCCTGAATGGCCCTGTCACTTGTATTTTTCAGAGTTACCCTTTCAGATTCATTTAATATGCTGGGCTTACTGAATTGTATGTCATCAATATTTTCTGTCAAGATTTGTTTCATTTGAATTTTCGAAATTCCTGATTGTTCAACCCCATTGCTTTCTCTGATTTCTCGGAACTTTATTACTAAATCGTTCATTGTTAAAATCTTGCCTCTGATGAGACTTTTCTCAACTTCGCCAAGAAATTCAATTTCGGCTGCCAATTCAGATTCGACCGTTTTAGACTTCGAACTGTCTTGGGGCTCGGCCCGCAATACATTTGTTACATGGTTAACGTAACAGTTGTTATGGTACCTTACATCAATTGCATGAGCATCGTCAGGATTGATGGGAGTACTAAGACGAACACGGAAAACTTCATTCCCTGACTTCTCCACTGCTTTGCGTAATTTCTAACCAGCACTGTCTGTTTTCAGTTTAATCAATGCATGCTTTTTTGTCTCGCCCTTTTGGCAAAAGAAACATACTCTGTTATCAGAAGGTCAACAGACCGACGGGTTAGTATCGGGCTAGCCCGACTTTGTTTAGATTCCTCTAAAACATAGCTTGGTCCAGCACGGCTTGGTATCGCTTTCTCATATCGAGATTTAGCTCTTGCAATATTGTTTTTACTTGTGGTGTTTTTGTAACACTCTTTATGCCAAGTTACACCTTTTTCTTTCAGCAAAGTGTTTGATTTATCACCAAGCTTCCTACTTCTCTCTGGGTATATCCCATCCCCGTATTTCCCGCGAGTATGGATGGAATCAAGTATTTGTTCGTAAGAGCTTGGATTCTCCCACAGAAGCTTGGCTTTATCGTCTGTTTGACAGACAATACAAAGGTTCCAAACAATTTCCCTACGCGGCCTCTTTGGGTCACTTGGTCCACCCTCGTCGACGTCGGACATAGTTCAGAACAAATATGAATCAACAGGAAATAAACATACACAAAAACTAGTTCAACTAATCAGATTGGGGAAGACAGGCTCACAGGAAATAGGAATAGAAAAAGGTACAACGGACAGAGAGATTGACAGACAGATGGACATACATATAGAAATATTGATAAAAGAGTAAGTTATATTAAACGAATAATGTAGGTAGACAAAACTGTCACAAAAACAGCACGAAAATGAAACATAAACAGCGAAATAACACTATCAATGCGTGGTTATTTGTCAAACAAAAGGATTGAAATCAATCAATTACAAAGCTACAAGCGTGGTCTATGGCTCGTGGCAACAGACAAAACAAACGCGTAGTGAATTACGTCACGCAGAGAAAACAATATCCGACTATTAATAGATGGTGAAAATACATCGTGCATATATTGTCACGGTAAGATTTGTGGCAAGTTAATATTCTAGATACCCCTATATAATATATGAGCCAGCGCATGACAAAACATATAAGAAGGTTTGAGCGGCCAGCGAAGACTCAGATCAGCCTGCGCGTTCGCTGATTGCATGTACCTACTATAGGCTTCGATCTATGCAGAGATACATAACAAATGGTCTTGTCATAGTGGATGGGTGCGCAGGTTGATTGAGTATCTTCTTATTGTATGTTTTGTCATGCACCGGCTCATATAGGCCCTATGTTCTCTTGCATTAAAAAAGTCATTTTTGTATAACTGTTGTTTCTTTGATAAAATTTTAGAAGGCAAAGACTTTTAAAACTTTTCAATCTCAATTAGACTCAATTACTTGAAATTCCATTACTATTTATAAACGTATATATAGACAGCGTTATAGCCTCCATTTTGATGACGCCATTATTCAGCTCAGACTTGCCAATGATTTCTGGGCATTGCGGAAAGACATAAGCAGCTCATCGGACCAAACTATGCGTTCTTGGGACTGCCTTCCTGCAACTGCACTGTCTAAATCGGATATAAGTTGAGAGCAATGGGGTACAACCCGACCAAGTACCTTATAAGCCCCAATAAAGGAACGAAGACCGTGAACAGTATCTGGAGGGGAACAGCTAGACAGTGTTGCAATGCGATGGGGACTAGCGGCTAATGTACCTTGGTTCCATATCCAACCTAAAATTGACGTAGTACGCGGACAGATGACAGTTTTCGAAGGTGATAAACGAAGGTCAGACTTTTTTAAAGCCTGTAGAACTTTTAACCAATTGTTAAGGAGTTCTTCGGGTGTGTTGCCACCGCAATACAAATCATCTGCTAATTTGGCAACAAAGCCCTCTTGAAGGAAGTCACCTAATACACGACACATTAGCTCCTCGAGTGCGGTCTCTGATCCGGGCATGCCCATAGCGCACCGTGTGTATACTCTAACACCACGAAATGGGGTAGCAACCCCACAGTATTTCATAGAAGCCTTAGACAATGGGATCTGGTAAAATGCATTTGTTAAATCAGTTTGAATTACATATCGCCATTGCGCAATGGTGCGAAGCGTAGAATCAACATCCGGCATGAGTGAAGGTTGTGGCTTACTATAACGGCCAACGTCAGTGAATGCCGTCACTAAGCGAAAACCACCAGACGGTTTAGTAACTAAAAAGGATGGGTTAAGGTACTCCGCGGTAATGCCGAGCTCTTCCGGACGCTGGAAAACGCCTTGACTTTGAAGAGCATCAAATCTTTGTTGTAACTCTACTAACTTATCACGAGAGTACTGAGGGACTTTCCCTTTTCGTTGAGGAGGTTGAGTAGGACCCATATTTATAGTAGCCTCAAAGGAGCCAAAGGCACCGTTATACTTTGCAATCTGTGGGTTAAACACGTCATCATACTCCTGCAGCATGCATTGAAATCTAGAGCGGATACCAGTACTCAAGATATTATCTGGATCAACTTTTACCAAATCGGAATGAAATGAAGAATTTTGATCATTCGCATTTGGGACAACAGCCACGGGGGAAACCTGGGCCTGTTTTAAATTGGGATCAGTTGTACTGCGCACTTGACAAAAATGTTCGTGTTTTTTGACTAACTGTCCTTCCTCTGAGTCATTTATTATGCGAACCTTGCCATTTACAGCTTCTATTATGTGGGGAGGGGGCCAATTGTGGGTATTTAAATCACAATCTGGACGGGCCTCTATGGACAGGGTGCAATCAAGACCGAAATCCTCAGGAATGTCAATCTCGAAGCATTCCCCAGGCCAGATAACCGAGGTTGTTGGTGAACGAAGAACAACAGCTTGGGTACGGCGTACACGATTAAAGGAGGATTCTGGGATTGAAGGGCCATAACAGACTATCTGTGAATCTCCAATTATGATCTGTTGTTTTGATGGTCTTAAGGAAATATCATTGGTGGTCATGAAAGGTATGCCAGCTAAGATGTCAATGTCAAGATCATTAACAACTAATGCTTCAAGCTTAAGTTCAACATTGTTTCTTGACAGCACTATGTGAGTTTCACCAGCAATTGATAGAGGAGTAACCCCATCAGCTTGTAAGGCTTTCTGATTAGTTTTTTGAATAGGTGCACTTATGTAATTAGCAACAGAGGTCTTTATCATAGAAATTTCAGCACCTGAATCCAGAATTAATTGAAGGGGAAAATGTTTGTAGATAACTTTCATTTGGGGAGACTGCTTAGTGCTTATGCGGCGCATTGTGGACACTACACGTAAACTATGTGTTGGAAGTTCTTCTATTGATACACTGTTATGAGGTATTACACAGTCATCACTATCGCTGTCATAATCTTGGATATCAGTAATCTCTCTGGTTAAACGTGTTTTGCTGAGATAAGCTTTGTCTGATTCAGGTAAATATTTACACTTGCTTAAAAAATGCTGGTATGGACGACCAGCTTGTTTACACAAAGGACATGATACACGTGTTTTGTTAAATTGTTTGGAATCAGACTTATGAATAATGGCACTAGAACTTTTAAAAGCAGCTCTTAAGACTTTTGATTCACTAGATGCGTGTATTTCTTCAAGTAAACTGTCAAGAGCTTGAGATATTTCCGGTTTAATTGAAGAAAGAGTTTGTGATCTAAGCTCTGTCCCGTAACGCTGTTTCACCAATGCAGGTAGATCTGGATGAACAAGTCTTAACCAGGTAAGAACAACAAAGTTTTCAAGAGTAGGGGACATATCCTCATCGTATTCAGGAACATCACCATGATGACGAATTGAACCATTCGATTTAAGCAGATTGTCTTCAACAAAGCTGTTTAATCTTTGATAGAGGTCCTCGGGACGTTCACCTGATTCTAAATGAATGTTATTAAAATCGAGAAAGTGAGAACCACTAGACTGGAATCCAAAATGTAAGCGAATGGCTTGCCAAATTTGATTTACTGATACTGAATTTTTCACTATTGTATTTCTAGAAATAATAGGGCAATAATTGGCTATCTGTCCAAGCATTAACTCTAAATGGGTCGATTTTTGCGCAGCGGTCCGTCTTGAAGCTTCTGGAATAGTGTCACCGTCATCAGCAAATCCACGTAGTGGTGTTGTGGAGCTCTTTTTTAACCATGAGGCGCCCTCCACAAGAAATGGTGCAAAATTTGGGTCTAGAGATAGAGTATATTGTAAATTTTGTCTCCAGGCCTCAAATGAGGTAATTGTCTCATTCTTGGTCAATGCCCACTGTTTTGGAGCACGGATAGCCATTTTCAGGAACACAAAGTAGTAACTGTGTAAACTACAAAGGTATAAATACGACTTTATCAACAGTTCTGCTCTTGAACCGCTTCGTTCAAACCAGGTAAGGTATCAATTGTCTCTGTTAGACTGAATAATCAACAAGAACTGGGTCTCTTGCAAGAAACGTAGGTAAAAACTTCGCTGCCACCACGCCAGTGAGTAAAGGAGACAACATAAACGAATGATATCGTATTTATTGGTGAAATTATTATAGTCCCAGAAAATTATCCGCTTGATCAAGATGGAGGCCAAATTCTCTATATCAAAAAGGATAACTCTCACGAGACAACATATATCCGCAACTGCAACCACATGTATGCATACTTGACAATGAACACAATGGCGCATAATGGAAACCTAAACAAAGGAAGGCCATAAGGACAGTTACTTTCTCACAAAAAGGCCACATGGCCATCCAATATAAAAAGACACAAGTGATACAGACAGTAAGTAACAAACAACAACATAAATAAACCGCCACAGAAGAACCGCCTTGGAACGGCCAGTGGAAAGATTTCCACTGGGGGGCTTAAATCGATTTTACGTGGCCACAATCCTCGCCTTTACCTCCGTGGCGATTTAGACAAATAGTTTGTTCAGTCCGCATGAAGGCCTCCTAACTCAGTGCAACATCTCCTTGAACACAAATAATCAAAGAACAACAGAGGTGAGACAACGGTGAGGACTGGGCAGCAAGAAACGACTGAAATGCTGGAGCAAAAGAAAACCAACAGTTAGACTCCGATGGGCCCGACAAGAGACAGAGCATCAGGCACCAACCAACATTACCATGAATTAGATCTCTCTAATTCTAAATAAGTCTTTACGTTCGAACCGTCATAGAATCTGAGACCTGACCCACCGGCGTGCAAGTAAAAGGGAAGCAAAGTAACCAACCGTAATGGGGTTAACTACCATGCATGCAGTCTGTCGTATAACATCCATGTTGTACCCAATCTTTTTATATCGAAGAATGATTTTACGAAATTGGGTGCTGAAGTCATTGCAGTTATATATTTGTCTGAATTTATATACTAAGTCACCATAAAATTCGGGTTCCGATAGATCTTGTTGCAGAAGAGATTTAAGTCCAATATTGAAGTTTGAAATAAAATCAGAATGGCGTCTATAAAATTCTGAAAATGCTTTGCGTAGTTTATGGTACCGATAACCCTGATTAAGAAGTTTAGCCGTTAATAATTTATTACGAGTGTTGAAGTCAGATACATGACTACACACTCTAGCAAATCGAATTAATTGCGAAATATAAACGCCATAGGAACATCACCATCCAACAAAGGAAAATTTACAATCTCAAAATCAAATTCTTCTCGTTTATCATAAATTTTGCACGAAACAAACCCATCTACAATAGACAGATGAAAATTCAAAAACGGGCCTCGGTATCAGAAGAATTCGCTTCATTTAACTGAAGTTCTGGGGGTGGGGGGGGGGGGGTAAATCTGACTGATCAAACCATCGAACTAAGTATTATCAATATTTAATAAATGAACTAAATATCTAAAAGTGGAGCTAAAAGCTTCAATAATTTCAGATTGGCTATCAATGGAAAGCGACAACATGAAAAGTAGAAGTAAAACAAAGATCAGGAATCGATACAGTTAACTTACTCCACCCACCAAAGACACCAAAGGGAAAGAAATACAAACATTAAGCGACCAGACCATAACAGAAACCTAAACAAAGGAAAGTCATAAGGACAGCCACTTTCCGACAAAACGGCCACACGGCCACCCAAAACCAAAAGACACAAGTGATACACACAGTAAGTAACAAACAACAACATAAATAAATCGCCACAGAAGAACCGCCTTGGAACGGCCAGCGGAAAGACTTCCACTGGGGGGGCTTAAATCGACTTTACGTGGCCACAATCCTCGCCCTTACTTCCGTCGCGATTCATAACAATACACGAACAGATCAGCCACAAGAGGTGCGCAATTCGTACTCATCGGAATACCCAGAATTTGTCTAAATAACTTAGTACCGAAACTAATATAAATATTGTCAAGTAGAAAGGTGAGGGCATTACACACTTTCTGACATGACCAAATTCTTATGCTCTTTAGAAGCAAAAAATGCAATTCTGACATTATATGCAAGATGGAGAGAATCTTCTCTGTGAAAAGTCAATTCAATTAAATCATTAAGCTTTTCTTTTATAAGATTATGAGGAAGTGTAGTGTACAGAGTGGAAAAATCGTAAGTAGACAGACTAGAAGCATGAAAACGTCTGGATTTCAATTTATTTAAAACCTCATTCGAATTTTTATAGACCAAAACAGATTTCTTCCTGATCTTTCAAAGACTTTATCACAATATTTAATCACATGCGTTTTAATAGCAGTAAGACAGGAAGTTAATAATTTAGAAAGTTCAGTGGTAGTGCAATAGCTAGAATTTGCAATATACCGTGCTTTGTAAGGTCTTTATGAAGTTTTGGTAACCAGTATAGCGTAGGAAGCTTGTCTTGGCCTTCTGTAGCACATACAGCAAACTTGGTGGCTGAATGACAAATATGTTGATCTACTATAGCTCTCTCTTCAGCTAAAGGCTGAAGTTCATAGGCCTTAGTACCACCAAGCTCCAGCTTAAGCGTGTTAACATAGTGGAGCCGTCACACAACGACGACGTTGTTAGCGGCCTTGTCTGCAGGGGCCAAAAGAAACTTCTTATGAAATTCTTGAATACCTAGTTTAAGATGATGTAAAGACTTCTTAGGCTTAGGAGGTAATACGTTAGTATTTTGAGAATAGAAAGAAATGCGTTTATTCACTAGTTTTAAAATGCTAAGTTTCCAGTCCTTAAGGGCTTTATGCTCAACATACTCTCGCTTACACCATCGATTACCGAATTCGTTCAAGGCAGCAGCGATTTCATCTCTACATTTACTGAAATCAATTTTAGAAGGTAACCGATATTTCGGTCCTTTAGAAATTATATTCCTTATCCTAGAATCAGGAATAATTTTCAAATTGCCAGTAATTACATGACCAACTGCAGGATAGCAATACACTGAGTTTTTACAATCACATGAATCAAAAACAAAGACCAGAATCCCTTATCTCAATCTCAAGTAGTTTGTTACTATTGCAGAAATACAGGTCATTTGATCTATGAACGTTTAAAACTAAAGCGAAGAAAAGAAAGAGAAAAACAAGAGAAACGTAAGCCTACAGGTTTGACTTCTATAAGGCCAAAACCACAGTCTTGTGTAAGGGAGGAAACTCTTTCTGATACCAAATTATCTGAGACTGATTCAGTTATGAAAATTTATGGACCATTCGTATCAGATGGTTTTGTGTCACTAAATGGTGACAGTTGTGCCCATCCTTACCCTATTAAAAGCTTACGAGATACTGGAGCTTCTCAATCACTCATTCTAGCAGATCCTCTGCCTTTTTCTGAGAAGACTTCTATGGGTCAAAGTGTCCTTATTCAGGGTGTGGAATGTGGATTTGTTAATGTTCCGCTTCATAACGTTTATTTGTCATCAGACTTGGTATCCGGTTCAGTGGCTGTTGGTATTAGACCATCTTTACATTTTAAAGGTGTTCATTTATTGCTAGGCAATGACTTAGCTGGAAATAGGGCTGAACAAATTATTTGTCTAAATCGCGACGGAAGTAAGGGCGAGGATTGTGGCCACGTAAAATCGATTTAAGCCCCCCAGTGGAAATCTTCCACTGACCGTTCCAAGGCGGCTCTTCTGTGGCGATTTATTTATGTTGTTGTTTGTTACTTACTGTGTGTATCACTTGTGTCTTTTAATTTTGGATGGCCATATGGCCATTTTGTGGGAAAGTAACTGTCCATATGGCCTTCCTTTGTTTAGGTTTCCATTATGGTCTGGTCGCTTAATGTTTGTATTTCTTTCCCTTTGGTGTCTTTTATGGATGGAGTAAGTTAATTGTATCAATTCCTGATCTTTGTTTTACTTCTACTTTGTGGTAAATAAAAATCAAAAATGAGTTCCTTTAAGAGCAATGAAAACATTCATAAGAAAGAAGATGGGTCATACTACGTAGTTTCGGCTAATAAAGCCTCATCAGTAACCCTGTAATGATCCGGCAAAGAAAGCCAGAGGACACCTACTGCAATTTTGAGAATTTCGAATAGGCAGTCGATTCAAAGACTGATATAAATCAAAATGGGGTCCAAATAATTAAAAACCTGTCTAGAATATGAGTCTAAACCAATAATTTATTTCTGATTTCTCAGAATATTCACGCTGATCTCAAAGGATCAAAAGTAAAATATAAACTGCACTATGGTTGATGTACGGGGAGACGTTTTACGGCCGCCAAACGGCACAACACCAGCTGCAGTGAAGGCAAATAAAAATCAAAAATGAGTTCCTTTAAGAGCAATGAAAACATTCATAAGAAAGAAGATAGGTCACACTACGTAGTTTCGGCTAATAAAGCCTCATCAGTGACCATGTAATGATCCGACAAAGAAAGCCAGAGGACACCTACTGCAACTTTGCGAATTTCGAATAGGCAGTCGATTCAAAGACTGATATAAACCAAAATGGGGTCCAAATAATTAAAAACCTGTCTAGAATAAGAGTCTAAACCAATAATTTATTTCTGATTTCTCAGAATATTCACGCTGATCTCAAAGGACCAAAAGTAAAATATAAACTGCACTATGGTTGATGTACAGGGAAACCCACTTTTGACTTCTAAACCTTGCATAGACCAACCGCCTGATCCCATTGAACAGGAAATTCCCGATCTTTATCCCTCTTGAGCCGTGACAAGAGCTATGGCACGTAAGGGCAAGCAAACTGATGGGAAACAGGAGGTCCCAGTCTGTTATTATGTCAAAAATGACATTCTTATTAGAAAATGGCGTCCACCAGACGTCTCAGCAGAAGACGAGTGGGCTGTCAACCACCAGATAGTGGTTCCACGGGTTAACCGTACCGAAATATTAAACTTCGCACATGAAATTCCCATGTCAGGACATTTAGGTGTCGATAAAACCTACCACAAGATTCTTAATCATTTTACTGGCCTGGATTGAAATAAGAT
This sequence comes from Lucinisca nassula, assembly GCA_963580285.1. Classification (NCBI taxonomy): domain Eukaryota; kingdom Metazoa; phylum Mollusca; class Bivalvia; order Lucinida; family Lucinidae; genus Lucinisca; species Lucinisca nassula. The sequence continues at coordinate 9,872,121 of OY757014.1, forward strand.
GTTTCTCAGCATTGTGGGTCCTGTCATACATGCCAAATGGTAGAAAAACCCAATCAGACTATACCTAAGGCTCATTTGCAGCCTATACCTGCTTTTGATGAATCTTTCAGTCGAATAATTATAGACTGTGTGGGTCCCTTGCCCAGAAATAAGTCTGGCTGTGAATATCTTTTGACTATTATATGTGCTTCCACACGTTTTCCTGAAGCCATTCCACTAAGAAATATCAAAACTAAGACAATCGTCAAGACCTTAGTGATTTTTTTTTCACCTTTGATGGTCTTAACAAATCTATTCAATCAGACCAAGGTTCAAATTTCATGTCTGGAGTTTTTCAACAAGTAATGCATGAACTAGTCATTGTACAGTATAAGTAATCGTCCTATCATCCTGACAGTCAAGGCGCCGTTGAAAGATTCCATCAAACATTTAAAAACATGATAAGATCATATTGCTTTGACACAGAGAAGGATTGGGATGAAGGCATCTGCTTTTATTTGCTGTTTGAGAATCTATGCAAGAATCGCTTGGCTTCAGTCTATTTGCATTAGTATTTGGATATACTGTTCGTGGTCCTTTGAAACTTCTAAAAGAGAAATTTCTCTCTAATGATGACACTTCCTTGAATTTACTTCAGTATGTGTCGGATTTCAAAACTAGACTTGCAAAAGCTTGTGAGGCTGCTCGAACCAATCTTCAGTCAGCCCAAAGAAAAATGAAACAGCTATATGACATAGGGACAAGGTAAGGGCGAGGATTATGGCCATGTACAATCGATTTAAGCCCCCCCCCCCCCCCAATGGAGTTCTTTCCACTGACCGTTCCAAGGCGGTTCTTCTGTGGCGGTTTATTAGGGCCCCGCACTGAAAGTTTGGGTGCCCTATAGTAATCACTCTGTCCGTCCGTCTGTCTGTCTGTCTGTCTGTCCGTCTGTCCGTCCACAAATTTCTGATAGCGCTGCCGGGGCCCTAGTCAGTTTCACTGACAGCTCTAGTTTATGTTGTTTTTTGTTACTAACTGTATCACTTGTGTCTTTTTATTTTGGATGACCATTTGGCCATTTTGTGGGAAAGTAACTGTCCTGATAGCCTTCCTTTGTTTAGGTTTCCATGATGGTCTGTTTGCTTCATGTTTGTGTTTGTTTCCCTTTGGTGTCTTTGATGGGTGGAGTAATTTAATTGTATCGATTCCTGATCTTTGTTTTACTTCTACTTTAAACCAGGTGATAAGGTACTAGCTCTTTTGCCTATTCCTTGAAACTCTTTGCAGGCCATGTATTATGTCCATACACTGTAGACAAAAAGATCAGTGACGTAAATAACATAATAAACGCTCCTGGGAGGGACAAGCTAAAGCAGCTGTGTCATACTAACATGCTTAAGGAATACATTGATAGGGACAATGCATCTTTAGTAAACCCAATCACGGTTGGCAACTTTGCTTCCCTCTTTAATTGCACGCCGGTGGGTCAGGCCTCAGATTCTATGACGGCTCCAACGTAAAGGCTTATTGAGAATTAGAGAGATCTAATTCTTGGTAATGTTGGTTGGTGCCTGATGCTCTGTCTCTTGTCGGGCCCATTGTAGTCTAACTGTTGGCTTTCTTATGCTCCAGCATTTCAGTGGTTTCTTGCTGTCGAGTCCACTTATTACCTAAGATTCCAACACGGAGAGACAAAATATTTCACGGTGTGGACATAAATGGTTCTCAACCTGTAAAGCCACATCCATACAGGATGAATCCTATGAAACAACAATATCAGTATTTATTAGACAATGACTTCATTGAACCAAGCCAAAGTGAATGGAGTTCTCCTTGTATTCTTGTACCAAATCCTGATGGGATATATCGTATGTGTACAGATTTTAGGAAAGTTAATTCCTTAAGTAAAACAGATAGCTTTCCAATTCCCAGAATGGATGCCTGCATTGATAACTTCGGGAATACCAAATACATAACAAAACTCGACCTTCTGAAAGGATTTTGGCAAATTTCACTCACATATAGAGCAAGGAGGTTTTGGCATTCACTACACCAGACGGATTATTTAACTATAACGTCCTGCAATCTGGAACAAAAAACTCTCATGCAACATTTCAGCGCTTAATAAACATGGTAATTGCAGGGCTGAAAGGCTGCAGTGCTTTTATCGATGACGCTATCATATACAATGACCAATGGAATCAACATCTTGGGACTATTCGAGCATTCTTTGATAGACTGAGCAATGCCAGATTAACAATCAATCTTGCTAAAAGTGAATTCTGCCGTGCAAGTTTGACATTTCTCGGTCATGTTGTAGGTCAAGGTCATGTGAAACCCATTGATGCTAAAGTTGAGGCCATCTCAAATTTTCCCGTACCCACGTGCAAAAGACAGCTGATGCGATTTCTTGGTATGGCTGGTTATTACAGAAAGTTCTGTAATAATTTATGTGTCATTGCTGAGCCTTTAACAAATTTGCTCAGAGAAAGAACAAAATTTCATTGGAATGTAATATGCCAAAATGCTTTTGATAAACTTAAAGCCACACTCAAGGGTGAGCCAGCTCTCTTAGCACCAAACTTTGAAAAAGAGTTTAAGCCAGCTGTAGATGCTAGTGACCTAAGTGCAGGTGGTGTTATGTTGCAGGAAGACGAAAATGGTGTGGATCACCCAGTTTGCTACTTTTCCTTAAAGTTTAAAAAGCATCAGAGAAATTACTCTACTATATATAAGGGGTGCTTGTCTCTGATTCTTGCTCTGCCACATTTCGAAGTTTATCTTACTCCTACTGCTGCACGGATTGTTGTTTTCAGTGATCACAATCCACTGACGTTCATACATAAAATGAAAAACAAAAATCAGCGGTTGCTCAGGTGGAGTCCTATGCTACAAGTGTATATATTAGACATAAGACATATCAGAAGGAGAGATAACATTATCCAAGATGCCCTTTCAAGAGCTTGAACGGTGTCAGGAATTGTGTGTTTTCTTTCATACTGAAGTGAATTGTAGATGCATGTAATTCTATATGCTATGTTCAATATTTTATTATTGTTAAAGCAAAAGAAAGCCATCAAGGAAACACACCTATATAATTTTGACCCCTTCAAACCCCACTTTTAATGGTAAAACTGGGGTTTACAGGGGTATACATTATTTTTCTTATTTCTGCTCAAAAAGATAGATTGTGGGTACTCGTTAGAACTGTCTCGACGAGGCGGTTCTAACGAGTACTCACAATCTATGTTTTGAGCAGAAATTAGAAAAATATATTACGATTTTTACCCGAAAAAATTTCATTTTGGGTGGTAAACTTTTACCAATATATTTGAACAGGCATGTTTTCGTAATGTTTATTGCATTAAACGTTCTTTTCCTCGAAAAAGGGGAGTGTTATGCATAATAATTTATTTTTTGGATTCCCACTTTCACCCCACTGGGTGACCTAATAATGATATCAGTATCTTGTTTATTCTTCTTAAAGAAGTTGCCGGAAAACTGAGTCACAGATTAATTTCATTTGTGTAAACAACTTGTTTACAAGGAAAAGTACTTTGGAATCTTCCAGAAAGTTCAGGGTTACATTATTTTTAGAAAATTACCTAATCTTATTCCACAGCCCTCTGGAACGTTCTAGACTTACTTCTACAGGTTAAAGAAAGTTTGCAAATGAATTTTGATAAATTTTGCCATAAGGTTTGTTTGCTTTTTCTTTCTGCTACGCCTGGCTCGTAACACTGGTGAAGTACGTTAGGACCGCAATTTATAAGCTGACATTTTAGTTAGACTGCAATATATCAGCTAACGTTTTAGATAGCGTATTTAATTAATAGTGACGTAGTTTTATCCATTTAACATGAGATGTTACGTTAAGGATAATGGATTCGCTGAAACAGCAAGGGCGCGAGTTAGGCTACGAGGATAAGGAATTACAGGCATGGGTTAAGGAGCAGCAAGCCATTGAACGCGAAAAGAGGGCTCGAAATAGGGAATGGGATAGGGAATTTGAAAGGTTGAAGGCAGAACAGGTAGATAAGGATAGGGCATTACAGCTCGAAAAGGATAGGGAACTTGAAAGAATTTAGGCAGAACAAGCAGAGAAGGATCGGAAACAGATAAAGATAGGGCTCTCGTGCGGGAGAAATTACGGATGCAATTAACGATTGAGCAGCAAAGGTAAGAGACTGAAAAAAGGAAAGCTGAGTCAGAAATTAAGGTTGTACATGAAAAAACAGAGAAGGCTACAAGCGCTAAAGACCCTCAGCTGCCTTGTTTTGATGAGCAAAAAGATCAAATGAATAGCTATATATCCCGCTTTGAGAAGTACGCGATAACAAATAAATGAGATAAAGACTGCTTGGCAATAAATCTGCGTGGTTAAGAGGGCCGACACTTCAGGGTTTTGATAGGCTGTCAAATGATGACGCGAATGGCCATATTGAGCTTTTGGAAGCCTTGTTAAAGAATTTTGATACGACTGAGCGAGGTTTCTGTAATTTCGCTCCAGTAAACCTAAAAAGAGTGAGACATTTACACAGTTCCATAGCCGTTTAGGTAGCTACTTCGTTAAGTTGTTATCTCTGTCTAACATTGTAGAAACATTTGAAACACTTTGTGATTTCATGGTTAGGGATCAGGTTTTAGAAAAGTTCTATAAAAGGGTTATCCTTTGGAAGCAAGAAATACACCACGGAACTAGAACATATGAAGTTTGCATTGTTTCTGGGCCAGACTAGCTAGTTTCGGCCAATTAGGCCTCATCAGTGACCCTCAAATATTTTCAAAATTCCAGAATGGAATCAATGATCCAAAAGGACAAGAAAATATACACTACACCATGATTTAGGGCAGGGGAACGTTTTACGGCCGCCACACATTCCCAGACAACAGCTGTAGTGACGTTAAATATGTTGTATAAAAGGGTTATCCTTTGGAAGCACGGAATACACCACAGAACTAGATAAAAAAGAAGTGTGCATTGTTTCTTGGCCAGACTAGCTAGTTTAGGCCAATTAGGCCTCATCAGTAACCTCAAATATTTTCAAAATTCCAGAATGGAATCAATGATCCAAAAAGACAAAACAATATAAACTACACTATGATGTAGGGCAGGGAGACTTTTTACGGCCGCCACACATTCCCAGACAACAGCTGTAGTGACGTTAAATATGTTCTTCAAAAGAGTTATCCTTTGGAAGCAAGGAATACACCACAGAGAGCTGGCTAACTCTTGAGTGTGGCTTTAAGCTTATCAAAAGCATTTTGGCATATTACATTCCAATGAAATTGTGTTCTTCTGCTGAGCAAATTTGTTAAAGGCTCAGCAATGACACAGAAATTATTACAGAACTTTCTGTAATAACCAGCCATACCAAGAAATCGCACTCGCCGTGAGCTGTATGTTTTTTAAGACTAAAGAATTTACATGTATGGCAGATATGGCAAGGGAAAAGATTTATTTGCTTAGGCAAGCGGCCGTGTATCTAACTGTGGCTCAAGGGGAAACGTGAGAATAGAGGCCAGCAACCTAATAAGCTCAACATGGGAAAGCCAAGTGGCAATCCCCCGATTAAATGTTCAATATGTGGTAAAGGGCATTTTAGATATAATTGTTTTAAAAACCCGATAGCAAACTAGAAGTGAGGACAATGATCAGGAATTGATACAATTATCAGAGACCACAAAGTGAAAGAAAAACAAACATGAAAAGACTAGACCCTTATCGAAACAACAATAGCGGAAAGCCAAAATGACAGTTACTTTACCACAAAATAGCCAATTGGCTATCCCCCCCCCAAAAAAAATATATAAGGTATACACACATTCAAAGACGAACTATAACAAAAATAAACCGCGACAGAAGAACCGACTTGGAACGGCAGTGAAAAGTATTCAAGACTGAAACGGGTAGAAGGCTTAATGATGGGGTCGAAAGTGTTTATCACAGTAAGATTAAACGTCATTGAACTTGGATAAGAAGGATAAAGGGGTGTGTTACTTTTATAAGTCTAGGTTGCCTACGACACAATGTTTGGTTTGTTGTAATAAGAGATACTGGATGTACAGGTTTTGTCATTCGAGACACTTAGTTTCAGATGGTCAGTTGTTAGGAAAGGAATCAGATGTAACTTTGATAGATGAGACCACACTGGGCTATCCTTTGGCGTTGATAGATATTGACTGTCCGCTTTTCACTGGACAAACTGAAGCTTTATGCATGGATAAAACTTTATATTTTGATCTTGTTATTGGTAACATTGATTGGTCGGGCCTTTCAGATATGCTACATTTTTCGGCTGTTGTGGTTGCCAGGTCTCAAGCTAGGCAGAGGGAGGGCGCTGATGGAAAACTTAAGGTTGCTGAACAGTGATGATAAGAAAGCACAGAAAAAACTCAGGACGCTGATGAAAAGTTGGCAAATATATGATGTAGAGTTACAACTGGCTCTACGACAGTGAGTCGTTGTCTGAATAGAGGGGAAAAGGACTTGATATAAAGGGGATTTACTTTTTACCTTTCTTTACCTGTAAATGATGTTTTACTGAATTGTCCACCTCACTGTGCTACAGGCCTTAGGCATATCTGTCCAAATCCTTAGGACCATTAGGTATGTTTGTTTCAGTGATAACTTTTAAAAAGTTTGTTCAAAATGTTGCTATTTAAATTGTTTATAACTTTAATTTCTGTGTTTTCTGAATTGCAGGCTCTGTTTGAAAATTAAAAAAAAAATGTTGCCGGAGCTACAAAGCAAGACACAGAGGAGACTACCAAAAGAATGCAGACAGGAGTATGGAGAGGAAGAAAAGGAAAGAGACAATAAGTGGCCAGAAGAATTATGACATTTTGCTATAAAACCCAGTCAGAACCCACTTATTTAAATATTACACAAAAACCTCTTTTAACACTAGTTTTAGACTCCAAAGCCTAAACAATGCTGATTAAACAATAATGTACATTATATGGAAACAAAAATATAAATATTGTATAAAACTTAACATATATATGTTTTCTTTATATAATCATGACATTTTGGGGGGAGTCTTCAAACTGTGTTATATCTAAAGCTTTGTTATAGTAAAATTGTTATAAAGAGGATGTGGTGTATATCAAAGTAATGGAGCAACTTTATCACATTTTTAAACAGGCATTTAACCAAAAGCACATACTTTGAAAGATATATTAAAGGCAAGCACCAAGACCAGACAAGGTGCACTGTCAGGTGACAGATCTTATGAAAATTCTGTACTTTTCTTAAATTATTAGTCTAGACTCAAATACAAAGTGTTACCTTCCTGGTTTTGTTTTAAATATATTTTACTTTACATTGACAAGTCCTTGCAACGATTTGCCTGGAAAACCCAACTTTGTATCGGGAAAATGGGATTTAAATAGGTGATTTTACTTTGCTTATCAGTTTTGGTTGACAGCGTAGATAGTTGGTACTCATTCAAGTACCCTCAGTCAGGCACGCCTTATCCTGCTGAATAATCAGAAGTGAAGGCCATGATCATTATAAGTCAGGACCAGGAATGAATAGGTCTATTTAGCCACACCCATAATGATGACTGACTATCAACCAATCAAATTACTTGACATACATGTAATGTATTCGTTAATTTCACGAAGTGCATGACAAAATGGGTATATCCTGTTTTGAAGGCTTCTTCAGACGCCATCTGACCTGGATTTAAACTGGTTACAAACATTGAGGTTATTGAACAGGATAAGGGTAAAAAAGGGTATCCGTAATGCAATTCTTATGTTCGGCTAACCTAATGACAATGTTGGACGAACATTTTTATGAATAATACGCCAACGTTGGGCCATCGTTATGCTTATGTTGGCCCAATGTAACGGCAATGTTGGACAATATTGTAAGGAATATTAGCATATGTTAGGTCAATGTTACGTTATCCTAATTTATGATTTCATTGGGCTAGCATAATGCCTATGTTGGACTTACGTTGTAATGTATATTATCATACGTTGGGCCAATGTAATGGTAACATCGGGCAATTGTAATGCATACGTTGGGCTAACGTAAAGTCAATGTTAGACCAACCTTGTATGGAATATCATCATACGTTGGGCTAATGTAACACCAACGTAGGGCCAATGTTATGATTACGTTGGGCCAACATAACGCCAATGTTGGACCAACGTTGAAATGAAAGTTTTCATACTTTGTGTCAATGTAATGCTAACGTTGGACCACATAAAGCCAATGTTGGACCAACGCTGTTAGGAATATTATCAAACGTTGGGTCAACGTTAAGGCCAACATGTTGTCCTGATGTTGGCCCAACGAGCAAAGTTACGTTGGACCAATGTTGAATATCAATGTTGGGCCAACGCGGAAGGCAACGTTTATCCAAGGCTTGTCCAACCTTACCTTGTTATCTTGGAAGTTTCCCAGAAAATAATGAAGTTGGGGTCAACAGCCATCCCGACATGACCATAGCGGTTAACTATTGTAAACTCATTGTAGTTTGTGTTTTTTGCTAATCTGAAAGGCATTTATACTCAATAATAACTACCCAATCATTCAAGATAGTTTAATGAAACATACCAAGGCAGCTCTTCTTTTAACCCTTATCTTGCTGTTCACGACAACCCCTATCTTTGCAAACAGTGTAGATCCAGATCAGATGGCTTATGATCAGGATCTACATTGTTTGTCATTCAGAATGTGAATTTGAAGCAATAAATTACATCAAGTAATTTGATTGGTTGATAGACAGACATGGGTGTGGCTTACATGAATATTCAGCAAGAGAAGGGTTAAGTTCTGATTAAGTATACAAGGCAAAATGATTTCAAGGGCGAGTTTGTGTCAAAAATACACCAAGTTTGTATAAGATCAGCATTGATACTGTAAGGCTATGCTGTTTACGTTTTGACAGGCACACAACAGGACTTGAAAATAGAATCGCGCAGTTGATTGCACGCCATTGCATATACCCACGCTTCAGCTCGATTTGATATATTACACTGCAATGTTATAAAAAACTTTAATTTCTTTAATTTTAACCCCTCCCCCCAGCGCCCCTACTCCTGGCCCCGCTCCCTGTGATGGGATCGAAATTCCGAAAGATCTGTCAGTTCCCAAGGATTCAAATTTCTATCTCTAACGGTCTAGGAGGAGTTATCCGTGGGGTATGGTGGTGACCTCTGGTGACCTCCACAACGACCAGAGGGGTCAAAGCTTGATTGTCAGCCTCGATAACGCATTGCTTAACGCGTTCGACTCATGATCGAGAGGTTGTGCGTTCGAATCCGACATCCGGTATCGGGGTGTGTCCTTGGGCAAGACGCGTAATGACACTACCTCATCCCACCCAGGTGTAAATGAGTAGCAGTGGCGTAATAGTCACTGCCTCTCTCTCACGCGCGTGAAAAGATCCGGAATGAGTGTTCGAGCGCGATTAAGTAAGATTGAAGCTTCCATCGCAATCGAAATAGAATAAGTTAGTATAAACTAAAGCTTGATTGCAATGTATTCTGTTCATCATGTCATTCGATTTGATATATCTGAAAACTTTGATTTTGCCCCCTCCCCCCCCCCCCCCAAGGCGCATCCCCCAAGGCGCACCCCCTGGCTCCACCCAAGGAGAAAGATCAGAATGCCGAAAGTGTCATACACTCCCCAGACCAAAGATCTATCAGTTCTCAAGGTTTAAAGATTCTATCTCTAACGGCCTAGGAGGAGTTATCCGGTAATCATTATGGAGGGGGTATGGGTGGTTTTGTTTACCTCTGACTACCTCCACATTGACAAGAGCTGTTAATTGATTTTTGATTGCATTGTATTGTTCACATCATACATACCATTCGATTTGATTTGTTACAGGACCAAGTTCTGAAAACTTTGAGTTTTGACCCCCGGGGCCTATCCCCAAGGCCCCGTCCCCAGGTGCGGGATCAAAATTACGAAAGTTTTAAGCATTCCCCAGCCCAAATATCTATCAGTACCCAAGGTTTGAAGTTTCTATGGGGGAGTTATCCGGTAAGACGGAAGTACAGCGTAGACGATAACAATATCCCCACCTTTTCTTCCAAAAGCGCGGGGATAACAAATTTAAAGTGTATTATCATCAGGAAGGCTCCACAATGTTTGTAGTCAGCTTTGCTCTGAAATTTTCCGAATTACTTTTGAAACCTTCATAAAATGTTCTGCATAAATTCAGAAAGAGCATTCGGGCAGCCATTCACTGGTGCAATTGTAAAATAGAACAACTTGGTTTATCAATAGCATTATTGTTCATTTCTGGACAAGCTAAAATATATCCACTTAGCAAATTAACCCACATAGCAAATTACATGGACTGCAATGACTACATACAGTACGTTTGTTCCTGCAGTCGAATGTTTTAAGTCATAAGCCGTGACTAAGCATAGTTCAAATATTTTATCATATTACGTCGCATCTGAGAGTGTTTTAACGCCATGTAATAAATTCGATAATCCACTGGTGGATTAAATATACAAATTAGTTAGATACGCCCCGTAACGTAAAATGTACGAGGTCGCGTTCACTAATGGCGGAATAGTGAATATTTATAAAACAATCGTGGATAAAACGTGTTTAAAATGTCATATGATAAATAGAATCTTGCATTCGTGCTCATGTTTTATTGAAATTATTAAACTCGTTGAGGAAAAGGGATAAAATGCGAGGCTAATAAAACTCGTTGAGGAAAAGGGATAAAATGCGAGGCTTTGCCTCGTATTTTATCCCTTTTCCTCAACGAGTTAAATAAATTCAATAATACATGAAAACTCCTGTAAGATCCTCTATATATTGACTACTGTTAGCTAACTAGTCAAACTTCAATGTTTCGAACCTCTTTTGGACCACGAACATTTGTTCTAGACCAGGGTAGTTCGAGTCAGTGAGGGCTACTGGGGCATAAATTTTTGGATATCTTTTCAGTGTTCTATAACATAAATGTATGTTGTGTGTACTCATTTGAATCGCCTCAATGAAGCGATTCTGATGAGTACACACAGCATACATTTGCAAGATAATACGAAATATTCTAAATTTTCCCTCACTATTTCTTATGTAGAGAAATTCCCTAAGGTCTCGAGAATGGGTTCGAATCAGCCATGGTAAACGAGTCATGAGCTGTTGGTGGGATGTAAAACACTCACTTACTCACGCACTAACGTACCATTAAGACCTTAAAATTTGACTTCTGATCGAAAAGCTATAAACGAAAAGCATCAAATAAAATAATAAAAAAACGAAAAGCGAAAACAACGCATATACTCCAAATCAAAGTCACCGTCATCGTAACGGCCCTCCGTGGCCTAGTGGATAAGAGCGCCAATTCTTAAACATTAGGTCTCTCACCGCTGTGGTTCGAGCCTGGCTCGGGTCATATGTGAGACGCACCCTTCTGCAACGGAAGGACATGTGGTTTTTCTCCGGTACTCCGGTTTTCGCCCACCTCTGATTAACGATCGGCTCGATATGAGTGAAATAATCTTGAAAGGGCCGTACCCCCCCCCCCCCACACACACACATACACTCCCGTCTTCTACTTACCAGAGCAGATGGTAGGACGTAAACACGTACCATTGTTCACGTATCATTGTTCACTTGCCTTTCTTTCCACATAGACCAATGTAAACTCATTGTCAAAGATTCCTCAGGAACTGTAAAAGCTAGAAGCGCCAAACATCGTTTACCATGTAGTTATGATGGCATATATTGTGAATTACACGATTAACTATCTCTGGTTCTTCTTTCGATCCATGTAGACCAGTGTTAAATTTGTCATTAAAGAATTCTCAGGAACTTTAAAAACTAGAAGCTTGAAACTTAGTATGAAATTAAATAATGATGACTATATCATGCTTTATCAGCTTATTTGTTCTCCCATTCTTCTCTCTCTCTCTCTCTCTCTCTCTCTCTCTCTCTCTCTCTCTCTCTCTCTCTCTCTCTCTCTCTCTCTCTCTCTCTCTTTCCATACTGAATGTTGAATTGTTCGTCAAAAATTTATCAGGATCTATAAATAATAAAAACCTCATGCTTGGTATGCAATGTAATGATCATGACTTATCGTGTAGGAGACAATGGGCATTGATAGCATACTTGCTCATCTATTCTTTCATTCTTCCTTCTCTCCGTTTAGACCAGTATTAAATTTTCGTCAAAGAATTCGAAGCTAAATAAATGCATCAAATTTGGAATGCAATAATGATTATATACGAGCTCGTATATGATGTAAGAGTTAGGACGAGGATTGTGGCCACGTAAAATCGATTTAAGCCACTCCAGTGGAATTCGTTTCACTGACCGTTCCAAGGCGGTTCTTCTGTCGCGGTTTATTTTTGTTATGGTTTGTCTTTGAGTGTTTATATCGCTTATATTATTTTGTTTTGGATAGCCAATTAGCCATTTTGTGGGACAGTAACTGTCTTTTGGCTTTCCGCTACTGATGTTTCCATTAGGGTTTGTTGTTTCTTTCGTTTGGTGTCTGTGATAGGAGCTGTGGGTTAATTGTATCTATTCCTGATCATTGCCTTCACTTCTATTTTGCTCATCTGTTCTTTCATTCTTCTTTCTCTCCTTATTGGTCAGCTACACTATCACGGTATGAGCTCCTCCTCTTGGAATTTTGTAACTGCTGTGACATTTGTATTCCTGTTTTGTCATGCACTACACATCTGTGATGTGCTTAAAAAAAGCGAGGTAACTGCTTTCCATTTTTAGTGCTATATTTGTTTTACTTTCCTTCCCAAAAATGGAATGTCAAACTCAGCTGTTCTTAAACACCGAGAACATATTTTACACAATAATTTAAATATTTATATATTCTTTTTTTACCAGTTTGATATCTTACTTGAATATCATCTGGGCCCCGTCAAGCGATTTTGGTACTTATTACCTATGCGAGCAGCGAAGGTTCAGGCGAGCCTGCGCATCCGCGCAGTCTCGCCAGAACCTTCGCTGCTCGCTCATACAAGCGGTGAATCAAGAGGAGCCTTCAGACAGAAAGCCATAGCCCTGGCCCCTCTGAATGGCTGGGCATGCGCAGTTAAAAATTGTCATGACGGAATGCTCAAAGACACAAATTCGCTTGGCGGGGCTCATCTGATTAATTTTTATGTCAGTTAACATTTATAGTACGAGCACGAGCTCATAAGATTTAGTTTTAGTATTCTTAGACTTTTGCCATATGTGTAATGTTAGTGTATATAATGTACATAATACCTTGTGTTTTATTTATTTATGGAGGACCATATGGAAGATTAGTTCTTTATACTTAACAGGTAATCCTCTGGAAATAAAAAACTTTATTATTATTATTACACCCATGTAAGATTCTTTTATTCTATAAAATGCACTAAAGCGGAAGTAGAGTAAGATTCTCTGTGCCAGTTCTAGTTGTCCTTTTGGTCTTTGCATGTAAGTACTGTTAATATCTCTTTGTTTTGGTAAGCCGTTTTGCCATCTTGTGGGAAAAAAACCTGCCCAAGTATTTCTTTCCGCTTGCAATGTTGAGCTATAGTGAAATTGTTTTACGATGGTGTTTCTTTTCCTTTGGTGTCTAGCGTAGCCGGTGTGGGGTAATTGTATCGATTTCACTCTGGTACGGGAAACCCCAAAAGTGGTAAGTGGCAAACAGTGCAGGCCCAGATCAGACGCTGCAGAACGCGGCGTCTGATCAGGGCCTATACTGTTTGCAAAAATGTTCAGCCAAATTCTAAATAAATTTTGTAGAAAACACAACCTGACACCCCTAATTTTTTAAAATGGACTCCTGCCATATTTAAGGTGGGGGAGGGGAATCCATTGGTAAAAAAAGGATTATGGACTATTTTCCTAGCCTAAACTCAGAGACAATCGACCCACCAGTGCTTTAAGGGTTTTGATCTATTTAACTCTTAGCCGTTGCTCATGCCAATCCATTCAGGGCGATAGTAGTCCTCCCGAGTTTTAGGGTTTTCCCCTCCGAACATTAGTGTTTCAAGTGTAGAATCGGGTTTTGGGAAGTCCTTCAAATACACCACTGTTCCGCCACACAGCCACCCACCCCACCAACCAAACGAACCAGCAGTAATAATAGAATGATCACTCAGACTCATAATAGCCATATCTAGTATAGGTAACATAAATTCACTGAAGGCAACGTCATTACCTTCAATATTATCCTTACACCATTGCTTGTCATCAGAGACAACTATAAAAAATGCATTTCCATATCTGTCTCGATAAAAATCCATGGCTTTCTTAATGTAACTTTTGTCTGCAACAACTCTCCCTTTGTCAGATCTTTCAACAAAATCCCCTCTGCGTACATGTACTCCAATAAGCGTCTTATTTTCCGGAGTGTTCGTTTTCAGGAATGTCATCGCCTTTTCACGAAACCTAGGTTTAATCTCAAAACTCGCGCGAATTTCTGCCGATTCATTTTCAAAGTATGTCCATGATTGGAAATAGCCACGGAGCGTCAAATTATATGAAACATAGGTCTTGTTATTCCTCCAGTCCATATTTCTCCATTGTGGTTCCGTAATTTGTACCACGTTGTCTACTGTTCCACGCACCACTTTCTGTTTTATCTTGAAGTTCTCCAAGAGAGGATGCGATAAATCTATTACATACTTATAACTTAATGTATGTGCAATGCCAACAGATGAAGCGAACAGGAACATCTGGTTACCGAGACGGCCTTTTTTAGCCGGGCAAAGAAATATACGATTTTCTAATCCCTTGGAATTCGTGACTTTTTCAATCTTATTTTTATCCCTCTTTACTTTATCTTCAGTCGAATCAGATCTGTGATGAAACATGGGCTGTAAATTAATACTATCGTTAACATGTTTCTGGGAGTTTAGTTCTATCATACCATGTTTTTTTTTGTTCGTATATAATGGAGCATTCTTCGCGCTTTCATAAAACCATAACTCCGTTGATTTTTTTTCTTCAATGCGTACAGGTGACGCAGTGCCCGTAGTAAAAGGGCCGTTGATTTTATTTGTCTGGTGTAAAAGGTCCACGCTTAAATAAGGACTATAGTGTTTGGACATTAAAAATAATATCATGAGAATTTGAACAAGAATCAATGAAAAAACAACGCATTGATTGTTATATTTCATTTTCGGCATTGGAAGATATCCGACTGTGTTAAAGTTGCTATTCATCCGTCTGGCACCAAAGTTTAGAGCAGCAAATATTCATCTTAAAACACAATTAACCCATTGTATGCGGGTAACCCTTAAAGATGTACTTTGGCGAACAGTGCAAGCCCTGATCAGACTCCGCAGAACGCGGCGTCTGATCAGGGCCGGCACTATTTGCTAACATAATTTTTCGTCAAAAATAGAATAAAAAATAGGCCTGACACCCCTTATATGATAAATGTACATGTCCAACATATTGCAATGGAAGAGTCCACTAGCACACAACGGGTAAATTATTAGCTAGAAATTAATTTGGCCGCGACAAGCGAAAAGAGGTGCTCCGGCATGAGTGCCAAGCGAAGTCTCTGATAAGCTTGCGCACCCACGCAGTGTGATCAGTCTTAGCTGTTCACTATGCGTGTGCTCGGTGACCAACAGTTTCTTTCTTACAGCTCGGGTAAGCTACATTCTTACTGACTGGTCATGCAGGCTTGGTCGACTCTTTCCTGAGCTCACATTCTCGAAGACTTTTCGCTTGTCGTAGCCCCAAATAATGCATCACGGTAACAAGTCCGTGTAATGTATTATCCCGTAATCTGCACGCGATATGTATCCCAGGTGAACAGGAGAGAGTATATATGATATTTCTGATATTGCTCCAATATATTGGTTGTTTGGTCCCGTTAAATCCGCCTCGATCAGGCGTTTCTAACACGCACCCACAACCTATGTTTGGAATATAAATGAGTTAATCGTTTCTGGAAATATGAAAGAATGCACTGCACCACTTGGATTTGTTATCGTAATGTTCATTAGCAAATGATCCGGAAAACATGAGCGTATATAATTCTGCACTGCGATTTTTTACGAACTCCACAAGACGTATTACATTTGCTCCAACAGTATCGGAAATTCAAACATTACGTAAACACGCCTATATAATTATAACCCCTGGAACCCCACCTTTATATAGCAAAACTGGGGTTTACATGGGTAAACCTTATTTTTCGCATTTCTGCTCTAAAATATAGTTTGTGGGTACTCGTTAGAACCGCCTCATATGGATGCTCGTTAGTACCGCCTCGATGAAGCGGTGCTAACGAGTACCCACAATCTATATTTTGAGCAGAAATAAGAAAAATATCACAATTTCTCATCATAAAATATTCGTTTTTTCGGCGGTGAAATTTACCATGTATTTGTATAGGCGTGTTTTCGTAATGTAACGTTACAGAAAAATTCTAGCTGAGAAAAAAACACAACAAAAAACATGCATATCCAGCACTCATCTAGTTATGTACTGCGATTTTATTTTCACTTTAACGCCTTAAAATTACCATATGAATAAAAATAACTTCAACTTGACTTAAAACAGTGTTGTTGTAGATTAAGATCAAAGCTTAGTATTGGTCTACATTGATTTTAATGGCGTTTATAATCAAAGTACTGAAAATACTAACAGAAGGTGATGGTAGAAATTTACTAGCATATAATTGGTCAAGCAAGTGTATTCTCATTTAAAAATCCAACGATCAAGCCACTGAGCTATAGAGGACTGGTGGAGAACATAAGGGAAAATAAAGATAATTTTAAATAAAAAATATATTTGTTCTTTGCTTTAAACATGTAAACATGCAGTTTTGTTATGGAAAGTCATCATGCAATAAAATGATATACAAAGTACATGTTATGGTCCTAAATCACTCACCTGAGTTAGATGTTAACGAAATCTAACTGATCATAGCTGGAGTGTTTCATGGAAAGCAACTGAAACTAAAGCTACCAGGGGATCTGACTATAGCCCACCACTGCACTTTTGTTCAAGAAAGATCCCACGTGTTGTAATATTTTGAAATCATTAAAACTAAAAGACGATGTAAAACGAACAAGGGATTTAACTCCATCTGATTCTGGTTTATACAACACAACAATCCACTAATTTCAACTTGCAGTTCTTGAGAATACAGTCAAGTACCCAGTTCCGGATCAGTCACGCGTCATTGAATGTTCGAGCCAATAAAGATGCTTGGTGCTCATAGTGTTTTGTACCATTTTATAGAAAAAAATATCCCTCTACAAAATGCGCATAATCATATTTCCTAGTTCCATTCGGCTGACTTTCATGATCGTGGAATATGAGACCACGGTAAGACCCCAGTTGCGGATCACCCCAGCAGGCACACGTCGCTAAGGCAACGTCAAATCAACGTCGGTGCAACGTCATGACGTTGCACCGACGTTGATGTGACGTTGCATAAACGCCATGACGTTGTACCGACGTTGATGTGACGTCATAATTGAGTCATGTGCCTGCTGGGACGGTACCCAGTTGCGGATCACGAGATATCGGGTAGAGTCTAGCTAATATATGGAAACTATCAAATTTTGTCGGTCCTTTTCAGTTCCATTTTGTTTTGTTTGATTTGAGGTATAACGTCCCCGTCAAAATTGTAATGGTCATTTTGGAGACGTTGCTTCCAATTTTGTGGGACTTTTACCCGACATTGAGATGAAATGACTTCTCAAGCCCTGCCGCCCAATGAAAAAAGAGGGGTTTATTAGCATGGGCGGTCCGTCTTGCACCGCGGTTCCTGGAAAGGCTTAGATCCGCTAAGCGGTTTACCAGTACTAGTGTGCGGGCCGGATTCAGCTCTGCGTGGAAGCATCATGCAGCCCATATATTTCTTCAAGCCCTTATGGGCGGGGGCCTTCAATAAACGCCAGGTTTCAATTTGTGATTATGTATCCACCATTCCAACCCCCGATGGGGTCAGAAGACATTGTTTTGTCCCCGTTCTGCTGTCTTTGGGCCACGTTTTCCTGCCTCACCCGTAACTTTCAAACCATCTGAGATAGCCTCACGAAACTTTATAGAAATGTCAAAAAAAAAACAATTACAACAACAACAAAAAAAAACAAACAAACAAATGAGACCACGTGCAGAAGACAAGAATCATAAGTCAAGAATCATAATTCTTAATGTACTCCTTTTGTGGGCATAGAAAATAGCGACTTTGTCATTTACTCGCACCCTATCTCACTTGAAAATTGTGTGAGATGTTTTCATGCAACTTTACAGACATTTTACCTTCAACAGATGATGCGCAGAAGACAAGAAACATGGCAATGTTTACTTTTGCACGGGCCTCCATGGCCGACTAGTCCGGAGATCGACCTCTCGACCCCACCTGCAATGGACAGAAATTATTACGACTACATGTATGACACGCTACCGACTGCAATAAGCAACTTGGAATTCTGGCTTCAAGGTCTCTCAACGCTGTGATTCGAGCTTGGCTCGTGTCACATGTGAGACGCCAAGTTCTACAACGGAAGGTCAGGCGATTTTGTACCGGGTACTCCGGCTTTCGTCCACCGCAAAGTAACGATCGGTCTGATATAATTGCAATAGTTTTAATAGGGTCATAAAACAGACATCAACGTCAAAATCCCCTCCCTACTTACGCAGAGAATAGACGGATAGGATATCTCTATGTAACTTATGGCTATCGGACTTTTCTTATCTGACAACTTTAATATTTCACTGGTGCAATTGTCAATATGTCCGTAATGAAGGGAGCAGGTCCTCAGCCCTGACCCCTTGTCTGATTTACACTGATCTGCACTATTTTTCTTATTTCTGCTCAAAATATAGATTGTGGGTACTCGTTAGAAGCGGTTCTAACGAGTACCTACAATCTTTATTTTAGAGCAGAAATATACCCATCTAAATCCCAGTTATACTGTATAAAAGTGGGGCTCAAGGGGATCAAATTATATAGGCGTGTTTTTGTGATGATTTTCAAAAACGATCGTGTCAGAATGTCAATGGATATTCAACCAATCTGAGCTTATTGAAATTCTTCAGTTATTTAACTGGTATTCGCTGATATAGTATTATGAGTTGACGCTCAATTGTTATTACAAGATGCTTTACATTTATTTCCTTCCATGTAGCTCTGCTTCCAGTTGGGATCATCCCTGACCCCTTGTCTGATTTACACTGATCTGCACTATTTTTCTTATTTCTGCTCAAAATATAGATTGTGGGTACTCGTTAGAAGCGGTTCTAACGAGTACCTACAATCTTTATTTTAGAGCAGAAATATACCCATCTAAATCCCAGTTATACTGTATAAAAGTGGGGCTCAAGGGGATCAAATTATATAGGCGTGTTTTTGTGATGATTTTCAAAAACGATCGTGTCAGAATGTCAATGGATATTCAACCAATCTGAGCTTATTGAAATTCTTCAGTTATTTAACTGGTATTCGCTGATATAGTATTATGAGTTGACGCTCAATTGTTATTACAAGATGCTTTACATTTATTTCCTTCCATGTAGCTCTGCTTTCAGTTGGGATCATTACTATAGCACAGCCGTGCAATATAGTGCATTTTTTCATGTCTCCAAAATGTATACTTTTCTGATGAAAATCCGTGATATTTTACTTATCTATACTGCAAACATAGGCTGTGGATGCTCGTTAGAACCGCCTCTAACCGGTTCTAACGAGTACCCACAACCTATGTATTAGAGCAAAATTAAGAAAAATAATGTATACCCCCGTAAACTCAAGTTTTTCTATATACACTGGGGTATAAGGGGGTGTACATTTCACGGACTTGTTTACGTGATGTAAAAAAACACCAATGTCGTATTAAAGGGTTACTGCACCGGTGACATCACGTGACCAAGTCCGTGAAATGAGCACGCCTAAACCCTACTTTATAAAGAGAAAACTGGGGTTCACGGGGGTAAACATTATTTTTGTTATTTCTGCTTCAAGACATGTATTTGCTGGAAATAATGACATACTAACTGTGCAATTTGCATGATGTTTAAATCAGAATTTAATTGCTTTGCTTTGTAAACGCCTGATTGTGTTTGATTAACAAATGTTTGCGTATGTAAAAACGGATGCTTACGCAAAAAAACTGAAAATCCGTGTTATCTTTATTTCTTGACATCCAGCTGTCTTCAAATGTTCTCAGGAACCATGTGGCTGAACACCTTAAAGCTTGGTATGCATCATCAGGGACTTGGGGCCTACCCAGTTTATATAAACGACGACCTTTGGTTGTCCTTGACCTGTTTTACGTCAAGGTCAAATTTGGTCACGTAGACATGTGTATGAAAAAAAAGGCAAAACTGTGGATTTTTCTGATTGCTTGGTAGCCTGTGACATCAGAAATTATATATCAATCAGCTGAATGGAAGTTTATCAATTTCAAAGGTCAATGTCATTAACTGACCTTTTTTCCTGGATGGCTTAGATTCAGTATTTTTATCGCCCAGACACAGCTGTGTGAGTAGGACCGCCCATGCTTGTTTCATTTGACGACAGGGCTTGAGATGGTATTTCGTCTCAATGTCGAGTGAAAGTCCCACAAAAATGGAAGCAACGTCTCCAAGATGACCTATTCAGTGTTGATGGGGATGTGAAACCACAAATCAAACAGCCTCGATAGCTCAGTGCTTAGCGCGTACGACTTATGATCAAGAGGTTGTGGGTTCGAATCCGGCCACCGGAGGCGAGGTGTGTCCTTGGGCAAGACACGTTATCACAATGCCCCACTCGACCCAGGTGTAAATGGGTAGCAGTGGTGTAAAATTCACTGCATCTCTCTCTCGCGCATGACAACATCCGGAATGAGTGTTCGAGTGCGATTCAATAAGCTTGGAGCTTTCATCGTAATCGAACTAAAATAAAATAGTATAAACTAAATGAAACAAACAAACATTTTTTTTCTCTTCTCCACTTAAATTGCTAGGTTGATTGTAACCACATTATATGTGGAGCCTCTATGAGAAGGTGGGAATGAAAGTTTGTTCGTAAGAGTTGGGTCACATGACTAATAGTGCCACCATGCCCATATATGGTAAACATCTTTAAAAATTTTCTTCTCAGGAACCAAATGCACCATCACCTTGAAACTTGATATGTAGAATTGGGGCCTCAGGCCCTACATAGCTGGTTCAAATGATGACCTTTGGTTGGCATTGACCTGTTTTACGTCAAGGTCAAATTTGGTCACTTAGACATTAGCATGGAAAAAAAGGCAAAACAGTGGATTTATCTGATTGCATGGTAGCCTGTGGCATCAGAATAGAAGCCTTTCAATTCCAAAGGTCAAGGGCATTTATTAAGTTTTGTCCTGGATGGCTCAGATTCAGTATTTTATCTTCTTCTCCACTTAAACTGATGGTTTGATTGAAACCAAATTACATGTAGAGCCTTGGATTGAGTAAAACCAAATTACATATGGAGTCTCTATGGGAAGGGGAAACGAAAGTTTGTTCGTTAGGATTGGGTCACATGACCAATACGGTCAACATGCACTTATATGGTAAAACAGTTAAAATATTCTCCTTTGGAACGGAGTGACCGATGACCTTCAGACTTGGTAGGGACTTTGGTGCTACCAATGACCTTTGGTTAACCTGACCTGTTTTAGGTCAGGGTCAAATTTGGTCACTTAGACATTTATATTGAAAAACGGTGAAACAGTGGATTTTTATGATTCTGTTGTAGGCTGTGACATCAGATCTTTTTTCAATCGGCTAAATGTCCTGGATGACTTAGAATTAGTACGTTTATATTCTTTCTCAACTAAAACTGCCGGGCTGATTGAAACCAAATTACATGAAGAGCCTCTGTGGGGTGAGGCAATGAAATGTTATTCGTGCGATTGTAGTCACATACCGAGATGGAGGCTATGTCTGTATATGGTAAGATACACATGACCTCTGGTGAGCGTAGAGGTCCATGCGCCTCCTGTTTTTTTTTTTTTTTTTTCATATTTCTGCTCCAAGACATAGGTTGTGGGTACACATGTACTCGTTAGAACTGGGTCTAATGAGCACCAATAACCTATGTTTGCAGTATAATTAAGAAATTTGTCAAGGGTTTTCAGAAAAGTAGCCATTTTGGAGATGTGAAAAATGCACTATGTCGCACGCATGACGAAAACACGCCTCTACAAATACATTGTAATCTTTATCGCCGAAAAAAAAAATGAAAATTTTATGATGAAAAATTGTGATATTTTTCTTATTTCTGCTCTAAAATATAGATTGTGGGTATTCGTTGGAACCACCTCTTTATAACACTAATGTTAGGGTCCAATCAGAAACCTTTTTAAGAACAACGCTGTTTTATCCAAATAAAAATATATAGACTATATAGAAAAATAGGTCTGATTTAGATGAACAAAGAATTGATGTACATGTTGCTCAGACAGATGCATGATATTGTATGTTAGCTCTGTAATCGAGGCATCATGACAGGGAACATTTGATTTCTGCTCTGTATGTCTTAGAAAAACTGGGGAGTCCAGTTCGAAACTTTAAATTTAAATTTGATCAGACGTTGCGTTTCAAAGAGTAAGACCCTTATATTTTAGTACTGTAAACCAACAGTGTAAACCCTGATCAGACGCCGCGTTCCGCCAAGCCCATCCCATGTTTCCCGCCCTGATTCTTATGATAACCCTCTTAGTATACAAACTTAGACCTTACATCGGTCATTTTACGTAGTAACGAAAACTTTACCACTGGATATATTGTAAACTTAGTAACTTTGGGGCGATTAAAAATAATCGACCCCAAAAAGGGCTTTGTTTCCATAGGTTTATAAATAAAATATTTTTCTTTGCCACTTTACACACCCGTTAGGCATATTGCATTTGTTTCTGATCTCAACATCACGAAAACATACCTTTATAATGTTGCTCCCCTCAAAGCCCACTTTTGTGTAGGAAAACTGGGGTTTACAGGGGTATAAACAATTATTTTTTCTTCTCTCTGCTCAAAAATATAGATTGTGGGTACTCGTTAGAATCACCTCATCGAGGTGGTACTAACGAGTAATCACAATCTATGTTAAGAGCAGAAATATGAAAACTATTGCAATTTTTTTATCGAAAAGTTTCATGTTCTTTTTTGTGGGGTGGGGGAGGGTTGAAAATCTCAGTATATTTGAATAGGTATGTTTTCGTAATGATAATGAAAACATTGTGATATTGTCCTTATTTTTACTCAAATGCTCGTTAGAACCACCTCAATGAGGCAGTTCTAACAAGAACCTGCAACCTATGCCTTTGAGCAGAAATTAAGAAAATAACCCCCATTATTCTCTGTATAAAGTGGGGTTTTTAGGCGATTCATTTCGCGGATTTTTCAACATGATGCTGTCTATCACGGAAGTTACGCGCAGTGCTTGAATGTTTGACCCGGTGTGTGTGTGTGAATTCGGGTTTAACGTCGCTTTCAACAATTTTTCAGTCATATCACGACGGTGTCTGGTTGCGACAGGGAGCTCAATGCTCACATTTATAGTGCTGCCTCACTGAAGTATCATGTCCCCGACAAATTACATGATACCACACCCAGTCACATTATCCTGACACTGGATCGACCAGTCCTAGCTCTACCCCGTAAATCTGAGTGCCAAACGAGGAGCAGCTAGTACCATTTTTAACGACTTTGGTATGTCGCGGCCCGGGGTCGAACCCCAGACCTCCCGTCCCCCGGAGCGGACACTCTACCAACTGAGCTATCGGGGCCGGTAATGTTTGACCCGGCGATTTTGTGTATCATATTTTAGCCGGGGCACAGCATTTCCTACAATTTACATGTGCGCCCAGTGAAGAATTAGATCAGCCTAAGCATTAAATGTAGTCTGACCAGAGATTTCTCTTGCTGCATGAAGGAGCATTGGTCCCTTAGCTATCCTAAGAGCGCACAGCGAAGACTCTGATCAGACTGCGCGGATGCGCAGGCTGATCCGAGTCCTCGCTGCGCGCACATGTCTTATTGTAGGTTTTGTCGTGCGCTGGCTCATTTATACATCTTACCTGTTCCGTCAAAAATCTTATCTAGATAACCAAAAAGTTCAGGTATTTTTTACGGCGTAGCCGTTATGGTTTTGCTTTTGTCCTACATTTTTCGTTACTCCATTGGTCAATACAACCACATGTCCAAGGAGATGACCATTTCATTGGTCAATGATTTGCATAAATAAATCTACTAAAAAAATACGACAGTTTACCGAAGTTTTAACCTAGGAGATGTTTCATTTTTTATGTGAGACATGAATGAAAAATATATACAGTTTCGGCTTGCTCACCGTCTTGTCCTTTGATGACCAAACGTCATATGTATAATTGGGATTCTAGTGAATTCTGTAACTGCTGCGGTGAATAGCTATTTTTACCTAATTTCACGTGGTTGGTCTATATAGAGAAAGGAACCATTACGCGAAAGGAAGGTTCCTTTCGCGAAAGGAAGAATTTTCTGCGAAAGGAATTGTTTGTTTGAATTGGGGTATAACGTCCCCATCAACACTGTGTAGGTCATTTTGGAGACGTTGCTTCCAAGTTTGTGAGACTTTTACCCGACATTGAGATGAAAGACACCTCAAGCCCTGTTGCCCAATGAAACCAATAAAGAGATATAGCATGACAAAAACATGTAATAATCGCATTACAAATTGACAGATGTTTAATTTACAATATATGCTAAATAAAAGTTGCAGTGTATCATTTGTCTTCAGCATACTTTATCTCCTCCATTTTAACACAAAATGGACATTTTCGAATATCATTAATGTTATATAAATTCTGAAAAGGAATAAGTGTAATTTGAGTTTTAGTTAGGTGCACATAAGATCAAGTTTCCGTCCGTTTGTCTGCTTGTCCGTTCATTCGTCCGTCTATGCGTTTACGTTCACCATAGCGACAACCCTAAATGTTAACCCTAGAATTTGTGTTCAAAAACAGTGAATGATAACGTTTTCTTATTTGTTGTGCATATACTTGAGATCATATGCTCTTGAAATGAGGTCATGTTTAAACCTTGACCTTTTACATTGACCTTAGCTCAAACAGGCGGTACACCGCCCTCTGCAAAGCTATTTTTCCTCGCGTGACATCTGAATTGTTTGAATACAGTAAACCATTTCATAGCTAGTCAATTGTTGCTGTCACTATTGTAGCTCATATTGCACGACCCGCAGAAAAAGCGACCGACTGAAGTCGGTTGATTTTCTAAGAGTGCCCTAAAATCACCGTGTCATTCTGTCAGTCTGTCTGTCCGTCCGTAACCCGTTTGTGAAAATTTGTGATAGTGACTTAACCGCTTGGAATATTTAAACAATGTTTGGCATACTGATAGATATCAATGAGATCTAACTAATGAACTTGCGTAATATGACATTCCATTTAGTATAGCCTCGCCGAGGCGAAAAATGTGAAACTTTTCGAACTGCTTCTCCTCGGAAACCGTTGGGCCGATTAAGGTCAAATTTCATATGGAGCCTCTATGGGATGGGGGAAACCAAAATTTGCTCATGGGGTCCAGGTCACATGACCAAAATGGCCGCCAAGCCATATATAGTAAAAACCCTTCAAAATAGTCTTCTCCAGAACCACTGGGCAGATTTCCACGAAACTTGATAAATAGCATCTGGGACGTAGGCCCATCATAAATTGCTAAAATGGTGACCCTGGGTTGACCTTAACCTTCTTTGTGCCTAGGTCAAACTTTGACACATATGCTTTTGTATTGGAAAAGTGAGAATTCATTTTTTCCTGCAAACGATTCAGAAAACAGTACTAAAGTATAAGATATATTTTTGCTCCTTACGATAAGGCGCATTTATTGGGAAAACCGTTTTAGGTCCAGGTCACATGACCAAAATGGCCACCATACCCATATATGGTAACACTCATAAAGCTAAAAGCATCCGGCGGGTCGTGCCTTTCAGCTGAAGCACTGGTTTCTAAACAACCTTCCAATTAAATCTACGCAGCATATCTTTTTTAAAGATATTTCTTGTTAGTTCTTGTTTGTGTGTTTGTTTTCCGTTTAACGGCCCAGTCAACACAATTTTAGGTCATTTTGAGCCAGTCAGTTTACCTTTCCACACTTTTCCTGCGCAGGCTTATATGTAAACGGTTAAACAGTACAGTGCACATTCTTTCGCTAGAAACTGACAACTGCCATTCTTAAATAAGCGGAAGGGAGAGAATGACTAGAGAAAAGATTTCATGATCAATTTCCAGGAAAGAATGTTGCCAACCCCGGCAGGTATCGAACCCGCGTCCTCCTGATCACCAGTCAGACGCGCATCCGACTGAGCATTATGTAGTTCTGAATTAATCAATCATTATTTCAGATTTGGTTTCCATCATATTCTGGAAACGCACGGTTCCAGTCGAGGAGCGACGAACAACGTCCTGCAGGTACTTTCAATAAATCGGTTTAGATTTGGGGATGCCATATTCTGACCATTGATACTTGTTTGTTTGATATGAGGTTTAATGTCCCCGTCAACACGGTAAAGGTCATTTTGGAGACGTTGCTTCCAATTTTGTGGGACTTTTACCCGACATTGAGATAAAATGACGCCTCAAGCCCTGTCGCCCAATAAAACCAATAGGGTTTATTAGCAGGGCGGTCCGCCTCACAATGCGGTTCCTGAACAGGCTTAGATCCTCTAAGCGGTTTACTAGTACTAGTGTGCGAGCCGGATTCAGCTCTGCGTGAAAGCATCGTGCAGCCCATATATTTCTTCAAGTCCCTATGGGCGGGGGCCGCACCTTAGATACTGAATAGCCTACCTGCACGCTACCGCCAGCTGATACTATTTAAGAAATAGATCAGCTCTAGCTGTGATTTGTTGAGTAATAAATCACAGTTTGGAGGTCAGTTGTAAAGTAGACAAATCACGAGCGCGTAGCGCGCGTGATTTGTCTACTTACAACTGACCGACAAACTGTGATTTATTACTCAACAAATCACAGACAAGAGCTGATCTATTTCGATTCTAACACGCTGATAATCGGCAATAATGTTGTTGTTTCCTTCAAAATCTCACAACCTTTCGCCATTGTTAGAAGAAATCCCGCTAAAATTATCGACTGAAACACATGCATTTATATCCTTTTCTTACGTTTTCGATGCGAGAAAATGACGTTACACCGTCTAACGTCAAGGAAATCGACTAGTGACGTCATAAATTGGGAATTTTAATGACGTCACTCGACACGCTCTTCCGAGCTGAGATTTGCTGCAGAATAAAACACAGTTATTTTCCATTGCCTATATAGGCGCGCTGTGTTAGAATCTGCCGTCATAGTTTGATAAATATCTGTACAAGTACCATCTGTTTCGATCAGATTAAAGCTCAAGTAAAAATGACAATCATACCTGGAATCTATATTCTTATTTCAGAATAGGCTTAAGATCTATAAAAAAGATTAAACAATATTCAGAGGCGGCAGCAGATGATGGACTCTTTGACACTCCCCCTCTCTCTCTTTCTGTGTGTGCCCGCGTGTGAGCGTGGATGCGTTATACTTTCTGAATCGGAATGCTTTCAGAGAATCTCTGTACTGCCTTTAAGGGTAATGGACACAGCTACAGGAGAGACAACAACTGCAAAAGTAGTTTTCATTACGATAACAAACCCATGCGATATAGTGCATTTTTTTCACATCTCCAAAATGGCTATTTTTTCTAATGAACATTCGTGATATTTTTTATAAATACTGCAAACATAGGTTTTGTGTGCTCGTTAGAACCGCCTCATTGAGGCGGTTCTAACGGATACCCACAACCTATGTCTTAGAGCAAGAATAAGAAAAATAATGTATATCCCTGTAAACCCCCGTTTTCTCTATATAAAGTGGGGTATACGGGGTCTTCTTTTCACGGATGTGTTTCCCATGTAGTCAATATGGGTCACCTCTTAAAGGAAGAAATTTACTCCTGAGACTAGACTCCTTTTCCACGCAAAACGGTTTATAGAAAAAGCGGACAGGAAGTTCCGAAAGTTGGATGTCTCCCTTTAAAAAGAAGAATGCGGAAACATCTGCCAGGTGTACCCAGTTCCTTTAAGTCAAACAGTTTGTATGGGCATCATCTGTCTTATTAGGGCCCCGCACTGAATGTGTGTGTGCCCTATAGTAATCACTCTGTCCGTCCGTCTGTCCGTCCGTCCGTCTGTCCGTCCACAAATTTCTGATAGCGCTGCCGGGGCCCTAGTCAGTTTCACTGACAGCTCTAGTTCATGTGCATATGACGATGTATTCCCAAAGATTAAATCGTACGACAAATATGAACTTGCATTCAAATGGCCTAGAGAATCGAAACACATACATGCCAGGATATAAGGCTGTTTTTTTTTTTCTTAAGGCCAAAAAAAAAAAAAAAAAAAAAAAAATAGGTGTGTTTCAGGTTTCAGCTTGAAAAAAAATTAGGTGGGGAAGGTCGATTTAATTTTTTCTTTTTATCTTATTTTTTTATTTTGTTTATACACTGTATAGAGCATTTCTGCGGAAATAGTAGTAGTAAACACCGAAACGCTCGGAAACTGACAGAATTAGAACAAATAAACCGCACGTAACCGCTCGCGTAGTTCCGAGTCGTTTCGCCCCGCGATTTTTTTTTTTTTTTTTTGGCAATAAAAAATTTAGGGTCGGGCCTAAAACTTAGGTAGGGTCGGGAAACCGGAAACACACCTATTTTTTTTTTTTGGCCTAACCCTTTTCCTGCTGTTCACGACAACCCCTATCTTTGCAAACAGTGTAGATCCAGATCAGATGGCTTCTTAGGAAGCCATCTGATCAGGATCTACACTGTTTGACATTCAGTTTATGAATTTGTAGGAATCAATTACATCAAGTAATCTGATTGGTTCAAAGTCAGAAATGGGTGTGGCTAACTAAATATTCAGCAAGATAAGTTTGTTTGATTTGAGGTTTAACGTCCCCGTCAACACTGTAAAGGTCATTCTGGAGACGTTGCTTCCAATTGTGTTGGACTTTTACCCGACACTGAGATGAAATGACATCTCAAGCCCTGTCGCCCAATGAAATCAATAGGGTTTATTAGCAAGGACGGTCCACCTCGCACTGCGGTTCCTGGACAGGCTTAGATCCCCTAAGCGGTTTACCAGTACTAGTGTGCGGGCCGGATTCAGCTCTGCGTGGAAGCATCATGCAGCCCATATATTTCTTAAAGCCCCTATGGGCGGGGGCCGCCAGCAAGATAAGGGTTAAATGACATCTTCATTCCATTAAAAACTTGCAATATTGTTTCCTTGGACTTATAAAGTCTTGTGAGATATGAATATTTGCTCACCAGAGCCAACGGCGCTGGGAAAGCTTATATGATAGGTAGTGGTACGTCGTAAATCGTGGTCGTCAACCTTTGTCTGAAACTACTGGGCCAATTGAAACCGAATTGCATGTGGAGCCTCAATCGGAAGGAGGAACAAACGTGAGTAAGTCACATGACCAAAATGGTCGCAATGCCCAGAAATGGTAAAAACCTTAAAACATCTCATCACGAACCAAAATGCGGATGACCTGGAAACGTTGTAAGCTGCATCGGGAACTCGGGTCCCCACCAAGTTTATTCAAATGTTGACCTTAATGTGTCAATGACCTACTTTACGTGGAATTTTCTCAATTAAGCATTTATATGAGAAAAGGGCCACACATTGGATTTTAGCTCGCAGGAGCCGAAAGCTCTGATGGAGCTTATATAATAGGCAGTTGTCCGTCGTTATCGGTGTCGTCGTCTGCATCGTCATCTGTCTGCCGTCAAAACTTTCAAACGATATCTTCTATGAAGCTACTCGGCCATTTGAGCTAAAAGTTCACTTGCTCATCCTTGTGCTGGGGGGTTGAAAGTCTGCTTTTTTTTCAAAGAAAATCGGCTTGTTAATTTTCCATAGACTGATGGGAGCTGTGGATTAATTGTATCGATTTCTGATCATTGCCTTCACTTCTATTTTTACAATGGGGGAAATAGATAAATGACATTATTGCCAAGCCTTTGCAGATATTTTGGCAAGACTTTATAGTAGTGTTCCTCAAGCAACATTCTATCAGATATATGCGTTAGGGCCTACTTTTGTTTTTTGTTGGTTACCATGGAAACCAAAATAAAAAAGGGAAACAATACTTATAAAAACATCTTTTCATAAACTGCATGTATATGCCCTATGAGGCTGAGACTTCAAGGAAACATTCGTCAAATTTATCATTAGACTACAGGTTTTTTTGTTGTGTGTGTGTGTTTCTTTTTATGAAATTCGGCTATTTAGTTTTGTACCCGAGTACATTTTGTTTTCTTCTGACCATTGTCGTGAAATAATATAGAAGCATGTATTCTGTTTGTGTTGTTTATGTTCATAGGCTGTATTGTTATGAACTCATTACGCAAACACGCCTATACAAATACATTGCCACCTTTATCGCCGAAAAAATGAAACTTTTATGATGAAAAATTGTGATATTTTTTTATTTCTGCTCCAAATATAGATTGTGGGCACTCGTTGGGCACTCGTTAGAACCGCCTCATCGAGGCGGTTCTAACGAGTACCCACATTCTATATTTTCAAGCAGAAATAAGAAAAATAAGGTACACCCCCGGAAACCCCAGTTTTACTATACAAAAGTGGGGTTCAAGGGGGTCAAAATTATATAGGCGTGTTTTCGTGACGTATTGTAATAATTAATGTGTTATATATGAAAGCTTCCTGGTGACTTGTCATAATCTTGTCGTTGACCTGTCGGCGACCCCACTCTGTCTTCCTGTCGCAATGTAGGTTTACGGAACGCCGTAACACTTCTTGTAACAGGAATTGCCTCGTCATTGCCATGAACCTGGTTGGACAGCCAAACTTCGCCACGCTTTTCCAAAGACCTTCACGACTGACTGTGTCAAAAGCTTTGGTATGATCGACAAAGGTCATGTATATGTCCATGTTTTGTTCCTGGCATTTCTCTTGAAACTGTCTTGCTGTAAAGATCATATCAATTGGGCCCCGTCAAGCGATTTTGGTACTTATCGCCTTGGCGAGCAGCGAAGGTTCGGGCGAGCCTGCGCATCCGCGCAGCCTCGCCAGAACCTTCGCTGCTCGCTCATACAAGCAGTGAATCAAGATGAACCTTCAGACAGAATGCCATATCTCTGGCCCCTCTGAATGGCTGGGCATGCGCAGTTAAAATTTGTCATGACGGAATTCTCGAAGACACAAATTCGCTTGGCGGGGCTCAATTGTTCTTCCGTCTTTTCTGAACCCACACCTGCTTTCTGGTAGAAGCCCTGAGTGTTCAACGTGTTCATCACGGTTAATCAGGACTCTTGTAAGGACATTCAAGCAACTGCCAGAACAGAGATGCCACGATGATTATCACAGACCTGAGGGTTCCCTTTCCGTTTGAATATGTGCATATTTGGGTTCTTGAGGGACGGCTTATTTTCTCCACATAATGTACAATACCTCTTGCCATCTTCTTTGCAACTGGAGGGGAGTACCTACTGCTTTGTAGATCTCAGCAGGAATTGCATCTGATCCTGGAGCCTTGCCAGATTCCAGATGTTTCATCGCTTTCATTGTTTTAAGAACGGTTAGGAACTCGTAAAGCAGTAGATTACATTCAACCTGTGGTAGACTGTTGATGCTATCTTTTTAAGATAGCCCCTTTGTCAGTAAGAAGACTAGTTCGATCTGCACTGAGGACAGGGATGGTTTCTGAGCTCTGGAGACCATAAACTGTTTTTTATGTATCAACGAACGTCTTCATATCCTTACTATCTGAACCCCGCCAAGCGAATTTGTGTCTTCGAGCATTCCGCCATGAGAAATTTTAACTGCGCAAGCCCAGCCATTCAGAGGGTCAAGGGACATGGCTTTCTGTCTGAAGGTTCCTCTTGATTCACTGCTTGTACGAGTGAGCAGCGAAGGTTCTGGCGAGACTGCGCGGATGCGCAGGCTCGCCTGAACCTTCCCTGCTCACATAGGCGATAAGTACCATATTGACGGGGCCCATCTGCAAAGTATATGGATTTATGTTAACATAGTGAAATCAATGCATATCTAAACAAATAAAAGTGATTTTTTCACACTGTGAAAATATAAATGAAATTTTTGCAGTGTGCAAAAAAAACATGACCGTGTTATTTCACAGTAGCCGCCCGAACTACTTTTCTCGCCAAAATCCATATATGTTATCTGTAAAATAATTCTGTAAAACACACTGAAAAGCTCTCGTACTATAAAAATGCTGTAGTCAAAACGGCGATATGTTTTGAAAGTGACAGTTATTACGTCATAGCCAAGTTAAAAATTGTGACGTAAGATCCGATTGACCAATTACAGTAAGTGTCCTAAAATATTATCAAATAAAAAGAAAATTTTCTTTTTTTCGAAAAATATCAAAATTATTTCACCTCGTGTGTTGAAAACATCAGAATTTTCAAAACACTCTATGAAATATTTTTGGTATTCATCTCAAAAAAGTAAATATCCTCTATTTATTAGCCTTATTGCTCAGCCAGGAGTTTTTCATATCTCTGAATCTAATTTGGACTGTCTTGCATATATCTGAATAGGTAGCCTTATTAGATACTGAGAGGGTATGACTGAGGTATGCCGTGTGTTTTTTATGCTTCACTTCAAGGAGTCCCTGTTCCTTTCAAATTCTCGTCAAACCAGTTTTGAGGTTCACAAGATACTGGTCCTTGTGAATCCATTGCTGAAGAATGAACGGTGTTCTGAAAACTGTCCAGTTTACTTCTGAATCATCCTAACTGATTTCCATTACATCTAGTCTGCTGCAGATATCATATGAGCCCCACCAAGCGAATTTGTTGTGTCTTCGAGCATTCTGTCATGACAAATTTTAACTGCGCATGCCCAGCCATTCAGAGGGGCCAGGGATATGGCTTTCTGTCTAAAGGCTCCTCTTGATTCACTGCTTGTATGAACGAGCAGCGAAGGTCCTGGCGAGACTGCGCGGACGCGCAGGCTCGCCTGAACCTTCGCTGCTCGCATAGGCGATAAGTACCAAAATTGCTTGACGGAGCCCATATTAAATCACAAGAACTGTTCATGACGATGGATTCGATTTGGGCAATACTAACCCGAGGGAAGCACACATCGCTCGGAATCGAGGCTGACATCACGAAAACACGCCAATATAATTCTGACCCCCTTGAACCCCACCTTTATACAGTAAAACTGGGGTTTACAGGGGTAAACCTTATTTTGTTATTTCTGTTTTAAAATATAGATTGTGGGTACTCGTTAAAACCGCCTCATCGAGGCAGTTCTAACGTGTACCCACAATCTATACTTTGAGCAGAAATAAGAAAAATATTACAATTTTTTATCTTATTTTTTTTTTTCTGTGGTAAAATATTCAATGTATTAGTATAGGTACGGAACCCGGGAAGGGACATGATTTTTTATTTTTATTATGTTGTGCGAACAAGATAATATCTTGAGCGGACAAGATATTATCTTGTTTGGACAACATATTATCTTGTGCAGACAAGATATAATCTTGTGCGGACAAGATATGATCTTGTCCGCACAACATAATATCTTGTGCGCACAAGATATTATCTTGTTCGCACAACATATTATCTTGTTTGCACAACATAGATCTTGGGAAGTTGTGCGGACAAGATATTATCTTGTTCGGACAAGATATTATCTTGTGCGGACAAGATACTATCTTGTGCGGACAAGATAATATCTTGTGCGGACAAGATCTATGTTGTGCAGACAGGATATTATCTTGTGCAGAAAATATAATGTCTTGTTCGCACAACTTAATATCTTGTGCGGACAAGATAATATCTTGTCTGCACAAGATAATATGTTGTCCGCACAAGATATTATCTTGTGCGGACAAGATATTATGTTGTGCGGACAAGATATTATCTTGTCCGCACAAGATAATATGTTGTCCGCACAAGATAATATGTTGTCCGCACAAGAAAATATCTTGTCCGCACAAGATAATATCTTGTCCGCACAAGATAATATCTTGTCCGCACAAGATAATATCTTGTCCGCACAAGATATTATCTTGTGCGCACAACTTATAAAATAAAAAAAAATCATGTCCCTTCCCGGGTTCCGTATATAGGCGTGTTTTCGTAACGAAGACTTGAGCTAAGAATTCATTCCATTGAAATTCATCAGGAAAACACGCCTATATACTTTTGACCCCTTGAACCCCACTTTTATATAGTAAAACTGGGGTTTAGAGGGGTAAGGCTTATTTTTCTTATTTCTGCTCTAAAATATACATTGTGGGCACTCGTTAGAACCGCCTCAATGAGGCGGTTCTAACGAGTACCCACAATCTATATTTTGAGCAGAAATAGGAAAAATATCACAATTTTTCATCTAAAAAAATCGATTTTTCGGAGGTAAAGTTTACAATATATTTGTATAGGCGTGTTTTCGTAATGATCGTTATATATTTGCCGTTATGACGAATTTCCGTATAAAGAGGGTTGACTGTATTGTTTTATCATTTTAGGTTTGTGTCGACATCATGTTAACGAGTCCGTGTGATTTGTTTGTGTGTTTGTTTGATTTGAGGTTTAACGTCCCCGTCAACACTGTAAAGGTAATTTTGGAGACGTTGCTTCCAATTTTGTGGGACTTTTACCCGACATTGAGATGAAATGACATCTAAAGCCCTGTCGCCCAATGAAACAAATAGGGTTTATTAGCATGGACGGTCCGCCTCGCACCGCGGTTCCTGGACAGGCATCGAGGTTAGATTCTTAGATTCTCTAAGCGGTTTACCAGTACTAGTGTGCGGGCCGGATTCAGCTCTGCGTGGAAGCATCATGCAGCCCATATATTTCTTCAAGCCCCTATTGGCGGGGGCCAGAGTCCGTGTGAAGAACACCCTGATAACCCTTTATTATCCCTTTTTGTTCCAAATGGAAGCTTCCTCTTTATATATGGCAGGAGTCCATTTCGAGATTTAGGCGTCTAAGATTGTGCTGTCTTCAAATTTTGTATGGAAAATGGCTGAACTTAGTGCAACAGGGTAGGCCCCGGTACAAAATGGGTTTTTAAGGCGAAATTGAGGCTAACGCGTGTATACCCGTCCTTTTGGTGCACATGCCCGGCCCATATCCAAGCATATAATTATATGCAAGTTTCAAAGCTTTATCCGCAGTTGCGAAAACACGAACAACACCATAATGTATGAAATGTTCCATCACGTGAACAAGTCCGTGAAATTAACACCCCCTTAAACCCCACTTTATAAAGAGAAAACTGGGGTTCAGGATGGTAATCATTATTTTTCTTATTTCTGCTCCAAGACTTAGGTTGTGGGTACTCGTTAGAACCGCCTCATTGAGGCGGTTCTAACGAGCACCCTCAACCTATGTTTGCAGTATAAATAAGAAATATATCACAAATTTTCATCAGAAAAATAGCCATTTTGGAGATGTGGAAAATGTGCTATACGCACGGGTGTGTTATCGTAATGTATTCCTTGTGACACAAGGACAACAAAACAGAACTGAAAACCGTAGAGGGTACAAGTTGTTTTTCTGGGCCAGACTACATTCGTTCGGCTAATTAGGCCTCATCAGTAACCCTCAAAATATTTTCAAACTTCCGCGTTGCCAACAGTGATCCACAAATTCTAGAAAATATAACTCTCGCTATGATGAAGGGCAGGGAGACTTTTTATGGCCACCCAAAATTCCCTTTACACCAGCTGTGGTAAAGTTAAAATGTTCTATAAAAGGTGAAATCCTTTCAAAGTAAGGACTTCAAAACAGAACTGAAAACCGTAGAGTGCACAAGTCTTTTCTGGGCAACACTTCCTTGTTTCGGCCAATTAGGCCTCATCGGTGACCCTCAAAAAATTTTCAAATTTCCAAAGGCCTAGAAAATATGATGTATTATGTACAAGCGTGTGTACGGACAAGGATTAAACAACAAGCCGTCAACTTGTTCGTGCCGGGGGCATTTTAACAAACCATCATGTTATCAAGTAGGTGTAACGAGCACGCCTGTTAACACTTAACCTGCTGAATATTTAAATATGCCACACCCACCACTGATTATCAACCAATCAGATTACCTGATGCAAATTATTGCAACAAATTCATAAACTAAATGAGAAACAATGAAGCTCCTGATAAGATGGCTTCTTCCGAAGCCATCTGATCTGGATCTACATTGTTTGAAAGGCATATCCAGGCTCAGCAGGACAAGGGTTAAGCCATTTTTAAAAAATGGATTTACAGGGCTTCTTGTTATTTTTCGTATTCCTGTTCCAAATTATATGTTGTGAGTGCTAGTTAGAGTGCACAATTCTTTTCTAGACAATGCTACCTGTTTTCGGCCATTTTTCTGATTTCTGTTCCAAGACATATTTTGTGAGGGCTAGTTAGCACCGCCACAGTGAGGCGGTGTAAGGAGCATCCACAATCTATATTTGGTGTACAAATAAGAAAAAATACTATCACAAATTATATGTTGTGAGTGCTAGTTAGAGTGCACAATTCTTTTCTGGACAATACTACCTGTTTTCGGCCATTTTTCTGATTTCTGTTCCAAGACATATTTTGTGAGGGCTAGTTATCACCGCCTCAGTGAGGCGAAGTAAGGAACATCCACAATCTATGTTTGGTGTACAAATAAGAAAAAATACTATCACATCCGTTCAACTAGCCGTTGTTGCTGAGCGTTCAGAATCAGAATTGTTACTTGTGACACGTCAAATAACATTCATACACAAGGACCTGTGATATGGGAAGTTAGTCCCTAGCTCTCACCAAAGGTGTAAACTAAGCTACACAATCCTCAGTACCTTCAGCTGTGGAAATATCGAACTGGAAAGGGCATTCCAATCTCTAATGGTTCGTGGGGAAGAACGATTAATTATTAATGCCAGTTCTTGCAGTACAGTAGGGCGGCACCAAGGGCTGTTGCTATGATTCTATTCGCAATCCGCTTCCGCTGTTTGGGACTATATTATGTCAGAAAAAATAAGGAAGGAAACCTTACGAACTTCCGGTGACTTTGAGCCCTCAATATTCTGGTCCGAGATGTGACATGGTGAAAAAACAAAGAGGGATAATGATAATCGTCTTTTCTTAAGCGCTTAAATTACGGCAGAGAACATGAGATCTTAAACTGACGGAGCAAACGCCTCATTAATAGCACCACCCGATTTTTGACATCGCCGTGTTGTGATACCCGTCTTGGGAAAAAACGGCTCAAAAAATGGTCACCGCCAGAGTCGGCTGATATTTTGCATACATGCCAACCGTTATTCGGCTCAGTAGGAGTTGTCGCGAGCGTGTTTTAGCTGGGAAATCTGCTGTCGACTGAGAGCTATAAGCAGTTCGCGCATGCGTGTCTCGATAATTTACATGCACCATGTATGCTTTACACATGAGAGAGAGAGAGAGAGAGAGAGAGAGAGAGAGAGAGAGAGAGAGAGAGAGAGAGAGAGAGAGAGAGAGAGAGATGGGGGATGGAACGACTGCCAGTTCTCAGTCAGAAAAATAGATCATTAATATGCAGACTTTGATTCAATAAATTTTTTGGCACAACTTTTCATGTGGATAGACGAATCTATGCTGGAGGTGATGATATAGGTGAGAATAATCGCAAGGAACATGAAGTTTGTTTATGTTTTGTTTTCCTGAAGGTACTGGTAGGTTTGAAAAATGACTATTTTCAAACCACTGATGTGCGTACACTGAATGTCAAAATCTGGTTTTAGACATTTTCTGGAATAAAACCATATTAATTTTATTTACTTTTCATATTTATTATTGTCAAAGCTCGAAAGTAAATGACAGTTGCGGACTTAGCTGTAAAAATAGCTAGTCGTCTGGAAGCCCCAAAACTGCAAGTAGTCCCATCTAATCGACGCACGAGAATTTTGTTTTTAAATCTACCTACGCAAGCCACTCTGATGCCCGACTGGTAAGGGTCTGAAACGCAAATGAATGCTGATTTCTACAGTGTCTGGCTAGGGGAACAAGGTCATCTGCTGGGATGCTGGCAGCGCCCTTCAGACTTGTATAAAAGTATGAACATACTGTTTCTTCTCCTTTTCTTGAGGGACTCCCAGCTTACTTTCCCTAGAATTCCAGCCATGCTCCCAGTTTCAAAGCTATAATTGCTTGTTACAGATCTAGCAGCTATGTTTTGAACTTTTTCAATTCCTTCATTAAGGACCACTCCACTTGGGTCTCAGATGCAACTGCTATGTTCCAAGATTGGGCGAACACTTCCTTTATATGCTGCCTTTTTCACATCCTTAGGACACCGATGAAGATTTCGCGTCAAGAAACCAAGCTTTCTAATTGCCTTAGTACACAAGTTGCCATCTCAAATTGTATCAAGGTATTTAATGGAATCCACATTCTCGAGGACCGTTCCCTCTAAGGTGTAAGAAGTCTTAATTGTATTTGTTCTCTTCCCAGTTATCTGCATAATATTGCATTTAATGGGCTGAAATCTCATGCCCCATTTTCATCCCTACATCCTAATCTATCTATATCATTCTGAAGTTTCAGTAAGAGTCCGCTGTATCTTTAAGTTCCCGGTAGCAAACGCAGTCGTTTGCAAACAGTCTTATTTCTGAGTCAATGTCCGGGAAAATTTCATTGATCTACAGGGAGAATAACAGTGACCCATGAACAGTCCTTTATTGGACCCCCGACAAATTGGAGCCCACTCCGAAGAATCATCATTAACAACTACTCGTTTTTGTTTCTGCAGCAAAGAAAGGAATATATTCTTTTTCCCCTAATTCCATGACTAAATACAGTAAGTAAGATTTAAGTAGATCGTGTGGTGGGGTGTCCAAAGCCTTCTCGAAGTCCAGAACAAATGAGTTCACCTGTATCCCTATGGCCAAGATTTTCGCTCAGTTATTTATAAAACTGTGCTCAAATGGGTTTAACAACTATGCCGTTTCCTAAATGCATGTTGCATTACGCAGACACGCCTATACAAATACATTGCCACCTTTATCGCCGAAAAAATGAAAATTTTATGATGAAAAATTGTGATATTTTTCATATTTCTGCTCAAAATATAGATTGTGGGCACTCGTTAGAACCGCCTCGAGGGCACTCGTTAGAACCGCCTCATCGAAGCGGTTCTAACGAGTACCCACAATCTATATTTTAGAGCAGAAATAAGAAAAATAAGGTATACCCCCGGAAACCCCAGTTTTACTATATAAAAGTGGGGTTCAAAGGGGTCAAAATTATAGGCATGTTTTCGTGATGTCTGCCTGACAAAAGGTCATTAGTCCGGGATTTGAGACCAGATTTCGAAATATTTAATGCACCCAAAATTCTCACGCTTTATTTGTGCCGTTTCATTGAGATAGGGGCCTAACCTATATGACATGTGATTATTTAGCAAATCTGGTGGGGGAAAGGGGTTGAAAATTCTATGAGTTTACACCCACCCCCATGCGGATGGTATAGTTGGATTGAGTTTAGTTATGTGTAGCTTGCGCTTACATATGAATGTTGATTTATTGCATCAGTCAAAATATTTGTAAATACTCGAAGACACCAAAATTCATGATATGACGTAACTATATTCGGTGTTACCTTAAATTTTGACCATTGAAATTTGACCCCAAAAATTTGGTAAATTTTACACTATTTTCGCGCTAAATAATTTTTAGTACTTTTTGAAACAATTTCTTTTTCGTCAGTATGAGTGATAGTTATTTTTGCACGTGCATGTGAAATTTGATGACTCTGTGTCAAACCGGGCATGAACAAGGGACTCCGATACCTATGGACCATGTTACCACTTTTTACTGTTGTGTCACAGATCGTGATAAAAATTTATATTAAAACCAACATGAAATAAATTATATTACTGGCTGGTCATAAATGTGTCATAACAGGGACCGATAAATATATTTTTGAAACGTTACTGATGGCCATTTCTTCCAGTTTATATTTAGTGAGGGATCTATACATCACCAAGCATATTTGTCAGCGGGTGAATGTCAAGTGATTCTCTAAACTGGTGACTTGAAAAATCAACATTTAATGAATACATTGTATATTTCAAGAATCATTATCCAGTTTCCGGTTTGTGCTGAAGGCTCCCCAAGTAACATCGACATTATTATATTTTAAACACGTTAATGTTACTGGCCACTACAAGATCTTTATTGAAATCTTACTGGGTACCTTATTTTCTGTTAAGTCGCACGACTAAAAATAAAAAGTACCCGAAGTTTAATGTAACGTAAAGCCATCCCTTATACATTCTTCTATCTTCCCTTTTCCCAGAGTTGTGGTATAACCTGTAATCGTGCATCTTAAAATAGCACATGCACTTAATTGTTCTACCATTTCATTGGGCAACCTGCCTTCGATAGCCTTGTCCCTCTATTCACTATTAGCTCTTAATTATTCTGTGTCTCTTGTCACACACTGATTAATCTGGTCTTCAACTCCTTTTTTACTACTTCCTTTTTCTGATATGTGTCCCATAAATTGATTGTTTTTGGGCTTAAACGCGCGTCACCCCTTGTTGTTCATTTTGTGTCCTCTCCCCTAAGGGAAGGGAGAAAAGCGATAGAAGATATAGTTGAGCAGATGAAAGTGAGGGGCAGAGGAGAAATTGGAAAATGGAAAAGCAGAAACAGAAGAAATAACAGGTTTCCCCCTCTACCCTTAACTGCTGCAAGAACAGCAGGTCTTGTCCAGCTGTAAGCCAATATCAGTTGGATGCCCTATTGACGCAAGGTACACGTCACATTTGCCTCACCCAACCACCCAAATTGTCCCATACAGTTTTGCCAAAAAGGCCTTCTATGACAAGCCATCAGGAGTTATCACGTTTGAAAAATAGAGTGTATGCAATGATCAGGAATCTATACAAAACATCTCGCACCTTCCATTCAAAACACCAAAATGAAAACGGCATGGATGGAAAGCCAGAAGGACAGTTATCTCCCCGCATGACCAAATGACTATCCAAAATAAAAAGGCATTAGCAATACATACATCTTAAGGTCTAACTATGAAAATAATAAACCACAGAAAAGGATCGCCGACCAGGTCAGTAAGAAGTTTTACGGGGTGGGCACTTTAATTGATTTTAGGTGGCCACAATACTCGCCCTTGATTGTCTTGATTAAAACCAATAAATTGTTCACTCTACATGATGGAGTTCTAGCTCATCAGTGCAACATCTCCGATAACAGAAAATCAAACGACTAAAGAGATGAAAAAAACATGAGGACTCGACAGCATGAAATAGCTAGAATGCTGCAGCGAAGGAAACCAAACAGTTTGACTCCGGTTAACCCTAGCAGAGACAGAGCATCAGACACCTACCTTCAGGCGTTCTGGTGGAAATGCGATCGTACATATGAAAGGAACTAGGCGGTCGGGTTAATTTACTTGAGGTTGAAACCTAATATGTCAGATATATTGAACATTGAACAGGGACGATGTTTGGCATAATAAATGTTACGATTCCTATGTAAATCAAGCTTCTTCTCTACACATATGTCAAGAAGGGTAGGAACATCGGGTTCAACACAGACTCTCGACTGACCTTTCTGCATCTTCATGTAACTTGATGACCTCAATTTGGTCATGTTCGCCAAAATATCGACCAAAACCAGAGTTATTCAATCAGCAAATAAGCTGGAGTATATCAAATCCGTAGCTGGAGAATTTGTTTGTTTGATTTGATGTTTAACGTCCCCGTCAACACTGTAAAGGTCATTTTGGAGTCATGGCTTTTAATTTTTTATAATGTTATAATTTGACTTTTACCCGACATTGAGATGAAATGACATCTCAAGCCCTGTTGCCCAATGAAACCAATAGGATTTATTAGCATGGGCGGACCGCCTCACACCGCGGTTCCTGGACAGGCGTAGATCCTCTAAGCGGTTTACCATATTTTTCAGTTCTGTGGTGTATTCCTTGCTTCCAAATGATAACCCTTTCTAGAACATATTTAACGTGACCACAGCTGTTGTCTGGGAATGTGTGGCGGCCGTAAAAAGTCTCCCTGCCCTACATCATAGTGTAGTTTATATTTTCTTGTCCTTTGGGAGCATTGATTCCATTGTGGAATTTTGAAAATACTTTAGGGTCACTGATGAGGCCTAAATGGCCGAAACCAGCTAGTCTGGCCCAGAAAACATGTACACTCCATATTTTCCAGTTCTGTGGTGTATTCCTTGCTTCCAAAGGATAACCCTTTTTAGAACATAATTACCAGTACTAGTGTGCGGACCGGATTCAGCTCTGCGTGGAAGCATCATGCAGCAGCTGGAGAATTAGATGCTGATATTTAAATTTAGACGAATATCTTTTTCTGCAGCAAATTAATGTTAACAACCAAAACAATAAACCTCTAAAACATTTAAGTAAAATCGTTCCACCAAATACTGTATACTGTTTCTTTTTTGTTTGCAGTAAATTTCGCAGACCTTCAGTCAAAAGGAGGC
The DNA here is from genome assembly GCA_963580285.1 of Lucinisca nassula. Taxonomy (NCBI): domain Eukaryota; kingdom Metazoa; phylum Mollusca; class Bivalvia; order Lucinida; family Lucinidae; genus Lucinisca; species Lucinisca nassula. Next base: position 9,914,562 of record OY757014.1, read on the forward strand.
TTGATTGTTTAGAGGCGTAAACTCATTAAAAGACGACTTTCCTTCAATTATGAAATACTGAACAAAAATCTGCCAACCCTTTGAAAAAAATTCTGAAATAGCCGCGCTGTTTTCTTCACTGAACAGTGTCGTCTTTCAGAGGTATTGCTGTCATGGTAACTTCATACAAAACTACACTGGTCAACACTTAGGGATCTGTTAGTCCAGTAGTTTTAGAAAAAATAATAATAAAAAAAAATATTTAATCTTGTGGCCCCAGGATCATTTAGCTGGTTGCAATTATCAACTATGATGTCATAAGCTGCAACAGAACCAGAAAACCCTGTCTTGCCCATACAAAATCCTGAGTGACCGAATGTGACTTTGACGTAAGAAAGGTCAGAGTCAACGAAATGTTATAATTTGAACAAATTTGATAGGGTCCGGGTCCCCAATATTGTATACCAAGTTTCAAGGTCATGGGTCGATTGGTTCCTGAGAAGGCGATTTTCAAATGTTTTACCATATATGGGCATGGCGGACATTTTGGGAATGTGACCCAGATATTCAGAATATATGTTTGTTCCTCCTACCCATGGCGGCTTCACATATAATTTGGTTCCAATTGGCCTTGTAGTTTCAGAGGAGATGTGGTTTGGAATTGTTTGGATGCTTAAATGAGAAAAGAGGGTAGGAACATTTATCTCCCCTTTTTATGTCCTTTTCCCCACTTTTTTGATTTTCTAACTCCATTTTCAAGATGCTGAGAGACCTCTAAATACATTCGTATCATAGTTAAGTGTGAGAAAGTAAGGTGCATTAAACTCCTTAAATACGGGCCTAACTGACTACATGCCCAATTAAGAGGGACATGATGTTTGTTCAGACAATATGTTCACAATCTACACAAGACAGAGACACAAGAACACTATCTCCTTTTTTAAGAGTGGGCAAATATTCGCTAGGAGCCATTCTTTGAGGATTTTACCGTATCAAGGGACTGCTGAAACAGGTATGCGAAAAACTGGTCCTAATTAAGGCGTAACTATACCTAATTTAATGACACATAGGCCTTTCTGATATTAAATCTTCATCAGTGTGTCTCAACCCCAAAGTTTTGAAACCGAAACGGATGAATGACAAGACCCGGCAAACACAGCACATCCCCTCCGAGCACACACCGACCGACGTAGCCTATGAGACAGGTCAGCTGGAGGCATCAGGCAATATAGCCCACCCGCAGACTTATAGGCGTCCCCCACCGAGCCAACATCAGCAAACATGACGCACACTCCACGGAAGCCCCGGGCATCAGGAAGGAGATGTCCAAAGTAGCGAGACTTGCAAAATTTAAAATATAACAAAAAGTGTAAACCAAATCCGCTAAGATACATGTCTCACCTGACAAGTCCTAATTCATTTACTGATTCCATTACGAAAACACAACTATTCAAATATTTTGAAAATTTTACCACCAAAATGCAAATTACAAACTGTAGGAACTCGTTCTAACGAGTATCGACAATCTATATGTTTGAACAGAAATAAGAAAAATAATGTACAACCCTTTAAACCCCAGTTTTACTATAATAAAGTACGATGGCTCAGAATCATAAATTATGGGTACTTGTTTGTAACGCCTAAATGCACCACAGAACTAAATCGAGGGCCCACAACCTATGTTCGAATCAAAAATGAGAAAACATGAGCAATTCCATAGAAAAAACGTTATATGAATCTTAATGAAACGGAGGTAATACCAAACAAACTTTTCTTTAAAATTGCTCTCGATAATACCACTTGAGCCAAAAGTTTGCGTATAAATGTTCCTGACGGAACACTGTCCATACTGTAAACCTATCACGAAAACATGCCTACATGATTCTGACCTCCTTCAACCCCACTTTTCGGGACAATTGCACTTTACCGGACACTGATTTTCCGTAGGAAAATCCACGTGAGTAGGTATCTAAGGCCCTTTTATAAGGACGCGCGTGAGAAACATGAGAAATTCCATAGAAAGACGTTATATGAAAGCTGAAGAGTGTTAACATAGTGAAGCCGTCAAACAATGACCACATTGTTAGCGGCCTTGGAGGTAATATCAACCAAACTTTTCTTTAAATTTGCTCTCGATAATACCACTTGAGCCAAAAGTTTGCGTACAAAAGTTCCTGACGGAACACTGTCCATACTGTAAACCTATCACGAAAACATGCCTATATGATTCTGATCTTCTTCAACCCCATTTTTCGGGACAATTGCACTTTACCGGGCACTGATTTTCCGTAGGAAAATCGACGTGAGTAGGTATCTAAGGCCCTATTATAAGGACGCGCGTGAGCGCGGACCAAAAATGAAAATAAGGCAGAAAAATGCAACATTAACCACAGAATCGTGTAAGAAACATGAGAAATTCCATAGAAAGACGTTATATGAATCTTAATGAAACGGAGGTAATATCAACCAAACTTTGCTTTAAAATTGCTCTCGATAATACCACTTGAGCCAAAAGTTTGCGTATAAATGTTCTTGACGGAACACTGTCCATACTGTAAATCTATCACGAAAACATGCCTATATGATTCTGACCTCCTTCAACCCCACTTTTCGGGACAATTGCACATTACCGGGCACGGATTTTCCGTAGGAAAATCCACGTGAGTATGTGGCTAAGGCTCTATTATAAGGACGCGCGTGAGCGCGGCCCAAAAATGAAAATAAGGCAGAAAAATGCAGAACTAACCCCAGAATCGTGTAGATTAGGCATACTTGAGGTTAAAACCAAAGTTTTAAATCGTAGGTTGTAACTAAGTTCTGCAATTTCAAGCTTGCTCTAAGCAGGAGAATTCAAAGAAACGTTAAATACTTTTTGTTTTGCTTCAAGGGAAGAACTGCGCGTGCGTAATTTCAATGGTCAAATTTAAAGACCTAATGAATATTAATGAGCTCTGATGTCAACTTTCGATGACGCAACTTTCGATGACGCAACAACCAATTTGTAAACAAATCCAGTTGCAAGAAAAAAAAGAGAGAAAAATATGACTTTATGATAATTTGGCCGAGACAGTGAAACTATATTAACGTGGCTGCATAATGATTTATTTTGACGTTTGGTAAATGACTTTGAAATTATTACGTAGTCAACATCATGGGGGCTGCCGCCCCCACACCTCGGCATTCAAGATAGAAAGATGTCAGGTTTAAACTTACAAAGACAGCAAATCGGGATCTGTAGAATCTTATTTAGTCTGCAAGTTCCTTAACGTTTCAAATCAGTCTCATTTATCTCATTTGCATATAATTTGGTGCCGTGGTCCAAAATCCACGTCGAAGATAGAAAGGCTAATCGTTGTTTTATTGCACTGGTAGATGACGGTGTAAGCTAAAATAGCCACAACTTAGTCTGGGAATTTACGTATTTTTAATGCAACATTAACTTGCTGCTACTAACAACGATAAAAGAAAGCTCATTAACAATATCTGTACTTTGAAAACGCTTGTATTCCTTGAAAAACGTCCGTTAGAAAATGCATCGATTCGTCCTTCCAAAACAAAACGGCGGTCGTCTTTTTCCGATCGTCATGAATAATTAATGAGGCATCAACAACAAAAGACACGCCCTAACAACAAGTTGCGCCTGCACAGTCTCGACAGAAGCCAGTGCCCGGTAAAGTGCAATCTAGCCCACTTTTCTTAAGTAAAACTGGGGTTTATGGTGGGGGTAAGCCTTATTTTTACTTATTTCTGCTCTAAAATATAGATTGTGGGTAATCGTTGAGGCGGTTCTAACGTGTAGCCAAAACTATATATTTTGAAATATCACAATTATTATCTTTAATTGTTTTAATGATTACGAAAACACACCTTTTCAAATGTACTGAAAATTTTACCATACAAAAAAAAATGAAAATTTTCAGATAAAAAATCTTATAATTTCATATTTCAGCACAAAACATCTAACGAGTACCCATAATCTATGTTTGAACAGATATAAGAAACCTATAAACCCCAGGCTTACTGTGTAAAAGTAAGGTTGCTCAGTAACATAGATTATGGGTATTCGTTTGTACCGCCTAAATGCGACATAGAACTGATACGAGCACTCGCAGCCAATGTTTGAAGCAAAAATAAGAAGACTAACATTTTCTGTAAACAAAAATACATTATATGAATCTTAATGGAAGGGAGGTAATATTAATCAAACTTTTCTAAAAAACTACTCTCGATAATACCACTTGAGCCAACAGTCTTCGTATTAATTTTTCTGACAGATACTCTGAACCATTACGAAAACACACCTACTCAAATATTGTGAAAATTGTACCACCAAACAATAAAACTTTTCAGATAAAGATCTGAGATGTTTTTCATATTTAAGCTCAAAACATATATTACGAAAACACGCCTACTCAAAAACATAGAAAATTTAACCACCCCAAAATGAAAATTTTCAGATAAAAAAAAAATCTGCTATTTTTTTATTTCTGCTCAAAACATGGATTGTACATACTCGATAAAAACGCATCTACAAGGCGGTTCTAATGAGTACCCACAATCCATGATTTTTCAGCAGAAATAAGTATTATGTAATGTATCCCCCTGTAAACTGCAGTTTTACTAGATAAAAGTGGGCAATTTAAAAATTATTCCTGATTCTAGGATACCTAATATAATTTCTAAAGGACCGAAATATCCATTTCCTTCTATAATTGATTTCAATAAATGTGGAGATGAAATCGCAGCTGCCTTGAATGAATTTGGGAATCGATGTTGTAAACGAGAGTATGTTGAGCATAAAGCTTTTAAAGAATGGGAACTTAGCATTCTGAAATTAGTGAATAAAAGCATTTCGTTTTTATTCTTTGTTCTCAAAATACCAACTTATTACCTCCTAAACCTAAGACGTCTTAACGTCACCATAAACTAGGTATTCAAGAATTTCATAAGAAATATGTTTTGGCTCCAGCAAATAAGGCCGCTAACAATGGGGTCGTTGTTTGACGGCTCCTCTACGTTAACACTCTTCAGCAAGATCTTGGTGGTACTAAGGCCTATGAACTGCAGCCTTTAGCTATAGAGAGGGCTTAAGTTGATGACCATATTTGTCATTCAGACACCAAAGTTGCTGTCTGTGATACAGAAGCCAATACAAGCTTCCTACATTATACTGGTTACCTAAACTTCATATGAGACCATAAAAAGCACGTTTTATTTTGCAAATTCAAGCTCTAGTACAACCACTGAACCTTTACCATATTTTTAGTACATAAAATTGATTGTGATAAACGAAGAGTAAAATCTGTTCGGGTGTAGCGGTCTCTGATCTGAATCTACACTGAACATAAAGACGAAATGATGTAACAAAAAAGAAAAGGGATTGAATTACGCTCAAATTAAATGATTGTCTAATGTTAACGGGGACAGCTACACAAAAGAAATCTTATTAAAGTTGTAACAATTCTTCCATTTATCAACCCAGCAGTTTTCTATTCAATATTACGAAGGAATTTAGTAACTTTGAAAGTGTTATAAACACAGAAAAATCTGATCAGATGTAGCGGTTTGCCGTTTGTGATCTGAATCTACACTTACATAGATTATGGATTCAAGCTTTATGCGAATACCGCACAAATCACAGCGTTAGGTTTATAAAACTATGTTCTCTCGGAAACCAAAGCATTCGGAATAACAACGGAACAAACCATTTTGCATGGGAGCGTATGGATCGATCGCTAGATTTATTTAAACCGTCATCTAAAACATATAACGACCACACTTTTGAACCTATACATCCTCAGTCTTTTGACTGACAATATTTTGCCTTTGAAACGCACTTTTCAATAACATGATTCAAACATTATTTATGCAACATAAAAAGTTGCCACATGTACACGAACGATGTGGCCAGTAATCGATCCACCGCTAGAATGATCAATACCAATTCATTTCACTTGACCATGACAGGTATACTACCGAATGCTACAAACGACCAAGAGAAAATAATTAATTCCTAATTCACTTCGTTCAAACGAAATTAATTAGATTTCTCTCGGAAACCAAAGCATTCGGAATAACAACGAAACAAACCATTTTGCATGGGAGCGTATGGATCGATCGCTAGACACAAAGAACGGGTAAACTGTATGCGATTCTGACGGTGTATATTATAAACCCAAACTTTGGGAAACTTTAAGTCTCTCATTTAATTCATCTCGAACGTACCCAACTTTAGCGTTCTCACTCCGCCACCTACCATGATGTTTGTAAATACGATCTGGTACCCCGCAATTTGCGGCAGTCGAAGCCCCTCCTGCCCTCAAACTATGTAGTCCGTACTTTGAAATGTCCGGCACGTGAGGTTTGAATGCTTCTATGAACAGTTCTCTAAGCCTTGTGTATGATAAAGCCTTATTATCATGCCGTAGTATAAATCCATATTTACTTTTAGATAAATTACAAAATATGAATTGATCCTTTTTTGAACTGGAAATTTCGACCATTTTAAATAACGTTCAGTATTAACAACCAGGCACAACTCTGTATTTGTTCGAGAATCTAAAACCCAGGCATCGTTACGATAAATATCAGTCTTAGAATGTTCAATGAAAATTGACATATGTGTACTTTCTATAACAATATCCGAACGTTTAATCGCCAAAACTTCAGAACTCCTAAAAAAACCTGCAAAACTGATCAAGCAGGCACATATAGTTCTTTGATTGTACACATTTCACTCACTATAAAGCCTTTTAAACATACTTGTAAGCAATTCAACAGAAACGTGTTCTTTTTTTACAAACTCGCTTAGCTAAACGTCTCTTGCCTGCTTCAAACACATTTTTAACTAAATTAGAATTTGTAGGAGAACTTTTATCGTATAATGAATGGACCCAATTTACACTATAAAACGCATTTATAAGGGGGCTGGAAGAATAAGATTGTTGAATAATTGACGCCAAATAAAGGGCAACATGAAATGCCTTAGCGGGCAAGACGTCCCGCATATCGAAGCCATTACTTAAGGCCCATTTTTTCCACCGCAAAAAGCCTGAGCGATAGTTGGAAACTGTATTTAATGCCCTTGATTCAACAAGAAGTTCTGGAAGATGGGACACCTTGCCCGCCACAGCACTCGGGAGCTCCCTTATTTCCGAGTCAAATATCTGAGAGAATAAATTTATAATAAAAAAGTTAACCGTCATAAAACCGTTCAAGCTTATTAACCCTTTTTGTACCAAATGGAATCTTTCTACATATATATAGCAGGAGTCCTTTTCTAGATTCAGGGGTTACAAGTTGTGGTATCTTCAAAATTGATTTGGAAAATGGCTGAACTTACTAAGGCCTTTGAACTTCAGCCTTTAGCTGAAGAGAGAGCTATAGTAGATAAACATGTTTGTCATTCAGCCACCAAGTTTGCTGTGTGTGTTACCGAAGGCCAAGTCAAGCTTCCTACGCTATACTGGTTACCAAAACTTCATAAAAGACCTTACAAAGCACGGTTTATTGCAAATTCTAGCTCTTGCACTACCACTGAACTTTCTAAATTATTAACTTCCCGTCTTACTGCTATTAAAACGCATGTGATTAAATATTGTGATAAAGTCTTTGAAAGATCAGGAAGAATTCTGTTTTGGTCTATAAAAAAATCGAATGAGGTTTTAATTAAATTGAAATCCAGACATTTTCGTGCTTCAAGTCTGTCTACTCACGATTTTTCCACTCTTTACACTACGCTTTTCACAGAGAAGATTCTCTCTATCTTGCATGTAATGTCAGAAATGCATTTTTCACTTCTAAAGAGCATAAGAATTATATACTTTGGTCATGTCAGAAAGTGTGTGATGCACTCACCTTTCTACTTGACAATATTAAATTAGATTCGGTACTAAGTTGTTTAGACAAATTGTGGGTATTCCGATGGATACGAATTGCGCACCTCTTGTGGCTGATCTGTTCTTGTATTGTTTTGAAAAAGACTTCATGTTGTCGCTTTCCATTTATAACCAATCTGAAATTATTGAAGCTTTTAGCTCCACTTCTAGATATTTAGATGATTTATTAAATATTGATAATACCTATTTCGATGGTTTGATCAGTCAGATTTACCCCCCAGAACTTCAGTTAAATAAAGCAAATTCTTCTGATACCGAGGCCCCGTTTTTGGGTTTACATCTATCTATTGTAGATGGGTTTGTTTCATGCAAAATTTATGATAAACGCGATGACTTTGATTTTGAGATTGTAAATTTTCGATTTGCCAGAGTGTGTAGTCATGTAACTGACTTCAACACTCGTAATAAATTATTAACGGCTTAACTCCTTAATCAGGGTTATAGGTACTATAAACTACGCAAAGCCTTTTTCAAAATTTTATAGACGCCATTCTGATTTAATTTCAAAATTCAATATTGGACTTAAATCTCTTCTGCAACAAGGTCTATCGGAAACCGAATTTTATGGTGACTTAGTATATAAATTCAGAAAAATCTATAACCGCAATGACTTCAGCACCCAATTTCGTAAAATCATTCTCCGATATAAAAAGATTGGGTACAACATGGATGTTATACGACAGACTGCATGCATGGTAGTTAACCCAATCACGGTTGTCAACTTTGCTACCCTATTTAATTGCACGCCGGTGGGTCAGGCCTCAGATTCTATGACGGCTCCAACGTAAAGGCTTATTGAGAATTAGAGAGATCTAATTCAAGGTAATGTTGGTTGGTGCCTGATGCTCTGTCTCCGGTCGGGCCCATTGGAGTCTAACTGTTGGTTTTCTTTTGCTCCAGCATTTCAGTGGTTTCTTGCTGTCGAGTCCTCACCGTTGTCTCACCTCTGTGGTTCTTTGATTTTTTGTGTTCACGGAGATGTTGCACTGATGAATTAGGAGGCCTTCATGCGGACTGAACAAATTCTTTGTCTAAATCGCGACGGAAGTAAGGGCGAGGATTGTGGCCACGTAAAATCGATTTAAGCCCCCCAGTGGAAATCTTTCCACTGACCGTTCCAAGGCGGTTCTTCTGTGGCGGTTTATTTATGTCGTTGTTTGTTACTTACTTTGTGTATCACTTGTGTCGTTTTATTTTGGATGGACATATGGCCATTTTGTGGGAAAGTAACTGTCCTTATGGCCTTCCTTTGTTTAGGTTTCCATTAAGGTCTGGTCGCTTAATTTCGGTGTCTCTTTCCCTTTGGTGTCTTTGATGGGTGGAGTAAGTTAATTGTATCGATTCCTGATCTTTGTTTTACTTCTACTTTTCTACAAATGGTGTATGCCCTTATGAGACGCCGCCTTCTGCGGCGTCTCATCTGGGCTTGCACTGTTTGCCAAGGTACCCATTTAAGAGTTTCCAGTCTGAAATGGGTTAAAACAAACCATAGTTATGCGCATTTTAATGACCGGACCTACATTTTAGTTCTATTCTTTCACTCTTGCATATTCGCATGGCCTGCATGCCAAGCACTTTCTAAAGGCTTGCTATCGCCTATAAGCATCATTCTGTATACCACAGTTACACGCCTGTTTACCGACTATTACGTAAAACGGAAATACCCATTATTATTCGATAATTCTAGAATTTCAGATGTAACCAACAGTCAACAAACAGTCGTGCCACTGTAAAAATACATCGCGAAAACACGGCTGTACAATTTTAACCACTCCTGAACCCCACTCTAACCTTGTACAACTGGTTCTTAAAGGGCTGTACATTAACCCTCCCACCCCCGCCCTAAACCATAGACAACGGGTACTCGCCAAAACCGCCTCGCCGCCGAGGCCATTCTTAAGAGCTACCACCATCTATGTTCCGAACAGACACTTTTTTGCGTGAGGGGGAGTGAGGGGGGGGGGGGAAAGTCTCATAATATTTGAATAGGTGCGCACTGGTAATGACATGATGTTCGCATTAGTGTGCACATACTCTAGAAATTTGAATGTAGAGCACCAGATAAAACACAAAACAAACTCTCAACGTCATTACCAAGTTGATGCAAACCCCACTCCTCCCCTAGAATGAAACTGGATCTGCCGGGATACAATTGCACAGACATGTCACACAATAATAGTTTCTAAAATCTATTTGAACTGCAATCATTCTAAAGTTTAAATCGGTATTTCCGAAAATACCTTTACCGCTTTTGCATGGAATATAGCTAGATTTATTTGTTGGTAAATCCATCATGTCCGTTATATTGTGAATGAAATGGCCATCTTCCAAACACAGCAATGACCAAAAACTGGCGGAACGCCACAGTGGCAAAACTAAGACACCGTATGCACGACACATAGACATATGCATCAGAACCCTTGAAATTAGATTGATTGGTGGGACGAACAAACCATTGCAGTTAGCCCAATTTTCAGTAAATGCATCAATTCCCAAACAATTGGGAGACCAAAATCTGGTGTAAAATCTTTCAGCTTTTGCATTATGTTCCGACGCAAACCAATCAACATCAAAGGGTCCCCACCTGTCCGTTAGAAGCTCAAACACTGTATTCGATAACCCCCAGTCATCACTGTCGACAATTTTTGAAAAATAATCAGCGGATTGATTCAAATCACTGGGCAGCCATTCTACTTCTAACGTAATGCAATTAACTGAACAAAAACTAAATATATCGATTGCTTGCGATATCTCGCAAATCCCTCTTCATAGACCCTTTTTGCACAATACTGCAAACAGATGTATTATCAGTAAACCACTTGATCCTGCTAAAAGCTAGGATCTTCTTTAATAAAAGTAACACATTGTAAACTGCTTATGACTCTCTCTTAGGTAGAACTTTGATTACTTTCTGCCACTGACCACTGTCCCTGAGCAATACCATTAATAGATTGCACTACGTAACCTGCGTAGCCTGAATGGCTCGCGTCACTGTAAACTACTTTTGAGCATACACTGTATGACTTCAGTTGACGCACATTAAGACGCTCAACAGTATTGCGCCAAAACAAAAGTTGTTCAAAACTTTCAGCGGACAATTTTATGTAGGAGTTCCAGGAATATGCCTTCAAAATATCCATACTAAGATACCTAGTCATAATTTGAGACATATTACCCACAACTAACGACATGGAAACTATCTGCCCGACCAATCTAGCCACTTTTCTGACATGCACACGCCTGCTAACCCGAAGGTCATCCTTTATCTGCTGAATGGTACATAATAGAACTTGAATTCGTTTCTCTGGTATAGCTCTAGTGAAAGCATCAGAATCAAGCACAGCGCCCAGCCACTGAATACTCTGTACTGGTACCCAGCATGATTTTTCGGCTTTAGGAACAAACCGTGAATTGATTAAATCAAATTTAATAGAACTTGCCATACTTTGTGCTCTGTCCTTACTTTCACTACAGCCAAACCCATCATCTAAGTACATAACCGCTTTCTTGCTTTCAGATCGCCATTTAGCAACTAAAGGCCTAGTAACTTTACTATAAGCATATGGGGCCGTAGAAAGCCCAAAAGCTAAAACTAAAAATTTCATGTAAACAGTATTTCCGCCCGGAAAAGTCCATGCAAACCCCATAAAATCAGTTTGACTGTCCCTTAAAAGAATGTGATGGTAGGCTGAATGGATGTCCCATTTTATCATCCAGTCATTTTCATTAAGATAGGAAAGAGCAACCCCCAAGTCTTCATACTTCACGGACACTTTCCAGATATGTATATTTTCCAAGCTAAGATCTAAAATAAGCCTTTTCTTGCCATTTGACTGAACTGAAACAGAAAGGGGGTTAACACAATGTATTATTACGTCACACTTAACTACTAGGCCTCTCTTCAATAAATCATTTATTGCCTCTTCAATAAAATCAGCGTTAGAGAGCGCAGACCTATTATTGCACGACCCGCAGAAAAAGCAACCGACTGAAGTCGGTTGATTTCTAAGAGTGCCCTAAAATCACCGTGTCATTCTGTCAGTCTGTCATTCTGTCATTCTGTCAGTCCGTCCGTAACCCGTTTGTGAAAATTGGTGATAGTGACTTAACCGCTTGGAATATTTAAACAATTTTTGGCATACTGATAGATATCAATGAGATCTAACCAATGAACTTGCGAAATATTACATTCCATTTAGTATAGCTTCGCCGAGGCGAAAAATGTGAAAATTTTCGAACTGCTTCTCCTCGGAAACCGTTGGGCCGATTGAAATCAAATTTCATATGGAGCCTCTATGGGATGGGGGAAACCAAAAATTGCTCATGGGGTGCAGGACACATGACCAAAATGGCCGCCAAGCCATATATGGTCTGTCTATCTGTCCGTCCGTAACCCGTTTGTTAAAATTGGTGATAGTGACTTAACCGCTTGGAATATTTAAACAATTTTTGGCATACTGATAAATATCAATGAGATCTTATCAATGAACTTGCGAAATATTACATTCCATTTAGTACAGCCTCGCCGAGGCGAAAAATATGAACATTTTCGAACTGCTTCTCCTCGGAAATCGTTGGGCCGATTGAAGTCAAATTTCATATGGAGCCTCTACGGGATGGGGGAAACCAAAATTTCCTCATGGGGTCCAGGTCACATGACCAAAATGGCCGCCAAGCAATATATGGTAAAAACCCTTCAAAAATAGTCTTCTCCAGAACCACTGTGCAGATTTCCACGAAACTTGATAAATAGCATCTGGAACGTAGGCCCATCATAAATTGCTAAAATGGTGACCCTGGGTTGACCTTGACCTTCTTTGTGCCTAGGTCAAACTTTGACACATATGCTTTTGTGTTGGAAAAGTGAGAATGCATTTTATCCTGCAAACGATTCAGAATACAGTACTAAAGTATAAGATATATTTTTGCTCCTTACGATAAGGCGCATTTATTGGGGGAACCGTTTTATGTCCAGGTCACATGACCAAAATGGCCGCCATACCCATATATGGTAACACTCATAAAGCTAAAAGCATCCGGCGGGTCGTGCACTTCAGCTGAAGCACTGGTTTTTAGTACCATTTTTGGTGGCATGGTATAGAAGGGAATGGTATAACCTTTCTCTATTATATCTAAAACGTAACTGTTTGCCCCTATTTTCTTCCAAAATTCAATGTTTTGTTTGAGCCTGCCTTTAACCAAAATACTTGTTTGAGTTTGCTCATACTCGTAATAATCTGTAGTAAACTCATTATTTGATATATTATTACTGGAAGTACTTGAAGAAACATACTCATCTTTCATGAATGCTTCACTTTCCCGTTGCTGGGGTAACCGCTGTTGTTGGCAGGGTTGGTCTGGGTTGACGTAGCCCGGCGGCGTAGTAGGGACATTCTGGACGGAGATGCGTGGGGTCTCCGCAGGCAAAACAACATCCTGGCCACATGGAGGGTCCCGGGGAGGCACGAAAAAGCCGCGGCCTGGGAGAGTAAGGGGGGCACAAAGGGTGGTAAGACTGGAACACTGTGAGGTGAATACCCCCTTGAGACACCAAAAGACACACTATTCCCAGGAAAAACAGCAGGGCTGGAAGCAGTAGCAGTGGCTGTCTTAAGAGTATTTTGCTTTAATGACACTCTTCTTTTTACGCACAGCGCGAGATTTTGCTTTGATGATTTTAATCTCATCATCGGAATCGCTAGCAACTGGGTTCGTCTCATACTGACGAACCGTCTCCCAACCGCCTTCAGAAGTGTCTGCGATTTTCAAAATTTTATTCCTCTGCTTCAGTTTGCTATCTGCTTCCTCTAAGAGTTCTCTGAGATAATCTTGCTTGTTGTTCTCCAGAGCCCAGAGGGATTGCTTGATGCTGTCCTGAACTTCGGTATTGAATGCAAACTGAATCCTGTTCCCAGTTTAACGCCACGTGTACTCGTAGTCAGATGTAAGTTTTTTCACTTGAGAGCCGACAATTACAGAATTTGCGCGCACTTCCTCTTGAATTAATTTGTCTTTTTTAGTCCCGCACTTCAACCAAAAGTTCTCTAATGGAAGTGTTTATTTCTGAATTTGAGCCCTCTGCCAGGTTAAAAAAGTTGCCACATGTACACGAACGATGTGGCCAGTAATCGATCCATCGCTAGAATGACCAATACCAATTGATTTCACTTGACCATGGCAAGTATACTACCGAATGCTACAAACGACCAAGAGAAAATAACTAATTCCTAATTCACTTCGTTCAAACGAAATTAATTACATTTTTTTATTTTATTATAAACGATGAGGGTACTGTTGTTATTCAAGTTATGCGCAGTAAAGACACAGATCAGAGGCCGTATCTACATTGCGACATAATAAGAGACGGCGCGTGTCGTTAAAGTTATCGTTACCCGATACGCAAACGGACTATCCGAGACGATAGGTATATGTTTTTTATATATACATTTTATTCCCACTGAAGACACAGATCACTGGCCGTATCCTCATTGGGACATAATAAGAGACGGCGTGTGAAAAAAAATAACGCACAGGTCATGTTTACCGCTAGTTCTGCGTATTGGTAACGCTGATTTAATAGTTTAGTAACAGGGTGGCTATAAGCTGCGTCTAATCTGGGTCTGCATTCTTATTTGCCAAGTCTTCGGTCCACACTCTTAAAGCCATAAGCTAATAACGATAAGCATAGCGCGACTTTATTAAACTGGAGTCACGCGGATATCGGATTCTGTGTCTAATCTGGGACTGCATTGTTGTGCCAAAGCTGAATTCAGTCCTACCTCTTCACACAATAATCTCATAACGATAAGCATAGCGCGGCCATACTAAACTGTTCACTAGAGTAACGTGGATATCGGGCTTTTCTTTTGCTCCAGCATTTCAGTGGTTTCTTGCTGTCGAGTCCTCACCGTTGTCTCACCTCTGTGGTTCTTTGATTTCTGTGTTCACGGAGATGTTGCGCTGATGAGTTAGGAGGCCTTCATGCGGACTGAACAAATTATTTGTCTAAATCGCGACGGAAGTAGGGGCGAGGATTGTGGCCACGTAAAATCGATTTAAGCCACCCGGTGGAAATCTTCCACTGACCGTTCCAAGGCGGCTCTTCTGTGGCGATTTATTTATGTTGTTGTTTGTTACTTACAGTGTGTATCACTTGTGTCTTTTAATTTTGGATGGCCATATGGCCATTTTGTGGGAAAGTAACTGTCCATATGGCCTTCCTTTGTTTAGGTTTCCATTATGGTCTGGTCGCTTAATGTTTGTATTTCTTTCCCTTTGGTGTCTTTTATGGATGGTGTAAGTTAATTGTATCAATTCCTAATCTTTGTTTTACTTCTACTTTTTAAGGAGGGACGAAGAAAGGTCGGATGAGTTATTGCAGGGAAAAAAACATTGAAAACCAAACATATATCGCTTTAACGAAAGAAATTTATTCTTAACATCCATTCGAACAGAAATGTTATTGTACACATGGATCTCGTTCAGACAGGATATCAACACAGAAGGTAATCACGTGGTGTCCAATTGCGTTTAGTTGTGTTCATTTATGTCCCTAATCATACATCGAGAAGGAAAGAACCTACACTTTAGCACGTTTAGCAGAAGGTTCCTCCGCATCGCTTGTATTATCGCCCACTTCATTATCCCGTAGTTTGGGGGGATAGTAATCCTCCAAGATTGCCTCAAACAGAATTTTTATTGTTCGATTGCACTTTTCCAGACTTCCCGAGGGCTGTAGTCATCCAGACATTAGTGGCCGTCCTCTTAATGGCTTTGTACACGGGAGTTTTGCGAACCATAACCTTCTGTCTGCAAATACGCCGCTGACCGCTTTTCTGTAGGTGCTTCTCATGTCATGGTACATGTATACACGCGATCTAGCCTCTTCTCGATCAAAGTCCCTTCTCTGTACGAGTTTGGTCACCTCCTCCTCGAACCGATCTTGACACTTCTCGGAAGCCTTCTGAACCACGCTTTCCCAAGGATCGTTCTGGTCTCCTCGCGGCTGTCTCTCTGTGTCACTGGCCTCATCCGCGTCGGACATTCCATAATTTGTACGGGAATCGGTTGTCTCTGTGTCAGACGGCTCCGATTCTGTCGGCACCATGTCTTTCTCTCCGCGTTTCTGTTTCTTGTGTCGCAGCATGTTATCGCGACGTTTAAAGTCATTCATACAGATGTCACATGTGTTCATGTTGAAGTTCAGAGTAGAAATGAAGCGGAGGAGGAGGTTTGCCTCCTTATCAAAATCCGGAGGTATCGTGCGCGGGAATGCGCTTCGGTGTTACATCAGCAGACCCTCCTCGTTGGTCTTCGCGTTTTCTTTTCCTCTCTTTGGAAGTCGGCGCTGAAGCCTTTATTCTCCGAAGCTCGCTCTTTACCCTCTCGTTTTGCCATTGCACGGGAGTCACTGCCTCGATGCGTGGTATCTCTGACATAGGCTGGCTGGGCTTTTTGTCTTCAATCGGAATGATTCCTTTGCGGTAACCGAGCGTCACGATGTGATTCGGCGTGCTACATCTATCTTGAAAGCGCTTTCACTCCTCATGTTCTGATTTGGATAACAGTCAATTATTAGAAATTGAATCTAAATATGTTCTATAAAAGGGTTATCCTTTGGAAGCAAGGAATACACCACAGAAGTGAAAAATATGGAGTGTACATGTTTTCTGGGTCAGACTAGCTAGTTTCGGCCAATTAGGCCTCATCAGTGACCCTCAGATATTTTCAAAATTCCACAATGGAATCAATGATCCCAAAGGACAAGAAAATATAATCTACACTATGATGTAGGGCAGGGAGACGTTTTACCGCCGCCACACATTCCCACACACCAGCTGTAGTGAAGTTAAATATGTTCTATAAAAGGGTTATCCTTTGGAAGCAAGGAATACACCACAGAAGTGAAAAAATATGGAGTGTACATGTTTTCTGGGCCAGACTAGCTAGTTCACAGTGATAATGTTTGGAAGAACATTGTAGTTCTTTAGCACCAGATAAACAGAAGCATACAGACACTGAAGCATGAATATATGAAAAAAAAATGAGATGAGAAACCGTTGCAGCTTACAGGTAAGCTACGTTTGCCTTCATCGTCTTGGATAAACTGGTGAAGATGCAGGTCTAAGAACATATACAGTGCATTATTATATTGGCACCATCATATGTCAGAATATGCCTTTTTTTCGTGTATACTGGATTTTGAACAGATACTGAACGAAGAAAGACTCAACGGTAATTTTTTATTTTATGTACCTGTATAGTATGAAGCACTACCCTGTTTTGGTGAAGGTTTTATATGGAAGTTCAGCCAGTTTTAAACATACATCAAATTACTGTGAAAGCGCTGCTTTTATCAAGCTTACATGTAAGCAAGAGCAGTAAATAAGCTATAATCAGCATGCAACATACAACAATGTAAAGGTCTGATTTAATGTAACCCATCCTTATTAAAACCAGCAGATACTGCAAGTAAATATAAGCAAATAATATAATAGTTCACCGTGAATATCTGGAACATACTAAATCATTTTGTGCTCAGTGAAATCAGACACTGCATCATCTAGATCTATTAACATGCAAATCCACGATGAGTCGGAAGCCTGCTTACATGAAAGCTTATTATCCAAAACGAACCGCATGCGTTTGCGATGACTCTTAAAATGCTTGCTAACCAACAACAAAAGTATCATCAGTTGAGTACACCTGACAAAACGCTTTCATGTAAGCACACCGCAAAAACAAGCGAATCTGAAATCTATGACTGTCTTTAATTATGAAATCTTATGACTGACTACATGAAGAATACGCCCTGCATGTAAGTAGTTACTACTGTTAGTACAGACAAGTTAAAAGAACCATTTCATAAACAGCTTTCACGTAAGCACCTGCAGTCTGTGTTTGTAGCAGGAATAAGAAAGTTACAACAAATCAGCAAGATTACTTGCAAAATGGAGGTGCTGTGAATCGGAAGCCTGCTTACATGAAAGCTTATTAACCAAAACTGATTTAATGTAACACGTCTTTATCACAACCAGAAGATACTGCAAGTAAATATGAGTAAAAAATATAATATCCGCTCACCATGAACAGCCTGAATCTGCTATGTCATTCTGCTTACGTGTAAGCAAACACTGCATGCATCTAGATCTATAAAACATGTTATGCAAATTCAAAGTCTATGAATTCAACTTATTATATGCAAGTAATCTGCCAAAAACAACCACGATTATATGCAAAATGGAGGTGCTATGAATTTGAATATGTTCTATAAAAGGGTTATCCCTTGGAAGCAAGGAATACACCACAGAACTGAAAAATCTACACTATGATGTAAGGCAGGGAGACGTTTTACCGCCGCCACACATTCCCACACACCAGCTGTAGTGAAGCCTGCTTACATGAAAGCGTATTAACAAAATATAACACCACCATCCATTCTGAACAAATTGAATTCATTAATTTATTCTGCTTACAAGAAAGCAAACATTGCAGGCAGACTTTCCTTTCATAGGACCTCTATAATTTTGTGATATGTAGATCGTTATTTATTAATGACTAGCTCATATATCAAAAAGACCCAAACATGTGATTTGATGATTCATGCTACTTGATTTTAGCTCTGCTCTCGTTTTTGGTGTCCGCTTTCATGAAAGCGTATTAACCAGCGTGAACAGTGTCCAAAAACTCCTGAAATGTTTTATAATTAAGCCACAGCAGGTTAAGAATGCTGAAAAACAGCTTTTATGTAAGCAGACCCAAAGACAGGAGCAGAGCTGAAATGCTAGGAAAACATTTATAAAAACTTATATTTGTTTGTTTGTTTGATTTGAGGTTTACCGTCCCAGTCAACACTGTAAAGGTCATTTTGGAGATGCTGCTTCCAATTTTGTGGGACTTTTACCCGACATTGAGATGAAATGACATCTCAAGCCCTGTCGCCCAATGAAACCAATAGGGTTTATTAGCATGGACGATCCGCCTCGCCTCATTTTTGTAAACAACTTGTTTACAAGGAAAAGTTCTTTGGAATCTTCCAGAAAGTTCAGGATTGCATTATGTTTAGAAAATTACCTTATCTTATTCCACAGCCCTCTTGAACGTTCTAGAGAAATCTTGGGGTCTATAAAAGAGCTTGATTTTTCTCTTTGAGTCAGACTTTGGAGTTTGAAGTTTGGGTTTAAAAGAAAATTTATTTCTAAATTCTGTGTTGGATTGTCAAAGTATATTATATTTCATTTCGGACTGTGAATTCTTTGGGATCAAGGAAAATAGATTCATTCAATGATATTTCATAACAGAGCTAAGTACATTTAATTTGCTTACTTCTACAGGTTAAAGATAGTTTGCAAATAAATTTTTGTTAAATTTTCCCATAAGACTTGCTTTTTCTTTCTGCTACGCCTGGTTCGTAACAGAAATTGGGGGCTCGTCCGCGATAAAAAAAATATCTTGAGCATTTTAGGCCTGACATTTCATTTGTCGGCAAGTAATTGTCATTTCTTATCAAATATAGACTTGGCAGTTGCTTCAAAAGATTGGTCATTTCATGTGAAGTAGTACTTGTCATTTCATGTGAATTAGTACTTGCCATTTCAGGTGAAATACTACTTGTAATTTCATGTGAAATTCTCGTTGGGCTTGTCATTTAAAAAACTTTGTCAAATTAACCTCAATCTGTATTACCATAATTACTTATAAAACAAACAAAAAGCAAACATGTTGTTTGATTTGAGAAGCTTGATGAAGAACTATTCGATCCATCTGTTTTGTCTCTCATTATGGTTTCACATACTGAACTGCAAGACAAATTGAAATTGGAAGGCAAATTGAATTAGAAAAATTAAGATTGGAGATGCAAGAACGCATACAGAAAGTAAAAATTGAAAAGAAAGAAAAAGAAAGAGAAATGCGGTGACAAATGCAGATGGGAAAATTAGAAAGGGAAGAACGTGTTCGAAAAGAAAAAAATAGAACAGGAAGAAAAACAAAACGAAATGGAGGAACGGATTGAGTTAGAAAAGGAAAAATGAGATATAACATTGAAGAAAAAGAGAGGGAAAGGCAATCCAATTAAGGATGAAGGAATTGGAACTCCAGGGTCAAGATAGGGTGAAACCTACCCCTGTTTTTGACTCTGGTAGTTACTTTGATGCTACAAAGCACACAGGATTAGGTCTGCTATTTCAGGAAAAAGAGGTAGATAAGTATTTTTTGCATTTTGAAAAGGTTGTAGAAAATTTAAAATGGCCAAAAAAGCATTGGACCTTACTTTTGCAAAGCGTTGTTGTCGGAAAGGCTCGAGACATTTACACTCAGCTAACTGTCGAGCAAAGCTCAGACTATGATTTGGTTAAGGAGCTTATTCTCAAGGCATATGAGTTGGTCCCTTCCTTTGTTTAGGTTTCCATTATGGTCTGGTCGCTTCATGTTTGTGTTTCTTTCCCTTTGGTGTTTTTGGTGGATGGAGTAAGTTATTTGTATCGATTACTGATCTTTGTTTTACTTCTACTTTACTGGCAGAAGTTTAGGAATTGTAAAAAAAGAAATTTCCCAGACCCATATAGAATTTGCTCGAACCAAAGAACAGCTACTTCTAAAACAAGTTGGCTCTGATCATGAAAAACTGAGATAGCTTGTCCTTGTTGAAGAGTTCAAACGGTGCATAAATTCAGACATTAAATCTTTTCTCGATGAGAGACAGGTTCAAACTTTGGAGGAATCTTCTCGTTTGGCAGATGCTTATGCTTTGACTCATAAAGTCTCATTTGTTAACAGGTCTTATCCTTGAAAACCTTATAATCCACAGACAGGTCCAAGATTCTATCCTAGTAATCCCTCTGGCAGTTATAGCTATACATCTAGAATTATGCCCAAACTTTCTGGTGAAAATAAAAGCCAAAATCCTTCCAAACCTTCTGGAGAAAATAGAAGCCAGAATTTTTCAAAAGTAGAAGTAAAACAAAGATCAGGAATCGATACAATTAACTTACTCCCCCCATCAAAGACACCAAAGGGAAAGAAACACAAACATGAAGCGACCAGACCATAATGGAAACCTAAACAAAGGATGGTCATAAGGACAGTAACTTTCCCACAAAATGGCCAAATGGCCTTCCAAAATAAAAAGACACAAGTGATACACACAGTAAGTAGTAACAAACAACAATATAAATAAACGGCTACAGAAGAACCGCATTGGAACGGTCAGTGGAAAGAATTCCACTGTGTGTGTGTGTGTGTGGGGGGGGGGGGCTTAAATCGATTTTACATGGCCATAATCCTCGCCCTTACCTCTGTCGCGGTATACACTAATTTTGTTTAGTCCGCATCAAGGCTTCTTAACTCATCAGTGTAACATCTCCGAGAACATACTAATTAAAAAACTACAGAGATGAAACAAGATTGAGGACTCGGCAGCATACAACAACAGAATTGTTGGAGCAAAAGAAAACCAACAGTTAGACTCCGAGGGGCCCGACCAAAGACGGAGCATCAGGCGCCAACCAACATAAAGAATACTAAAATTCCATTTATGTTTTTTACGCTGGAACCGTCATATAATTTTAAAACCGACCCACCGGTGTGCAATCAAAGAGGGAAGCAAAGTTGCCAACTGTGATTGGGTTAACCACCATGCATGCAGTCTGTTTTATAATATTGATGTTGTACCCAATCCTTATATATCGACGAACAATTTTACGAAATTGGGTACTAAAGTCATTACAGGCATGTATTTTTCTAAATTTATATACTAAGTCACCATAGAATTCTGGTTCCGATAGGCCATGTAGCAGAAGTGTTTTAAGTCCAACATTGAATTTTGAAACCAAATCAGAATGACGTCTATAAAACTTAGAAAAGGCTTTACGTAGTTTATTATACCGATACCCATGATTAAGAAGTTTAGCGGTTAATAATTTAATACGATTGTTGAAGTCGGATACCTTTTGGTGAAAACAAAGACCAGTATCCCTTATCTCAATCTCAAGTAGTTTGTAACTATTGCAAAAATACAGGTCATTTGATATCTGAATGTTTAAAACTAAAGCGAAGAAAAGGAAAGAGAAAGACAAGATAAACTTAAGCCTACAGGCTTGTCTTCTAAAAGGGCAAAACCACAGTCTTTTGTAAGGGATGAAACTCTCACTGATACCAAATGAGCCCCGCCAAGCGAATTTGTGTCTTCGAGCATTCCGTCATGACAAATTTTAACTGCGCATGCCCAGCCATTCAGAGGGGCCGGGGATATGGCTTTCTGTCTGAAAGTTCCTCTTGATTCACTGCTTATATGAGCGAGCAGCGAAGGTTCTGGCGAGACTGCGCGGATGCGCAGGCTCGCCTGAACCTTCGCTGCTCGCATAGGCGATAAGTACCAAAATCGCTTGACGGGGCCCAAATTATCTGAGACTGATTCAGTTATGAAGATCAATGAACCATTCGTATCAGATGGTTTTGTATCACTAAATGGTGACAGCTATGCCCATTCTGCCCCTATTAAAAGCTTACGAGATACTGGAGCTTCTCAATCACTTCTTCTAGCAGATACTCTGCCTTTGTCTGAGAAGACTGATGAGGCTTTATTAGCCGAAACTACGTAGTATGACCCATCTTCTTTCTCATGAATGTTTCCATTGCTCTTAAAGGAACTCATTTTTTATTTTTATTTGCCTTCACTGCAGCTGGTGTTGTGCCGTGTGGCGGCCGTAAAACGTCTCCCAGTACATCAACCATAGTGCAGTTTATATTTTACTTTTGGTCCTGTGAGATCAGCGTGAATATTCTGAGAAATCGGAAATAATTATTGGTTTGGACTCATATTCTAGACATGTTTTTAATTATTTGGACCCCATTTTGATTTATATCAGTCTTTGAATCGACTGCCTATTCGAAATTCGCAAAATTGCAGTATGTTTCCTCTGGCTTTCTTTGCCGGATCATTACAGGGTCACTGATGAGGCTTTATTAGCCGAAACTACGTAGTATGACCCATCTTCTTTCTTATGAATGTTTCCATTGCTCTTAAAGGAACTCATTTTTGATTTTTATTCTATGGGTCAAAGTGTCCTTATTCAGGGAGTGGAATGTGGATTTGTTAATGGTCCGCTTCATAACGTTTATTTGTCATCAGACTTGTTCAATAGAATTGTTTCAGATCTTGATATTGATACTAATACTCCTGATTCATGTATTTGTAAATACTCAGTGTATTGCTATCCTGCTGCTGGGCATGTATTTGCTGGCAATTTGAAAATTATTCCTGATTTTAGGATAAGGAATATAATTTCTAAAGGACCAAAATATCGGTTTCCTTCTTAAATTGATTTCAGTAAATGTAGAGATGAAATCGCTGCTTCCTTGAATAAATTCGGTAATCGATGGTGTAAGCGAGAGTATGTTCTTTCTATTCTCAAAATACTAAATTATTACCTCCTAAGCCTAAGACGTCTTTACGTCATCTTAAACTAGGTATTCAAGAATTTCATAAGAAGTTTGTTTTGGCCCCTGCAGACAAGGCCGCTAACAACGTTGTCGTAGTGTGACGGCTCCACTATGTTAACACGCTTAAGCAGGAGCTTGGTGGTACTAAGGCCTATGAACTTCAGCCTTTAGCTGAAGAGAGAGCTATAGTAGATGAACATATTTGTCATTCAGCAACCAAGTTTGCTGTGTGTGTTACCGAATGCCAAGACAAGCTTCCTACGTTATACTGGTTACCAAATCTTCATAAAAGACCTTAAAAAGCACTGTTTATTGCAAATCCTAGCTCTTGCACTACCACTGATCTTTCTATATTATTAACTTCCTGTCTTACTGCTATTAAAACGCATGTGATAAAATATTGTGATAAAATCTTTGAAAGATCAGGAAGAAATCTGTTTTGGTCTATAAAAATCGAATGAGGTTTTAAATAAATTGAAATCCAGACATTTTCGTGCTTCAAGTCTGTCTACTTACGATTTTTCCACTCTTTACACTCCACTTCCTCATAATATTATAAAAGAAAAGCTTAATGATTTAACTGAATGGGCTTTTCACAGAGAAGATTCTCTCTATCTTGCATGTAATGTCAGAAATGCATTTTTCACTTCTAAAGAGCATAAGAATTATACACGTTGGTCATGTCAGAAAGTGTGTGATGCCCTCACCTTCCTACTTGACAATATTTATATTAGATTCGGTACTAAGTTATTTAGACAGATTGTTGGTATTCCGATGGGTACGAATTGCGCACCTCTTGTGGCTGATCTGTTCTTGTATTGTTATGAAAGTGACTTCATGTTGTCGCTTTCCATTGATAACCAATCTGAAATTATTGAAGCTTTTAGCTCCACTTCTAGATATTTAGATGATTTATTAAATATTGATAATACCTATTTCGATGATTTGATCAGTCAGATTTACCCCCCCCCCCACAGAACTTCAGTTAAATAAAGCAAATTCTTCTGATACCGAGGCCCCGTATTTGGATTTACATCTATCTATTGTAGATGGGTTTGTTTCGTGCAAAATTTATGATAAACGCGATAACTTTGATTTTGAGATTGTAAATTTCCTTTTTTTGATGGTGATGTTTCTCGTGCGTCATCCTATGGCGTTTATATTTCGCAATTAATTCGATTTGCTAGAGTGTGTAGTCATGTAAATGACTTCAACACTCGTAATAAATTATTAACGGCTAAACGTCTTAATCAGGGTTATCGGTACCATAAACTACGCAAAGCCTTTTCAAAATTTTATAGACGCCATTCTGATTTAATTTCAAAATTCAATATTTGACTTAAATCTCTTCTGCAACAAGGTCTATCGGAACCCGAATTTTAAGGTGACTTAGTATATAAATTCTGAAAAATATATAACCGCAACGACTTCAGCACCTAATTTCGTAAAATCATTCTTCGGTATAAAAGGATTGGGTACAACATGGATGTTATACGACAGACTGCATGCATGGTAGTAAACCCGGTCACGGTTAGCAACTTTGCTTCCCTCTTTATTTGCACGCCGGTGGGTCAGGCCTCAGATTCTAAGACGGTTCCAACGTAAAGGCTTATTAAGAATTAGAGAGATCTAATTCAAGGTAATGTTGGTTGTCGCATGATGCTCTGTCTCTGGTCGGGCCCATCGGAGTCTAACTGTTGGTTTTCTTTTGCTTCAGCATTTCAGTGGTTTCTTGCTGTCGAGTCCTCACCGTTGTCTCGCCTCTGTGGTTCTTTGATTATTTGTGTTCACGGAGATGTTGCATTGATGAGTTAGGAGGCCTTCATGCGGACTGAACAAATTATTTGTCTAAATCGCGACGGAAGTAAGGGCGAGGATTGTGGCCACGTAAAATCGATTTAAGCCCCCCAGTGGAAAATTTTCCACTGACCGTTCCAATGCGGTTCTTCTGTGGCGGTTTATTTATGTCGTTGTTTGTTACTTACTGTTTGTATCACTTGTGTCTTTTTTATTTTGGATGGCCATATGGCCATTTTGTGGGAAAGTAACTGTCCTTATGGCCTTCCTTTGTCAAGGTTTCCATTATGGTCTGGTCGCTTAATGTTTGTGTTTCTTTCCTTTTGGTGTCTTTGATGGGTGGAGTAAGTTAATTGTATCGATTCCTGATCTTTGTTTTACTCTACTTTGGTATCCGGTTCAGTGGCTGTTGGTATTAAACATTATTTACATTTTAAAGGTGTTCATTTATTGCTACGCAATGACTTAGCTGGAGATAAGGTTGTGGTAAAATAGAAGTAAAACAAAGATCAGGAATCGATACAATTAACTTACTCCACCCATAAAAGACACCAAAGGTAAAGAAATCCAAACATTAAGCGACCAGACCATAATGGAAGCCTAAACAAAGGAAGGCCATAAGGACAGTTACTTTCCCACAAAATGGCCATATGGCCATCCAAAACCAAAAGACACAAGTGATACACACAGTAAGTAACAAACAACAACATAAATAAACCGCCACAGAAGAACCGCCTTGGAACGGTCAGTGGAAAGAACTCCATGGGGGGGGGGGGGGCTTAAATCGATTATACATTGCCATCATGCTCGCCCTTACCTTGTCCCTATGTCATATAGCTGTTTCATTTTTCTTTGGGCTGACTGAAGATTGGTTCGAGTAGCCTCACAAGCTTTTGAAATTAAAAATCAAAAATGAGTTCCTTTAAGAGCAATGAAAACATTCATAAGAAAGAAGATGGGCCATACTACGTAGTTTCGGCTAATAAAGCCTCATCAGTGACCCTGTAATTATCCGGCAAAGAAAGCCAGAGGAAACGTACTACAATTTTGCGAATTTCGAATCGGCAGTCGATTCAAAGACTGATATAAATCAAAAAGGGGTCCAAATAATTAAAAACCTGTCTAGAATGAGTCTAAACCAATGATGATATATTTCTGATTTCTCAGAATATTCACGATGATCTCAAAGGACCAAAAGTAAAATGTAAACTGCACTATGGTTGATGTACGGGGAGACGTTTTACCGCCGCCACACGGCACAACACCAGCTGCAGTGAAGGCAAATAAAAATCAAAAATGAGTTCCTTTAAGAGCAATGAAAACATTCATAAGAAAGAAGATGGGCCATACTACGTAGTTTCGGCTAATAAAGCCTCATCAGTGACCCTGTAATTATCCGGCAAAGAAAGCCAGAGGAAACGTACTACAATTTTGCGAATTTCGAATCGGCAGTCGATTCAAAGACTGATATAAATCCAAAAGGGGTCCAAATAATTAAAAACCTGTCTAGAATGAGTCTAAACCAATGATGATATATTTCTGATTTCTCAGAATATTCACGATGATCTCAAAGGACCAAAAGTCTAGTTTTGAAATCCGACGCATACTGAAGTAAATTCAAGGAAGTGTCATCATTAGAGAGAAATTTCTCTTTCAGAAGTTTCAAAGGACCACGAACAGTATATCCAAATACTAATGCAAATAGACTGAAACCAAGCGATTCTTGCACAGATTCTCAAACAGCAAATAAAAGCAGATGCCTTCATCCCAATCTTTCTCTGTGTCAAAGCAATATGATCTTATCACATTTTTTAATGTTTGATGGAATCTTTCAAGGGCGCATTGACTGTCAGGATGATAGGACGATTACTTATACTGTACAATGACTAGTTCATGCATTACTTGTTGAAAAACTCCAGACATGAAATTTGAACCTTGGTCTGACTGAATAGATTAGGGAGGACCATCAAAGGTGAAACAAATTCACTAAGGCCTTGACGATTGTCTTAGTTTTGATATTTCTTAGTGGAATGGCTTCAGGAAAACGTGTGAAAGCACACGTAATAGTAAAAAAAATATTCACAGCCAGACCTAGTTCTGGGCAAGGAACCCACACAGTCTATAATTATTCGACTGAAAGATTCATCAAAAGCAGGTATAGGCTGCAAATGAACCTTAGGTAAAGTCGGATTGGGTTTTCCTACCATTTGGCATGTATGACAGGACCTACAATGCTGAGAAACATCTGATTTTAACCCAGGCCAGTAAAATGATAGGTTTTATTTACAACTAAATGTCCTGACATTGGAGTTTCATGTGCCAAGTTTAATATTTCGGGACGGTAAACCCTTGGAACCACTATCTGGTGGTGGACAGCCCACTCGTCTTCTGCTGAGACGTCTGGTGGACGCCATTTTCTAATAAGAATGTCAGTTTTGACATAATAACAGTCTGGGACCTGAGTTACTTCCTGATAATCTAAGGCCC
Organism: Lucinisca nassula; assembly: GCA_963580285.1. Classification (NCBI taxonomy): domain Eukaryota; kingdom Metazoa; phylum Mollusca; class Bivalvia; order Lucinida; family Lucinidae; genus Lucinisca; species Lucinisca nassula. The sequence continues at coordinate 9,942,164 of OY757014.1, forward strand.
TTTCAAACAAAGGCGAAATTTCAGTATCCTTGTGCTGTTCTATAGCTAGTTGTGACCCGGCAATTTGTCATGGCCTAGATCGAAAGATGAGTTATTCTCATGAAAGTCTGCCGGCTTATCAGGCAGGCTTGAAGATAGATACCTTGTTATCTCCTCATTAAAAGACTGACCCAAATAGGTATCAGTAAAATCAAATTCCTGTTTCCCCACCAGTTTGCTTGGCCTTACGTGCCATAGCTCTTGTCACGGCTCAAGAGGGATAAAGATCGGGAATTTCCTGTTCAATGGGATCAGGCGGTTGGTCTATGCAAGGATTAGAGGTCAAAAGTGGGTTAGATGGATTTGTTTCGTGCAAAATTTTTGATAAACGCGATGACTTTGATTTTGAGATTGTAAATTTTCCTTTTTTGGATGGTGATGTTCCTCGTGCGCCATCCTATGGCCATCCTATGGCGTTTATATTTCGCAATTAATTCGATTTGCTAGAGTGTGTAGTCATGTAACTGACTTCAACACTCGTAATAAATTATTAACGGCTAAACTCCTTAATCAGGTTTATCGGTACCATAAACTACGCAAAGCCTTTTCAAAATTTTATAGACGCCATTCTGATTTAATTTCAAAATTCAATATTGGACTTAAATCTCTTCTGCAACAAGGTCTATCGGAACCCGAATTTTATGGTGACTTAGTATATAAATTCAGAAAAATATATAACCGCAATGACTTCAGCACCCAATTTCGTAAAATCATTCTTCGATATAAAAAGATTGGGTACAACATGGATATTATACGACAGACTGCATGCATGGTAGTTAACCCAATCACGGTTGGCAACTTTGCTTCCCTCTTTAATTGCACGCCGGTTGGTCAGGCCTCAGATTCTATGACGGCTCCAACGTAAAGGCTTATTGAAAATTAGAGAGATAATGTTGGTTGGTGCCTGATGCTCTGTCTCTGGTCGGGCTCATCGGAGTCTAACTGTTGGTTTTCTTTTGCTCCAGCATTTCAGTGGTTTCTTGCTGTCAAGTCCTCACCGTTGTCTCACCTCTGTGGTTCTTTGATTTGTGTGTTCACGGAGATGTTGCACTGATGAGTTAGGAGGCCTTCATGCGGACTGAACAAATTATTTGTCTAAATCGCGACGGAAGTAAGGGCGAGGATTGTGGCCACGTAAAATCGATTTAAGCCCCCCCCCCCCAGTGGAAATCTTCCACTGACCGTTCCAAGGCGGCTCTTCTGTGGCGATTTATGGGGGGTTTCCGTGGTGTTCATTACATTAACTTGTTATTGTGATGAAGAATAGAGCTTCTTCTTTCAACGTGATCAGACAAAGTCTACACTGATATTCAAAATATCCAACATTATAAAATAAGATTGGCAAGTAAAACGTGAACTAATAAACGCATATTTCATTACGATAGCATGCATATATAATATAAGGCCATATTCCTTGGCTCCAGAAATTGTAATTAGTGATAGTTATCTGATCTATGCTCAGAACATAGATTGTCGGTACTCATTAGAACCGCCGCAATGAGGTAATGCGGCGGTTCTAACGAGTACCCACAATCTATATTTTGGAGCACAAATAAGTCTTTAGAATAATAATATATACCCCTGTAAACCCAACTTTTCTCTATATAAAGTGGGGTTTACCTGGGTATAAATTTTTTTATGCACTCGTTAACGTAATGTCAAAACATAAATATGTTGCAATATGGCAAAAATATTGACAATAATCTGCCGCGTGGCAAGCCAATACGACAGCATGACCGTATACATCACGAAAACACGCCTATAATTTTGCCCCCCCCCCCTCCCTTGAACCCCACTTTTATATAGTAAAACTGGTTTTTGCAGGGGTAAACCTTATTTTTCTTATTTCTGCTCTAAAATATAGATTTTGGGTATTCGTTAGAACCGCCTCAATGAGGCGGTTCTAAAGAGTACCCACAATCTATATTTTGAGCAGAAATAAGAAAAATATCACAATTTTTCATGTTAAAATTTTCATGTTTTCGGCGATAAAGGTGACACTGTATTTGTATAGGCGTGTTTTCATAATGAATATCATAATATTTAATTATCTGCAAATTTCTATTATGACAATTGGTGATATTTGTTTTATTTCTGCTCAAAAAGATAGATTGTGGGTGCTGGTTAAAATCGCCCCGATGAGACGGTTCTAACGAGCAACCACAATTTATGTTTTTGAGCAGAAAAAATAAAAAAAATAATGTATACTCCCGTTAAGCCCGCTTTTCACTATATAAAGTAGGGTTTACCAGGGTATACACTTCACGGAGTTAACGTAATGTGCAACTAAGAGCCTGAAATAAATATTGTGGGTAGCTGAAAATAATAATAATAATAAGAAGAAGAAATATTATAATAACAAGAGTAATGAAATGTAATGGTTAATACCTCAGGCGCTGCTCTTCTGGTGATTATCCTTTCCACAGAATATGTGTCTGGTAATACGCGAATACTTAAACTTTGCACACGCGTTTTTCTCAAAATGTCTTTAGGTAATTGGTTTCCTTCATGCAAAATTTTATAATTTTTGACCGTTAAGTTACAACGACTAGGTTTTGACAAAGCCATGATGAAAACATGAATAATTTGCTATATATTAATGTAGGACCCTTATAGTCTGCGGTCATCTTTTAAGTATTATGGCCTCAAAACAGACGGAGAGGTGCTAACAAACAGATACTTACTCAATTAAAGATTAAATTCGAAATGCCAATTAAGACATTCATCATGTCAATTAAAAAGGTTCCACTGTGGTGATCAAAAGATGTCATGTTTTTCAAACATTACTTGTCTTTGGCTGATTAGAAGAAAAAAAATCTATTATTTACTGAATATTAAAAGACAAATAAAACGGCATAATACTACAAACAATAATAATAATAATAATACATTGTCGACTAATTACTTTAAAACGAATATTCCCAAAAAATACCAAACGCCAATTTTCCGTCGGTAAATGATCATTTGTTTGTTTAAACATTAATTTCAAGCTATTGTGAATAGTAACTGTGTGGACTTCGGCAATTTTCGACCGAAAAGTTCAATAGTGCAACTCGGTTCTAACGCAATTTTACTAGCACGGGGAAGCAAAAAGATAAAATGTCAGAATAGTCTAACTTATATCTTTGTAAAGTTTGGAAAATTCACTATCTGGATCCAACAGAATTTTAAACTTTACAAAATTAATTTAAGAATAAATCTAGTCCAAAATCGGTTAGATACATGATTTCGCTATTTTTAATGACACCATTAAGGGAAATACAGGGCTGTAACTAAATACAATAGGGAAGCAAGAAGATCTTTTCCAAATCAGACAAAAAATATATCAATAGAAAGCTCTTGGATTGTTCTACAAAAATATAACAAAACTTAAATTCTACATTTAAATATAATAAAGTTATAAAGGTTTAAATGAAGTTTTCCCTATAGAGCTAATGCAAATCGGTAATCATTTCATACAGGTAGCATGACTGTCAGCATGTGTCACGGAAAACCAATAATTATCGGCAATCTCCGGTGAATGTTACATAAAGTCCCACATGACGAAATATCCTAAATTTTCCCTCACTATTTCTGTATGTAGAGAAATTCCCTAAGGTCTCCAGAATGGGTTCGAATCAGCCATGGTAAACGAGTCATGAGCTGTTGGTGGGATATAAAACACTCACTTAACGTACCATTAAGACCTTAAAATTTGACTTACGATCGAAAAGCTATAAACGAAAAGCATCAAATAAAATAATAAAAAAAAAACGAAAAGCGAAAACAACGCATATTCTCCAAACCAAAGTCCCCGTCATCGTAACGGGCCTCCGTGGCATAGTGGATATGAGCGCCAATTCTTAATCATTAGGTCTCTCACCGCTGGTCTGTCTACGTAACCCGTTTGTGAAAATTGGTGATAGTGACTTAACCGCTTGGAATATTTAAAATTTTCTTGGCATACTGATAGATATCAATGAGATCTAACCAATGAACTTGCGAAATATTACATTCCATTTAGTATAGCCTCGCCGAGGCGAAAAATGTGAACATTTTCGAACTGCTTCTCCTCGAAACCGTTGGGCCGATTGAAGTCAAATTTCATATGGAGCCTCTATGGGATGGGGAAAACCAAAATTTGCTCATATGGTCCAGGTCACATGACCAAAATGGCCGCCAAGCCATGTATGGTAAAAACCCTTCAAAAATAGTCTTCTCCAGTACCACTGGGCAGATTTCCACGAAACTTGATAAATGGCATCTGGGACGTAGACCCATCATAAATTGCTAAAATGGTGACCCGGGTTGACCTTGACCTTTTTTGTGCCTAGGTCAAACTTTGACACATATGCTTTTGTTGGAATATTTAAACATTTTTGGCATACTGATAGATATCAATGAGATCTAACCAATGAACTTGCGAAATATTACATTCCATTTAGTATAGCCTCGCCGAGGCGAAATATGTGAAAATTTTCGAACTGCTTCTCCTCGGAAACCGTTGGGCCGATTGAAGTCAAATTTCATATGGAGCCTCTATGGGATGGGGGAAACCAAAATTTGCTCATGGGGTCCAGGTCACATGGCCAAAATGGCCGCCAAGCCATATATGGTAAAAACCTTTCAAAAATAGTCTTCTCCAGAGCCACTGGGCAGATTTCCACGAAACTTGATAAATAATATCTGGGACGTAGGCCCATCATCAATTGCTCAAATGGTGACCCTGGGTTGACCTTGACCTTGTTTGTGCCTAGGTCAAACTTTGACACATATGCTTTTGTATTGGAAAAGTGAGAATGCATTTTATCCTGCAAACGATTCAGAATACAGTACTAAAGTATAAGATATATTTTTGCTCCTTACGATAAGGCGCATTTATTGGGGGAACCGTTTTAGGTCCAGGTCACATGACCAAAATGGCCGCCATACCCATATATGGTAACAATCATAAAGCTAAAAGCATCCGGCGGGTCGTGCACTTCAGCTGAAGCACTGGTTTTTATGTCAGTTAATATTTATAGTACGAGCACGAGCTCATAAGATTTAGTTTTAGTATTCTTAGACTTTTGCCATATGTGTAATGTTAGTGTATATAATGTACATAATACCTTGTATTTTATTTATTTACGGAGGACCATATGGAAGATTAGTTCTTTATACTAAACATGTAATCCTCTGGAAATAAAAAACTTTATTATTATTACACCCATGTAAGATTCTTTTATTCTATAAAATGCACTAAAGCGGAAGTAGAGTAAGATTCTCTGTGCCAGTTTTAGTTGTCTTTTTGGTCTTTGCATGTAAGTACTGTTAATATCTCTTGATTTTGGTTAGCCGTTTTGCCATCTTGTTGGAAAAAAAAATGCCCAAGTATTTCTTTCCGCGTGCAATGTTTAGCTATAGTGAAATTGTTTTACGATGGTGTTTCTTTTCCTTTGGTGTCTAGGGTGGCCGGTGTGGGGTAATTGTATCGATTTCACTTTGGTACTGGAAACCCCAAACGTGGTAAGTGGCAAACAGTGCAGGCCCAGATTAGACGCTGCAGAACGCGACGTCTGATCAGGGCCTTTACTGTTTGCAAAATGTTCAGTCAAAAATGTTCAACCAAATTCTAAATACATTTAGTAGAAAACACAACCTGACACCCCTAATTTTTAAAATGGACTAATGCCATATGTAAGGAAGAAGATTCCATTGGTAAAAACAAAAGGTTATGGACTATTTCATTAGCCTTAACTCAGAGACAATCGACCCACCAGTGCTTTTAGGGTTTTGATCTATTTAACTCTTAGCTGTTGCTCATGCCGATCAATTCAGGGCGATAGTAGTCCTCACGAGTTTTAGGGTTTTCCCCTCCAAACATTCGGGTTTCAAGTGTAGATTCGGGTCTTGGGAAGTCACAGTTCCGCCACACAGCCACCCACCCCACCAACCAAAGAAACAGCAGTAATTATAGCATGATCACTCAGACTCATAATAGCCATATCTAGTATTAGTCCGGGATTTGAGACCAGATTTCGATAAATTTAATGCACCCAAAATTCTCACTTTTTATTTGTGCCGTTTCATTGAGATAGGAGCCTAACCTATATGACATGTGATTTTTTAGCAAATCAGGTGGGGAAAAGGGTTGAAAATTCTGTGAGTTTACACCCAACCCCATGCGGATGGTATAGTTGAATTAAGTTTAGTTATGTGTAGCTTGCACTTACATATGAGTGTTGATTTATTGCATCAGCCAAAATATTTGTCAATACTCGAAGACACCATAATTCATGATATGACGAAATTACATCCGGTGTTACCATAAATTTTGACCATTGAAATTTGAGCCCCCCAAAAGGGGGAGTTCCAAATCTGCCCACGCACAGATTTTCTTGAAACTTCAGTTTTTGTTTTCTTTAGGTCTATCAACTATATATATAACTTTGTTTTATTTGATTAATCACTATAGTTCTCAGGAGAGCTCCCTGAGGTAATCCCCTGTAGAGGTCATACACACCTGTGAACGTTTCATTCTTAAATCAACAAGCTCGATTGTTTTCAAATTTTGTTAGTTTGATTGGCAATATGTGTGAATTTGGGTTTAACGTCGCTTTCAACAATTTTTCAGTTATATCACGACGGTGTCTGGTTGCGACAGGGAGCTCAATGCTCACTTTTATAGTGCTGCCTCACTGAAGTATCATGTCCCAGACACACTACATGATACCACACCCAGTCACATTATCCTGACACTGGGTCGACCAGTCCTAGCTCTACCCCGTAAATCTGAGTGCCAAGCGAGGAGCAGCTAGTACCATTTTAACGACTTTGGTATGTCGCGGCCCGGGATCGAACCCGTGACCTCCCGTTCCCCGGAGCGGACACTCTACCAACTGAGCTATCGGGGCCGGTAGTTTGATTGGCAACAGAACTCTATAAGGATTCATATAATACCATAAATATAAATGTGTCTAGGTCTTTTAATTTTTCTGATGAATTTAATTACAAAATTTTTTAAATCTTTCATGAAAATTTATAAAAAGTAAAATGTTTATACCAAGTGTTAGATGTGTTACTGATCTTGTCACCCCAAGTTATTACACATAAAATTGGCCACATATATCCTCTATATAGCAAAAAAATTAAAAAAAAATCAGAAACCGGTAACATTGTTTTTGGTTGCCAGATATGTGTTTAGGTATAATTTTGTGATGAAGTCATTTTCAATATCAGGCGACCAGATTTTCTTTAAGTATATTTTATTGTATTTTTATGACCATATAGTGTCACCTTATCGTGCAAAGTTTAGCATATGCATTTACGTAATTCCGCCCCTGCACCCCCATCCCCCCCAACCCTCACGCACACACACACACACAAACAAAAATACACTGGTCAACAGAGAATGTTTTTTAGTTTGGGTTTTAAATAGTAGATGAGAACATACATTAGCAGAGAGAAAAATATAATGCACTCATGCAGTGATCACAATGAGTGTTAGTGTTTACAGCATTGCAAAAGCGGTTATGCTGAAAAAATGTATTATGACACAATAGCAATAAGACAAGGTGGATAATTTTTATCCTGTTTTATTTGTGTTTTTTTTTTTAAACCAGCAAAACAAAGATATTAATATCAGTAATACACAATGATGTATTGAGTTTGCTTAATTAATTACTTCATAATCATGCTGTTTCCTTAATTGTTTTTATTGTTAACATTTCCCTCTTTAAAATAAAACAGCAGTCAATAATTTGCCATCTGTGAAAGGACAGGCTGATTTTCTGATTTGTTCTTATTATTGATCAGTCCATGTTTTGGTATTTTTTCTTACATCCCTTGGTCAAAGAGACTCGCACGTCGCCCCCCCCCCCAACACACACACACACACATCAAAGGTTTTGTGAGACCATTACAAGCATTTTCTGCATTTTTTCTAGGTTCATTATAACATAGGCAAAAGTGTTAGCTGCAATGTTTTAGTCTTCAAAATAAATGCATAACTAGTCACACTGAAACTATTTGCACATTTATCATCTTGCATACACATCCCTGAAGTGATATAGATGGAAGGCAAGTTGCTGTAGAACATTTATTTTTTTAATAGCTGATATTGTATTAAGATGCTGAAATACCATTTGCATATGTATTCTTATGTATGCAATACTTGTCATCTATGTTAAGTTTTCTGGCTCTGTATTCATCGGTTTTACAAATGGTTTGTTTGTTTGTTTGTTTGTTTTTATTGAGATTTATCATCCCCGTTAACACTATTTAGGTCATTTTTAAGATGCTGCTTCCAAGTTTGTGGGACTTGTTCCCGACATTGAGATGAAATGATATCTCAAGCCCTGTCACACTATGAAACTACAAGGCTTATATACATTGGACGGCCTGACTCACACCACTTTGCCTGGGCAAGCCTAGTCCTTCTAAGCGGTTTACCAGTACTCGTGTTTGGTTAGTTTTAGCTCTGTTTGGAAGCAACATGCAGCCAAATCAATTTCTTCAAGCCCAAATGGATGGGGGCGAAGATTTACAAATGTCATGAATCACTTGTTTGCTGTACCACTAGCACATTGGCTGAATCAAAATGTGGCTTCACATTTTTCTAAAGTACTGCTAGCACATGTACTGTTTGCTATTTCAAATTGTGAAAGTGTTTGAAAGTTGAATTAAGTCTTCTCTATTATATTAATTAATGCTTTCCAAAAATAACTGCTTGTTTTCTGGATCATATTTTAGAACATAGATGAATATAACTTTCTTTCAAGGTGACATTTAGTGCGATTGAAGTAGACTGAAGGGGCATTGTCAGAGTGAGCCAAAAACAACAGTACCATTTTGTCTATAGTAGTCTGTGTATACAGTGGGCCAAAAGATCAGAAAATATTGTCTGTGTTATTATGACCTACCTGGCTGAAACATAATACAATCATCATTTTTCTTGGCCATTCAAGCAACCTGTGTCATTCCAGTATGACAATCAGACATTTCAAACTTTTTAAGATCACTGCATCATTTACATACATACTTATTAGAGTCAAGTAAAATTGTCTGGTTTACAGAACCATCCAGTTTACTTGCCATTTCAACAATCTTTGTCATACTACGCTTCAGCATTGCCTCCACTTCTATTTAGAATTACATCAATGCAAAAAAGCTTGTTCTAAAATGAAGTATTTTTTAAATAAGATCTGATTGAACTGGTAACGAAAGCTCGAAATGAATTGTGTTTTTGGTGTTCAACAGGGCAACATAATTGATACAAATGCTGATTAAATATGAGCTCATACTATACACCATCATATAAACATACATATATTCATGTTTATCATATATTGGCGAGCAATTTTTCGATTGAAAATGTCGCACCATATGATATCTACAAATGGTTTGAAACAATTCAAAACTCTGACCGTTACTATTCAATGTTCAAATGCGGTATGTTACCGGTCTCAGATTTTCAAGAAAGTTTGATAAAATGTTCTACATATATATGGTCAATTTTCATATTCAAATGATGGGGTGACAAGAACTCCAATAGTGTGAAATCAAATGTCAAACCTACTCAAAAAGATGTTATGGTTGTGAATTCTGGGGTCTGCTCCATATGAAATTGAGCATGGTGTATCGAACTTTGCCTAAACAATGCTAAATGTGAAACAAAAATAATCACAGATGACTACGGTGATGCCTGAGAACAAAATAACTCCAAAACATCAAAAGGTGGAATGTATATATAAACTAGTTTGGGGGTACCCCTACTTTCAGATGTGGACATAAACAAAAACAGATATAAGAGTGAAATAGCTAAATAATGAATAGTCATTTACCAAGCAGTAATTATGCACAATATCATGAAAATCTGTGCGTGGGCAGAACCCTATGGAAATTTACTATAGGCTGGAACTCTCCCTTTGGTAAATTTTACACTATTTTCGCGCTAAATAATTTTTAGTACTTTTTGAAACAATTTCTTTCCGTCAATATGAAGGACGTTTATTTTTGCACGTGTATGTGAAACTTGATGACTCTGTTTCAATCCGGGCATGAACAAGGGACGTCGATACCTATGGACCATTGTACCACTTTTTCCTGTTGTGTCACAGATCGTGATAAAAATTTGTATTAAAACCAACATAAACTAAATTATTTTACTGGCTGGTCATAGATGAAACATAACAGGGACCGATAGATATATTTTTGAAAAGTTACTGATGGCCATTTCCTTCCGGTTTATATTTAGTGAGGGGAAAATACATCACCAAGCATATTTGTCAGCAGTTGAACTGGCAAGTGGTTCTCTAAACTGGTGACTTGAAACAATCAACATTTTATGAATACATTTTATATTTCAATTATCAATATCCAAAGTTTCCGGTTTGTGCTGAAGGCTCCCCAAGTAACATCGACATTATTATATTTTAAACACGTAAATGTTACTGGCCACTGGAAATCTTACTAGGTACCTTATTTTTTTGTTAAGTCGCATGACTAAAAATAAATTGAACCCGAGGTTTAATGTAACGTAAAGCCATCCCTTAAACATTCTTTTATCTTCCAATTTCCCAGAGTTGTGGTATAACCTGTAAACGTGCATCTTAAGATATCACCTGCACTTACTTTCTACCATTTTGTTGGGCAACCTGCCTACGATAGCCTTGTCCCTCCATTCACCATTAGCTCTTAATCATCTTGTGTCTCTTGTCACACACTGATTAATCTGTTCTTCATCTCCTTTATTACTACTTCTTTTTTTTCTGACATTCGTCCCATATATTGATTGTTTTGGGTTTAAAGGCACGTCACCCCTTGTTGGTCATTTTTGTTCTCTCTCCTGAGACAGGGAGAAAAGCGACAGAAGAGATAGTTGAGAAGATGAAAGTAAGGGGCAGAGGAGAAATGGGAACATGGAAAAGCAGAAACAGAAGAAATAACTGTTACCCCCTCTACCCATAACTGCTGAAAGAACAGCAGGTCTTGTCCAGCTGTAAGCCAATATCAGCTGGGCGCCCTATTGACGCAAATTACACGTCACCTTTGCCTCATCCAACCACCCCAATTGTCCCATATAGATTGGCCAAAAAGGCCTTCTATGACAAGCCATCAGGAGTTATCACGTTTGAAAAACAGAGTGTATGCAATGATCAGGAATCTATACAAAATATCTCGCACCTCCCATTCAAAACTCCAAAATGAAAACGCCATGGATGGAAAGCCAGACTGACAGCTATCTCCTCACATGACCGAACGGCTATCCAAAATAAAAAAAAGGCATTAGCAATACATACATCTTAAGGACTAACTATGAAAATAATAAACCACAAAAAGGATCGACGACGGGGTCAGTAAGAAGTTTTCCGGGGGCCGAGGTGGGGTTGGACACTTTAACAGATTTTGGATGGTCACACTACTCGCCCTTGATTGTCGTGGTTAAAACCGATAAATTGTTCACTCTACATGATGGAGTTCTAGCTCATCAGTGCAACATATCCGAGAACAGAAAATCAAACGACTAAAGAGATGAAACAACGATGACGACTCGACAGCATGAAATAGCTAGAATTCTGCAGCAAAACAAACCAAACAGTTAGGCTCCGGTTAACCCTACCAGAGACAGAGCATCAGACACCTACGTTCAGGGGTTCTGGCGGAAATGCGTTCGTACATAAGAAAGGAACTAGGCGGGCGGGTTAATTTACTTGAGGTTGAAACCTAATATGTCAGATATATTGAACAGTGAACAGGGACGATGTTTGGCATAATAAATGTTACGATTCCTACGTAAATCAAGCTTCTTCTCTACACCTTTGTCAAGAAGGGTGGGAACATAGGGTTCAGCACCGACCCTCGACTGAACTTTTCTGCATCTTCATTTAACTTGGTGACCTCAATTTGCGCATGTTTGCCAAAAGATCGACCAAAACAAGAGTCATTCAACCAGTAAATAAGCTGGAGTATATCAAATACGCAGCTGGAGAAATAGATGCCGATATTTAAATTTAGTAGAGTATCTTTTTTGCAGCAAATTAATGTTAAAAACCAAAACAATAAACATCTAAAACATTTAAGTAAATCTTTCCACCAAATACTGTATAATGTTTCTTTTTTGTTCGCAATAAAATTTCACACACCATCAGTCAAAAGGAGGCTTGATTGGACAGAGGCGTAAACTCATTAAAACACGACTTTCCTACCATTATGAAATACTGAACAAAAATCTACCAACCCTTTGAAAAAACAAAACTGAAATAGGACCGCGCTGTTATCGTCACTGCACATTGTCGTCTTTCAGAGGTATTGCTGTTATGGTAACTTCTTTTCAAAATTTTATAGACGCCATTCTGATTTAATTTCAAAATTCAATATTGGACTTAAATCTCTTCTGCAACAAGGTCTATCGGAACCCGAATTTTATGGTGACTTGGCATATAAATTCAGAAAAATATATAACCGCAATGACTTCAGCACCCAATTTCGTAAAATCATTCTTCGATATAAAAAGATTGGGTACAACATGGATATTATACGACAGACTGCATGCATGGTAGTTAACCCAATCACGGTTGGCAACTTTGCTTCCCTCTTTAATTGCACGCCGGTGGGTCAGGCCTCAGATTCTATGACGGCTCCAACGTAAAGGCTTATTGAAAATTAGAGAGATAATGTCGGTTGGTGCCTGATGCTCTGTCTCTGGTCGGGCTCATCGGAGTCTAACTGTTGGTTTTCTTTTGCTCCAGCATTTCAGTGGTTTCTTGCTGTCGAGTCCTCACCGTTGTCTCACCTCTGTGGTTCTTTGATTTTTGTGTTCACGGAGATGTTGCACTGATGAGTTAGGAGGCCTTCATGTGGACTGAACAAATTATTTGTCTAAATCGCGACGGAAGTAAGGGCGAGGATTGTGGCCACGTAAAATCGATTTAAGCCCCCCAGTGGAAATCTTCCACTGACCGTTCCAAGGCGGCTCTTCTGTGGCGATTTATTTATGTTGTTGTTTGTTACTTACTGTGTGTATCACTTGTGTCTTTTGGTTTTGGATGGCCATATGGCCATTTTGTGGGAAAGTAACTGTCCTTATGGCCTTCCTTTGTTTAGGTTTCCATTATGGTCTGGTCGCTTAATGTTTGTATTTCTTTCCCTTTGGTGTCTTTTATGGATGGAGTAAGTTAATTGTATCAATTCCTGATCTTTGTTTTACTTCTACTTTTCATACCAAACTACCACTGGTCACCAATTAATTGTTTATGAAGCTAAGCAACAAAAGATTACCAAACACGCGCAATCAGTAAAGCAGAAAACTGTGGCTGCTGTATCATGATAACGCCAATTAGATATGGTTTACGCTTGCCATCAAGTTTACGCGACTTTTCCCTGAACACAAAAATGTAAACAAGCGGCCGATGGGAAACTACGCTCACCAGAGCTCAAGTGGACATAAATCCCACTCCCCCCCCCCCTCCACACACACACACCCTTGGTAGCCATTTATTTTAACATACCAAAATGGTTTAGTAGAAGCCAATCCCAGGGCCATTGATGCCAAATTATTCATTTAAATCAACAATTGTTATCTTTTGTTGCCGTCGCATACATTATAGTCAGTTTTGAACCATCTTAGGGCTAGAGTCCAGACTGCTGCATACCAGGGTCTTGTATTTCTTGAGATGCAGAATTTAAAATCACTTTTGGCCGTTTATTGGTGTGACAATCACACAGATCCCTCTAACAAACTTGGATTTCTCGACCACACTGATGCAATATATGTAATTTGGGATCAGTTAGCCCAGTAGTTTTAGAAAAATTAAAGACTATTTAATCTTATGGCCCCTGGATCATTACGCTGATTGCAAATATCAACTATGATGTCATAAGCTTCAACAGAACCAGAAAACCCTGTCTTTTCCATACAAAATCCTAAGTGACCGAATGTGACCTTGACGTAAGAAAGGTCAAGGTCAAAGAAATGTCATCATTTGAACAAATTCGATAGGGCCATATAGTGTATACCAAAATTCAAGGTCATCGGTCGATCGGTTCCTGAGAAGGCGATTTTTAAAGGTTTTTACCATATATGGGCATGGCGGACATTTTGGTCATGTGACCCAGATATTCAGAATATATGTTTGTTCTTCCACCCCATGGCGGCTTCACATATAATTTGGTTCCAGTTGGCCTTGTAGTTTCAGAGGAGATGTCGTTTGGAATTGTTTGGATGCCTAAATGAGAAAAGAGGGTAGGAACATTTATCTCCCCTTTTTATGTCTTTTTCCCCACTTTTTTGAATTTCTAACTCCATTTTCAAGATGCTGAGAGACCTCTAAATAAATTCGTATCATAGTTAAGTGTGAGAAAGTAAGGTGCATTAAACTCCTTAAATACGCGAACTACGAATTTTATATTCCCGACTATATAGGTAACATAAATTCACTGAATACAACGTCAAATCCTTCAATATTATCCTTACACCATTGCTTGTCATCAGAGACAACTATAAAAATTGCATTTCCATATCTGTCTCGATAAAAATCCATGGCTTTCTTAATGTAACTTTTGTCTGCAACAACTCTCCCTTTGTAAGATCTTTCAACAAAATCCCCTCTGCGTACATGTACTCCAATAAGCGTCTTATTTTCCGGAGTGTTCGTTTTTAGAAATGTCATTGCCTTTTCACGAAACCTAGGTTTAATCTCAAAACTCGCGCGAATTTCTGCCGATTCATTTTCAAAGTATGTCCATGATTGGAAGTAGCCATAGAGCGTCAGATTATATGAAACATAGGTCTTGTTAATCCTCCAGTCCATATTTCTCCATTGTGGTTCCGTAATTTGTACCACGTTGTCTACTGTTCCACGCACGGCTTTCTGTTTTATCTTGAAGCTCTCCAAGAGAGGATGCGATAAATCTATTACATACTTATGATTTAATGTATGTGCAATGCCAAGAGATGAAGCAAACAGGAACATCCAGTTACCGAGACGGCCTCTTTAGCCGGGCAAAGAAATATACGATTTTCTAATCCCTTGGAATTCGTGACTTTTTCAATCTTATTTTATCCCCACTATGATGTAGAGCAGGGAGACGTTTTACCGCCGCCACAGATTCCCAGACACCAGCTGTAGTGACGTTAAATATGTTTTATAAAAGGGTTATCCTTTGGAAGCTCAGTCAGAACCTACTTATTCAAATATTACACAAAAACCTCTTTTAACACTAGTTTTAGACTCCAAAGCCTAAACAATGCTGATTAATCAACAATGTACATTATATGGAAACAGAAATATAAATAATGTATAAAAATGACCATATATGTTATATTTGATATATATAATCATGCCATTTTAGGGGCAGTCTTCAAACTGTTATATCTAAAGCTTTGTAATAATAATAATTGTTATAAAGATGATGTGGTGTATATCAAAAAGATTGAGCAACTTTATCACATTTTTAAATAGGCATTTAACCAAAAGCACATACTTTGAAAGATATATTAAAGGCAAGCACCAAGACCAGACAAGGTGCACTGTCAGGTGACAGATCTTATGAAAATTCTGTACTTTTCCTAAACTATGAGTCTAGACTCAAATACAAAGGAAAGTGTTACCTTCATGGTTTTGTTTTAAATATATTTTACTTTACATTACCAAGTCCATGCAACGATTTGTCTGGAAACCCAACTTTGTATCGGGAAAATGGGATTTACATAGGTGATTTTACTTTGCTTATCAGTTTTGGTTGACAAGGAAGATAGTTGGTATACATTAAAGTACCCTCAGTCAGTCACGCCTTATCCTGCTGAATAAACAGAAGTGAAGGTTATGATCATTATAAGTCAGGATCGGGAATGAATAGGTCTATTTAGCCACACCCATAATGATGAATGGCTATCAACCAATCAAATTACTTGACATACATGTAATGTATTCGTTAATTTCACGAACTGCATGACAAAATGGGTATATCCTGATCTGAAGGCTTCTTCAGACGCCATCTGACCTGGATTTACACTGTTTACAAACATTGAGGTTATTGAACAACAGGAAAAGGGTAAAAAGGGTATCTGTAATACAATTTTTATGTTCCGCTAACCTAATGACAATGTTGGACCAACATTTTTATGAATAATACGCAAACGTTGGCCCATTGTTATGCTTATGTTGGCCCAATGTAACGGCAATGTTGGGCCAACCTTGTAAGGAATATTAGCATATGTTAGGTCAATATTACGTTAACCTAATTTATGCTTACATTTGGCCAACATAATGCCTATGTTGGACTTACGTTGTAATGTATATTATCATACGTTGGGCCAATGTAATGCGAACATCGGACACTTGTAATGCATGCGTTGGGCTAACGTTAAGTCAATGTTGGACCAACTTTGTATGGAAAATCATAATACGTTCGGCTAATGTAACACCAACGCAGGGCCTATGTTATGATTACGTTGGGCCAACATAACGCCAATGTTGGACCAACGTTGAAATGAGGGTTTTCATACTTTGGGTCAATTTAATGCTAACGTTGGACCACGTAAAGACAATGTTGGACCAACGCTGTTAGGAATATTATCAAACCTTGGGCCAACGTTAAGGCCAACATGTTGCCCTGATGTTGGCCCTACGAGCGAAGTTACGTTGGACCAATATTGAATATCAATGTTGGGCCAACGCGGAAGGCAACGTTTATCCAACGCTGGCCCAACCTTACCCTGTTACCTTGGAAGTTTACCAGAAAATAATGATGTTGGGGTCAACAGCCATCCCGACATGACCATAGCGGTTAATTATTGTTAACTCATTGTTGTTTGTGTTTTTGCTATTCTGAAAGGCATTTATACTCGATAATGTCTACCAAATCATTCAAGATAGTTTAATGAAACATACCAAGGCAGCTCTTCTTTTAACACTTATCTTGCTGTTCACGACAACCCCTATCTTTGCAAACAGTGTAGATCCAGATCAGATTGCTTATGATCAGGATCTACATTGTTTGTCATTCAGATTGTGAATTTGTAGCAATAAATTACATCAAGTAATTTGATTGGTTGATAGACAGACATGGGTGTGGCTTAAATGAATATTCAGCAAGAGAAAGGTTAAGTTCTGATTAAGTATGCAAGGCAAAATTTTTTCATGGGCGAGTCTGAAAATACACCAAGTTTGTATAAGATCAGCATTGATACTGTAAGGCTATGTCGTTTCAGTTTTGACAGGCAGACAGCAGAACTTGAAACTAGAATCGCGCAGTTGATTGCACGTCATTGCATATACCCACGCTTCAGCTCGATTTGATATGTTATACGACGATGTTATAAAAACTTTAATTTTTGAACATACCCCCTCCCCCCAGGGCCCCTACACCTGGCCCCGCTCCCTAGGATGGGATCGAAATTCCGAAAATGTCATGCACTGGCCAGACCAAAGGTCTGTCAGTTCCAAAGGATTCAAATTTCTATCTCTAACGGTCTAGGAGGAGTTATCCGTGGGGTATGGGGGTGACCTCTGGTGACCTCCACATCGACCAGAGGGGTCAAAGCTTGATTGTCAGCCTCGATAACGCATTGGTTAACGCGTTGGACTCATGACCGAGGGGTTGTGCGTTCGACTCAGACACCCGGTATCGAGGTGTGTCCTTGGGCAAGACGCGTAATGACACTACCTCACCCCACCCAGGTGTAAATGAGTAGCAGTGGTGTAATAGTCACTGCCTCTCTCTCGCGCGCATGAAAAGATCCGGAATGAGTATTCGGAGTGATTAAGTAAGCTTGAAGCTTCCATCGCAATCGAAATAGAATACATTAGTATAAACTAAAGCTTGATTGCAATGTATTCTTTTCATCATGCCATTCGATTTGATATATCTGAAAACTTTGATTTTGACCCCCCAGGGCGCATCCCCCTGGCTCCACACAAGGGGAAAGATCAAAATGCCGAAAGTGTCATGCACTCCCCAGACCACAGAGCTATCAGTTCTCAAGGTTTCTATCTCTAATGGTCTGGGAGGAGTTATCCGGTAATCATTATGGAGGGGGTATGGGTGTTTTTGTTTACCTCTGACAACCTCCACATTGACAAGAGCTGTTAATTTTTGATTGCAATGTATTGTTCTCATCATACCATTCGATTTGATTTGTTACAGGAACAAGTTCTGAAAACTTTGAGTTTTGACCCCCGGGGCCTCTCCCCATAGCCCCGTCCGAAGGTGCGGGATCAAAATTACGAAATTGTCAAGCATTCCCAAGCCCAAATATCTAGCAGCTCCCAAGGTTTCAAGTTTCTATGGGGGAGTTATCCGGTAAGACGGAAGTACAGCGTAGACGATAACAATATCCCCACATTGTCTTCGAAAAGCGTGGGGATAACAAATTTAAACTGTTTTGCTCTGAAATTTTCCGAATTACTTTAGAAATCTTCATAAAAATGTTCTGCATGAATTCAGAAAGAGCATTTTGGCAGCCATTCACTGGTGCAAATGTAAAATAGAACAACTTGGTTTATCAGTAGTATTATTGTTCATTTCTGGACAAGCTAAAATATATCCACTTAGCAAATTAACCCACATAGCAAAAAACATGGACTGCAATGACTACATATAGTACGTTTGTTCCTGCAGTCGAATGTTCTAAGTCATAATCCGTGACTAAGCATAGTTCAAATATTTTATCATATGACGTCGCGTCTGAGAGTGTAATAACGCCATGTAATAAATTCGATAATCCACTAATGGATTATATATGCAAATTAGTTAGATACGCCCCGTAGCGTAAAATGTACGAGGTCGCGTTTACTAATGGCGTACTAGTGACATTTTTATAAAACAATCGTGAATAAAATGCGTTTAAAATGTCATATGATAAATAGAATCTTGCATTCGTGCTCATGTATTATTGAAATTATTAAAGTCGTTGAGGAAAAGGGATAAAATGCTCGGCAAAGCCTCACATTTTATTCCTTTTCCTCAACTCGTTTTAATAAATTTAGTAATACATGAACACTTCTGTAAGATCCTCTATATATTGATTACTGTTAGCTAACTATAGTCAAACTCCGATGTTTAGAACCTCTTTTTTGACCATGAGCATTTGTTCAGGACCAGGGTAGTTCGAGCCACTGAGGGCTACTACCAAGGGACATAATGGAGGTAATTTTTGGATATTTTTGCAGTGTTCTATAACATAAATGAATGATGTGTGTACTCATTAGAATCGCCTCAATGAAGAGATTCTAATGAGTACACACAGCATACATTTGCAAGATAAGGCGAAATATCCTAAATTTTCCCTCACTATTTCTTATGTAGAGAAATTCCCTAAGGTCTCGAGAATGGGTTCGAATCAGCCATGGTAAACGAGTCATGAGCTGTTGGTGGGATTTAAAACACTCACTTACTCACTCACGCACTAACGTACCATTAAGACCTTAAAATTTGACTTATGATCGAAAAGCTATAAACGAAAAGCATCAAATAAAATAATAATAAAAAAAAAACGAAAAGCGATAACAACGCATATACTCCAAACCAAAGTCCCCGTCATCGTAACGGGCCTCCGTGGCCTAGTGGATAAGAGCGCCAATTCTTAAACATTAGGTCTCTCACCGCTGTGGTTCGAGCCTGGCTCGGGTCATATGTGAGACGCACCCTTCTGCAACGGAAGGACATGTGGTTTTTCTCCGGTACTCCGGTTTTCGCCCACCTCTGATTAACGATCGGCTCGATATGAGTGAAATAATCTTGAAAGGGCCGACCCCCCACCCCCACCCCCACACACACACACTCCCGTCTTCTGATTACCAGAGCAGATGGTAGGACGTAAAAACGTACCATTGTTCACGTACCATTGTTCACTTGCCTTTCTCTTCACATAGACCAATGTAAACTCATTGTCAAAGATTCCTCAGGAACTGTAAAACCTAGAAGCCCAAAACATCATGTAATTATGATGGCATATATTGTGAATTACGCGATTAACTATCTCTGGTTCTTCTTTCGATCCATGTAGACCAGTGTTAAATTTGTCATTAAACATTTCTCAGGAACTTTAAAAAACTAGAAGCTTGAAACTTAGTATGAAATTAAATAATGATGACTATATCAAGCTTTATCAGCTTATTTGTTCTCCCATTCTTCTCTCTCTCTCTCTCTCTCTCTATACTGAATGTTGAATTGTTAGTCAAAATTTATCAGGAACTATAAATAATAGAAACCTCAAGCTTGGTATACAATGTAATGATCATGTAGGAGACAATGGACATTGATAGCATACTTGCTCATGTATTCTTTCATTCTTCCTTCTCTCCGTTTAGACCAGTATTAAATTTTCGTAAAAGAATTCGCAGCTAAATAAATGCATCAAATTTTGAATGCAATAATGATTATATACGAGCTCGTATATCATGCAAGAGTAAGGACGAGGATTGTGGCCACGTAAAATCGATTTAAGCCCCCCACTGGAATTCGTTTCACTGACCGTTCCAAGGCGGTTCTTCTGTCGCGGTTTATTTTTGTTATTGTTTGTCTTTGAGTGTTTATATCGCTTATATTATTTTGTTTTGGATAGCCAATTAGCCATTTTGTGCGAAAGTAACTGTCTTTCGGCTTTCCGCTATTGATGTTTCCATTAGGGTTTGTTGTTTCATGTTTGTGTTTCTTTCGTTTGGTGTCTGTGATAGGAGCTGTGGGTTAATTGTATCTATTCCTGATCATTACCTTCACTTCTATTTTGCTCATCTGTTCTTTCATTCTTCTTTCTCTCCTTATTGGTCAGCTACACTATCACGATATGAGCTCCTCCTCTTGGAATTTTGTAACTGCTGTGACATTTGTATTCCTGTTTTGTCATGCACTACACATCTGTGATGTGCTTAAAAAAGCGAGGTAACTGCTTTCCATTTTTAGTGCTATACTTGTTTTACTTTCCTTCCCAAAAATCGAATGTCAAACTCAGCTGTTCTTAAACACCGAGAACATATTTTACAAAATAATTTAAATATTTAAATATTCTTTGTTTACCAGTTTGATATCTTACTTGAATATCATCTGATTAATTGCACGACCCGCAGAAAAAGCGACCGACGAAAGTCGGTTGATTTTCTAAGAGTGCCCTAAAATCACCGTGTCATTCTGTCAGTCTGTCTGTCCGTCCGTAACCCGTTTGTGAACATTGGTGATAGTGACTTAACCGCTTGGAATATTTAAACAATTTTTGGCATACCGATAGATATCAATGAGATCTAACCAATGAACTTGCGAAATATTACATCCATTTAGTATAGCCTCGCCGAGGCGAAAAATGTGAAAATTTTCGAACTGCTTCTCCTCGGAAACCGTTGGGCGGATTGAAGTCAAATTTCATATGGAGCCTCTATGGGATGGGGTAACCAAAATTTGCTCATGCGGTCCAGGTCACATGACCAAAATGGCCGCCAAGCCATAAATGGTCTGTCTGTCTGTCTACGTAACCCGTTTGTGAAAATTGGTGATAGTGACTTAACCGCTTGGAATATTTAAAATTGTCTTGGCATACTGATAGATGTCAAGGAGATCTAACCAATGAACTAGCGAAATACTACATTCCATTTAGTATAGCCTCGCCGAGGCGAAAAATGTGAACTTTTTCGAACTGCTTCTCCTCGGAAACCGTTCGGCCGATTGAAGCCAAATTTCATATGGAGCCTCTATGGGATGGGGAAAACCAAAATTTGCTCATATGGTCCAGGTCACATGACCAAAATGGC
The DNA here is from genome assembly GCA_963580285.1 of Lucinisca nassula. Taxonomy (NCBI): domain Eukaryota; kingdom Metazoa; phylum Mollusca; class Bivalvia; order Lucinida; family Lucinidae; genus Lucinisca; species Lucinisca nassula. The sequence goes on from OY757014.1 coordinate 9,963,907, forward strand.
CGCCAAGGCATATATGGAAAAAAACCCTTCAAAAATAGTCTTCTCCAGAACCACTGGGCAGATTTCCACGAAACTTGATAAATGGCATCTGGGACGTAGGCCCATCATAAATTGCTAAAATGGTGACCCGGGTTGACCTTGACCTTCTTTGTGCCTAGGTCAAACTTTGACACATATGCTTTTGTTGGAATATTTAAACATTTTTTGGCATACTGATAGATATCAATGAGATCTAATCAATGAAATTGCGAAATATTACATTCCTTTTAGTATAGCCTCGCCGAGGCGACAAATGTGAAAATTTTCGAACTGCTTCTCCTCGGAAACCGTTGGGCCGATTGAAAAGTAGAAGTAAAACAAAGATCAGGAATTGATACAATTAACTTACTCCATCCATAAAAGACACCAAAGGGAAAGAAATACAAACATTAAGCGACCAGACCATAATGGAAACCTAAACAAAGGAAGGCCATATGGACAGTTACTTTCCCACAAAATGGCCATGTGGCCATCCAAAATTAAAAGATACAAGTGATACACACAGTAAGTAACATACAACAACATAAATAAATCGCCACAGAAGAGCCGCCTTGGAACGGTCAGTGGAAGATTTCCACTTGGGGGCTTAAATCGATTGTACGTGGCCACAATCCTCGCCCTTACTTCCGTCGCGATTTAGACAAATAATTTGTTCAGTCCGCATGAAGGCCTCCTAACTCATCAGTGCAACATCTCCGTGAACACAGAAATCAAAGAACCACAGATGTGAGACAACGGTGAGGACTCGACAGCAAGAAACCACTGAAATGCTGGAGCAAAAGAAAGCCAACAGTTAGACTCCGATGAGCCCGACCAGAGACAGAGCATCAGGCACCAACCAACATTATCTCTTTAATTTTCAATAAGCCTTTTCGTTGGAGCCGTCATAGAATCTGAGGCCTGACCCACCGGCGTGCAATTAAAGAGGGAAGCAAAGTTGCCAACCGTGATTGGGTTAACTACCATGCATGCAGTCTGTCGTATAATATCCATGTTGTACCCAATCTTTTTATATCGAAGAATGATTTTACGAAATTGGGTGCTGAAGTCATTGCGGTTATATATTTTTTCTGAATTTATATACTAAGTCACCATAAAATTCGGGTTCCGATAGACCTTGTTGCAGAAGAGATTTAAGTCCAATATTGAATTTTGAAATTAAATCAGAATGGCGTCTATAAAATTTTGAAAATGCTTTGCGTAGTTTATGGTACCGATAACCCTGATTAAGGAGTTTAGCCGTTAATAATTTATTACGAGTGTTGAAGTCAGTTACATAACTACACACTCTAGCAAATCGAATTAATTGCGAAATATAAACGCCATAGGATGGCGCACGAGGAACATCACCATCCAAAAAAGGAAAATTTACAATCTCAAAATCAAAGTCATCGCGTTTATCATAAATTTTGCACGAAACAAATCCATCTACAATAGATAGATGTAAATCCAAAAACGGGGCCTCGGTATCAGAAGAATTTGCTTTATTTAACTGAAGTTCTCGGGGGTAAATCTGACTGATCAAACCATCAAAATAGGTATTATCAATATTTAATAAATCATCTAAATATCTAGAAGTAGAGCTAAAAGCTTCAATAATTTCAGATTGGTTATCTATGGAAAGCGACAAAATGAAGTCTCTTTAATAACAATACAAGAACAGATCAGTCACAAGAGGTGCGCAATTAGTACCCATCGGAATACCCACAATTTGTCTAAATAACTTAGTACCGAATCTAATATAAATATTGTCAAGTAGAAAGGTGAGGGCATCACACACTTTCTGACATGACCAAAGTGTATAATTCTTATGCTCTTTAGAAGTGAAAAATGCATTTCTGACATTACATGCAAGATAGAGAGAATCTTCTCCGTGAAAAGCCCATTCAATTAAATCATTAAGCTTTTCTTTTATAAGATTATGAGGAAGTGTAGTGTAAAGAGTGGAAAAATCGTAGGTAGACAGACTAGAAGCACGAAACTGTCTAGATTTCAATTTATTTAAAACCTCATTCGAATTTTTTATAGACCAAAACAGATTTCTTCCTGATCGTTCAAAGACTTTATCACAATATTTAATTACATGCGTTTTAATAGCAGTAAGACAGGAAGTTAATAATTTAGAAAGTTCAGTGGTAGTGCAAGAACTAGAATTTGCAATAAACCGTGCTTTGTAAGGTTTTGTATGAAGTTTTGGTAACCAGTATAGCGTAGGAAGAAGTCAAATTTCATATGGAGCCTCTATGGGATGGGGGAAACCAAAATTTGCTCATGGGGTCCAGGTCACATGGCCAAAATGGCCGCCAAGCCATATATGGTAAAAACCCTTCAAAAATAGTCTTATCCAGAGCCACTGGGCAGATTTCCACGGAACTTGATAAATAACATCTGGGACGTAGGCCCATCATTATTGCTAAAATGGTGACCCTGGGTTGACCTTGACCTTGTTTGTGCCTATGTCAAACTTTGACACATATGCTTTTGTATTGGAAAAGTGAGAATGCATTTTATCCTGCAAACGATTCAGAATACAGTACTAAAGTATAAGATATATTTTTGCTCCTTACGATAAGGCGCATTTATTGGGGGAACCGTTTTAGGTCCAGGTCACATGACCAAAATGGCCGCCATACCCATATATGGTAAAATTCATAAAGCTAAAAGCATCCGGCGGGTCGTGCACTTCAGCTGAAGCACTGGTTTTTATGTCAGTTAACATTTATAGTACGAGCACGAGCTCATAAGATTTAGTTTTAGTATTCTTAGACTTTTGCCATATGTGTAATGTTAGTGTATATAATGTACATAATACCTTGTGTTTTATTTATTTACGGAGGACCATATGGAAGATTAGTTCTTTATACTAAACATGTAATCCTCTGGAAATAAAAAAACTTTATTATTATTACACCCATGTAAGATTCTTTTATTCTATAAAAATGCACTAAAGCGGAAGTAGAGTAAGATTCTCTGTGCCAGTTCTAGTTGTCTTTTTGGTCTTTGCATGTAAGTACTGTTGATATCTCTTTATTTTGGTTAGCCGTTTTGCCATCTTGTTGGAAAAAAAATGCCCAAGTATTTCTTTCCGCGTGCAATGTTTAGCTATAGTGAAATTGTTTTACGATGGTGTTTCTTTCCCTTTGGTGTCTAGGGTGGCCGGTGCGGGGTAATTGTATCGATTTCACTTTGGTACCGGAAACCCCAAAAGTGGTAAGTGGCAAACAGTGCAGGCCCAGATTAGACGCTGCAGAACGCGACGTCTGATCAGGGCCTTCACTGTTTGCAAAATGTTCAGCCAAAAATGTTCAACCAAATTCTAAATAAATTTAGTAGAAAACACAACCTGACACCCCTAATTTTTTAGAATGGACTAATGCCATATGTAAGGAAGAAGATTCCATTGGTAAAAAAGGGTTATGGACTATTTTCCTAGCCTTAACTCAGAGACAATGGACCCACCAGTGCTTTTAGGGTTTTGATCTATTTAACTCTTAGCTGTTGCTAATGCCTATCAATTCAGGGCGATAGTAGTCCTCACGAGTTTTAGGGTTTTGCCCTGCAAACATTCTGGTTTCAAGTGTAGATTCGGGTCTTGGGAAGTCCCAGTTCCGCCACACAGCCACCCACCCCACCAACCAAAAGAACCAGCAGTAATTATAGCATGATCACTCAGACTCATAATAGCCATATCTAGTATTAGTCCGGGATTTGAGACCAGATTTCGATAAAGGGGGTCTTTCATCTGTGCCCATGCATGTTTTTTCTTTAAACTTTGTATATTAATAACTCAGCATATACAACCTATAAAAATGTATTCAATAAATTATATAAATCAAAGTAGAACTCAGGAGGCCGCTCTAACTGAATCCCTCCTGAGCTGGTGTCTGTCTCTAAATAAGTGCGTCTTAAATCTTATGTTTTATTTAGTTTCAAGATCTGTGAACTGGATTGAATGCAGAACTCCATAGGCATTACTGTGATACTAAAAAACCTTTTGCATTAATTAAAGTTTACATTTTCTGATAAAATAATTATCAAAAATCTCATTTTTAATTAAAATTTTAAAAAATTATCAAAATTCAATCCCTAAGATAAATATTTTCTTGTCTTTGTCAAGATTTTATTTTGCTAGGAAAACTTGCCATATGTATCTTCTTCACCTATGCCATATTTCATGAAAATCTGAAACCGGTAACACTGTAGTTTTACACCTTTAATGGATGTAAGTCGTTTCTGCAAAATTTACTATTTTATTGATATCACCCCGAAACCTTACAAAAAGGCAATTCGTAACACTGACGTAATAAAAATGAAATTATACAAATCAAAATGAATACATATTGAGCTGATCTAGCTTAGAAACTATTAAAATATCATGGATTTCTGATATGTTCCTTTCATTTATACACTATGATCTATCCAAAATAGTAGATAGTAAAACACTAAATCAAAAGGTATTCTAATTAACAAATTAGGCTTACCAACATATATTGCTTTTTTATTAGCAGCAAAATTATTGTTAACAAGTGCAACTTTATTTAATGACTTTGCATAAGTAATGCTACTTAAATAGGTGTAAGGCAAGGAGATCCATTATTTTGCATTTCCATACCAAGCTGGTATGCAAGGACGCAATGGTCAGTGGTTTGTTGTTACTAGTAAAAATAGTTCTGTTGATAAATCCATGGCCAGATTAAGCCTTAGATATACTCGGTCTTTATGAAGGCTGTATTATTATCCTAATAAAAAAGTTACAGTAATTATTTGTTAGTATTTCCAAAAATCGAAATGTCACTGATATTGAGTTTCTGTTGCAAAAGATATCATTGATGGATGAGGCGCAGAATATTTGGTGCAAACAAAGCTGTCCGATGACCTAAAGAAATTTTGCTATTAGACAGGGAGAGAAATAGTTTCCTTCCTTATAGTACACATGCATAAATATGTCTCTTTTCTGCATTGGTATTGTAATTGTTGACGTTTTTTTTAAGTGTCTTATTTTTCCTATTTACTTTGTCAATATAGTGGTTGATTTATCGGAAGCGAGCTTTTAGTATTTTTTCCTGGTTGAAAAACTTTCAACCACTTCTTGAATGTTTCTGCTGAATGCAAGTTCACTGTTTTTTAAGCACTGTTCTTGCTTGCTTTTTGTTCATTAATAATTACCGGTACATTTCTGTGCAATGTATCTCTCAGCTTAGAAAGAGCATTGCAGCGTTTGGACAGAAGAAAGCATCACAATGTATTTACTGGAAATAATTTAAAATCCTATGAGTAATGCGATAACTACTCACAGATTGAATAATTATTATCAACAGTTTAAATGCTTCTTGATATCTTACATAATGTGCTTTGTAATTACTGCAACAACTGCTGAGATAGGTAAATGAAGTGAAAGACCTATACAAATATATAGATAACACAATCATGGTCACATAAGTTTTGGAACACTGACAAATGTAAGACCATGTGAATTCTAAAAGCAAATTCAAATGGCTTTGGAATATAGCTTCAGGAAGCCGTTTGATTTCGTTCATAGGGGCTATACAAAAAAGATAGATTGGCTAGTGCCTATGCAGATACAAATTCTGAAAACTTAATGTCCAGGAAAAGTAATCTCAAGTGTTATTGATTTTCCCTAGAGTATTTAACCTTTCTTTTTAAATGGACAGTTAGGGTTAAATAAACAAACAACAGTTTGACTTGAGAGTCATTTATCTCGAGTCGGACAACAAATCTCACAAATCTGTAGCAACATCTAAAGTGACTGGTATGTTGTTGATTTGAATGTTAAATCTAAACATCACCTTAGCACCATTACCAAATAAGACAAGAAAGACAGAAAGAAAACTTTGCACATGATTACATTAGTGCGTTTTATGACCTTTGTCATCAAAACCTTTGAGGTATAGTTATGTAGACAAAATATATAGTTTATTCCATAGGGGCAAATTTACTGAAATGGATGTTTGGAAATAATACTTATAATTATGCTATGAACTACTTACACAAACCATACTATACTATAGCCATCTAAATTGAAAGCAATAGAAAAGTATTATTGAACAGCATGACCAAAACATGATAATCATATAATTTCACATTTTCTGAATCAGGACTATCAGTATTCAGTCTGTTAAAACACAATGTTACCTGCCCTCAATTTCCATCAAAATTCATCAACATGTTCCTAAGATATGTGGGTAGTTTTTATGCTAAAATGGTGTATTGACAAAAAATGGAACATGGTAAAAATGCATATAAAATTTTAATGAATACAAAAATAGGAGCTGAAATATGGGGACGCCATCAAAGAAAACTAAATGCCTAGCCACTATTACTAGACATATGAGGTCATTCATAGTATCAACTAACTCACCAATTATGGCTTTAATTCATAAAACATAGCAGCATTAGATATATGAAACTCTGAATACTGTAGACAAGTTTATATGAGAGTACTCTCGGTTGTGATAGAGACTTCATAAAATATGTAATAAATTTACGACGGAAATATAATTTAAAAGTGAATGCATCGTAATTATAATGGTTATACCCAAGCCAATTATTGTACAAAATTTCATCAAAATCCAAGCGTGGGCAGAAACCAATGCAAATTTCCTATACCTTGAAAGATCCCCTTTAATGCACCCAAAATTCTCACTTTTTATTTGTGCCGTTTCATTGAGATAGGAGCCTAACCTATATGACATGTGATTATTTAGCAAATCAGGTGGGGAAAAGGGTTGAAAATTCTATGAGTTTACACCCAACCCCATGCGGATGGTATACTTGGATTAAGTTTAGTTATGTGTAGCTTGCGCTTACATATGAGTGTTGATTTATTGAATCAGCCAAAATATTTGTCAATACTCGAAGACACCATAATTCATGATATGACGAAATTACATCCGGTGTTACCATAAATTTTGACCATTGAAATTTGACCCCCCGAAATTTGGTAAATTTTACACTATTTTCGCGCTAAATAATTTTTAGTACTTTTTGAAACAATTTCTTTTCCGTCAATATGAAGGACGTTTATTTTTGCACGTGTATGTGAAACTTGATGACTCTGTTTCAATCCGGGCATGAACAAGGGACGTCGATACCTATGGACCATTGTACCACTTTTTCCTGTTGTGTCACAGATCGTGATAAAAATTTGTATTAAAACCAGCATAAACTAAATTATTTTACTGGCTGGTCATAGATGAAACATAACAGGGACCGATAGATATATTTTTGAAAAGTTACTGGTGGCCATTTCCTTCCGGTTTATATTTAGTGAGGGAAATATACATCACCAGGCATATTTGTCAGCAGTTGAACTGGCAAGTGGTTCTCTAAACTGGTGACTTGAAACAATCAACATTTTATGAATACATTGTATATTTCAATAATCATTATCCAAAGTTTCCGGTTTGTGCTGAAGGCTCCCCAAGTAACATCGACATTATTATATTTTAAACACGTAAATGTTACTGGCCTCTGGAAATCTTACTAGGTACCTTATTTTCTGTTAAGTCGCATGAATAAAAATAAATTGTACCCGAGGTTTAATGTAACGTAAAGCCATCCCTTAAACATTATTTTATATTCCCATTTCCCAGAGTTGTGGTATAACCTGTAAACGTGCATCTTAAGATGTCACCTGCACTTACTTTCTACCATTTTGTTGGGCAACCTGCCTACGATAGCCTTGTCCCTCCATTCACCATTAGCTCTTAATCATCCTGTGTCTCTTGTCACACACTGATTAATCTGTTCTTCATCTCCTTTATTACTACTTCCTTTTTTCTGACATTTGTCCCATATATTAATTGTTTTTGGGTTTAAAGGCACGTCACCCCTTGTTGGTCATTTTTGTTCTCTCTCCTGAGACAGGGAGAAAAGCGACAGAAAGATAGTTGAGAAGATGAAAGTAAGGGACAGAGGAGAAATGGGAACATGGAAAAGCAGAAACAGAAGAAATAACTGTTACCCCCTTTACCCATAACTGCTGAAAGAACAGCAGGTCTTGTCCAGCTGTAAGCCACTATCAGCTGGGCGCCCTATTGACGCAAATTACACGTCACCTTTGCCTCATCCAACCACCCCAATTGTCCCATATAGATTGGCCAAAAAGGCCTTCTATGACAAGCCATCAGGAGTTATCACGTTTGAAAAACAGAGTGTATGCAATGATCAGGAATCTATACAAAATATCTCGCACCTCCCATTCAAAACTCCAAAATGAAAACGCCATGGATGGAAAGCCAGACTGACAGCTATCTCCTCACATGACCGAACGGCTATCCAAAATAAAAAAGGCATTAGCAATACATACATCTTAAGGACTAACTATGAAAATAATAAACCACAAAAAAGGATCGACGACGGGGTCAGTAAGAAGTTTTCCGGGGGCCGAGGTGGGGTTGGACACTTTAACAGATTTTGGATGGTCACACTACTCGCCCTTGATTGTCGTGGTTAAAACCGATAAATTGTTCACTCTACATGATGGAGTTCTAGCTCTTCAGTGCAACATATCCGAGAACAGAAAATCAAACGACTAAAGAGATGAAACAAAGATGACGACTCGACATCATGAAATAGCTAGAATTCTGCAGCACAACAAACCAAACAGTTAGGCTCCGGTTAACCCTACCAGAGACAGAGCATCAGACACCTACCTTCAGGCGTTCTGGCGGAAATGCGTTCGTACATAAGAAAGGAACTAGGCGGGCGGGTTAATTTACTTGAGGTTGAAACCTAATATGTCAGATATATTGAACAGTGAACAGGGACGATGTTTGGCATAATAAATGTTACGATTCCTACGTAAATCAAGCTTCTTCTCTACACCTTTGTCAAGAACATAGGGTTCAGCACCGACCCTCGACTGAACTTTTCTGCATCTTCATATAACTTGGTGACCTCAATTTGCGCACGTTTGCCAAAAGATCGACCAAACCCAGAGTCATTCAACCAGTAAATAAGCTGGAGTATATCAAATACGCAGCTGGAGAAATAGATGCCGATATTTAAATTTAGTAGAGCATCTTTTTTTGCAGCAAATTAATGTTAAAAACCAAAACAATAAACATCGAAAACATTTAAGTAAACTCTTTCCACCAAATACTGTATAATGTTTCTTTTTTGTTCGCAGTAAAATTCCACACACCTTCAGTCAAAAGGAGGCTTGATTGGTCAGAGGCATAAACTCATTAAAACACGCCCTGCAGACTAGGCCGCTAACAATGTCGTCGTTGTGTGACGGCTCCACTATGTTAACACGCTTAAGCAGGAGCTTGGTGGTACTAAGGCCTATGAACTTCAGCCTTTAGCTGAAGAGAGAGTTATAGTAGATAAACATATTTGTCATTCAGCCACCAAGTTTGCTGTGTGTGTTACCGAAGGCCAAGACAAGCTTCCTACGCTATACTGGCTACCAAAACTTCATAAAAGACCTTACAAAGTAGAAGTAAAACAAAGATCAGGAATTGATACAATTAACTTACTCCATCCATAAAGACACCAATGGGAAAGAAATACAAACATTAAGCGACCAGACCATAATGGAAACCCAAACAAAGGAAGGCCATATGGACAGTTACTTTCCCACAAAATGGCCATATGGTCATCCAAAATTAAAAGACACAAGCGATACACACAGCAAGCAACAAACAACAACATAAACAAATCGCCACAGAAGAGCCGCCTTGGAACGGTCAGTGGAAGATTTCCACTGGGGGGCTTAAATCGATTTTACGTGGCCACAATCCTCGCCCTTACTTCCGTCGCGATTTAGACAAATAATTTGTTCAGTCCGCATGAAGGCCTCCTAACTCATCAGTGCAACATCTCCGTGAACACAGAAATCAAAGAACCACAGAGGTGAGACAACGGTGAGGACTCGACAGCAAGAAACCACTGAAATGCTGGAGCAAAAGAAAACCAACAGTTAGACTCCGATGAGCCCGACCAGAGACAAAGCATCAGGCACCAACCAACATTATCTCTTTAATTTTCAATAAGCCTTTACGTTGGAGCCGTCATAGAATCTGAGGCCTGACCCACCGGCGTGCAATTAAAGAGGGAAGCAAAGTTGCCAACCGTGATTGGGTTAACTACCATGCATGCAGTCTGTCGTATAATATCCATGTTGTATCCAATCTTTTTATATCGAAGAATGATTTTACGAAATTGGGTGCTGAAGTCATTGCGGTTATATATTTTTCTAAATTTATATACTAAGTCACCATAAAATTCGGGTTCCGATAGACCTTGTTGCAGAAAAGATTTAAGTCCAATATTGAATTTTGAAATTAAATCAGAATGGCGTCTATAAAACTTTGAAAAGGCTTTGCGTAGTTTATGGTACCGATAACCCTGATTAAGAAGTTTAGCCGTTAATAATTTATTACGAGTGTTGAAGTCAGTTACATGACTACACACTCTAGCAAATCGAATTAATTGCGAAATATAAACGCCATAGGATGGTGCACGAGGAACATCACCATCCAAAAAAGGAAAATTTACAATCTCAAAATCAAAGTCATCGCGTTTATCATAAATTTTGCACGAAACAAATCCATCTACAATAGATAGATGTAAATCCAAAAACGGGGCCTCGGTATCAGAAGAATTTGCTTTATTTAACTGAAGTTCTAGGGGGTAAATCTGACTGATCAAACCATCAAAATAGGTATTATCAATATTTAATAAATCATCTAAATATCTAGAAGTAGAGCTAAAAGCTTCAATAATTTCAGATTGGTTATCAATGGAAATCGACAAAATGAAGTCTCTTTCATAACAATACAAGAACAGATCAGCCACAAGAGGTGCGCAATTAGTACCCATCGGAATACCCACAATTTGTCTAAATAACTTAGTACCGAATCTAATATAAATATTGTCAAGTAGAAAGGTGAGGGCATCACACACTTTCTGACATGACCAAAGTGTATAATTCTTATGTTATTTAGAAGTGAAAAATGCATTTCTGACATTACATGCAAGATAGAGAGAATCTTCTCTGTGAAAAGCCCATTCAATTAAATCATTAAGCTTTTCTTTTATAAGATTATGAGGAAGTGTAGTGTAAAGAGTGGAAAAATCGTAGGTAGACAGACTAGAAGCACGAAACTGTCTAGATTTCAATTTATTTAAAACCTCATTCGAATTTTTTATAGACCAAAACAGATTTCTTCCTGATCTTTCAAAGACTTTATCACAATATTTAATTATATGCGTTTTAATAGCAGTAAGACAGGAAGTTAATAATTTAGAAAGTTCAGTGGTAGTGCAAGAACTAGAATTTGCAATAAACCGTGCTTTGTAAGTTTTTTTTTTAAGTTTTGGTAACCAGTATAGCGTAGGAAGCTTGTCTTGGCCTTCGTTAACACACACAGCAAACTTGGTGGCTGAAAGACAAACATGTTTATCTACTATAGCTCTCTCTTCAGCCAAAGGCTGAAGTTCATAGGCCTCAGTACCACCAAGCTCCTGCTTAAGCGTATTAACATAGTGGAGCCGTCACACAACGACGACGTTGTTAGCGGCCTTGTCTGCAGGGGCCAAAACAAACTTCTTATGAAATTCTTGAATACCTAGTTTAAGATGACGTAAAGACGCCTTGGGCTTAGGAGGTAATAAGTTAGTATTTTGAGAATAGAAAGAAATGCGTTTATTCACTAGTCTCAAAATGCTAAGTTTCCAGTCCTTTAGGGCTTTATACTCAACATACTCTCGCTTACACCATCGATTACCGAATTCATTCAAGGAAGCAGCGATTTCATCTCTACATTTACTGAAATCAATTTTAGAAGGAAACCGATATTTCGGTCCTTTAGAAATTATATTCCTTATCCTAGAATCAGGAATAATTTTCAAATTGCCAGTAATTACATGACCAGCAGCAGGATAGCAATACTTTGAGTTTTTACAATCACATGAATCAGGAGTATTAGTATCAATATCAAGATCTGAAACAAGTTTATTGAAGTTAAAAATGATAGATCTAACAGGTTTGTTATATTTATAGCAAATTATAGGTGTTTCAGTATTTTGAAAATAAGCAGGAATGGAAGAAAGCACCGATCTCTCACGGAAGATACTGGGCAAATCTATAAAATCCATACCCTTATTAATGAAGGATATTTTGAAGAAATGACGTTTATGATTAATTTCAGAATCAATGTAAGGACGGAGAGTATGCTGAGTATAGCCTCTAGTTAAGAGAGCCGCATCATATAACTGATGAGAACTATCGTAGAATTTATTCGCCTCGGTGTCCAGAAGACGTAAAACAGAAACGGTAATGAACTTAAAAATGAAAGCATAGAGTGGCGTCCATGATTTAATAATATAATTGACAGTCACTTCAGTCTAGTATTGTTTCGTTTAAATGCACGTGATTTACGTTTAAAGTTACCATTTTTCCTGGTGCCGTGAGATCTAGTTCTGCGTTTTCGACATTCCAGGAGTGAGAAAATATCAAAGTCCGGCATTCTGGAAATATTACCCTCATGATAAATGTTGTCATTAAATCCCAGTGGAAAAGGGGTCTGTAAAAATTTAATCCATTTCAGTTCAGCTTCATGTCTTTTGATTATTTTGAATCTAGATGTAGAATTTGCATCGTAATAAAGTTTTTCCACTGGTTGTATAATAATGTTATTTACAGAATGACCTATACGTCGAAAGTAACGGTACAAGAAAGTGTCAGTTTTCTTAGGCTTACTCATTCTACGATAATGCTCGTTCAATCTAGTTTTAAGCATGCGGTTAGTTTGACCGACGTACTGCATATTACAGTTTGCAGCACGTCAAGTAATTAGATAAATTAAATCTGTAGACTGACATGTCAAATCAGACATGTTAACTACAGAGAAGCGTCTATGATGATGATGATTTCGTGTTTAACGACGCGTCAACCCTCTTTGTGGGTCATAAGCGTCAAACGGTTAATGGTTAAACGGCATGAATAATTATGATGATATTAAAAGTAAAAAGTCAGAATGATGATGTATAAAAATCTGAAACAGTTAAATCTTATGAAAAAGTCCAATGTCTTTTAAGAATAAAATAATATTATCAACAGGTACATCTCGAAACAGTTGTTGCAAAGTGTCAGCTTTGAAATATAAAATACGTGAGGGTGAAAAGTCAACACAGTCAATTAAGATATGTTTCACAGTGAATGGCTGATCACAACCTACACAAGAAGGCTGATCATCACCATTAAAAATATAAGAATGAGTAACTCTAGTATGGCCGATGCGCAGTCGTGTTAATACTACGTCCTCTTTTCTGGAAAACTGTGGAGGAGAGCATTTTGTACTAACGACAGGTTTAATGGCATGGAGTTTGTTATTTATTTCACGGTCCCATTCGCCTTGCCATTCCGACAAGATGTATCTGTTGATAAATGGTTTAAAATTATTAAAGGGAATTTTAAAAACAGATGGATCAAGATTGAGCGATTCCTTTGCTTTCTTGTCAGCATATTCATTGCCGACAATGCCAATATGGCTCGGAAGCCAACAAAACAAGATTTGGTGTGTTTTAGAAATTTCATGATGTTTTTCGATCAATTTTTGAATTTGAGGATTTTTAGATGATGAATGGTCTAAAGCCTTAAGCACAGAAAGTGAATCAGAAAATATAATTGCTTTTTGAATTATTGAAGAACTGATAAAATCTAAAGCTAGGTCTATTGCTTTGGCTTCAGCTGTAAAAATAGATGAACCATCTGGAAGGCGCATGGTTTTGTGCGTACCTTTAGAAACAAACGCACAACCAACTTTATCTCCTTCTTTGGAACCATCAGTATAGACTTGCTGGTATTCATTATAACGTGACTGCAGTACCTGGAAGTTTTGTTTGAGAAGTATCGGATTTGATTCGGATTTTTTGCCATCATGCAAGTCGAACAGAATAGAAGGTTGTTTAATACACCAAGATGGAACTTCGGCGGTTTCATGTTTTTGAATATTTTAAAGGTCGATGCCTGAATTTTCTAGCAGTGGTAAAATTCGTAATCCAAAAGGTTTGATTGCTGTGGGTTTAGTTTCATACTTATCTATAAATTGAGGTGGAAATGAAATTTTGGATGCCGGGTTAGATGGATTAGCAGCAACTCTAATAGCATACTGAAGAGAAAGTTTCTCTCTGCGCGAAGTTAAAGATGGTTCACCTGCTTCTACATAAAGGCTTAATACGGGAGAAGTACGAAAGGCTCCCATAGCCAGACGAAGGCCTTGGTGATGAATAGTATCCAATGATTTTAAATAGGACTTTCTAGCAGAACCATAAACAACAGACCCATAATCTAATTTAGATCTTATTAAAGACCGGTAAAGATGTAATAAAGTATACCGATCTGCTCCCCAACTTGTATGGGCTAAAACTTTCAAAAGATTCAAAGCTTTTAAGCATTTCGCTTTAAGATATTTAATATGGGGAATAAAAGATAATTTTTGATCAAATATGACCCCAAGAAATTTGGCTTCTTCAACAACAGGAATTTGTGATCCGTATAAAAACAAGGAAGGATGTTCGTGTTTCTTCCGTAGTTTACAAAAATGAACACACTGCGTTTTCGACTTGGAGAACTTGAAACCATTTTTATCAGTCCATTCTTCTATTCGTTTTAAATTTTGTTGCAACTTTCGTTCAATTGTTTTCATATTTTTTGAACGGTAACATATACAGAAATCGTCAACATACAAGGAACAATCAGTTTTGTCGTCCAAACATTGTACAATATTGTTTATTTTGATGTTAAATAGCGAAGTTGAAAGAATACTACCCTGTGGGACACCCTGTTCTTGATCATAGAAATCTGACAGGGTAGACCCCACACGCACCTGAAACATGCGCTCCCCTAAAAAGCTTTCAATAAAACTGGGAAGTTTTCCTCTTAAGCCAATGTTATGGAGATCTTTCAATATACCATAACGCCATGTTGTATCATATGCTTTCTCCAAGTCGAAAAAGACAGCTACTACGTGTTCTTTGTTAATAAAAGCATCTCGTATAAATGTTTCTAGTCTTATTAAATTGTCATTGGTACTGCGTTCCGAACGAAAACCCGATTGATATTCTGAAATGAGGTTGTTGGACTCTAAGTACCAGACTAATCTCTTGTTTATCATTCTCTCCAATGTTTTACACAAACAACTTGTCAAAGCTATCGGACGATAATTTGTAGGTTCTGCATGATCTTTCCCTGGTTTCGGAATTGGTACAACTGTAGCTACACGCCAGCTCTCAGGACAGACCCCCGTTTCCCAAATATTATTAAAGATATCTAAAAGTGTTGTAAGAGAACTTTTTGGCAGATGCTTAAGCATCTGATAATGAATTTCATCGGGGCCGGTTGCCGTATCATGTGATTTTTCAATGGCTTCAACGAGTTCGGATAAGTTAAAAGGTTTGTTGTATTCTTCGTGATTAAGGGATTTAAAGTTTAGATTTCTTTTCTCTTGGTCCTTTTTGAAATTTCTAAAAGTGTCAGAATAATTACGCGATGATGAATTTCTCAATAATGTGTGCCCAAGAGTATCTGAAATATCTTTTTTCGTTGAAGCTATTGTGTCAAATTCAGTATTTAAATGTGTAAAACTAGAAGACTTTGTTTTTCCTGAAATTTTTCGAACCATATCCCAAACCTTTTTAATGGGGGTTTTATAGTTCAATTTGGAGACATATTCTCTCCATGACTTTCGTTTGGAAGCTCGGATTGTTCGCCGAGCTTTAGCTCTAAAAACTTTTACGTCGTTGAGCTTTTCTGAAGTGGGATTTTTGCAGAACTTATTTAGAGTAAAGTAGAAGTAAAACAAAGATCAGGAATTGATACAATTAACTTACTCCATCCATAAAAGACACCAAAGGGAAAGAAATACAAACATTAAGCGACCAGACCATAATGGAAACCTAAACAAAGGAAGGCCATATGGACAGTTACTTTCCCACAAAGCCTGTTTACGCTTTTTAATAGCTTCTTTACAGTCATTATTAAACCAAGGCTTGCTTTTCTTAGTATTTGTGGAGGTCTTTGGAATGCATTGTTCTGATATGTTAATAAGTGTATCTGTGAAATCAGAAACAATGTCGGAAGATTCATTAAAATGATCAATTGATAACTCTTCTTCACATAAATTATGGAATAATTCCCAGTCGGCTTTATTCATTTTCCATTTCTGGTTACAGTCCTCATCTGGTTCGTTTACGCTCTCAATTATAACAGGGAAGTGATCACTTCCGCACTGATCATCATGAACAGACCAGTCATAGTCCAAGAAGAGAGATGGGTGACACAAAGAGAGATCTAAAGAAGACAAATGACCTGTCGCAGGGTGAAGGTAAGTATAAGATTTATCATTCATCAAGCAAAGATCGCTCTTTGCAATAAAATCTTCGACAAGTGCTCCTCTGTTATTGATATCTTTACAGCCCCATAGAATATTGTGACCATTGAAGTCGCCAACTAAAAGATATGGCGATGGAAGTTGACTCAGCAATGAGTCAAGATGTTCCGGCTTTAAAGAAAATGAGGGTGGGATATATAGAGAGCAAATTGTAGTTTCTTTATCCAGAGAAACCGATACTGCTATAGCTTGTAGGTCTGTTTTTAATTTGATCTCTCTTTGTGGTAAACATGATTTAACAAAAATTGAACTGCCACCAGATGGTTTGTTACCATCAGAATAAATATAATTATATATATTGAAACCCCTGACATCAATATTGTCATCAGTTTTTAAAAAAGTTTCTTGCAAACAAAAAACCGACGGGTTTAATAAAGAAATAAGTAATAAGAGTTCATTATAATTTGATTTAAGACCTCGACAATTCCATTGTATTATTTTGTCTTTTAAATCCATTTTATGAAGAGATTAAGACTAGAAACTATATTGGAGCTGCAATTGGTGATATAGATCTGCTACCACCAGCTCGTGGTGTTGCTGAACTCGATCTGTTATTGCGGCTTGGTGATGATGGAGTTTCAGCGAACTCCATATCACTGTCACTCAAAGATCCGAATCTGTTCTGGAATTTTATATTGTCTCTTTCCATTTTACGTTGTCTGTCTGTTTGTTTTTGAGACAAATGTTGTTTCTTCGGATCTTCTGATGCTTTATTAGTTCGACCTGAGTCGAGTTTCTCTTTTGCATGCGGCGCTGGCTTCGGTACGGTCGCTGTCGACCGATCCGAAGCAACCTTGATTGCGCCATTTGATAAATTGGTTGAAGTTTGTGGTGCTGGAGTGGATTTACTCCATGCACCAGATTTTTTCAGTTCAGCTATACATGATTCAACAGTCTGTGTTCCGGAGCTTGTACATTTTACACTAGCACCCTTTGTGATGCTGGCGTAACTGGTGGTTGATGTTGTATGTCGCTCTTCAACAATTTTCCGAGCTTCTGGGAAGGATAACGATTGTTGGTACTTAACTGTGAGTATTTCTTTTTCTTTTTTCCAAGCTGGACAGTCTCGAGAAAAAACAGCATGTTGTTCACCACAATTAACGCATTTGGCCTCATTCTTACATTGCTGATGGTTATCGACATGTTTGTCTTCACCACAATTGGCACAGAGGGATTTTTTTCTGACATTTGCTTTCGTGGTGGCCAAACACCTGACAGTTGTAACATCTGAGAGGGTTCGGAATGTATACTTCTACGTTCACAGAAAGATATGCTACTTTGATTTTCTGTGGTAGAACTGGTGTGTTAAATGTCAAAACATAAGTGCTTGTCGATTTAAGCACACCACTTCTACGAACTTGGATGTTACGAACACCAATAACGCCTTGATCCCTGAGATTGTCAAGAATCTCTTGCTCGCTGCATGGACGTAGTTCCGGACTGCCAATGACACCCTTTGATGAATTAAGTGTGTTGTGCAAAGAAATCTTGACTTTGAGATCAAATAACTTTTTAGTGCTGAGCAGGTTTTTGACATGCTGTTCTTTCTCGACTTCCAAGAGGAGATCACCGGATCTAAGTTTTTTAATACTCTTTGGATGTCCAGCTATGGATTGGATGCTTTTCTCGATGACAAAAGGAGACAAGCTTGATATAGTACGTGAGTCTTCCAATGATGAAATTACCAGAAAACGCGAAGAATTAGATGGCTTTGAAACAAAAGACTGCTGAATCGTATCACTAGAGTCATCTGACTCTTCGTTTCGTTGACGTTTTTTTGTGTTGCGGTTAGTTTTGTTATTATTCGCCATGAGGAGAATATTCTAGTTTCGTCTCAAGTGCTCTCCGCCCTCCTTGGAGCCCTACAAGGGAACACCATAATGGAGTGGTTATCCGACTCGCAGGTGTTAGAGATACACGTGAGATATACTCGCATAAACAAAATGCCTACACGATTGGTCCGTTTGGCCACCGCCTGCTAGAGATAAAAAGATAGAAAAGGGTAAGGTAAATGGGCATATGGTTGGTATCAGGAAAGATACAAAACGAGTTGAAGAGAAAGCAAAGCGGTATCTCTAGGGCTCGGCGCGACCAGCCGATTGACCGTGCCGGACCGCACGGCCACCCGTCTACACCGAAAAGCCAGGCCAAAGAGGCGTGTTGGGTACCTGAAGCACCGCCACCTCAGGTAACCCTCAACCTCCAGGATCCCTTCTTCCGGCTTACAGGACGCCACCCACGGCAAACGGGTGGTAATTCCTTTAGCTCTTCCCAGTGGGCACATTGACCACAGCGGCAACGTGCCCAGTGGGAATTGAGCCCCCCGGGCCACGGCAAGGCAGGAAGTCTAATACCTGGGGGCAGAGAAGCGTCTACCGTTTACAGATGAAGTAACGGTAGACGCAGTGCTTAAATGCGAACAACATCTGCACCTCTTGGCAAGCACGGTTGATTGCAAATTCTAGCTCTTGCACTACTACTGAACTTTCCAAATTATTAACTTCCTGTCTTACTGCTATTAAAACGCATGTGATTAAATATTGTGATAAAGTCTTTGAGAGATCAGGAAGAAATCTGTTTTGGTCTATAAAAAATTTCGAATGAGGTTTTAATGATGGGTCACTGATGAGGCCTAATTGGCCGAAACTAGCTAGTCTGGCCCAAAAACATGTACACTCCATATATTTCACTTCTGTGGTGTAGTCCTTGCTTCCAAAGGATAACCCTTTTATAGAACATATTTAAATAAATTGAAATCCAGACATTTTCGTGCTTCAAGTCTGTCTACTTACGATTTTTCCACTCTTTACACTACACTTCCTCATAATCTTATAAAAGAAAAGCTTAATGATTTAATTGAATGGGCTTTTCACAGAGAAGATTCTCTCTATCTTGCATGTAATGTCAGAAATGCATTTTTCACTTCTAAAGAGCATAAGAATTATACACTTTGGTCATGTCAGAAAGTGTGTGATGCCCTCACCTTTCTACTTGACAATATTTATATTAGATTCGGTACTAAGTTATTTAGACAAATTGTGGGTATTCCGATGGGTACTAATTGCGCACCTCTTGTGGCTGATCTGTTCTTGTATTGTTATAAAAGATACTTCATGTTGTCGCTTTCCATTGATAACCAATCTGAAATTATTGAAGCTTTTAGCTCCACTTCTAGATATCTAGATGATTTATTAAATATTGATAATACCTATTTCGATGGTTTGATCAGTCAGATTTACCCCCCAGAACTTCAGTTAAATAAAGCAAATTCTTCTGATACCGAGGCCCCGTTTTTGGATTTACATCTATCTATTGTAGATGGGTTTGTTTCGTGCAAAATTTATGATAAACGCGATGACTTTGATTTTGAGATTGTAAATTTTCCTTTTTTGGATGGTGATGTTCCTCGTGCGCAATCCTATGGCGTTTATATTTCGCAATTAATTCGATTTGCTAGAGTGTGTAGACATGTAACTGACTTCTACACTTCCTCATAATCTTATAAAAGAAAAGCTTAATGATTTAATTGAATGGGCTTTTCACAGAGAAGATTCTCTCTATCTTGCATGTAATGTCAGAAATGCATTTTTCACTTCTAAAGAGCATAAGAATTATACACTTTGGTCATGTCAGAAAGTGTGTGATGCCCTCACCTTTCTACTTGACAATATTTATATTAGATTCGGTACTAAGTTATTTAGACAAATTGTGGGTATTCCGATGGGTACTAATTGCGCACCTCTTGTGGCTGATCTGTTCTTGTATTGTTATAAAAGATACTTCATGTTGTCGCTTTCCATTGATAACCAATCTGAAATTATTGAAGCTTTTAGCTCCACTTCTAGATATCTAGATGATTTATTAAATATTGATAATACCTATTTCGATGGTTTGATCAGTCAGATTTACCCCCCAGAACTTCAATTAAATAAAGCAAATTCTTCTGATACCGAGGCCCCGTTTTTGGATTTACATCTATCTATTGTAGATGGGTTTGTTTCGTGCAAAATTTATGATAAACGCGATGACTTTGATTTTGAGATTGTAAATTTTCCTTTTTTGGATGGTGATGTTCCTCGTGCGCAATCCTATGGCGTTTATATTTCGCAATTAATTCGATTTGCTAGAGTGTGTAGACATGTAACTGACTTCTACACTTCCTCATAATCTTATAAAAGAAAAGCTTAATGATTTAATTGAATGGGCTTTTCACAGAGAAGATTCTCTCTATCTTGCATGTAATGTCAGAAATGCATTTTTCACTTCTAAAGAGCATAAGAATTATACACTTTGGTCATGTCAGAAAGTGTGTGATGCCCTCACCTTTCTACTTGACAATATTTATATTAGATTCGGTACTAAGTTATTTAGACAAATTGTGGGTATTCCGATGGGTACTAATTGCGCACCTCTTGTGGCTGATCTGTTCTTGTATTGTTATGAAAGAGACTTCATTTTGTCCCTTTCCATTGATAACCAATCTGAAATTATTGAAGTAAGGGCGAGGATTGTGGCCACGTAAAATCGATTTAAGCCCCCCAGTGGAAATCTTTCCACTGACCGTTCCAAGGCGGTTCTTCTGTGGCGATTTTTTATGTTGTTGTTTGTTACTTGTCGTTTTGTTTTTGGATAGTCTAGATCGCGACGGAAGTAAGGGCGAGGGTTGTGGCCACGTAAAATCGATTTAAGCCCCCCAGTGGAAATCTTCCACTGACCGTTCCAAGGCGGCGCTTCTGTGGCGATTTATTTATGTTGTTGTTTGTTACTAACTGTGTGTATCACTTGTGTCTTTTGGTTTTGGATGGCCATATGGCCATTTTGTGGGAAAGTAACTGTCCTTATGGCCTTCCTTTGTTTAGGTTTCCATTATGGTCTGGTCGCTTAATGTTTGTATTTCTTTCCCTTTGGTGTCTTTTATGGGTGGAGTAAGTTAATTGTATCAATTCCTGATCTTTGTTTTACTTCTACTTTACCTCTACTTCAAGATATTTAGATGATTTATTAAATATTGATAATACCTATTTTGATGGTTTGATCAGTCAGATTTACCCCCTAGAACTTCAGTTAAATAAAGCAAATTCTTCTGATACCGAGGCCCCGTTTTTGGATTTACATCTATCTATTGTAGATGGATTTGTTTCGTGCAAAATTTATGATAAACGCGATGACTTTGATTTTGAGATTGTAAATTTTCCTTTTTTGGATGGTGATGTTCCTCGTGCGCCATCCTATGGCGTTTATATTTCGCAATTAATTCGATTTGCTAGAGTGTGTAGTCATGTAACTGACTTCAACACTCGTAATAAATTATTAACGGCTAAACTCCTTAATCAGGGTTATCGGTACCATAAACTACGCAAAGCCTTTTCATAATTCTATAGACGCCATTCTGATTTAATTTCAAAATTCAATATTGGACTTAAATCTCTTCTGCAACAAGGTCTATCGGAACCCGAATTTTATGGTGACTTAGCATATAAATTCAGAAAAATATATAACCGCAATGACTTCAGCACCCAATTTCGTAAAATCATTCTTCGATATAAAAAGATTGGGTACAACATGGATATTATACGACAGACTGCATGCATGGTAGTTAACCCAATCACGGTTGGCAACTTTGCTTCCCTCTTTAAATGCACGCCGGTGGGTCAGGCCTCAGATTCTATGACGGCTCCAACGTAAAGGCTCATTGAAAATTAGAGAGATAATGTCGGTTGGTGCCTGATGCTCTGTCTCTGGTCGGGCTCATCGGAGTCTAACTGTTGGTTTTCTTTTGCTCCAGCATTTCAGTGGTTTCTTGCTGTCGAGTCCTCACCGTTGTCTCACCTCTGTGGTTCTTTGATTTTTGTGTTCACGGAGATGTTGCACTGATGAGTTAGGAGGCCTTCATGCGGACTGAACAAATTATTTGTCTAAATCGCGACGGAAGTAAGGGCGAGGATTGTGGCCACGTAAAATCGATTTAAGCCCCCCAGTGGAAATCTTCCACTGACCGTTCCAAGGCGGCTCTTCTGTGGCGATTTATTTATGTTGTTGTTTGTTACTTACTGTGTGTATCACTTGTGTCTTTTGGTTTTGGGATGGCCATATGGCCATTTTGTGGGAAAGTAACTGTCCTTATGGCCTTCCTTTGTTTAGGTTTCTATTATGGTCTGGTCGCTTAATGTTTGTATTTCTTTCCCTTCGGTGTCTTTGATGGGTGGAGTAAGTTAATTGTATCAATTCCTGATCTTTGTTTTACTTCTACTTTGCATATCAGGGCTGTTTTGTTTGTGCCGTGTGGTGGCTGTAAAAGGTCTCCCCGTACATGCATTTAATGCTCTTATTTTTCCAATCCTCAGGGATTGTTTATACAATTGCTTTTCACTGTTCCATCAATTGACATCCTTTAGATACCTGTTGAAGGTCATTATTAAACCGATGTTCGTTCCTCGTTGTATAACAACTGCTTGTTTGACATCCCTGTACTTTAAGTAGACTAGGATGTTTTGTGGGCTTTTGTTGTACCTTCCTTCTATTCGAAGGAATCTTCTTCAGTAATTTTATATGCTGTTTTATTTATTTATTTAATAACCGGTATGAACATCGCTTTAGTTTTGACTGTATCACAACCTTACTAACCAAAATGAGTATTACAAATACATTTAAAATATCAATATCACCCCTTAGGTTACACTCTGCTTCTTCTGTACGGATTCCCCATTCTATTAAGAACTTTAATACTATGTTGCCTTCGGTATTGGTTAGACCCTTAAATTTGTCTTCTGTAACTTCAGTTAATCTCAAAGGAGCAGGCAATACCAATGTTTTTGGGAGTAGTCTTCGTATAAGACTATCTCCTCTCAAATCGCCCATCCTTCGAAAATATACTAATCCGTGGAAAAGAAGTGGAATGTATCCCAGTATTTCTAAGTGCAATGCCAAGAGGTGCAGATGTTGTTCGCATTTAAGCACTGCGTCTACCGTTACTTCATCTGTAAACGGTAGACGCTTCTCTGTAGTTAACATGTCTGATTTGACATGACAGTCTACAGATTTAATTTATCTAATTACTTGACGTGCTACAAACTGTAATATGCAGTACGTCGGTCAAACTAACCGCATGCTTAAAACTAGATTGAACGAGCATTATCGTAGAATGAGTAAGCCTAAGAAAACTGACACTTTCTTGTACCGTCACTTTCGACGTACAGGTCATTCTGTAAATAACATTGTTATAAAACCAGTGGAAAAACTTTATTACGATGCAAATTCTACATCTAGATTCAAAATAATCAAAAGACATGAATCTGAACTGAAATGGATTAAATTTTTACAGACCCCTTTTCCACTGGGATTTAATGACAACATTTATCATGAGGGTAATATTTCCAGAATGCCGGACTTTGATAATTTCTCACTCCTGGAATGTCAAAAACGCAGAACTAGATCTCACGGCACCAGGAAAAATGGTAACTTTAAACGTAAAACACGTGCGTTTAAACGAAACAATACTAGACTGAAGTGACTGTCAATTATATTATTAAATCATGGACGCCACTCTATGCTTTCATTTTTAAGTTCATTACCCGTTTCTGTTTTACGTCTTCTGGACACCGAGGCGAATAAATTCTACGATAGTTCTCATCAGTTATATGATGCGGCTCTCTTAACTAGAGGCTATACTCAGCATACTCTCCGTCCTTACATTGATTCTGAAATTAATCATAAACGCCATTTCTTCAAAATATCCTTCATTAATAAGGGTATGGATTTTATAGATTTGCCCAGTATCTTCCGTGAGAGATCGGTGCTTTCTTCCATTCCTGCTTATTTTCAAAATACTGAAACACCTATAATTTGCTATAAATATAACAAACCTGTTAGATCTATCATTTTTAATTTCAATAAACTTGTTTCAGATCTTGATATTGATACTAATACTCCTGATTCATGTGATTGTAAAAACTCAAAGTATTGCTATCCTTATGCTGGTCATGTAATTACTGGCAATTTGAAAATTATTCCTGATTCTAGGATAAGGAATATAATTTCTAAAGGACCGAAATATCGGTTTCCTTCTAAAATTGATTTCAGTAAATGTAGAGATGAAATCGCTGCTTCCTTGAATGAATTCGGTAATCGATGGTGTAAGCGAGAGTATGTTGAGCATAAAGCCCTTAAGGACTGGAAACTTAGCATTTTAAAACTAGTGAATAAACGCATTTCTTTCTATTCTCAAAATAATAACTTATTACCTCCTAAGCCCAAGACGTCTTTACGTCATCTTAAACTAGGTATTCAAGAATTTCATAAGAAGTTTGTTTTGGCCCCTGCAGACAAGGCCGCTAGCAACGTCGTCGTTGTGTGACGGCTCCACTATGTTAACACGCTTAAGCAGGAGCTTGGTGGTACTATGGCCTATGAACTTCAGCCTTTAGCTGAAGAGAGAGCTATAGTAGATAAACATGTTTGTCTTTCAGCCATCATGTTTGCTGTGTGTGTTAACGAAGGCCAAGACAAGCTTCCTACGCTATACTGGTTACCAAAACTTCATAAAAAACCTTACAAAGCACGGTTTATTGCAAATTCTAGTTCTTGCACTACTACTGAACTTTCTAAATTATTAACTTCCTGTCTTACTGCTATTAAAACGCAAGCAATTAAATATTGTGATAAAGTCTTTGAAAGATCAGGAAGAAATCTGTTTTGGTCTGTAAAAAATTCGAATGAGGTTTTAAATAAATTGAAATCTAGACATTTTCGTGCTTCTAGTCTGTCTACCTACGATTTTTCCACTCTTTACACTACACTTCCTCATAATCTTATAAAAGAAAAGATTAATGATTTAATTGAATGGGCTTTTCACAGAGAAGATTCTCTCTATCTTGCATGTAATGTCAGAAATGCATTTTTCACTTCTAAAGAGCATAAGAATTATACACTTTGGTCATGTCAGAAAGTGTGTGATGCCCTCACCTTTCTACTTGACAATATTTATATTAGATTCGGTACTAAGTTATTTAGACAAATTGTGGGTATTCCGATGGGTACTAATTGCGCACCTCTTGTGGCTGATCTGTTCTTGTATTGTTATGAAAGAGACTTCATTTTGTCCCTTTCCATTGATAACCAATCTGAAATTATTGAAGCTTTTAGCTCTACTTCAAGATATTTAGATGATTTATTAAATATTGATAATACCTATTTTGATGGTTTGATCAGTCAGATTTACCCCCTAGAACTTCAGTTAAATAAAGCAAATTCTTCTGATACCGAGGCCCCGTTTTTGGATTTACATCTATCTATTGTAGATGGATTTGTTTCGTGCAAAATTTATAATCAACGCGATGACTTTGATTTTGAGATTGTAAATTTTCCTTTTTTGGATGGTGATGTTCCTCGTGCGCCATCCTATGGCATTTATATTTCGCAATTAATTCGATTTGCTAGAGTGTGTAGTCATGTAACTGACTTCAACACTCGTAATAAATTATTAACGGCTAAACTCCTTAATCAGGGTTATCGGTACCATAAACTACGCAAAGCCTTTTCAAAATTTTATAGACGCCATTCTGATTTAATTTCAAAATTCAATATTGGACTTTAATCTCTTCTGCAACAAGGTCTATCGGAACCCGAATTTTATGGTGACTTAGCATATAAATTCAGAAAAATATATAACCGCAATGACTTCAGCACCCAATTTCGTAAAATCATTCTTTGATATAAAAAGATTGGGTACAACATGGATGTTATACGACAGACTGCATGCATGGTAGTTAACCCAATCACGGTTGGCAACTTTGCTTCCCTCTTTAATTGCACGCCGGTGGGTCAGGCCTCAGATTCTATGACGGCTCCAACGTAAAGGCTTATTGAAAATTAGAGAGATAATGTCGGTTGGTGCCTGATGCTCTGTCTCTGGTCGGGCTCATCGGAGTCTAACTGTTGGTTTTCTTTTGCTCCAGCATTTCAGTGGTTTCTTGCTGTCGAGTCCTCACCGTTGTCTCACCTCTGTGGTTCTTTGATTTTTGTGTTCACGGAGATGTTGCACTGATGAGTTAGGAGGCCTTCATGCGGACTGAACAAATTATTTGTCTAAATCGCGACGGAAGTAAGGGCGAGGATTGTGGCCACGTAAAATCGATTTAAGCCCCCCAGTGGAAATCTTCCACTGACCGTTCCAAGGCGGCTCTTCTGTGGCGATTTATTTATGTTGTTGTTTGTTACTTACTGTGTGTATCACTTGTGTCTTTTGGTTTTGGATGGCCATATGGCCATTTTGTGGGAAAGTAACTGTCCTTATGGCCTTCCTTTGTTTAGGTTTCCATTATGGTCTGGTCGCTTAATGTTTGTATTTCTTTCCCTTTGGTGTCTTTGATGGGTGGAGTAAGTTAATTGTATCAATTCCCGATCTTTGTTTTACTTCTACTTTTCAACCCTCGTAATAAATTATTAACTGCCAAACTCCTTAATCAGGGTTATCGGTACCATAAACTACGCAAAGCATTTTCAAAATTTTATAAACGCCATTCTGATTTAATTTCAAAATTCAATATTGGACTTAAATCTCTTCTGCAACAAGGTCTATCGGAACCCGAATTTTATGGTGACTTAATGTATAAATTTAGAAAAAATATATAACCGCAATGACTTCAGCACCCAATTTCGTAAAATCATTCTTCGATATAAAAAGATTGGGTACAACATGGATGTTATACGACAGACTGCATGCATGGTAGTTAACCCAATCACGGTTGGCAACTTTGCTTCCCTCTTTAATTGCACGCCGGGGGGTCAGGCCTCAGATTCTATGACGGCTCCAACGTAAAGGCTTATTGAGAATTAGAGAGATCTAATTCTTGGTAATGTTGGTTGGTGCCTGATGCTCAGTCTCTGGTCGGGCCCATCGGAGTCTAACTGTTGGTTTTCTTTTGCTCCAGCATTTCAGTGGTTTCTTGCTGTCGCGGCATCACCGTTGTCTCACCTCTGTGGTTCTTTGATTTTTTGTGTTCACGGAGATGTTGCACTGATGAGTTAGGAGGCCTTCATGCGGACTGAACAAATTATTTGTCTAAATCGCGACGGAAGTAAGGGCGAGGATTGTGGCCACGTTAAATCGATTTAAGCCCCCCAGTGGAAATCTTTCCACTGACCGTTCCAAGGCGGTTCTTCTGTGGCGATTTATTTATGTTGTTGTTTGTTACTAACTGTGTGTATCGCTTGTGTCTTTTAATTTTGGATGGCCATATGACAATTTTGTGGGAAAGTAACTGTCCTTATGGCCTTCCTTTGTTTAGGTTTCCATTATGGTCTAGTCGCTTAATGTTTGTATTTCTTTCCCTTTGGTGTCTTTGGTGGGTGGAGTAAGTTAATAGTATCGATTCCTGATCTTTGTTTTACTTCTACTTTGCATATCAGGGCTGTTTTGTTTGTGCCGTGTGGTGGCTGTAAAAGGTCTCCCCGTACATGCATTTAATGCTCTTATTTTTCCAATCCTCAGGGATTGCTTATGCAATTGCTTTTCACTGTTCCATCAATTGACATCCTTTAGATACCTGTTGAAGGTCATTATTAAACCGATGTTCGTTCCTCGTTGTATAACAACTGCTTGTTTGACATCTCTGTACTTTAAGTAGACTAAGATGTTTTGTGGGCTTTTGTTGTACCTTCCTTCTTTTCGAAGGAATTATTTTCAGTAATTTTATATGCTGTTTTATTTAATGACCGGTATGAAGATCGCTTTAGCTTTGACGGTATCATTACCTTATTAACCCAAATGAGTATCACAAATACATTTAAAATATCAATATCACCCCGTAGATTACACTCTGCTTCTTCTGTACGCATTCCCCATTCTATTAAGAACTTTAATACTATGTTGCCTTCGGTATTGGTTAGACCCTTAAATTTGTATTCTGTAACTTCAGTTAATCTTAATGGAGCAAGCAATACCAATGTTTTTGGGAGTAGTCTTCGTATAAGACTATCTCCTCTGAAATCGCCAATCCTTCGAAAATATATTAATCCGTGGAAAAGAAGTGGAATGTATCCTAGTATTTCTAAGTGCAATGCCAAGAGGTACAGATGTTGTTCGCATTTAAGCACTGCGTCTACCGTTACTTCATCTGTAAACGGTAGACGCTTCTCTGTAGTTAACATGTCTGATTTGACATGACAGTCTACAGATTTAATTTATCTAATTACATGACGTGCTGCAAACTGTAATATGCAGTACGTCGGTCAAACTAACCGCATGCTTAAAACTAGATTGAACGAGCATTATCGTAGAATGAGTAAGCCTAAGAAAACTGACACTTTCTTGTACCGTCACTTTCGACGTACAGGTCATTCTGTAAATAACATTGTTATACAACAAGTGGAAAACCTTTATTACGATGCAAATTCTACATCTAGATTCAAAATTATAAAAAGACATGAGGCTGAACTGAAATGGATTAAATGTTTACAGACCCCTTTTCCACTGGGATTTAATGACAACATTTATCATGAGGGTAATATTTCTAGAATGCCGGACTTTGATATTTTCTCGCTCCTGGAATGTCAAAAACGCAGAACTAGATCTCACGGCACCAGGAAAAATGGTAACTTTAAACGTAAACTACGTGCGTTTAAACGAAACAATACTAGACTTAATTGACTGTCTATTATATTATTAAATCATGGACGCCACTCTATGCTTTCATTTTTAAGTTCATTACCCGTTTCTGTTTTACGTCTTCTGGACACCGAGGCGAATAATTTCTACGATAGTTCTAATCAGTTGTATGATGCGGCTCTCTTAACTCGAGGCTATACTCAGCATACTCTCCGTCCTTACATTGATTCTGAAATTAATCATAAACGCCATTTCTTCAAAATATCCTTCATCAATAAGGGTATGGGTTTTATAGATTTGCCCAATATCTTCCGTGAGAGCTCTGTGCTTTCTTCAATTCCTGCTTATTTTCAAAATACTGAAACACCTATAATTTGCTATAAATATAACAAACCTGTTAGATCTATCGTTTTTAATTTTAATAAACTTGTTTCAGATCTTGATATTGATACTAATACTCCTGATTCATGTGATTGTAAAAAATTCAGTGTATTGTTATCCTGCTGCTGGTCATATAATTACTGGCAATTTGAAAATTATTCCTGATTCTAGGATAAGGAATATAATTTGTAAAGGACCGAAATATCGGTTTCCTTCTAAAATTGATTTCAGTGAATGTAGATATGAAATCGCTGCTTCCTTGAATGAATTCGGTAATCGATGGTGTAAGCGAGAGTATGTTGAGCATAAAGCCCTTAAGGACTGGAAACTAAGCATTTTAAAACTAGTGAATAAACGCATTTCTTTCTATTCTCAAAAAACTAACTTATGACCTCCTAAGCCTAAGACGTCTTGACGTCATCTTAAGCTAGGTATTTAAGAATTTCATTAGAAGTTTGTTTTGGCCCCTGCAGACAAGGCCGCTAACAATGTCGTCGTTGTGTGACGGCTCCACTATGTTAACACGCTTAAGCAGGAGCTTGGTGGTACTAAGGCCTATGAACTTCAGCCTTTAGCTGAAGAGAGAGTTATAGTAGATAAACATATTTGTCATTCAGCCACCAAGTTTGCTGTGTGTGTTACCGAAGGCCAAGACAAGCTTCCTACGCTATACTGGCTACCAAAACTTCATAAAAGACCTTACAAAGCACGGTTGATTGCAAATTCTAGCTCTTGCACTACTACTGAACTTTCCAAATTATTAACTTCCTGTCTTACTGCTATTAAAACGCATGTGATTAAATATTGTGGTAAAGTCTTTGAGAGATCAGGAAGAAATCTGTTTTGGTCTA
The DNA here is from genome assembly GCA_963580285.1 of Lucinisca nassula. Lineage (NCBI taxonomy): Eukaryota > Metazoa > Mollusca > Bivalvia > Lucinida > Lucinidae > Lucinisca > Lucinisca nassula. Next base: position 9,994,203 of record OY757014.1, read on the forward strand.
TAAAAAATTCGAATGAGGTTTTAAATAAATTGAAATCCAGACATTTTCGTGCTTCAAGTCTGTCTACTAACGATTTTGCCACTCTTTACACTACACTTCCTCATAATCTTATAAAAGAAAAGCTTAATGATTTAATTGAATGGGCTTTTCACAGAGAAGAATCTCTCTATCTTGCATGTAATGTCAGAAATGAATTTTTCACTTCTAAAGAGCATAAGAATTATACACTTTGGTCATGTCAGAAAGTGTGTGATGCCCTCACCTTTCTACTTGACAATATTTATATAAGATTCGGTACTAAGTTATTTAGACAAATTGTGAGTATTCCGATGGGTACGAATTGCGCACCTCTTGTGGCTGATCTGTTCTTGTATTGTTATGAAAGATTCTTCTTGTTGTCGCTTTCCATTGATAACCAATCTGAAATTATTGAAGCTTTTAGCTCCACTTCTAGATATCTAGATGATTTATTAAATATTGATAATACCTATTTCGATGGTTTGATCAGTCAGATTTACCCCCCAGAACTTCAATTAAATAAAGCAAATTCTTCTGATACCGAGGCCCCGTTTTTGGATTTACATCTATCTATTGCAGATGGGTTTGTTTCGTGCAAAATTTATGATAAACGCGATGACTTTGATTGTCGCGAACGGCGAGAGCTCATGCTGTAGTCAGCCGGAGACGTAATGCGATCGGAGATGTGCCGTCGGAGATGGCTCCTCGTGACTGGTTTTGCACGTGCGACTGGGTGTTGCACGTGCTTTTGGTAGCTAACTCAGGGTATAAGAAGACTCAATGTGTAAATTGTTTTGTATAAAATAAAAAGTGGGAATATATTATAGAACAAAATAATAGTTGTGTCTTTCTTAAGTCTTGTAGTCGAGAAATAAATCAGGAACAAAAGGGATCTCTGCTACAATTTGGTGCCGGAACCCGGGAACTAAAGTTCGAAACAAGTAAGTGAAATACTTTTCTTGTAAATATGGCTAATGTCACTTACTTGAAAGGTATCAGAACGAGATACAGGAATTTCCTAGAAAAGGAAATACAAAATGCCACTGCCATTTTGCGTTCTGACTTTGAATCTGCAGGAATGGAACTGTTGATTGAGTCAGTAGGTAAATGTGTTGCAAAACTGCAAACGTACACAGAGAAAGTTGAAACTCAAACAGAAAAATTGTGTAGTGCTCTCGACGAGGGTGAATCTGAGTTTATGGAAAATATTCTTGAACAAGATAGTCAATTATGTGCTGAAGCTACGGAATACTATATTGATCTAAAGCAATTAAAAACAAAATTAAATGAAAAGAAGGAAACTGATCTAGATTCAAGTAAATCGTCTGTGAAGACAGATCCTGAACAGCTTGCAGATATGCAAAGTCTCATACTAAATCAAATGAAACATCAGCAGGAATTTCTTGAGCAGCAACAAATAAAACTGAAAGAACAAGAAAGTAAAAATGCACTTGAAAAAGCAAGCTCAGTAAAGTTGCCAAAGATAGATATAGCGTCATATAGTGGCGATAGGCTAAAATGGAATGAATTCTGGGACTCTTTTGAATGTACGGTACACATAAATTCAAACTTATCAAATATAGAAAAGTTTAGTTACCTTAAAAGTAAGTTGTCTGGAGAAGCAGCTCGTGCAGTGTCTGGTTTAGCCTTATCAAACGAAAATTATGCAGTTGCCATTGCTTCATTGAAGGAAAGGTTTGGAAATAGCCAAGAAGTCATTGATTGTCATTATAATGAAATGATTAGTCTGCAAACAGCAAATAATACTACTCACAGCTTAAGGTTATTTCTAGATAAAGTCCAGAGACATTTACGCAGTCTTGAAGTTATGAAGCAGAACATCAATCAAGATGTCTTTGTTTCAATGATCAAGGCTAAGTTGCCACAGGCAGTGCTTCTGCAGCTTGAAATAATGAATGGAGCAAAAAACAAATGGAGTACTGTAAAGTTAATAGAGACGTTATGTGATTATATTTTTGCACGTGAAAAGAGTGAAATAAAATCAAATCAGGTGGAATCAAATTCAAACTCAGCTGGTGCAAATCACAAAGCAACAAATAATCATGAACGGAGTCGTGGTAATAAAAGGGTTGATTTTCATTCTAAGAATGATAAACGTGCCCCATTTCAAGTATCCTCGGCAGAGGCTTTTGTAGCAGGTACAAAAGAGGTGTCAGTGAAACCTTACTTTGATAAGTGTAGATACTGCGAAAACAAACACTGGAGTGACGAATGTCCGACCTATAAAACTGTGAAAGAAAGAAAACAGCAGCTGAAAGATAGCTGCTTTAAGTGTTTAAAAACAGGTCACCTAGCCAAAGAATGTAAACGGAGCAAAGTCTGTGTACATTGTGGCGAAGTCAACGCACACCATAGAAGCTTATGCCCGAAAAAGTTCAAGCAAGTAACCAATAATATACCACAAGAAGTGAATGTTCTGAAGGAACAAAGTAACGTTCGAGAGGAGAATGCTCTTATTTCGTCAGGAGCATTCGTTCTGATGCAAACAGCCACGACAGAAATAAGAAACCCTAAAAATGCCAATTGTGAGACAGTACGACTTCTATTAGATTCAGGTTCACAAAGAACGTACATTACAGAAAAACTGGCCGAGAAAATGAAATTGAAGAAAACTGATGAACAAGAACTCAGACTTGCCACATTTGGAACAGAATCTCCGAAGGTGATTAGAACAGCATATACCGAGATAAGGCTTAAACTAAATAATGGGAAATATTTAAACCTCAGTGCAAATATTGTGCCTACTATCAGTGGAACGATTCAAAGAAAATCATTGAAAATATCTTCTGATTATCTGGAACATCTTATGAAAAGTGTTGAGTTAGCCGATAGCTTTCCATCAGAAGATGAGTCATCTAATATTGAGTTGCTGGTAGGAAACGATTTCTATCTGGACATAGTCTTGTCTCAAAGGATTAAAATAAATCCTGGGTTATATCTGCTTGGGTCTAAACTTGGTTGGATCCTCACAGGTAGAACAAATGATGATAACCCGGACATTTGTGAGTCAAGTTTGCTTATTCTGACATATGGCAATAACGTGTCAAAGACAAATGTGTTCCCTAGTATTGATAGGGTACTTCCGACAAAGCCGAATTTGGAAGACTTCTGGAATGTAGAAGGAATAGGTATTATGGATAGTCCTACATCTTCAGATGACGAACTGGCTTTACAGCAGTTTCACGAGTCTTTAAAATTTGAAGATGGAAGATACCAAGTAACCTGGCCATGGAAAGAAGAGAATCCCGAGCTACCTGTAAATAGGGAACTAGCAGTCGGTAGATTGAAATCTGTTGTCTCAAAGTTAAGGAAACAACCAGAACTCTTACAGAAGTATCATTCAGTCTTAGAAGATCAACTTAAGAAGGGGGTAATAGAGACGATAGAGGACAGAGGAGGTGGAACATTAAAGCATTACCTTCCTCATCATGCTGTTGTCAATTTTTCTAAATTAACAACAAAACTAAGGATTGTTTATGATGCATCTGCAAAAACAAGATCTAGCAACAAAAGCTTGAATGAGTGTTTATACAGAGGACCTGTGCTTCTGAAAAATCTGTGTGGCATACTCATGCGATTCAGACTGCACAGGACAGCACTTGTAGCCGATATTGAAAAAGCATTCTTACAGATCGGTTTGCAGCGGAGCCAACGTGATGTTACACGATTTTTGTGGCTGAAAGATATAGATTCACCGAGAATGGATTGTGACAATATACAGGAATATCGTTTCTGTCGTGTACCCTTTGGAGTTGTTTCAAGTCCGTTTCTTCTGGGAGCTACAGTTGAGAATCACCTCAGTTCCTACCATACTGAGCTTGCTAATAAGTTAAAGGATGACATTTATGTTGACAATGTAGTTTCAGGAACGGATACAGTGGGAGACGCAATGCTCTTCTACAACGGAGCAAAGGCTATGTTCTCTGAAGCTTCAATGAATCTTCTAGAATGGGTCTCCAACAGTGATGAAGTGAATAGGCTTATACCGCCAGAGGACAAAACAAACACCGAAACTACAAAGTTACTCGGACACATCTGGAACCTTGGGAATGATACTTTGTCCATAAAGCAGATTAATGTACAAACACAATTACAACATCCAACAAAGCGCAATATACTAAAATCAGTTGCCTCCATATTTGACCCCCAAGGATTGGTTTCGCCAATAGTGCTTCGCGGTAAGCTACTTCTAAAAACCTTGTGGAGCAAAGGCCTCGGATGGGACGATGAAATACCCCAAGAAGACTCAAATGAGTGGTCAAATATGCAGTTGGATATTCGAAACCTCCCAGAATTTCAGTTGCCTAGGTGTGTCAAAATGAACAGTGATGGTAACCTAAAACACAAACTTTTGTGTTTTTGCGACGCTTCTTCAAGTGCCTATGCAGCTGGTGTGTATCTGCATCAGACAACTAATATAAGGTCAAAGACGGATCTTTTGTTTACTAAAACAAGGCTTACTCCAGTGAAAGGTTTGACTATACCTAGAGCAGAATTAATGGCAGTACTAATTGGAATAAGGTGCTTGGAATTCGTGAAAGCGCAGTTAAAACTGCCTGTAGAAGAGACATACTTGTGGACAGATTCACAGTGTGTCCTGAAGTGGATCTTTACCGACAAAGATTTGACCACTTTCGTAAGGAACAGAGTAACTGAAATAAAATCTCACAAGAACATCAAATTCCGTTTTACCTCGACAAAGGATAATCCTGCAGACATAGCTACCCGTGGATGTTCATTGAAAAAACTCAGCAATAATGACCTTTGGTGGCATGGCCCTAAGTGGCTTGAATCTCAAGACGAACAATGGTCTGAAACAAAATTGAAAATGAATGATGGTGTCGTGTCTGATTTTTTATCGGAGTTAAGGAAAACTAAGCAACCCAAAGAAACAAGTTTAACAGCCAGACAGTCGTGTGAAATAACCGACATATGTTCCCCATTTGAAATAGATTGTGGGAAATATTCTTCCGTGACAAAGCTACTGCGAGTGACAGCATTTGTGCAAAGATTCATCAACAGATTGAAAGGAAATCACATTGAGCATAACTATTTGACCAGTGGCGAGCTAGAAGAGGCTGAAAGAATGTGGATACGTTTTGTTCAAAGAAAAAACTTTAACGAAACGTTTCAAGCAATATCAAATGAAACAAAGGACAATCTGCAAAAACAGCTGGGGCTGTATGTTGACAATCAGGGTCTCTTGCGATGTAAGGGCAGGTTAGATAACTCTCAGCTCACTGAAGGAGCTCGTCGTCCAATATTATTACCAAATAACGAGCGTTTCACACATTTGAAAATAGAAAAAACACATAAACAGAACTTCCATGCTGGCGTTTTACAAACACTGAGCCGGATGAGATACCACTTCTGGATTCCTCATGGACGTGCTACCGTGCGGAAAGTGATTCACCAATGTGTGATCTGCCGGCGACATGACGGTGGTCCTTACAGGATGCCACCTATGTCTTCGTTACCACCATCACGTGTGACGGAGGCTACACCCTTCTCGATGACTGGCTTGGATTACATGGGACCGTTGTACATCAAGATCGCTGATGGATCAAAGAAAGTGTGGATTTGTCTATTCACGTGTCTTGTCACTCGTGCAATTCACTTAGAACTCGTTCAAGACATGACCTCGGACGAGTTCCTTCTGTGTTTCAGGCGCTTTATATCTCAACGAGGGTGCCCGACTGAGATAACCAGTGATAATGCAATGTATTTTAAAGCAACAAGCCCAACATTAGATTCAGCCTGGAGAAGAATGACAAAGTGCGAAGAAGTTCAAAATTATGCATCTTCTGTTGGTTTAAAATGGATTTTCAGTTAGTGGAGCCTAACTGTTGGTTTTCTTTTGCTCCAGCATTTCAGTGGTTTCTTGCTGTCGAGTCCTCACCGTTGTCTCACCTCTGTGGTTCTTTGATTTCTGTGTTCACGAAGATGTTGCACTGATGAGTTAGGAGGCCTTCATGCGGACTGAACTAATTATTTGTCTAAATCGCGACGGAGGTGAGGGCGAGGATTGTGGCCACGTAAAATCGATTTAAGCCCCCCAGTGGAAATCTTCCACTGACCGTTCCAAGGCGGCTCTTCTGTGGCGATTTATTTATGTTGTTGTTTGTTACTTACTGTGTGTATCACTTGTGTCTTTTAATTTTGGATGGCCATATGGCCATTTTGTGGGAAAGTAACTGTCCATATGGCCTTCCTTTGTTTAGGTTTCCATTATGGTCTGGTCGCTTAATGTTTGTATTTCGTTCCCTTTGGTGTCTTTTATGGATGGAGTAAGTTAATTGTATCAATTCCTGATCTTTGTTTTACTTCTACTTTTCATTGTAGAGCTGGCGCCCTGGATGGGTGGTTTTTACGAGAGGCTCGTTTGGGCTTGTAAAAAGGGCACTACGAAAAACATTGGGACGAAAATTATTGTCACTCATTCAAATGCAAACAGTGATTAAAGAAGTGGAGGCAGTTCTGAATTCCCGGCTGTTGGTATATGTCGATGACGATGTTAATTCAAGTATTACCCTGACACCAAGACATTTCCTTTCATTAAATCAGAAAACGGGTATTCCGGAATTAGATGCTGATAACAGTGATGAAGATTATAATCCAGACAAAAGCACTGCATCAAAATTGCTTCAGATATGGAAAAAGGGTCAGAAACTTTTAAGCATGTTTTGAAAAATCTGGTATGACGACTACTTGTTAAGTCTCAGAGAGAGAACTCAATCACAACTAAAATGTGGTAGGATCCAATCAGCAGCTATACCGGAGGTCGGGGATGTTGTTCTTGTAAAAGAAGACATGCCTCGCGGCTGTTGGAAATTAGGCAAAGTCATACACCTCGTTGTTAGCCGAGACGGACATACAGGGTCTGCTAAAGTGCGACTGAGCTCAGGCCGTGTTATTGGACGTCCTATTAATCTTCTCTTCCCATTGGAAACCTCTGAAAATAGTTCACAAAATGAAACAAGTGTTAACTCATCTGAAAATGCCCAATCGAAACAACGGCCCAAACGGAGCAATATAAAAGAAACGATGGGAAAAATAAAACAAAGTTTGCAAGCATAATACATGCATACTCTTTGATACGGACTATAAGCGGAGATATTACAGTGTACATGTTTATCAACGGAGCAAACATAATATTTCAATAGGCCAACGGAGTAGCCCGGTAGATTCACGTGGCGCACGTGAAACTCATTCCTTTAACGTGTATATAAGTGTCGTTTTAGTAGTGTTGTAATAGTTGTAAAAGTGGTCGCCTGTACTCAATATACTGTTTCAGGATGAAGTATTTATGTGATACCTGTAACAGATCATACAAACATAAAAGAAATTTGACAAGGCACATCAACGAGCAACACAAGATGACAGCGAGTGAATATTGGAACCGTACTAAAAGGGGGTGTAAATCCAGGTTCATCAGGCGCAGTTATCTGTCACAACATCTTGCCTTGAAACACGGATACAGTCAAGCTGAGGCAAGAGAAGCAGCAATATTCGCATCACGAGGTGATATTCCGAAACCGGATGGAATGTACGAAGACGTAAGTGACGATGATAGTATTTTTGATTTGATTGCAGAACGTGAAGTAGCGGATGTACATGACTGTATGAGAAGATAGACGATTTTAATGATAATTTGTTCAACCAAAGCACATTGGGAGGTACAGATGCGGATGAAACTGATATTTTGCTAGATGGTGATGTAGACATTGAAATACTGGAAAGTGTTGTGGATGGAAATATGTCTGATTCTTATCATAGTCAAGTGCCTCGTGACATGGACAATGCTCAAAATGGAGATGATAATGTCAGTGGTAACAGTGTAAATATGGAAACAATGAATGAACATGATAGAAATGAAAGTGTTGACGGAATACGTAATGTCAATGATGACGATGTGATCATTATAAGTAGTGATTCGGATGACGATAATATTGCTGCTACTAGTGGTACCTCTGATGACAGAACTGTTGAAGTATCCCATTCAAAGACTGTTATTCAGACTTTTGTGCTAACGTTCCATAGGAAGTTACGCTATGTGAATGGTAATCTAGTTGAAACAAGCACGACCATGGACAGGGACTATTACCAGTATACTGAGTAATAAGGGACGTTTCCATTTTCCGTGGGGAGTGTCGCGAACGGCGAGAGCTTATGCTGTAGTCAGCCGGAGACGTAATGCGATGTGCCGTCGGAGATGGCTCCTCGTGACTGGTTTTGCACGTGCGACTGGGTGTTGCACGTGCTTTTGGTAGCTAACTCAGGGTATAAGAAGACTCAATGTGTAAATTGTTTTGTATAAAATAAAAAGTGGGAATATATTATAGAACAAAATAATAGTTGTGTCTTTCTTAAGTCTTGTAGTCGAGAAATAAATCAGGAACAAAAAGGATCTCTGCTACATTGATTTTGAGATTGTAAATTTTCCTTGTTTGGATGGTGATGTTCCTCGTGCGCCATCCTATGGCGTTTATATTTCGCAATTAATTCGATTTGCTAGAGTGTGTAGTCATGTAACTGACTTCAATACTCGTAATAAATTATTAACTGCTAAACTCCTTAATCAGGGTTATAGGTACCATAAACTACGCAAAGCATTTTCAAAATTTTATAAACGCCATTCTGATTTAATTTCAAAATTCAATATTGGACTTAAATCTCTTCTGCAACAAGGTCTATCGGAACCCGAATTTTATGGTGACTTAGTGTATAAATTCAGAAGAATATATAACCGCAATGACTTCAGCACCTAATTTCGTAAAATCATTCTTCGATATAAAAAGATTGGGTACAACATGGATGTTATACGACAGACTGCATGCATGGTAGTTAACCCAATCACGGTTGGCATTTTTGGTTCCCTCTTTAATTGCACGCTGGGGGGGGGGGGGGTCAGGCCTCAGATTCTATGACGGCTCCAACGTAAAGGCTTATTGAGAATTAGAGAGATCTAATTCTTGGTAATGTTGGTTGGTGCCTGATTCTCTTTCCCTGGTCGGGCCCATCGGAGTCTAACTGTTGGTTTTCTTTTGCTCCAGCATTTCAGTGGTTTCTTGCTGTCGAGTCCTCACCGTTGTCTCACCTCTGTGGTTCTTGGATTTTTTGTGTTCACGGAGATATTGCACTGATGAGTTAGGAGGCCTTCATGCGGACTGAACAAATTATTTGTCTAAGTCGCGACGGAAGTAAGGGCGAGGATTGTGGCCACGTAAAATCGATTTAAGCCCCCCAGTGGAAATCTTTCCACTGACCGTTCCAAGGCGGTTCTTCTGTGGCGATTTATTTATGTTGTTGTTTGTTACTAACTGTGTGTATCGCTTGTGTCTTTTAATTTTGGATGGCCATATGGCCATTTTGTGGGAAAGTAACTGTCCTTATGGCCTTCCTTTGTTTAGGTTTCCATTATGGTCTGGTCGCTTAATGTTTGTATTTCTTTCCCTTTGGTGTCTTTGGTGGGTGGAGTAAGTTAATTGTATCGATTCCTGATCTTTGTTTTACTTCTACTTTCCTACCATTATGAAATACTGAACAAAAATCTACCAACCCTTTGAAAAAACAAAACTGAAATAGGACCGCGCTGTTATCGTCACTGCACATTGTCGTCTTTCAGAGGTATTGCTGTTATGGTAACTTCAACCCAAACTACCACTGGTCACCAATTAATTGTTTATGAAGCTAAGCAACAAAAGATTACCAAACACGCGCAATCAGTAAAGCAGAAAAACTGTGGCTGCTGTATCATGATAACGCCAATTAGATATGGTTTACGCTTGCCATCAAGTTTACGCGACTTTTCCCTAAACACAAAAATGTAAACAAGCGGCCGATGGGAAACTACGCTCACCAGAGCTCAAGTGGACATAAATCCCACTCCCCCCACCCACCTCCACACACACACACCCTTGGTAGCCATTTATTCTAACATACCAAAATGGTTCAGTAGAAGCCAATCCCATGGCCATTGATGCCAAATTATTCATTTAAATCAACAATTGTTATCTTTTGTTGCCGTCGCATACATTATAGTCAGTTTTGAACCATCTTAGGGCTAGAGTCCAAACTGCTGCATACCAGGGTCTTGTATTTCTTGAGATGCAGAATTTAAAATCACTTTGGCCGTTTATTGGTGTCACAATCACACAGATCCCTCTAACAAACTTGGATTTCTCGACCACACTGATGCAATATATGTAATTTGGGATCAGTTAGCCCAGTAGTTTTAGAAAAATTAAATTTTTTTAATCTTATGGCCCCAGGATCATTACGCTGATTGCAAATATCAACTATGATGTCATGAGCTGTAACAGAACCAGAAAACCCTGTCTTTTCCATACATAATCCTAAGTGACCGAATGTGACCTTGACGTAAGAAAGGTCAAGGTCAACGAAATGTCATCATTTGAACAAATTCGATAGGGCCATATAGTGTATACCAAAATTCAAGTAGAAGTAAAACAAAGATCAGGAATTGATACAATTAACTTACTCCATCCATAAAAGACACCAAAGGGAAAGAAATACAAACATTAAGCGACCAGACCATAATGGAAACCTAAACAAAGGAAGGCCAAGGTCATCGGTCGATCGGTTCCTGAGAAGGCGATTTTCAAAGGTTTTTACCATATATGGGCATGGCGGACATTTTGGTCATGTGACCCAGATATTCAGAATATATGTTTGTTCTTCCACCCCATGGCGGCTTCACATATAATTTGGTTCCAGTTGGCCTTGTAGTTTCAGAGGAGATGTCGTTTGGAATTGTTTGGATGCTTAAATGAGAAAAGAGGGTAGGAACATTTATCTCCCCTTTCTATGTCTTTTTGCCCACTTTTTTGAATTTCTAATTCCATTTTCAAGATGCTGAGAGACCTCTAAATAAATTCGTATCATAGTTAAGTGTGAGAAAGTAAGGTGCATTAAACTCATTAAATACGCGAACTACGAATTTCAAATCCCCGACTATATAGGTAACATAAATTCACTGAATACAACGTCATTTCCTTCAATATTATCCTTACACCATTGCTTGTCATCAGAGACAACTATAAAAAATGCATTTCCATATCTGTCTCGATAAAAATCCATGGCTTTCTTAATGTAACTTTTGTCTGCAACAACTCTCCCTTTGTAAGATCTTTCAACAAAATCCCCTCTGCGTACATGTACTCCAATAAGCGTCTTATTTTCCGGAGTGTTCGTTTTTAGGAATGTCATCGCATTTTCACGAAACCTAGGTTTAATCTCAAAACTCGCGCGAATTTCTGCCGATTCATTTTCAAAGTATGTCCATGATTGGAAGTAGCCATAGAGCGTCAGATTATATGAAACATAGGTCTTGTTATTCCTCCAGTCCATATTTCTCCATTGTGGTTCCGTAATTTGTACCACGTTGTCTACTGTTCCACGCACGGCTTTCTGTTTTATCTTGAAGCTCTCCAAGAGAGGATGCGATAAATCTATTACATACTTATAATTTAATGTATGTGCAATGCCAACAGATGACGCACACAGGAACATCCAGTTACCGAGACGGCCTTTTTTAGCCGGGCAAAGAAATATACGATTTTCTAATCCCTTGGAATTCGTGACTTTTTCAATCTTATTTTATCCCCACTATGATGTAGAGCAGGGAGACGTTTTACCGCCGCCACAGATTCCCAGACACCAGCTGTAGTGACGTTAAATATGTTTTATAAAAGGGTTATCCTTTGGAAGCTCAGTCAGAACCTACTTATTCAAATATTACACAAAAACCTCTTTTAACACAAAAGACTCCAAAGCCTAAAAAATGCTGATTAATCAACAATGTAAATTATATGGAAACAAAATATAAATAATGTATAAAAATAACCATATATGTTATTTTTTTTATATATAATCATGCCATTTTAGGGGCAGTCTTCAAACTGTTATATCTAAAGCTTTGTTATAATAATAATTGTTATAAAGAGGATGTAGTGTATATCAAAAAGATTGAGCAACTTTATCACATTTTTAAATAGGCATTTAACCAAAAGCACATACTTTGAAAGATATATTAAAGGCAAGCACCAAGACCAGACAAGGTGCACTGTCAGGTGACAGATCTTATGAAAATTCTGTACTTTTCCTAAACTATGAGTCTAGACTCAAATACAAAGGGAAGTGTTACCTTCATGGTTTTGTTTTAAATATATTTTACTTTACATTACCAAGTCCATGCAACGATTTGTCTGGAAACCCAACTTTGTATCGGGAAAATGGGATTTACATAGGTGATTTTACTTTGCTTATCAGTTTTGGTTGACAAGGTAGATAGTTGGCATACATTAAAGTACCCTCAGTCAGGCACGCCTTATCCTGCTGAATAAACAGAAGTGAAGGTCATGATCATTATAAGTCAGGATCGGGAATAAATAGGTCTATTTAACCACACCCATAATGATGAATGGCTATCAACCAATCAAATTACTTGACATACATGTAATGTATTCGTTAATTTCACGAACTGCATGACAAAATGGGTATATCCTGATCTGAAGGCTTCTTCAGACGTCATCTGACCTGGATTTACACTGTTTACAAACATTGAGGTTATTGAACAACAGGAAAAGGGTAAAAAGGGTATCTGTAATACAATTTTTATGTTCCGCTAACCTAATGACAATGTGGGACCAACATTTTTATGAATAATACGCAAACGTTGGGCCATTGTTATGCATATGTTGGCCCACTGTAACAGCAATGTTGGACCAACATTGTATGGAATATTAGCATATGTTAGGTCAATATTACGTTAACATAATTGATGCTTACATTTGGCCAACATAATGCCTATGTTGGACTTACTTTGTAATGTATATTATCATACGTTGGGCCAATGTAATGCGAACATCGGACACTTGTAATGCATGCGTTGGGCTAACGTTAAGTCAATAATGGACCAACTTTGTATGGAAAATCATAATACGTTCGGCTAATGTAACACCAACGCAGGGCCTATGTTATGATTACGTTGGGCCTACATAACGCCAATGTTGGACCAACGTCGAAATGAGGGTTTTCATACTTTGTGTCAATTTAATGCTAACGTTGGACCACGTAAAGACAATGTTGGATCAACGCTGTTAGGAATATTATCAAACCTTGGGCCAACGTTAAGGCCAACATGTTGCCCTGATGTTGGCCCTACGAGCAAAGTTACGTTGGACCAATATTGAATATCAATGTTGGGCCAACGCGGAAGGCAACGTTTATCCAACGCTGGCCCAACCTTACCCTGTTACCTTGGAAGTTTACCAGAAAATAATGATGTTGGGGTCAACAGCCATCCCGACATGACCATAGCGGTTAACTATTGTTAACTCATTGTAGTTTGTGTTTTTGCTATTCTGAAAGGTATTTATACTCGATAATGCCTACCAAATCATTCAAGATAGTTTAATGAAACATACCAAGGCAGCTCTTCTTTTAACCCTTATCTTGCTGTTCACGACAACCCCTATCTTTGCAAACAGTGTAGATACAGATCAGATGGCTTATGATCAGGATCTACATTGTTTGTCATTCAGATTGTGAATTTGTAGCAATAAATTACATCAAGTAATTTGATTGGTTGATAGACAGACATGGGTGTGGCTTAAATGAATATTCAGCAAGAGAAAGGTTAAGTTCTGATTAAGTATGCAAGGCAAAATTTTTTCATGGGCGAGTCTGAAAATACACCAAGTTTGTATAAGATCAGCATTGATACTGTAAGGCTATGTTGTTTCAGTTTTGACAGGCAGACAGCAGAACTTGAAACTAGAATCGCGCAGTTGATTGCACGTCATTGCATATACCCACGCTTCAGCTCGATTTGATATGTTACACGACGATGTTATAAAAACTTTAATTTTTGAACATACCCCCTCCCCCCAGGGCCGTACACCTGGCCCCGCTCCCTAGGATGGGATCGAAATTCCGAAAATGTCATGCACTGGCCAGACCAAAGATCTGTCAGTTCCCAAGGATTCAAATTTCTATCTCTAACGGTCTAGGAGGAGTTATCCGTGGGGTATGGGGGTGACCTCTGGTGACCTTCACATCGACCAGAGGGGTCAAAGCTTGATTGTCAGCCTCGATAACGCATTGGTTAACGCGTTCGACTCATGACCGAGAGGTTGTGCGTTCGAATTCGACACCCGGTATCGAGGTGTGTCCTTGGGCAAGACGCGTAATGACACTACCTCACCCCACCCAGGTGTAAATGAGTAGCAGTGGTGTAATAGTCACTGCCTCTCTCTCGCGCGCATGAAAAGATCCGGAATGAGTATTCGGAGCGATTAAGTAAGCTTGAAGCTTCCATCGCAATCGAAATAGAATAAATTAGTATAAACTAAAGCTTGATTGCAATGTATTCTTTTCATCATGTCATTCGATTTGATATATCTGAAAACTTTGATTCTGACCCCCAGGGCGCATCCCCCTGGCTCCACACAAGGGGAAAGATCAAAATGCCGAAAGTGTCATGCACTCCCCAGACCACAGAGCTATCAGTTCTCAAGGTTTAAAGTTTCTCACAGAGCTATCAGTTCTCAAGGTTTAAAGTTTCTATCTCTAATGGTCTGGGAGGAGTTATCCGGTAATCATTATGGAGGGGGTATGGGTGTTTTTTGTTTACCTCTGACAACCTCCACATTGACAAGAGCTGTTAATTTTTGATTGCAATGTATTGTTCTCATCATACCATTCGATTTGATTTGTTGCAGGACCAAGTTCTGAAAACTTTGAGTTTTGACCCCCTGGGGCCTCTCCCCATAGCCCCGTCCGAAGGTGCGGGATCAAAATTACGAAATTGTCAAGCATTCCCAAGCCCAAATATCTATCAGCTCCCAAGGTTTCAAGTTTTTATGGGGGAGTTATCCGGTAAGACGGAAGTACAGCGTAGACGATAACAATATCCCCAACTTGTCATCGAAAAGCGTGGGGATAACAAATTTAAACTGTTTTGCTCTGAAATTTTCCGAATTACTTCAGAAATCTTCATAAAAATGTTCTGCATGAATTCAGAAAGAGCATTTTGGCAGCCATTCACTGGTGCAAATGTAAAATAGAACAACTTGGTTTATCAGTAGTATTATTGTTCATTTCTGGACAAGCTAAAATATATCCCCTTAGCAAATTAACCCACATAGCAAAAAACATGGACTGCAATGACTACATATAGTACGTTTGTTCCTGCAGTCGAATGTTCTAAGTCATAATCCGTGACTAAGCATAGTTCAAATATTTTATCATATGACGTCGCGTCTGGGAGTGTAATAACGCCATGTAATAAATTCGATAATCCACTAGTGGATTATATATGCAAATTAGTTAGATACGCCCCGTAGCGTAAAATGTACGAGGTCGCGTTTACTAATGGCGTACTAGTGACATTTTTATAAAACAATCGTGAATAAAACGCGTTTAAAATGTCATATGATAAAAAGAATCTTGCATTCGTGCTCATGTATTATTGAAATTATTAAACTCGTTGAGGAAAAGGGATAAAATGCTCGGCAAAGCCTCACATTTTATTCCTTTTCCTCAACTCGTTTAATACATTTAGTAATACATGAACACTCCTGTAAGATCCTCTATATATTGATTACTGTTAGCTAACTATAGTCAAACTTCGATGTTTCGAACCTCTTTTTTGACCATGAGCATTTGTTCAAGACCAGGGTAGTTCGAGCCACTGCGGGCTACTACCAAGGGACATAATAGAGGTAATTTTTGGATATTTTTTCAGTGTTTTATAACATAAATGAATGATGTGTGTACTCATTAGAATCGCCTCAATGAAGAGATTCTAATGAGTACACAGCATACATTTGCAAGATAAGACGAAATATCCTAAATTTTCCCTCACTATTTCTTATGTAGAGAAATTCCCTAAGGTCTCGAGAATGGGTTCGAATCAGCCATGGTAAACGAGTCATGAGCTGTTGGTGGGATGTAAAACACTCACTTACTCACTCACGCACTAACGTACCATTAAGACCTTTAAATTTGACTTATGATCGAAAAGCTATAAACGAAAAGCATCAAATAAAATAATAATAATAAAAAAAACGAAAAGCGAAAACAACGCATATACTCCAAACCAAAGTCCCCGTCATCGTAACGGGCCTCCGTGGCCTAGTGGATAAGAGCGCCAATTCTTAAACATTAGGTCTCTCACCGCTGTGATTCGAGCCTGGCTCGGGTCATATGTGAGACGCACCCTTCTGCAACGGAAGGACATTTGGTTTTTCTCAGGTACTCCGGTTTTCGCCCACCTCTGATTAACGATCGGCTCGATATGAGTGAAATAATCTTGAAAGGGCCGAAACCCCCCCCCCCCACACACACACACTCCCGTCTTCTGATTACCAGAGCAGATGGTAGGACGTAAAAACGTACCATTGTTCACGTACCATTGTTCACTTGCCTTTCTCTTCACATAGACCAATGTAAACTCATTGTCAAAGATTCCTCAGGAACTGTAAAACCTAGAAGCCCCAAACATCATGTAATTATGATGGCATATATTGTGAATTACACGATAAACTATCTCTGGTTCTTCTTTCGATCCATGTAGACCAGTGTTAAATTTGTCATTAAACATTTCTCAGGAACTTTAAAAAACTAGAAGCTTGAAACTTAGTATGAAATTAAATAATGATGACTATATCAAGCTTTATCAGCTTATTTGTTCTCCCATTCTTCTCTCTCTCTCTCTCCCTGTCTCTCTCTCTCTCCATTCTGAATGTTGAATTGTTAGTCAAAATTTATCAGGAACTATAAATAATAGAAACCTCAAGCTTGGTATACAATGTAATGATCATGACTTATCGTGTAGGAGACAATGGACATTGATAGCATACTTGCTCATGTATTCTTTCATTCTTCCTTCTCTCCGTTTAGACCAGTATTAAATTTTCGTCAAAGAATTCGCAGCTAAATAAATGCATCAAATTTTGAATGCAATAATGATTATATACGAGCTCGTATATCATGCAAGAGTAAGGACGAGGACTGTGGCCACGTAAAATCGATTTAAGCCCCCCAGTGGAATTCGTTTCACTGACCGTTCAAAGGCGGTTCTTCTGTCGCGGTTTATTTTTGTTATTGTTTGTCTTTGAGTGTTTATATCGCTTATATTATTTTGTTTTGGATAGCCAATTAGCCATTTTGTGCGAAAGTAACTGTCTTTCGGCTTTCCGCTATTGATGTTTCCATTAGGGTTTGTTGTTTCATGTTTGTGTTTCTTTCGTTTGGTGTCTGTGATAGGAGCTGTGGGTTAATTGTATCTATTCCTGATCATTACATTCACTTCTATTTTGCTCATCTGTTCTTTCATTCTTCTTTCTCTCCTTATTGGTCAGCTACACTATCACGATATGAGCTCCTCCTCTTGGAATTTTGTAACTGCTGTGACATTTGTATTCCTGTTTTGTCATGCACTACACATCTGTGATGTGCTTAAAAAAGCGAGGTAACTGCTTTCCATTTTTAGTGCTATATTTGTTTTACTTTCCTTCCCAAAAATCGAATGTCAAACTCAGCTGTTCTTAAACACCGAGAACATATTTTACAAAATAATTTAAATATTTAAATATTCTTTGTTTACCAGTTTAATATCTTACTTGAATATCATCTGATTAATTGCACGACCCGCAGAAAAAGCGACCGACGGAAGTCGGTTGATTTTCTAAGAGTGCCCTAAAATCACCGTGTCATTCTGTCAGTCTGTCTGTCCGTCCGTAACCCGTTTGTGAACATTGGTGATAGTGACTTAACCGCTTGGAATATTTAAACAATTTTTGGCATACCGATAGATATCAATGAGATCTAACCAATGAACTTGCGAAATATTACATTCCATTTAGTATAGCCTCGCCGAGGCGAAAAATGTGAAAATTTTCGAACTGCTTCTCCTCGGAAACCGTTGGGCCGATTGAAGTCAAATTTCATATGGAGCCTCTATGGGATGGGTAACCAAAATTTGCTCATGCGGTCCAGGTCACATGACCAAAATGGCCGCCAAGCCATAAATGGTCTGTCTGTCTGTCTACGTAACCCGTTTGTGAAAATTGGTAATAGTGATTTAACCGCTTGGAATATTTAAAATTGTCTTGGCATACTGATAGATATCAATGAGATCTAACCAATGAACTTGCGAAATACTACATTCCATTTAGTATAGCCTCGCCGAGGCGAAAAATGTGAACTTTTTCGAACTGCTTCTCCTCGGAAACCGTTGGGCCGATTGAAGCCAAATTTCATATGGAGCCTCTATGGGATGGGGAAAACCAAAATTTGCTCATATGGTCCAGGTCACATGACCAAAATGGCCGCCAAGGCATATATGGTAAAAACCCTTCAAAAATAGTCTTCTCCAGAACCACTGGGCAGATTTCCACGAAACTTGATAAATGGCATCTGGGACGTAGGCCCATCATAAATTGCTAAAATGGTGACCCGGGTTGACCTTGACCTTCTTTGTGCCTAGGTCAAACTTTGACACATATGCTTTTGTTGGAATATTTAAACATTTTTTGGCATACTGATAGATATCATGAGATCTAATCAATGAAATTGCGAAATATTACATTCCTTTTAGTATAGCCTCGCCGAGGCGACAAATGTGAAAATTTTCGACCTGCTTCTCCTCGGAAACCGTTGGGCCGATTGAAAAGTAGAAGTAAAACAAAGATCAGGAATTGATACAATTAACTTACTCCATCCATAAAATACACCAAAGGGAAAGAAATACAAACATTAAGCGACCAGACCATAATGGAAACCTAAACAAAGGAAGGCCATATGGACAGTTACTTTCCCACAAAATGGCTATATGGCCATCCAAAATTAAAAGACACAAGTGATACACACAGTAAGTAACACACAGTAAGTAACAAACAACAACATAAATAAATCGCCACAGAAGAGCCGCCTTGGAACGGTCAGTGGAAGATTTCCACTGGGGGGGGGGGGCTTAAATCGATTTTACGTGGCCACAATCCTCGCCCTTACTTCCGTCGCGATTTAGACAAATAATTTGTTCAGTCCGCATGAAGGCCTCCTAACTCATCAGTGCAACATCTCCGTGAACACAGAAATCAAAGAACCACAGATGTGAGACAACGGTGAGGACTCGACAGCAAGAAACCACTGAAATGCTGGAGCAAAAGAAAACCAACAGTTAGACTCCGATGAGCCCGACCAGAGACAGAGCATCAGGCACCAACCAACATTATCTCTTTAATTTTCAATAAGCCTTTACGTTGGAGCCGTCATAGAATCTGAGGCCTGACCCACCGGCGTGCATTTAAAGAGGGAAGCAAAGTTGCCAACCGTGATTGGGTTAACTACCATGCATGCAGTCTGTCGTATAATATCCATGTTGTACCCAATCTTTTTATATCGAAGAATGATTTTACGAAATTGGGTGCTGAAGTCATTGCGGTTATATATTTTTCTGAATTTATATACTAAGTCACCATAAAATTCGGGTTCCGATAAACCTTGTTGCAGAAGAGATTTAAGTCCAATATTGAATTTTGAAATTAAATCAGAATGGCGTCTATAAAATTTTGAAAAGGCTTTGCGTAGTTTATGGTACCGATAACCCTGATAAAGGAGTTTAGCCGTTAATAATTTATTACGAGTGTTGAAGTCAGTTACATGACCACACACTCTAGCAAATCGAATTAATTGCGAAATATAAACGCCATAGGATGGCACACGAGGAACATCACCATCCAAAAAAGGAAAATTTACAATCTCAAAATCAAAGTCATCGCGTTTATCATAAATTTTGCACGAAACAAATCCATCTACAATAGATAGATGTAAATCCAAAAACGGGGCCTCGGTATCAGAAGAATTTGCTTTATTTAACTGAAGTTCTAGGGGGTAAATCTGACTGATCAAACCATCAAAATAGGTATTATCAATATTTATTAAATCATCTAAATATCTGGAAGTAGAGCTAAAAGCTTCAATAATTTCAGATTGGTTATCAATGGAAAGCGACAAAATGAAGTCTCTTTCATAACAATACAAGAACAGATCAGCCACAAGAGGTGCGCAATTAGTACCCATCGGAATACCCACAATTTGTCTAAATAACTTAGTACCGAATCTAATATAAATATTGTCAAGTAGAAAGGTGAGGGCATCACACACTTTCTGACATGACCAAAGTGTATAATTCTTATGCTCTTTAGAAGTGAAAAATGCATTTCTGACATTACATGCAAGATAGAGAGAATCTTCTCTGTGAAAAGCCCATTCAATTAAATCATTAAGCTTTTCTTTTATAAGATTATGAGGAAGTGTAGTGTAAAGAGTGGAAAAATCGTAGGTAGACAGACTAGAAGCACGAAACTGTCTAGATTTCAATTTATTTAAAACCTCATTCGAATTTTTTATAGACCAAAACAGATTTCTTTCTGATCTTTCAAAGACTTTATCACAATATTTAATTACATGCGTTTTAATAGCAGTAAGACAGGAAGTTAATAATTTAGAAAGTTCAGTGGTAGTGCAAGAGCTAGCATTTGCAATAAACCGTGCTTTGTAAGGTTTTTTATGAAGTTTTGGTAACCAGTTTAGCGTAGGAAGAAGTCAAATTTCATATGGAGCCTCTATGGGATGGGGGAAACCAAAATTTGCTCATGGGGTCCAGGTCACATGGCCAAAATGGCCGCCAAGCCATATATGGTAAAAATAGTCTTATCCAGAGCCACTGGGCAGATTTCCACGAAACTTGATAAATAACATCTGGGACGTAGGCCCATCATTATTGCTAAAATGGTGACCCTGGGTTGACCTTGACCTTGTTTGTGCCTAGGTCAAACTTTGACACATATGCTTTTGTATTGGAAAAGTGAGAATGCATTTTATCCTGCAAACGATTCAGAATACAGTACTAAAGTATAAGATATATTTTTGCTCCTAACGATAAGGCGCATTTATTGGGGGAACCGTTTTAGGTCCAGGTCACATGACCAAAATGGCCGCCATACCCATATATGGTAACATTCATAAAGCTAAAAGCATCCGGCGGGTCGTGCACTTCAGCTGAAGCACTGGTTTTTATGTTAGTTAACATTTATAGTACGAGCACGAGCTCATAAGATTTAGTTTTAGTATTCTTAGACTTTTGCCATATGTGTAATGTTAGTGTATATAATGTACATAATACCTTGTGTTTTATTTATTTACGGAGGACCATATGGAAGATTAGTTCTTTATACTAAACATGTAATCCTCTGGAAATAAAAAAACTTTATTATTATTACACCCATGTAAGATTCTTTTATTCTATAAAAATGCACTAAAGCGGAAGTAGAGTAAGATTCTCTGTGCCAGTTCTAGTTGTCTTTTTGGTCTTTGCATGTAAGTACTGTTGATATCTCTTTATTTTGGTTAGCCGTTTTGCCATCTTGTTGGAAAAAAATGCCCAAGTATTTCTTTCCGCGTGCAATGTTTAGCTATAGTGAAATTGTTTTACGATGGTGTTTCTTTCCCTTTGGTGTCTAGGGTGGCCGGTGCGGGGTAATTGTATCGATTTCACTTTGGTACCGGAAACCCCAAAAGTGGTAAGTGGCAAACAGTGCAGGCCCAGATCAGGGCCTTCACTGTTTGCAAAATGTTCAGCCAAAAATGTTCAACCAAATTCTAAATAAATTTAGTAGAAAACACAACCTGACACCCCTAATTTTTTAAAATGGACTAATGCCATATGTCAGGAAGAAGATTCCATTGGTAAAAAAAGGGTTATGGACTATTTTCCTAGCCTTAACTCAGAGACAATGGACCCACCAGTGCTTTTAGGGTTTTGATCTATTTAACTCTTAGCTGTTGCTAATGCCTATCAATTCAGGGCGATAGTAGTCCTCACGAGTTTTAGGGTTTTGCCCTGCAAACATTCTGGTTTCAAGTGTAGATTCGGGTCTTGGGAAGTCACAGTTCCGCCACACAGCCACCCACCCCACCAACCAAAAGAACCAGCAGTAATTATAGCATGATCACTCAGACTCATAATAGCCATATCTAGTATAAGTCCGGGATTTGAGACCAGATTTCGATAAAGGGGGTCTTTCATCTGTGCCCATGCATGTTTTTTCTTTAAACTTTGTATATTAATAACTCAGCATATACAACCTATAAAAATGTATTCAATAAATTATATAAATCAAAGTAGAACTCAGGAGGCCGCTCTAACTGAATCCCTCCTGAGCTGGTGTCTGTCTCTAAATAAGTGCGTCTTAAATCTTATGTTTTATTTAGTTTCAAGATCTGTGAACTGGATTGAATGCAGAACTCCATAGGCATTACTTTGATACTAAAAACCCTTTTGAATTAATTAAAGTAGAAGTAAAACAAAGATCAGGAATTGATACAATTAACTTACTCCATCCATAAAAGACACCAAAGGGAAAGAAATACAAACATTAAGCGACCAGACCATAATGGAAACCTAAACAAAGGAAGGCCATATGGACAGTTACTTTCCTACAAAATGGCCATATGGCCATCCAAAATTAAAAGACACAAGTGATACACACAGTAAGTAACAAACAACAACATAAATAAATCGCCACAGAAGAGCCGCCTTGGAACGGTCAGTGGAAGATTTCCACTGGGGGGCTTAAATCGATTTTACGTGGCCACAATCCTCGCCCTTACTTCCGTCGCGATTTAGACAAATAATTTGTTCAGTCCGCATGAAGGCCTCCTAACTCATCAGTGCAACATCTCCGTGAACACAGAAATCAAAGAACCACAGAGGTGAGACAACGGTGAGGACTCGACAGCAAGAAACCACTGAAATGCTGGAGCAAAAGAAAACCAACAGTTAGACTCCGATGAGCCCGACCAGAGACAGAGCATCAGGCACCAACCAACATTATCTCTTTAATTTTCAATAAGCCTTTACGTTGGAGCCGTCATAGAATCTGAGGCCTGACCCACCGGCGTGCAATTAAAGAGGGAAGCAAAGTTGCCAACCGTGATTGGGTTAACTACCATGCATGCAGTCTGTCGTATAATATCCATGTTGTACCCAATCTTTTTATATCGAAGAATGATTTTACGAAATTGGGTGCTGAAGTCATTGCGGTTATATATTTTTCTGAATTTATATACTAAGTCACCATAAAATTCGGGTTCCGATAGACCTTGTTGCAGAAGAGATTTAAGTCCAATATTGAATTTTGAAATTAAATCAGAATGGCGTCTATAAAATTTTGAAAAGGCTTTGCGTAGTTTATGGTACCGATAACCCTGATTAAGGAGTTTAGCCGTTAATAATTTATTACGAGTGTTGAAGTCAGTTACATGACTACACACTCTAGCAAATCGAATTAATTGCGAAATATAAACGCCATAGGATGGCGCACGAGGAACATCACCATCCAAAAAAGGAAAATTTACAATCTCAAAATCAAAGTCATCGCGTTTATCATAAATTTTGCACGAAACAAATCCATCTACAATAGATAGATGTAAATCCAAAAACGGGGCCTCGGTATCAGAAGAATTTGCTTTATTTAACTGAAGTTCTAGGGGGTAAATCTGACTGATCAAACCATCAAAATAGGTATTATCAATATTTAATAAATCATCTAAATATCTAGAAGTAGAGCTAAAAGCTTCAATAATTTCAGATTGGTTATCAATGGAAAGCGACAAAATGAAGTCTCTTTCATAACAGTACAAGAACAGATCAGCCACAAGAGGTGCGCAATTAGTACCCATCGGAATACCCACAATTTGTCTAAATAACTTAGTACCGAATCTAATATAAATATTGTCAAGTAGAAAGGTGAGGGCATCACACACTTTCTGACATGACCAAAGTGTATAATTCTTATGCTCTTTAGAAGTGAAAAATGCATTTCTGACATTACATGCAAGATAGAGAGAATCTTCTCTCTGAAAAGCCCATTCAATTAAATCATTAAGCTTTTCTTTTATAAGATTATGAGGAAGTGTAGTGTAAAGAGTGGAAAAATCGTAGGTAGACAGACTAGAAGCACGAAACTGTCTAGATTTCAATTTATTTAAAACCTCATTCGAATTTTTTATAGACCAACACAGATTTCTTCCTGATCTTTCAAAGACTTTATCACAATATTTAATTACATGCGTTTTAATAGCAGTAAGACAGGAAGTTAATAATTTAGAAAGTTCAGTGGTAGTGCAAGAACTAGAATTTGCAATAAACCGTGCTTTGTAAGGTTTTTTATGAAGTTTTGGTAACCAGTATAGCGTAGGAAGCTTGTCTTGGCCTTCGTTAACACACACAGCAAACTTGGTGGCTGAAAGACAAACATGTTTATCTACTATAGCTCTCTCTTCAGCCAAAGGCTGAAGTTCATAGGCCTTAGTACCACCAAGCTCCTGCTTAAGCGTGTTAACATAGTGGAGCCGTCACACAACAACGACGTTGTTAGTGGCCTTGTCTGCAGGGGCCAAAACAAACTTCTTATGAAATTCTTGAATACCTAGTTTAAGATGACGTAAAGACGTCTTGGGCTTGGGAGGTAATAAGTTAGTATTTTGAGAATAGAAAGAAATGCGTTTATTCACTAGTCTTAAAATGCTAAGTTTCCAGTCCTTTAGGGCTTTGCACTCAACATACTCTCGCTTACACCATCGATTACCGAATTCATTCAAGGAAGCAGCGATTTCATCTCTACATTTACTGAAATCAATTTTAGAAGGAAACCGATATTTCGGTCCTTTAGAAATTATATTCCTTATCCTAGAATCAGGAATAATTTTCAAATTGCCAGTAATTACATGACAAGCAGCAGGATAGCAATACTTTGAGTTTTTACAATCACATGAATCAGGAGTATTAGTATCAATATCAAGATCTGAAACAAGTTTATTGAAATTAAAAATGATAGATCTAACAGGTTTGTTATATTTATAGCAAATTATAGGTGTTTCAGTATTTTGAAAATAAGCAGGAATGGAAGAAAGCACCGATCTCTCACGGAAGATACTGGGCAAATCTATAAAATCCATACCCTTATTAATGAAGGATATTTTGAAGAAATGACGTTTATGATTAATTTCAGAATCAATGTAAGGACGGAGAGTATGGTGAGTATAGCCTCTAGTTAAGAGAGCCGCATCATATAACTGATGAGAACTATCGTAGAATTTATTCGCCTCGGTGTCCAGAAGACGTAAAACAGAAACGGGTAATGAACTTAAAAGTTTACATTTTCTGATAAAATAATTATCAAAAATCTCATTTTTAATTAAAATTTTAAAAAATTATCAAAATTCAATACCTAAGATAAATATTTTCTTGTCTTTGTCAAGATTTTATTTTGCTAGGAAAACTTGCCATATGTATCTTCTTCAGCTATGCCATATTTCATGAAAATCTGAAACCGGTAAAACTGTAGTTTTACACCTTTAATGGATGTAAGTCGTTTCTGCAAAATTTACTATTTTATTGATATCACCCCGAAACCTTACAAAAAGGCAATTCGTAACACTTACGTAATAAAAATGAAATTATACAAATCAAAATGAATACATATTGAGCTGATCTAGCTTAGAAACTATTAAAATATCATGGATTTCTGATATGTTCCTTTCATTTATACACTATGATCTATCCAAAATAGTAGATAGTAAAACACTAAATCAAAAGGTATTCTAATTAACAAATTAGGCTTACCAACATATATTGCTTTTTTATTAGCAGCAAAATTATTGTTAACAAGTGCAACTTTATTTAATGACTTTGCATAAGTAATGCTACTTAAATAGGTGTAAGGCAAGGAGATCCATTATTTTGCATTTCCATACCAAGCTGGTATGCAAGGACGCAATGGTCAGTGGTTTGTTGTTACTAGTAAAAATAGTTCTGTTGATAAATCCATGGCCAGATTAAGCCTTAGATATACTCGGTCTTTATGAAGGCTGTATTATTATCCTAATAAAAAAGTTACAGTAATTATTTGTTAGTATTTCCAAAAATCGAAATGTCACTGATATTGAGTTTCTGTTGCAAAAGATATCATTGATGGATGAGGCGCAGAATATTTGGTGCAAACAAAGCTGTCCGATGACCTAGAGAAATTTTGCTATTAGACAGGGAGAGAAATAGTTTCCTTCCTTATAGTACACATGCATAAATATGTCTCTTTTCTGCATTGGTATTGTAATTGTTGACGTTTTTTTAAGTGTCTTATTTTTCCTATTTACTTTGTCAATATAGTGGTTGATTTATCGGAAGCGAGCTTTTAGTATTTTTTCCTGGTTGAAAAACTTTCAACCACTTCTTGAATGTTTCTGCTGAATGCAAGTTCACTGTTTTTTAAGCACTGTTCTTGCTTGCTTTTTGTTCATTAATAATTACCGGTACATTTCTGTGCAATGTATATCTCAGCTTAGAAAGAGCATTGCAGCGTTTGGACAGAAGAAAGCATCACAATGTATTTACTGGAAATAATTTAAAATCCTATGAGTAATGCGATAGCTACTCACAGATTGAATAATTATTATCAACAGTTTAAATGCTTCTTGATATCTTACATAATGTGCTTTGTAATTACTGCAACAACTGCTGAGATAGGTAAATGAAGTGAAAGACCTATACAAATATATAGACAACACAATCATGGTCACATAAGTTTTGGAACACTGACAAATGTAAGACCATGTGAATTCTAAAAGCAAATTCAAATGGCTTTGGAATATAGCTTCAGGAAGCCGTTTGATTTCGTTCATAGGGGCTATACAAAAAAGATAGATTGGCCCGTGCCTATGCAGATACAAATTCTGAAAACTTAATGTCCAGGAAAAGTAATCTCAAGTGTTATTGATTTTCCCTAGAGTATTTAACCTTTCTTTTTAAATGGACAGTTAGGGTTAAATAAACAAACAACAGTTTGACTTGAGAGTCTTTTATCTCGAGTCGGACAACAAATCTCACAAATCTGTAGCAACATCTAAAGTGACTGGTATGTTGTTGATTTGAATGGTAAATCTAAACATCACCTTAGCACCATTACCAAATAAGACAAGAAAGACAGAAAGAAAACTTTGCACATGATTACATTAGTGCGTTTGATGACCTTTGTCATCAAAACCTTTGAGGTATAGTTCTGTAGACAAAATATATAGTTTATTCCATAGGGGCAAATTTACTGAAATGGATGTTTGGAAATAATACTTATAATTATGCTATGAACTACTTACACAAACCATACTATACTATAGCCATCTAAATTGAAAGCAATAGAAAAGTATTATTGAACAGCATGACCAAAACATGATAATCATATAATTTCACATTTTCTGAATCAGGACTATCAGTATTCAGTCTGTTAAAACACAATGTTACCTGCCCTCAATTTCCATCAAAATTCATCAACATGTTCCTAAGATATGTGGGTAGTTTTTATGCTAAAATGGTGTTTTAACAAAAAATGCATATAAAATTTTAATGAATACAAAAATAGGAGCTGAAATATGGGGACGCCATCAAAGAAAACTAAATGCCTAGCCACTATTACTAGACATATGAGGTCATTCATAGTATCAACTAACTCACCAATTATGGCTTTAATTCATAAAACATAGCAGCATTAGATATATGAAACTCTGAATACTGTAGACAAGTTTATATGAGAGTACTCTCGGTTGTGATAGAGACTTCATAAAATATGTAATAAATTTACGACGGAAATATAATTTAAAAGTGAATGCATCGTAATTATAATGGTTATACCCAAGCCAATTATTGTACAAAATTTCATCAAAATCCAAGCGTGGGCAGAAACCAATGCAAATTTCCTATACCTTGAAAGACCCCCTTTAATGCACCCAAAATTCTCACTTTTTATTTGTGCCGTTTCATTGAGATAGGAGCCTAACCTATATGACATGTGATTATTTAGCAAATCAGGTGGGGAAAAGGGTTGAAAATTCTATGAGTTTACACCCAACCCCATGCGGATGGTATACTTGGATTAAGTTTAGTTATGTGTAGCTTGCGCTTACATATGAGTGTTGATTTATTGCATCAGCCAAAATATTTGTCAATACTCGAAGACACCATAATTCATGATATGACGAAATTACATCCGGTGTTACCATAAATTTTGACCATTGAAATTTGACCCCCCAAAATTTGGTAAATTTTACACTATTTTCGCGCTAAATAATTTTTAGTACTTTTTGAAACAATTTCTTTTCCGTCAATATGAAGGACGTTTATTTTTGCACGTGTATGTGAAACTTGATGACTCTGTTTCAATCCGGGCATGAACAAGGGACGTCGATACCTATGGATCATTGTACCACTTTTTCCTGTTGTGTCACAGATCGTAATAAAAATTTGTATTAAAACCAACATAAACTAAATTATTTTACTGGCTGGTCATAGATGAAACATAACAGGGACCGATAGATATATTTTTGAAAAGTTACTGATGGCCATTTCCTTCCGGTTTATATTTAGTGAGGGGAATATACATCACCAAGCATATTTGTCAGCAGTTGAACTGGCAAGTGGTTCTCTAAACTGGTGACTTGAAACAATCAACATTTTATGAATACATTGTATATTTCAATAACCATTATCCAAAGTTTCCGGTTTGTGCTGAAGGCTCCCCAAGTAACATCGACATTATTATATTTTAAACACGTAAATGTTACTGGCCACTGGAAATCTTACTAGGTACCTTATTTTCTGTTAAGTCGCATGAATAAAAATAAATTGTACCCGAGGTTTAATGTAACGTAAAGCCATCCCTTAAACATTATTTTATATTCCCATTTCCCAGAGTTGTGGTATAACCTGTAAACGTGCATCTTAAGATGTCACCTGCACTTACTTTCTACCATTTTGTTGGGCAACCTGCCTACGATAGCCTTGTCCCTCCATTCACCATTAGCTCTTAATCATCCTGTGTCTCTTGTCACACACTGATTAATCTGTTCTTCATCTCCTTTATTACTACTTCCTTTTTCTGACATTTGTCCCATATATTGATTGTTTTTGGGT
The DNA here is from genome assembly GCA_963580285.1 of Lucinisca nassula. Lineage (NCBI taxonomy): Eukaryota > Metazoa > Mollusca > Bivalvia > Lucinida > Lucinidae > Lucinisca > Lucinisca nassula. The sequence continues at coordinate 10,023,295 of OY757014.1, forward strand.
TTAAAGGCACGTCACCCCTTGTTGGTCATTTTTGTTCTCTCTCCTGAGACAGGGAGAAAAGCGACAGAAAGATAGTTGAGAAGATGAAAGTAAGGGACAGAGGAGAAATGGGAACATGGAAAAGCAGAAACAGAAGAAATAACTGTTACCCCCTTTACCCATAACTGCTGAAAGAACAGCAGGTCTTGTCCAGCTGTAAGCCACTATCAGCTGGGCGCCCTATTGACGCAAATTACACGTCACCTTTGCCTCATCCAACCACCCCAATTGTCCCATATAGATTGGCCAAAAAGGCCTTCTATGACAAGCCATCAGGAGTTATCACGTTTGAAAAACAGAGTGTATGCAATGATCAGGAATCTATACAAAATATCTCGCACCTCCCATTCAAAACTCCAAAATGAAAACGCCATGGATGGAAAGCCAGACTGACAGCTATCTCCTCACATGACCGAACGGCTATCCAAAATAAAAAAGGCATTAGCAATACATACATCTTAAGGACTAACTATGAAAATAATAAACCACAAAAAAGGATCGAGGACGGGGTCAGTAAGAAGTTTTCCGGGGGCCGAGGTGGGGTTGGACACTTTAACAGATTTTGGATGGTCACACTACTCGCCCTTGATTGTCGTGGTTAAAACCGATAAATTGTTCACTCTACATGATGGAGTTCTAGCTCATCAGTGCAACATATCCGAGAACAGAAAATCAAACGACTAAAGAGATGAAACAAAGATGACGACTCGACATCATGAAATAGCTAGAATTCTGCAGCACAACAAACCAAACAGTTAGGCTCCGGTTAACCCTACCAGAGACAGAGCATCAGACACCTACCTTCAGGCGTTCTGGCGGAAATGCGTTCGTACATAAGAAAGGAACTAGGCGGGCGGGTTAATTTACTTGAGGTTGAAACCTAATATGTCAGATATATTGAACAGTGAACAGGGACGATGTTTGGCATAATAAATGTTACGATTCCTACGTAAATCAAGCTTCTTCTCTACACCTTTGTCACGAAGGGTGGGAACATAGGGTTCAGCACCGACCCTCGACTGAACTTTTCAGCATCTTCATATAACTTGGTGACCTCAATTTGCGCACGTTTGCCAAAAGATCGACCAAACCCAGAGTCATTCAACCAGTAAATAAGCTGGAGTATATCAAATACGCAGCTGGAGAAATAGATGCCGATATTTAAATTTAGTAGAGTATCTTTTTTGCAGCAAATTAATGTTAAAAACCAAAACAATAAACATCTAAAACATTTAAGTAAAATCTTTCCACCAAATACTGTATAATGTTTCTTTTTTGTTCGCAGTAAAATATCACACACCTTCAGTCAAAAGGAGGCTTGATTGGTCAGAGGCGTAAACTCATTAAAACACGCCCTGCAGACTAGGCCGCTAACAATGTCGTCGTTGTGTGACGGCTCCACTATGTTAACACGCTTAAGCAGGAGCTTGGTGGTACTAAGGCCTATGAACTTCAGCCTTTAGCTGAAGAGAGAGTTATAGTAGATAAACATATTTGTCATTCAGCCATTAAGTTTGCTGTGTGTGTTACCGAAGGCCAAGACAAGCTTCCTACGCTATACTGGCTACCAAAACTTCATAAAAGACCTTACAAAGTAGAAGTAAAACAAAGATCAGGAATTGATACAATTAACTTACTCCATCCATAAAAGACACCAATGGGAAAGAAATACAAACATTAAGCGACCAGACCATAATGGAAACCCAAACAAAGGAAGGCCATATGGACAGTTACTTTCCCACAAAATGGCCATATGGCCATCCAAAATTAAAAGACACAAGCGATACACACAGCAAGCAACAAACAACAACATAAACAAATCGCCACAGAAGAGCCGCCTTGGAACGGTCAGTGGAAGATTTCCACTGGGGGGCTTAAATCGATTTAACGTGGCCACAATCCTCGCCCTTACTTCCGTCGCGATTTAGACAAATAATTTGTTCAGTCCGCATGAAGGCCTCCTAACTCATCAGTGCAACATCTCCGTGAACACAGAAATCAAAGAACCACAGATGTGAGACAACGGTGAGGACTCGACAGCAAGAAACCACTGAAATGCTGGAGCAAAAGAAAACCAACAGTTAGACTCCGATGAGCCCGACCAGAGACAAAGCATCAGGCACCAACCAACATTATCTCTTTAATTTTCAATAAGCCTTTACGTTGGAGCCGTCATAGAATCTGAGGCCTGACCCACCGGCGTGCAATTAAAGAGGGAAGCAAAGTTGCCAATCGTGATTGGGTTAACTACCATGCATGCAGTCTGTCGTATAATATCCACGTTGTATCCAATCTTTTTATATCGAAGAATGATTTTACGAAATTGGGTGCTGAAGTCATTGCGGTTATATATTTTTCTGAATTTATATACTAAGTCACCATAAAATTCGGGTTCCGATAGACCTTGTTGCAGAAGAGATTTAAGTCCAATATTGAATTTTGAAATAAAATCAGAATGGCGTCTATAAAATTTTGAAAAGGCTTTGCGTAGTTTATGGTACCGATAACCCTGATTAAGAAGTTTAGCCGTTAATAATTTATTACGAGTGTTGAAGTCAGTTTCATGACTACACACTCTAGCAAATCGAATTAATTGCGAAATATAAACGCCATAGGATGGCGCACGAGGAACATCACCATCCAAAAAAGGAAAATTTACAATCTCAAAATCAAAGTCATCGCGTTTATCATAAATTTTGCACGAAACAAATCCATCTACAATAGATAGATGTAAATCCAAAAACGGGGCCTCGGTATCAGAAGAATTTGCTTTATTTAACTGAAGTTCTAGGGGGTAAATCTGACTGATCAAACCATCAAAATAGGTATTATCAATATTTAATAAATCATCTAAATATCTAGAAGTAGAGCTAAAAGCTTCAATAATTTCAGATTGGTTATCAATGGAAAGCGACAAAATGAAGTCTCTTTCATAACAATACAAGAACAGATCAGCCACAAGAGGTGCGCAATTAGTACCCATCGGAATACCCACAATTTGTCTAAATAACTTAGTACCGAATCTAATATAAATATTGTCAAGTAGAAAGGTGAGGGCATCACACACTTTCTGACATGACCAAAGTGTATAATTCTTATGCTCTTTAGAAGTGAAAAATGCATTTCTGACATTACATGCAAGATAGAGAGAATCTTCTCTGTGAAAAGCCCATTCAAGTAAATCATTAAGCTTTTCTTTTATAAGATTATGAGGAAGTGTAGTGTAAAGAGTGGAAAAATCGTAGGTAGACAGACTAGAAGCACGAAACTGTCTAGATTTCAATTTATTTAAAACCTCATTCGAATTTTTTATAGACCAAAACAGATTTCTTCCTGATCTTTCAAAGACTTTATCACAATATTTAATTACATGCGTTTTAATAGCAGTAAGACAGGAAGTTAATAATTTAGAAAGTTCAGTGGTAGTGCAAGAACTAGAATTTGCAATAAACCGTGTTTTGTAAGTTTTTTTTTTGAAGTTTTGGTAACCAGTATAGCGTAGGAAGCTTGTCTTGGCCTTCGTTAACACACACAGCAAACTTGGTGGCTGAAAGACAAACATGTTTATCTACTATAGCTCTCTCTTCAGCCAAAGGCTGAAGTTCATAGGCCTCAGTACCACCAAGCTCCTGCTTAAGCGTGTTAACATAGTGGAGCCGTCACACAACGACGACGTTGTTAGCGGCCTTGTCTGCAGGGGCCAAAACAAACTTCTTATGAAATTCTTGAATACCTAGTTTAAGATGACGTAAAGACGCCTTGGGCTTAGGAGGTAATAAATTAGTATTTTGAGAATAGAAAGAAATGCGTTTATTCACTAGTCTTAAAATGCTAAGTTTCCAGTCCTTTAGGGCTTTATACTCAACATACTCTCGCTTACACCATCGATTACCGAATTCATTCAAGGAAGCAGCGATTTCATCTCTACATTCACTGAAATCAATTTTAGAAGGAAACCGATATTTCGGTCCTTTAGAAATTATATTCCTTATCCTAGAATCAGGAATAATTTTCAAATTGCCAGTAATTACATGACCAGCAGCAGGATAGCAATACTTTGAGTTTTTACAATCACATGAATCAGGAGTATTAGTATCAATATCAAGATCTGAAACAAGTTTATTGAAGTTAAAAATGATAGATCTAACAGGTTTGTTATATTTATAGCAAATTATAGGTGTTTCAGTATTTTAAAAATAAGCAGGAATGGAAGAAAGCACCGATCCCTCACGGAAGATACTGGGCAAATCTATAAAATCCATACCCTTATTAATGAAGGATATTTTGAAGAAATGACGTTTATGATTAATTTCAGAATCAATGTAAGGACGGAGAGTATGCTGAGTATAGCCTCTAGTTAAGAGAGCCGCATCATATAACTGATGAGAACAATCGTAGAATTTATTCGCCTCGGTGTCCAGAAGACGTAAAACAGAAACGGGTAATGAACTTAAAAATGAAAGCATAGAGTGGCGTCCATGATTTAATAATATAATTGACAGTCACTTCAGTCTAGTATTGTTTCGTTTAAATGCACGTGATTTACGTTTAAAATTACCATTTTTCCTGGTGCCGTGAGATCTAGTTCTGCGTTTTCGACATTCCAGGAGTGAGAAAATATCAAAGTCCGGCATTCTGGAAATATTACCCTCATGATAAATGTTGTCATTAAATCCCAGTGGAAAAGGGGTCTGTAAAAATTTAATCCATTTCAGTTCAGCTTCATGTCTTTTGATGATTTTGAATCTAGATGTAGAATTTGCATCGTAATAAAGTTTTTCCACTGGTTGTATAATAATGTTATTTACAGAATGACCTGTACGTCGAAATTGACGGTACAAGAAAGTGTCAGTTTTCTTAGGCTTACTCATTCTACGATAATGCTCGTTCAATCTAGTTTTAAGCATGCGGTTAGTTTGACCGACGTACTGCATATTACAGTTTGCAGCACGTCAAGTAATTAGATAAATTAAATCTGTAGACTGACATGTCAAATCAGACATGTTAACTACAGAGAAGCGTCTACCGTTTACAGATGAAGTAACGGTAGACGCAGTGCTTAAATGCGAACAACATCTGCACCTCTTGGCAAGCACGGTTGATTGCAAATTCTAGCTCTTGCACTACTGCTGAACTTTCCAAATTATTAACTTCCTGTCTTACTGCTATTAAAACGCATGTGATTAAATATTGTGATAAAGTCTTTGAGAGATCAGGAAGAAATCTGTTTTGGTCTATAAAAATTTCGAATGAGGTTTTAATGATGGGTCACTGATGAGGCCTAATTGGCCGAAACTAGCTAGTCTGGCCCAAAAACATGTACACTCCATATATTTCACTTCTGTGGTGTAGTCCTTGCTTCCAAAGGATAACCCTTTTATAGAACATATTTAAATAAGTTGAAATCCAGACATTTTCGTGCTTCAAGTCTGTCTACTTACGATTTTTCCACTCTTTACACTACACTTCCTCATAATCTTATAAAAGAAAAGCTTAATGATTTAATTGAATGGGCTTTTCACAGAGAAGATTCTCTCTATCTTGCATGTAATGTCAGAAATGCATTTTTCACTTCTAAAGAGCATAAGAATTATACACTTTGGTCATGTCAGAAAGTGTGTGATGCCCTCACCTTTCTACTTGACACTATTTATATTAGATTCGGTACTAAGTTATTTAGACAAATTGTGGGTATTCCGATGGGTACTAATTGCGCACCTCTTGTGGCTGATCTGTTCTTGTATTGTTATAAAAGATACTTCATGTTGTCGCTTTCCATTGATAACCAATCTGAAATTATTGAAGCTTTTAGCTCCACTTCTAGATATCTAGATGATTTATTAAATATTGATAATACCTATTTCGATGGTTTGATCAGTCAGATTTACCCCCCAGAATTTCAATTAAATAAAGCAAATTCTTCTGATACCGGGGCCCCGTTTTTGGATTTACATCTATCTATTGTAGATGGGTTTGTTTCGTGCAAAATTTATGATAAACGCGATGACTTTGATTTTGAGATTGTAAATTTTCCTTTTTTGGATGGTGATGTTCCTCGTGCGCAATCCTATGGCGTTTATATTTCGCAATTAATTCGATTTGCTAGAGTGTGTAGACATGTAACTGATTTCTACACTTCCTCATAATCTTATAAAAGAAAAGCTTAATGATTTAATTGAATGGGCTTTTCACAGAGAAGATTCTCTCTATCTTGCATGTAATGTCAGAAATGCATTTTTCACTTCTAAAGAGCATAAGAATTATACACTTTGGTCATGTCAGAAAGTGTGTGATGCCCTCACCTTTCTACTTGACAATATTTATATTAGATTCGGTACTAAGTTATTTAGACAAATTGTGGGTATTCCGATGGGTACTAATTGCGCACCTCTTGTGGCTGATCTGTTCTTGTATTGTTATGAAAGAGACTTCATTTTGTCCCTTTCCATTGATAACCAATCTGAAATTATTGAAGCTTTTAGCTCTACTTCAAGATATTTAGATGATTTATTAAATATTGATAATACCTATTCTGATGGTTTGATCAGTCAGATTTACCCCCTAGAACTTCAGTTAAATAAAGCAAATTCTTCTGATACCGAGGCCCCGTTTTTGGATTTACATCTATCTATTGTAGATGGATTTGTTTCGTGCAAAATTTATGATAAACGCGATGACTTTGATTTTGAGATTGTAAATTTTCCTTTTTTGGATGGTGATGTTCCTCGTGCGCCATCCTATGGCGTTTATATTTCGCAATTAATTCGATTTGCTAGAGTGTGAAGTCATGTAACTGACTTCAACACTCGTAATAAATTATTAACGGCTAAACTCCTTAATCAGGGTTATCGGTACCATAAACTACGCAAAGCCTTTTCAAAATTTTATAGACGCCATTCTGATTTAATTTCAAAATTCAATATTGGACTTAAATCTCTTCTGCAACAAGGTCTATCGGAACCCGAATTTTATGGTGACTTAGCATATAAATTCAGAAAAATATATAACCGCAATGACTTCAGCACCCAATTTCGTAAAATCATTCTTCGATATAAAAAGATTGGGTACAACATGGATGTTATACGACAGACTGCATGCATGGTAGTTAACCCAATCACGGTTGGCAACTTTGCTTCCCTCTTTAATTGCACGCCGGTGGGTCAGGCCTCAGATTCTATGACGGCTCCAACGTAAAGGCTTATTGAAAATTAGAGAGATAATGTCGGTTGGTGCCTGATGCTCTGTCTCTGGTCGGGCTCATCGGAGTCTAACTGTTGGTTTTCTTTTGCTCCAGCATTTCAGTGGTTTCTTGCTGTCGAGTCCTCACCGTTGTCTCACCTCTGTGGTTCTTTGATTTTTGTGTTCACGGAGATGTTGCACTGATGAGTTAGGAGGCCTTCATGCGGACTGAACAAATTATTTGTCTAAATCGCGACGGAAGTAAGGGCGAGGATTGTGGCCACGTAAAATCGATTTAAGCCCCCCAGTGGAAATCTTCCACTGACCGTTCCAAGGCGGCTCTTCTGTGGCGATTTATTTATGTTGTTGTTTGTTACTTACTGTGTGTATCACTTGTGTCTTTTGGTTTTGGGATGGCCATATGGCCATTTTGTGGGAAAGTAACTGTCCTTATGGCCTTCCTTTGTTTAGGTTTCCATTATGGTCTGGTCGCTTAATGTTTGTATTTCTTTCCCTTTGGTGTCTTTTATGGGTGGAGTAAGTTAATTGTATCAATTCCTGATCTTTGTTTTACTTCTACTTTGCATATCAGGGCTGTTTTGTTTGTGCCGTGTGTTGGCTGTAAAAGGTCTCCCCGTACATGCATTTAATGCTCTTATTTTTCCAATCCTCAGGGATTGTTTATACAATTGCTTTTCACTGTTCCATCAATTGACATCCTTTAGATACCTGTTGAAGGTCATTATTAAACCGATGTTCGTTCCTCGTTGTATAACAACTGCTTGTTTGACATCCCTGTACTTTAAGTAGACTAGGATGTTTTGTGGGCTTTTGTTGTACCTTCCTTCTATTCGAGGGAATCTTCTTCAGTAATTTTATATGCTGTTTTATTTATTTATTTAATAACCGGTATGAACATCGCTTTAGTTTTGACGGTATCACAACCTTACTAACCAAAATGAGTATTACAAATACATTTAAAATATCAATATCACCCCTTAGGTTACACTCTGCTTCTTCTGTACGGATTCCTTATTCTATTAAGAACTTTAATACTATGTTGCCTTCGGTATTGGTTAGACCCTTAAATTTGTCTTCTGTAACTTCAGTTAATCTCAAAGGAGCAGGCAATACCAGTGTTTTTGGGAGTAGTCTTCGTATAAGACTATCTCCTCTCAAATCGCCCATCCTTCGAAAATATACTAATCCGTGGAAAAGAAGTGGAATGTATCCCAGTATTTCTAAGTGCAATGCCAAGAGGTGCAGATGTTGTTCGCATTTAAGCACTGCGTCTACCGTTACTTCATCTGTAAACGGTAGACGCTTCTCTGTAGTTAACATGTCTGATTTGACATGACAGTCTACAGATTTAATTTATCTAATTACTTGACGTGCTACAAACTGTAATATGCAGTACGTCGGTTAAACTAACCGCATGCTTAAAACTAGATTGAACGAGCATTATCGTAGAATGAGTAAGCCTAAGAAAACTGACACTTTCTTGTACCATCACTTTCGACGTACAGGTCATTCTGTAAATAACATTGTTATACAACCAGTGGAAAAACTTTATTACGATGCAAATTCTACATCTAGATTCAAAATAATCAAAAGACATGAAGCTGAACTGAAATGGATAAAATTTTTACAGACCCCTTTTCCACTGGGATTTAATGACAACATTTATCATGAGGGTAATATTTCCAGAATGCCGGACTTTGATATTTTCTCACTCCTGGAATGTCGAAAACGCAGAACTAGATCTCACGGCACCAGGAAAAAAGGTAACTTTAAACGTAAAACACGTGCGTTTAAACGAAACAATACTAGACTGAAGTGACTGTCAATTATATTATTAAATCATGGACGCCACTCTATGCTTTCATTTTTAAGTTCATTACCCGTTTCTGTTTTACGTCTTCTGGACACCGAGGCGAATAAATTCTACGATAGTTCTCATCAGTTATATGATGCGGCTCTCTTAACTAGAGGCTATACTCAGCATACTCTCCGTCCTTACATTGATTCTGAAATTAATCATAAACGCCATTTCTTCAAAATATCCTTCATTAATAAGGGTATGGATTTTATAGATTTGCCCAGTATCTTCCGTGAGAGATCGGTGCTTTCTTCCATTCCTGCTTATTTTGAAAATACTGAAACACCTATAATTTGCTATAAATATAACAAACCTGTTAGATCTATCATTTTTAATTTCAATAAACTTGTTTCAGATCTTGATATTGATACTAATACTCCTGATTCATGTGATTGTAAAAACTCAAAGTATTGCTATCCTAATGCTGGTCATGTAATTACTGGCAATTTGAAAATTATTCCTGATTCTAGGATAAGGAATATAATTTCTAAAGGACCGAAATATCGGTTTCCTTCTAAAATTGATTTCAGTAAATGTAGAGATGAAATCGCTGCTTCCTTGAATGAATTCGGTAATCGATGGTGTAAGCGAGAGTATGTTGAGCATAAAGCCCTTAAGGACTGGAAACTTAGCATTTTAAAACTAGTGAATAAACCCATTTCTTTCTATTCTCAAAATACTAACTTATTACCTCCTAAGCCCAAGACGTCTTTACGTCATCTTAAACTAGGTATTCAAGAATTTCATAAGAAGTTTGTTTTAGCCCCTGCAGACAAGGCCGCTAGCAACGTCGTCGTTGTGTGACGGCTCCACTATGTTAACACGCTTAAGCAGGAGCTTGGTGGTACTATGGCCTATGAACTTCAGCCTTTAGCTGCAGAGAGAGCTATAGTAGATAAACATGTTTGTCTTTCAGCCACCAAGTTTGCTGTGTGTGTTAACGAAGGCCAAGACAAGCTTCCTACGCTATACTGGTTACCAAAACTTCATAAAAAACCTTACAAAGCACGGTTTATTGCAAATTCTAGTTCTTGCACTACTACTGAACTTTCTAAATTATTAACTTCCTGTCTTACTGCTATTAAAACGCATGTAATTAAATATTGTGATAAAGTCTTTGAAAGATCAGGAAGAAATCTGTTTTGGTCTATAAAAAATTCGAATGAGGTTTTAAATAAATTGAAATCTAGACAGTTTCGTGCTTCTAGTCTGTCTACCTACGATTTTTCCACTCTTTACACTACACTTCCTCATAATCTTATAAAAAGAAAAGCTTAATGATTTACTTGAATGGGCTTTTCACAGAGAAGATTCTCTCTATCTTGCATGTAATGTCAGAAATGCATTTTTCACTTCTAAAGAGCATAAGAATTATACACTTTGGTCATGTCAGAAAGTGTGTGATGCCCTCACCTTTCTACTTGACAATATTTATATTAGATTCGGTACTAAGTTATTTAGACAAATTGTGGGTATTCCGATGGGTACTAATTGCGCACCTCTTGTGGCTGATCTGTTCTTGTATTGTTATGAAAGAGACTTCATTTTGTCCCTTTCCATTGATAACCAATCTGAAATTATTGAAGCTTTTAGCTCTACTTCAAGATATTGAGATGATTTATTAAATATTGATAATACCTATTTTGATGGTTTGATCAGTCAGATTTACCCCCCAGAACTTCAGTTAAATAAAGCAAATTCTTCTGATACCGAGGCCCCGTTTTTGGATTTACATCTATCTATTGTAGATGGATTTGTTTCGTGCAAAATTTATGATAAACGCGATGACTTTGATTTTGAGATTGTAAATTTTCCTTTATTGGATGGTGATGTTCCTCGTGCGCCATCCTATGGCGTTTATATTTCGCAATTAATTCGATTTGCTAGAGTGTGTAGTCATGTAACTGACTTCAACACTCGTAATAAATTATTAACGGCTAAACTCCTTAATCAGGGTTATCGGTACCATAAACTACGCAAAGCCTTTTCAAAATTTTATAGACGCCATTCTGATTTAATTTCAAAATTCAATATTGGACTTAAATCTCTTCTGCAACAAGGTCTATCGGAACCCGAATTTTATGGTGACTTAGCATATAAATTCAGAAAAATATATAACCGCAATGACTTCAGCACCCAATTTCGTAAAATCATTCTTCGATATAAAAAGATTGGGTACAACATGGATGTTATACGACAGACTGCATGCATGGTAGTTAACCCAATCACGGTTGGCAACTTTGCTTCCCTCTTTAATTGCACGCCGGTGGGTCAGGCCTCAGATTCTATGACGGCTCCAACGTAAAGGCTTATTGAAAATTAGAGAGATAATGTCGGTTGGTGCCTGATGCTCTGTCTCTGGTCGGGCTCATCGGAGTCTAACTGTTGGTTTTCTTTTGCTCCAGCATTTCAGTGGTTTCTTGCTGTCGAGTCCTCACCGTTGTCTCACCTCTGTGGTTCTTTGATTTTTGTGTTCACGGAGATGTTGCACTGATGAGTTAGGAGGCCTTCATGCGGACTGAACAAATTATTTGTCTAAATCGCGACGGAAGTAAGGGCGAGGATTGTGGCCACGTAAAATCGATTTAAGCCCCCCCCCCCCCCCCCCAGTGGAAATCTTCCACTGACCGTTCCAAGGCGGCTCTTCTGTGGCGATTTATTTATGTTGTTGTTTGTTACTTACTGTGTGTATCACTTGTGTCTTTTGGTTTTGGATGGCCATATGGCCATTTTGTGGGAAAGTAACTGTCCTTAAGGCCTTCCTTTGTTTAGGTTTCCATTATGGTCTGGTCGCTTAATGTTTGTATTTCTTTCCCTTTGGTGTCTTTTATGGGTGGAGTAAGTTAATTGTATCAATTCCTGATCTTTGTTTTACTTCTACTTTTCAACCCTCGTAATAAATTATTAACTGCCAAACTCCTTAATCAGGGTTATCGGTACCATAAACTACGCAAAGCATTTTCAAAATTTTATAAACGCCATTCTGATTTAATTTCAAAATTCAATATTGGACTTAAACCTCTTCTGCAACAAGGTCTATCGGAACCCGAATTTTATGGTGACTTAATGTATAAATTCAGAAAAAATATATAACCGCAATGACTTCAGCACCCAATTTCGTAAAATCATTCTTCGATATAAAAAGATTGGGTACAACATGGATGTTATACGACAGACTGCATGCATTGTAGTTAACCCAATCACGGTTGGCAACTTTGCTTCCCTCTTTAATTGCACGCCGGGGGGGTCAGGCCTCAGATTCTATGACGGCTCCAACGTAAAGGCTTATTGAGAATTAGAGAGATCTAATTCTTGGTAATGTTGGTTGGTGCCTGATGCTCAGTCTCTGGTCGGGCTCATCGGAGTCTAACTGTTGGTTTTCTTTTAATCCAGCATTTCAGTGGTTTCTTGCTGTCGCGGCATCACCGTTGTCTCACCTCTGTGGTTCTTTGATTTTTGTGTTCACGGAGATGTTGCACTGATGAGTTAGGAGGCCTTCATGCGGACTGAACAAATTATTTGTCTAAATCGCGACGGAAGTAAGGGCGAGGATTGTGGCCACGTAAAATCGATTTAAGCCCCCCCCCCCCAGTGGAAATCTTCCACTGACCGTTCCAAGGCGGCTCTTCTGTGGCGATTTATTTATGTTGTTGTTTGTTACTTACTGTGTGTATCACTTGTGTCTTTTGGTTTTGGATGGCCATATGGCCATTTTGTGGGAAAGTAACTGTCCTTAAGGCCTTCCTTTGTTTAGGTTTCCATTATGGTCTGGTCGCTTAATGTTTGTATTTCTTTCCCTTTGGTGTCTTTTATGGGTGGAGTAAGTTAATTGTATCAATTCCTGATCTTTGTTTTACTTCTACTTTTCAACCCTCGTAATAAATTATTAACTGCCAAACTCCTTAATCAGGGTTATCGGTACCATAAACTACGCAAAGCATTTTCAAAATTTTATAAACGCCATTCTGATTTAATTTCAAAATTCAATATTGGACTTAAACCTCTTCTGCAACAAGGTCTATCGGAACCCGAATTTTATGGTGACTTAATGTATAAATTCAGAAAAAATATATAACCGCAATGACTTCAGCACCCAATTTCGTAAAATCATTCTTCGATATAAAAAGATTGGGTACAACATGGATGTTATACGACAGACTGCATGCATTGTAGTTAACCCAATCACGGTTGGCAACTTTGCTTCCCTCTTTAATTGCACGCCGGGGGGGTCAGGCCTCAGATTCTATGACGGCTCCAACGTAAAGGCTTATTGAGAATTAGAGAGATCTAATTCTTGGTAATGTTGGTTGGTGCCTGATGCTCAGTCTCTGGTCGGGCTCATCGGAGTCTAACTGTTGGTTTTCTTTTAATCCAGCATTTCAGTGGTTTCTTGCTGTCGCGGCATCACCGTTGTCTCACCTCTGTGGTTCTTTGATTTTTTTGTGTTCACGGAGATGTTGCACTGATGAGTTAGGAGGCCTTCATGCGGACTGAACAAATTATTTGTCTAAATCGCGACGGAAGTAAGGGCGAGGATTGTGGCCACGTTAAATCGATTTAAGCCCCCCAGTGGAAATCTTTCCACTGACCGTTCCAAGGCGGTTCTTCTGTGGCGATTTATTTATGTTGTTGTTTGTTACTAACTGTGTGTATCGCTTGTGTCTTTTAATTTTGGATTGCCATATGACCATTTTGTGGGAAAGTAACTGTCCTTATGGCCTTCCTTTGTTTAGGTTTCCATTATGGTCTAGTGGCTTAATGTTTGTATTTCTTTCCCTTTGGTGTCTTTGGTGGGTGGAGTAAGTTAATAGTATCGATTCCTGATCTTTGTTTTACTTCTACTTTGCATATCAGGGCTGTTTTGTTTGTGCCGTGTGGCGGCTGTAAAAGGTCTCCCCGTACATACATTTAATGCTCTTATTTTTCCAATCCTCAGGGATTGCTTATGCAATTGCTTTTTACTGTTCCATCAATTGACATCCTTTAGATACCTGTTGAAAGTCATTATTAAACCGATGTTCGTTCCTCGTTGTATAACAACTGCTTGTTTGACATCTCTGTACTTTAAGTAGACTAAGATGTTTTGTGGGCTTTTGTTGTACCTTCCTTCTTTTCGAAGGAATTATTTTCAGTAATTTCATATGCTGTTTTATTTAATGACCGGTATGAAGATCGCTTTAGTTTTGACGGTATCATTACCTTATTAACCCAAATGAGTATCATTAATACATTTAAAATATCAATATCACCCCTTAGATTACACTCTGCTTCTTCTGTACGCATTCCCCATTCTATTAAGAACTTTAATACTATGTTGCCTTCGGTATTGGTTAGACCCTTAAATTTGTCTTCTGTAACTTCAGTTAATCTCAATGGAGCAAACAATACCAATGTTTTTGGGAGTAGTCTTCGTATAAGACTATCTCCTCTGAAATCGCCAATCCTTCGAAAATATATTAATCCGTGGAAAAGAAGTGGAATGTATCCTAGTATTTCTAAGTGCAATGCCAAGAGGTGCAGATGTTGTTCGCATTTAAGCACTGCGTCTACCGTTACTTCATCTGTAAACGGTAGACGCTTCTCTGTAGTTAACATGTCTGATTTGACATGACAGTCTACAGATTTAATTTATCTAATTACATGACGTGCTGCAAACTGTAATATGCAGTACGTCGGTCAAACTAACCGCACCTATAATTTGCTATAAATATAACAAACCTGTTAGATCTATCGTTTTTAATTTTAATAAACTTGTTTCAGATCTTGATATTGATACTAATACTCCTGATTCATGTGATTGTAAAAAATTCAGTGTATTGTTATCCTGTTGCTGGTCATGTAATTACTGGCAATTTGAAAATTATTCCTGATTCTAGGATAAGGAATATAATTTGTAAAGGACCGAAATATCGGTTTCCTTCTAAAATTGATTTCAGTGAATGTAGAGATGAAATCGCTGCTTCCTTGAATGAATTCGGTAATCGATGGTGTAAGCGAGAGTATGTTGAGCATAAAGCCCTTAAGGACTGGAAACTAAGCATTTTAAAACTAGTGAATAAACGCATTTCTTTCTATTCTCAAAATACTAACTTATGACCTCCTAAGCCTAAGACGTCTTGACGTCATCTTAAGCTAGGTATTTAAGAATTTCATAAGAAGTTTGTTTTGGCCCCTGCAGACAAGGCCGCTAACAATGTCGTCGTTGTGTGACGGCTCCACTATGTTAACACGCTTAAGCAGGAGCTTGGTGGTACTAAAGCCTATGAACTTCAGCCTTTAGCTGAAGAGAGAGTTATAGTAGATAAACATATTTGTCATTCAGCCACCAAGTTTGCTGTGTGTGCTACCGAAGGCCAAGACAAGCTTCCTACGCTATACTGGCTACCAAAACTTCATAAAAGACCTTACAAAGCACGGTTGATTGCAAATTCTAGCTCTTGCACTACTACTGAACTTTCCAAATTATTAACTTCCTGTCTTACTGCTATTAAAACGCATGTGATTAAATATTGTGGTAAAGTGTTTGAGAGATCAGGAAGAAGTCTGTTTTGGTCTATAAAAAATTCGAATGAGGAACTCATTTTTGATTTTTATTTGCCTTCACTGCAGCTGGTGTTGTGCCGTGTGGCGGCCGTAAAACGTCTCCCCGTACATCAACCATAGTGCAGTTTATATTTTACTTTTGGTCCTTTGAGATCAGCGTGAATATTCTGAGAAATCGGAAATAAATTATTGGTTTAGACTCATATTCTAGACAGGTTTTTAATTATTTGGACCCCATTTTGATTTATATCAGTCTTTGAATCGACTGCCTATTCGAAATTCGCAAAATTGCAGTATGTTTCCTCTGGCTTTCTTTGTCGGATCATCACAGGGTCACTGATGAGGCTTTATTAGCCGAAACTACGTAGTATGACCCATCTTCTTTCTTATGCATGTTTACATTGCTCTTAAAGGAACTCATTTTTGATTTTTATTTAAATACATTGAAATCCAGACATTTTCGTGCTTCAAGTCTGTCTACTAACGATTTTTCCACTCTTTACACTACACTTCCTCATAATCTTATAAAAGAAAAGCTTAATGATTTAATTGAATGGGCTTTTCACAGAGAAGATTCTCTCTATCTTGCATGTAATGTCAGAAATGCATTTTTCACTTCTAAAGAGCATAAGAATTATACACTTTGGTCATGTCAGAAAGTGTGTGATGCCCTCACCTTTCTACTTGACAATATTTATATAAGATTCGGTACTAAGTTATTTAGACAAATTGTGAGTATTCCGATGGGTACGAATTGCGCACCTCTTGTGGCTGATCTGTTATTGTATTGTTATGAAAGATACTTCTTGTTGTCGCTTTCCATTGATAACCAATCTGAAATTATTGAAGCTTTTAGCTCCACTTCTAGATATCTAGATGATTTATTAAATATTGATAATACCTATTTCGATGGTTTGATCAGTCAGATTTACCCCCCAGAACTTCAATTAAATAAAGCAAATTCTTCTGATACCGAGGCCCCGTTTTTGGATTTACATCTATCTGTTGTAGATGGGTTTGTTTCGAGCAACATTTATGATAAACGCGATGACTTTGATTGTCGCGAACGGCGAGAGCTCATGCTGTAGTCAGCCGGAGACGTAATGCGATCGGAGATGTGCCGTCGGAGATGGCTCCTCGTGACTGGTTTTGCACGTGCGACTGGGTGTTGCACGTGCTTTTGGTAGCTAACTCAGGGTATAAGAAGACTGAATGTGTAAATTGTTTTGTATAAAATAAAAAGTGGGAATATATTATAGAACAAAATAATAGTTGTGTCTTTCTTAAGTCTTGTAGTCGAGAAATAAATCAGGAACAAAAGGGATCTCTGCTACAATTTGGTGCCGGAACCCGGGAACTAAAGTTCGAAACAAGTAAGTGAAATACTTTTCTTGTAAATATGGCTAATGTCACTTACTTGAAAGGTATCAGAACGAGATACAGGAATTTCCTAGAAAAGGAAATACAAAATGCCACTGCCATTTTGCGTTCTGACTTTGAATCTGCAAGAATGGAACTGTTGATTGAGTCAGTAGGTAAATGTGATGCAAAACTGCAAACGTACACAGAGAAAGTTGAAACTCAAACAGAAAAATTGTGTAGTGCTGTCGACGAGGGTGAATCTGAGTTTATGGAAAATATTCTTGAACAAGATAGTCAATTATGTGCTGAAGCTACGGAATACTATATTGATCTAAAGCAATTAAAAACAAAATTAAATGAAAAGAAGGAAACTGATCTAGATTCAAGTAAATCGTCTGTGAAGACAGATCCTGAACAGCTTGCAGATATGCAAAGTCTCATACTAAATCAAATGAAACATCAGCAGGAATTTCTTGAGCAGCAACAAATGAAACTGAAAGAACAAGAAAGTAAAAATGCACTTGAAAAAGCAAGCTCAGTAAAGTTGCCAAAGATAGATATAGCGTCATATAGTGGCGATAGGCTAAAATGGAATGAATTCTGGGACTCTTTTGAATGTACGGTACACATAAATTCAAACTTATCAAATATAGAAAAGTTTAGTTACCTTAAAAGTAAGTTGTCTGGAGAAGCAGCTCGTGCAGTGTCTGGTTTAGCCTTATCAAACGAAAATTATGCAGTTGCCGTTGCTTCATTGAAGGAAAGGTTTGGAAATAGCCAAGAAGTCATTGATTGTCATTATAATGAAATGATTAGTCTGCAAACAGCAAATAATACTACTCACAGCTTAAGGTTATTTCTAGATAAAGTCCAGAGACATTTACGCAGTCTTGAAGTGTTGAAGCAGAATATCAATCAAGATGTCTTTGTTTCAATGATCAAGGCTAAGTTGCCACAGGCAGTGCTTCTGCAGCTTGAAATAATGAATGGAGCAAAAAACAAATGGAGTACTGTAAAGTTAATAGAGACGTTATGTGATTATATTTTTGCACGTGAAAAGAGTGAAATAAAATGAAATCAGGTGGAATCAAATTCAAACTCAGCTGGTGCAAATCACAAAGCAACAAATAATCATGAACGGAGTCGTGGTAATAAAAGGGTTGATTTTCATTCTAAGAATAATAAACGTGCCCCATTTCAAGTATCCTCGGCAGAGGCTTTTGTAGCAGGTACAAAAGAGGTGTCAGTGAAACCTTACTTTGATAAGTGTAGATACTGCGAAAACAAACACTGGAGTGACGAATGTCCGACCTATAAAACTGTGAAAGAAAGAAAACAGCAGCTGAAAGATAGCTGCTTTAAGTGTTTGAAAACAGGTCACCTAGCCAAAGAATGTAAACGGAGCAAAGTCTGTGTACATTGTGGCGAAGTCAACGCACACCATAGAAGCTTATGCCCGAAAAAGTTCAAGCAAGTAACCAATAATATACCACAAGAAGTGAATGTTCTGAAGGAACAAAGTAACGTTCGAGAGGAGAATGCTCTTATTTCGTCAGGAGCATTCGTTCTGATGCAAACAGCCACGACAGAAATAAGAAACCCTAAAAATGCCAATTGTGAGACAGTACGACTTCTATTAGATTCAGGTTCACAAAGAACGTACATTACAGAAAAACTGGCCGAGAAACTGAAATTGAAGAAAACTGATGAACAAGAACTCAGACTTGCCACATTTGGAACAGAATCTCCGAAGGTGATTAGAACAGCATATACCGAGATAAGGCTTAAACTAAATAATGGGAAATATTTAAACCTCAGTGCAAATATTGTGCCTACTATCAGTGGAACGATTCAAAGAAAATCATTGAAAATATCTTCTGATTATCTGGAACATCTTATGAAAAGTGTTGAGTTAGCCGATAGCTTTCCATCAGAAGATGAGTCATCTAATATTGAGTTGCTGGTAGGAAACGATTTCTATCTGGACATAGTCTTGTCACAAAGGATTGAAATAAATCCTGGGTTATATCTGCTTGGGTCTAAACTTGGTTGGATCCTCACAGGTAGAACAAATGATGATAACCCGGACATTTGTGAGTCAAGTTTGCTTATTCTGACATATGGCAATAACGTGTCAAAGACAAATGTGTTCCCAAGTATTGATAGGGTACTTCCGACAAAGGCGAATTTGGAAGACTTCTGGAATGTAGAAGGAATAGGTATTATGGATAGTCCTACATCTTCAGATGACGAACTGGCTTTACAGCAGTTTCACGAGTCTTTAAAATTTGAAGATGGAAGATACCAAGTAACCTGGCCATGGAAAGAAGAGAATCCCGAGCTACCTGTAAATAGGGAACTAGCAGTCGGTAGATTGAAATCTGTTGTCTCAAAGTTAAGGAAACAACCAGAACTCTTACAGAAGTATCATTCAGTCTTAGAAGATCAACTTAAGAAGGGGGTAATAGAGACGATAGAGGACAGAGGAGGTGGAACATTAAAGCATTACCTTCCTCATCATGCTGTTGTCAATTTTTCTAAATTAACAACAAAACTAAGGATTGTTTATGATGCATCTGCAAAAACAAGATCTAGCAACAAAAGCTTGAATGAGTGTTTATACAGAGGACCTGTGCTTCTGAAAAATCTGTGTGGCATACTCATGCGATTCAGACTGCACAGGACAGCACTTGTAGCCGATATTGAAAAAGCATTCTTACAGATCGGTTTGCAGCGGAGCCAACGTGATGTTACACGATTTTTGTGGCTGAAAGATATAGATTCACCGAGAATGGATTGTGACAATATACAGGAATATCGTTTCTGTCGTGTACCCTTTGGAGTTGTTTCAAGTCCGTTTCTTCTGGGAGCTACAGTTGAGAATCACCTCAGTTCCTACCATACTGAGCTTGCTAATAAGTTAAAGGATGACATTTATGTTGACAATGTAGTTTCAGGAACGGATACAGTGGGAGACGCAATGCTCTTCTACAACGGAGCAAAGGCTATGTTCTCTGAAGCGTCAATGAATCTTCGAGAATGGGTCTCCAACAGTGATGAAGTGAATAGGCTTATACCGCCAGAGGACAAAACAAACACCGAAACTACAAAGTTACTCGGACACATCTGGAACGTTGGGAATGATACTTTGTCCATAAAGCAGATTAATGTACAAACACAATTACAACATCCAACAAAGCGCAATATACTAAAATCAGTTGCCTCCATATTTGACCCCCAAGGATTGGTTTCGCCAATAGTGCTTCGCGGTAAGCTACTTCTAAAAACCTTGTGGAGCAAAGGCCTCGGATGGGACGATGAAATACCCCAAGAAGACTCAAATGAGTGGTCAAATATGCAGTTGGATATTCGAAACCTCCCAGAATTTCAGTTGCCTAGGTGTGTCAAAATGAACAGTGATGGTAACCTAAAACACAAAATTTTGTGTTTTTGCGACGCTTCTTCAAGTGCCTATGCAGCTGGTGTGTATCTGCATCAGACAACTAATATAAGGTCAAAGACGGATCTTTTGTTTACTAAAACAAGGCTTACTCCAGTGAAAGGTTTGACTATACCTAGAGCAGAATTAATGGCAGTACTAATTGGAATAAGGTGCTTGGAATTCGTGAAAGCGCAGTTAAAACTGCCTGTAGAAGAGACATACTTGTGGACAGATTCACAGTGTGTCCTGAAGTGGATCTTTACCGACAAAGATTTGACCACTTTCGTAAGGAACAGACTAACTGAAATAAAATCTCACAAGAACATCAAATTCCGTTTTACTTCGACAAAGGATAATCCTGCAGACATAGCTACCCGTGGATGTTCATTGAAAAAACTCAGCAATAATGACCTTTGGTGGCATGGCCCTAAGTGGCTTGAATCTCAAGACGAACAATGGTCTGAAACAAAATTGAAAATGAATGATGGTGTCGTGTCTGATTTTTTATCGGAGTTAAGGAAAACTAAGCAACCCAAAGAAACAAGTTTAACAGCCAGACAGTCGTGTGAAATAACCGACATATGTTCCCCATTTGAAATAGATTGTGGGAAATATTCTTCCGTGACAAAGCTACTGCGAGTGACAGCATTTGTGCAAAGATTCATCAACAGATTGAAAGGAAATCACATTGAGCATAACTATTTGACCAGTGGCGAGCTAGAAGAGGCTGAAAGAATGTGGATACGTTTTGTTCAAAGAAAAAACTTTAACGAAACGTTTCAAGCAATATCAAATGAAACAAAGGACAATCTGCAAAAACAGCTGGGGCTGTATGTTGACAATCAGGGTCTCTTGCGATGTAAGGGCAGGTTAGATAACTCTCAGCTCACTGAAGGAGCTCGTCGTCCAATATTATTACCAAATAACGAGCGTTTCACACATTTGAAAATAGAAAAAAAACATAAACAGAACTTCCATGCTGGCGTTTCACAAACACTGAGCCGGATGAGATACCACTTCTGGATTCCTCATGGACGTGCTACTGTGCGGAAAGTGATTCACCAATGTGTGATCTGCCGGCGACATGACGGTGGTCCCTACAGGATGCCACCTATGTCTTCGTTACCACCATCACGTGTGACGGAGGCTACACCCTTCTCGAAGACTGGCTTAGATTACATGGGACCGTTGTACATCAAGGTCGCTGATGGATCAAAGAAAGTGTGGATTTGTCTATTCACGTGTCTTGTCACTCGTGCAATTCACTTAGAACTCGTTCAAGACATGACCTCGGACGAGTTCCTTCTGTGTTTCAGGCGCTTTATATCTCAACGAGGGTGCCCGACTGAGATAACCAGTGATAATGCAATGTATTTTAAAGCAACAAGCCCAATATTAGATTCAGCCTGGAGAAGAATGACAAAGTGCGAAGAAGTTCAAAATTATGCATCTACTGTTGGTTTAAAGTGGATTTTCATTGTAGAGCTGGCGCCCTGGATGGGTGGTTTTTACGAGCGGCTCGTTGGGCTTGTAAAAAGGGCACTACGAAAAACATTGGGACGAAAATTATTGTCACTCATTCAAATGCAAACAGTGATTAAAGAAGTGGAGGCAGTTCTGAATTCCCGGCCGTTGGTATATGTCGGTGACGATGTTAATTCAAGTATTACCCTGACACCAAGACATTTCCTTTCATTAAATCAGAAAACGGGTACTCCGGAATTAGATGCTGATAACAGTGATGAAGATTATAATCCAGACAAAAGCACTGCATCAAAATTGCTTCAGATATGGAAAAAGGGTCAGAAAGTTTTAAGCATGTTTTGGAAAATCTGGTATGACGACTACTTGTTAAGTCTCAGAGAGAGAACTCAATCACAACTAAAATGTGGTAGGATCCAATCAGCAGCTATACCGGAGGTCGGGGATGTTGTTCTTGTAAAAGAAGACATGCCTCGCGGCTGTTGGAAATTAGGCAAAGTCATACACCTCGTTGTTAGCCGAGACGGACATACAGGGTCTGCTAAAGTGCGACTGAGCTCAGGCCGTGTTATTGGACGTCCTATTAATCTTCTCTTCCCATTGGAAACCTCTGAAAATAGTTCACAAAATGAAACAAGTGTTAACTCATCTGAAAATGCCCAATCGAAACAACGGCCCAAACGGAGCAATATAAAAGAAACGATGAGAAAAATAAAACAAAGTTTGCAAGCATAATACATGCATACTCTTTGATACGGACTATAAGCGGAGATATTACAGTGTACATGTTTATCAACGGAGCAAACATAATATTTCAATAGGCCAACGGAGTAGCCCGGTAGATTCACGTGGCGCACGTGAAACTCATTCCTTTAACGTGTATATAAGTGTCGTTTTAGTAGTGTTGTAATAGTTGTAAAAGTGGTCGCCTGTACTCAATATACTGTTTCAGGATGAAGTATTTATGTGATACCTGTAACAGATCATACAAACATAAAAGAAATTTGACAAGGCACATCAACGAGCAACACAAGATGACAGCGAGTGAATATTGGAACTGTACTAAAAGGGGGTGTAAATCCAGGTTCATCAGGCGCAGTTATCTGTCACAACATCTTGCCTTGAAACACGGATACAGTCAAGCTGAGGCAAGAGATGCAGCAATATTCGCATCACGAGGTGATATTCCGAAACCGGATGGAATGTACGAAGACGTAAGTGACGATGATAGTATTTTTGATTTGATTGCAGAACGTGAAGTAGCGGATGAACATGACTGTATGAGAAGATAGACGATTTTAATGATAATTTGTTCAACCAAAGCACATTGGGAGGTACAGATGCAGATGAAACTGATATTTTGCTAGATGGTGATGTAGACATTGAAATACTGGAAAGTGTTGTGGATGGAAATATGTCTGATTCTTATCATAGTCAAGTGCCTCGTGACATTGACAATGCTCAAAATGGAGATAATGTCAGTGGCAACAGTGTAAATATGGAAACAATGAATGAACATGATAGAAATGAAAGTGTTGACGGAATACGTAATGTCAATGATGACGATGTGATCATTATAAGTAGTGATTCGGATGACGATAATATTGCTGCTACTAGTGGTACCTCTGATGACAGAACTGTTGAAGAATCCCATTCAAAGACTGTTATTCAGACTTTTGTGCTAACGTTCCATAGGAAGTTACGCTATGTGAATGGTAACCTAGTTGAAACAAGCACGACCATGGACAGGGACTATTACCAGTATACTGAGTAATAAGGGACGTTTCCATTTTCCGTGGGGAGTGTCGCGAACGGCGAGAGCTCATGCTGTAGTCAGCCGGAGACGTAATGCGATCGGAGATGTGCCGTCGGAGATGGCTCCTTGTGACTGGTTTTGCACGTGCGACTGGGTGTTGCACGTGCTTTTGGTAGCTAACTCAGGGTATAAGAAGACTGAATTTGTAAATTGTTTTGTATAAAATAAAAAGTGGGAATATATTATAGAACAAAATAATAGTTGTGTCTTTCTTAAGTCTTGTAGTCGAGAAATAAATCAGGAACAAAAAGGATCTCTGCTACATTGATATTGAGATTGTAAATTTTCCTTTTTTGGATGGTGATGTTCCTCGTGCGCCATCCTATGGCGTTTATATTTCGCAATTAATTCGATTTGCTAGAGTGTGTAGTCATGTAACTGACTTCAACACTCGTAATAAATTATTAACTGCTAAACTCCTTAATCAGGGTTATCGGTACCATAAACTACGCAAAGCATTTTCAAAATTTTATAAACGCCATTCTGATTTAATTTCAAAATTCAATATTGGACTTAAATCTCTTCTGCAACAAGGTCTATCGGAACTCGAATTTTATGGTGACTTAGTGTATAAAATTCAGAAGAATATATAACCGCAATGACTTCAGCACCTAATTTCGTAAAATCATTCTTCGATATAAAAAGATTGGGTACAACATGGATGTTATACGACAGACTGCATGCATGGTAGTTAACCCAATCACGGTTGGCATTTTTGCTTCCCTCTTTAATTGCACGCTGGGGGGGGGGGGGGGGTCAGGCCTCAGATTCTATGACGGCTCCAACGTAAAGGCTTATTGAGAATTAGAGAGATCTAATTCTTGGTAATGTTGGTTGGTGCCTGATGCTCTGTCTCTGGTCGGGCCCATCGGAGTCTAACTGTTGGTTTTCTTTTGCTCCAGCATTTCAGTGGTTTCTTGCTGTCGAGTCCTCACCGTTGTCTCATCTCTGTGGTTCTTTGATTTTTTGTGTTCACGGAGATGTTGCACTGATGAGTTAGGAGGCCTTCATGCGGACTGAACAAATTATTTGTCTAAATCGCGACGGAAGTAAGGGCGAGGATTGTGGCCACGTAAAATCGATTTAAGCCCCCCAGTGGAAATCTTTCCACTGACCGTTCCAAGGCGGTTCTTCTGTGGCGATTTATTTATGTTGTTGTTTGTTACTAACTGTGTGTATCGCTTGTGTCTTTTAATTTTGGATGGCCATATGGCCATTTTGTGGGAAAGTAACTGTCCTTATGGCCTTCCTTTGTTTAGGTTTCCATTATGGTCTGGTCGCTTAATGTTTGTATTTCTTTCCCTTTGGTGTCTTTGGTGGGTGGAGTAAGTTAATTGTATCGATTCCTGATCTTTATTTTACTTCTACTTTCCTACCATTATGAAATACTGAACAAAAATCTACCAACCCTTTGAAAAAACAAAACTGAAATAGGACCGCGCTGTTATCGTCACTGCACATTGTCGTCTTTCAGAGGTATTGCTGTTATGGTAACTTCAACCCAAACTACCACTGGTCACCAATTAATTGTTTATGAAGCTAAGCAACAAAAGATTACCAAACACGCGCAATCAGTAAAGCAGAAAACTGTGGCTGCTGTATCATGATAACGCCAATTAGATATGGTTTACGCTTGCCATCAAGTTTACGCGACTTTTCCCTAAACACAAAAATGTAAACAAGCGGCCGATGGGAAACTACGCTCACCAGAGCTCAAGTGGACATAAATCCCACTCCCCCCCCCACCCACCTCCACACACACACACACCCTTGGTAGCCATTTATTCTAACATACCAAAATGGTTTAGTAGAAGCCAATCCCATGGCCATTGATGCCAAAAATAGGATGAACCTATCTAAACAGGACAGCTATTTACACAACAACCGTGCGAAGAATTACCTACTTAGGTAGTCTGCCCCCAAATTTTCTTTGCCCCGAATGGCAACAATCCGAAATCTATACGGCTGTAGTTTCATTGCCCAACGCATAATTCGAGGATTGAGAACTTTTGCTGTTTGCATATAAGACAAGGGCTTGTGGTCAGTCTCAAGCAGGAATTCTACTCCGTAAAGATACTTGCGAAATTTCTCAACACCCCAGATAATAGCCAAACATTCCTTCTCTATTACAGAATAGTTTTTCTCACGAGGCAAAAGTTTCTTGCTGGCATAAGCAATGGGAAGTCGTCCTTCCCCTTCAAATTCTTGGAGCAAAACGGCTCCTATACCAACATCAGAAGCGTCCGTCCGGAGTATGAACGGATTCCCGTCATGAAAGATAGGAAGACGAAGAATAGGACTAGACGTGAGTCTATTCTTCAGAGTCTGAAAAGCCTTTTCATGATGGTCTTGCCAGTCTGTGATCTTGTTTGGTCTACTTTTCTTAGTTAAATCTGTCAAAGGGGAAGCGATAGATGAGAAATTTGGAATGAAACGGCGGTAGAAACCAGCCAACCCAAGAAATGACTTTATTTGTCTCTTAGTAGAAGGTCGAGGAGCATCCTTTATAGCTTGTGTCTTGTCTTCTTGCGGTCTAACTGACTGAGCAGCTACACTGTGACCAAGACATTCGATACTGCTATACCCAATCATACACTTGGAAGGTTTTGCCGTCAACTTGGCTGTCCTAAGTCTATCCAAAACTTCACGTAATGACGTCAAGTGGTCTTTCCAAGTTTCGGTAAAGATCCACATATCATCGACGAAGCTATCAACGTTAGAAAGTTCGGACAGAATCTTTCTCATCAACCTGCAAAATGTTGCTCCTGAGTTTACCAAACCGAAGGGCATAGTTTTGAATTGAAACAATCCTTTGGGGGTTTCGAACGCAGTTAGGGGTTTTGCCTTAGACGTCATTTTTACCTGCCAATAACCTATTGACAAATCTAATTTGCTAAAGTATTTGTGCCCCGACATTCTATTTATAACCTCCTCCATATTTGGCATTGGTTCTGCATCGAACTCCGTCACCTTATTAAGTTTACGGAAGTCAATGCAGAACCGCACCGAACCATCTTTTTTAGGGACAAGTACTACAGGGGATGAGTATGGAGATATTGATGGCTCAATAACTCCTAAATCTAACATATCCTGAATTTCCTTTTCCATTACATCCCGTACTTTATATGGTATGGCATAACCTTTTGACCTCACTGGTTCCGTCGTCAGCAACTTTATGTCGTGTTCGATTTGGTCAGTTCGTCCTGGTACACTGGACAGTACGTCCGGGTATTCTTTTATCAACGTCTCTATTTCTTTACGCTGATCCTGCGTTAACATTTCTGAAATATTGACGTCCTTAAACGTCTCTGGTTGCTTTGCAGTAGGAAAAGCGCAATCTTCCAATGAGAATTCGTCAACGTCATCATTTTCAGTTGACGGAGTGGACTCTACAGAAAGCAAGCAATGTGACGTCACATTTTGACGTTCCACATATTGCTTCAGTATGTTAGCGTGATATGTGTTAACATTTCCATTGACGTCAATCTTATAATCCATTCTGTTCACTACCTCAACCACTTCATAAGGACCTTTCCATTGAAGCAATAATTTATTATTGTCTGTCGGTAGTAACAACAGTACTTTGTCGCCGACGTCAAATTTACGCGACCTCGCGCTTTTATCATAATAAGCTTTCTGCTTAATCTGAACCTTCTTTAAATTATCACGCGCTAATTTGCATGTCTGCTCTAACCGTTCCCTAAGCTCAATAACGTATTGATACGTCGAAAGAACTTGCTCATCGCGTACCTCTTCAGCCCATAATTCTCTTAATATTGCCATTGGACCTCTGACGTTGCGTCCATATAACAACTCAAAAGGGGAGTATCCTAAAGACTCTTGTGGGACTTCCCGTACCGCAAATAATAAAGCTGGAAGATATTTATCCCAATCTTTTGGACGTTCAGCACACATGCGACGTAACATCTGCTTTAACGTAGCGTGGAAACGCTCTATCAGTCCGTTGCAAATTGGGTGTCTCGGACTACACGTTAACTGTTGAAGAGAAAGAAGTCTGCTGACTTCCTTCATTACCTCAGCAGTAAACTGTGATCCACAATCAGTCAACATTTCATCGGGAATGCCAACCCTACTAAACATTTCAATAAGCGCTTCCGCGACACGTTCCGTCTCAATACTCGGTAAAGCTATCGCCTCTGGATACCTTGTCGCATAATCTATCATGGTTAAAATATACCGAGATTTCCTATCAGATCGAGGCTCAATTGGACCAACTATGTCCACTGCCACCCTCTTAAATGGCGTATCAATCAATGGCATTTTTCCTAGAGGTACTTTAGTGACCCGACCTTTCTGAATAGTTCTCTGACAAATATCACAAGATTTACAAAATCTAGCGACATCACCGCAAATACCGGGCCAGTAAAACTCAGTTACAACTCTATCCAATGTCTTCCTAATACCCATATGTCCAGACATAAGCGTTTCATGAGCCAGTTTCAACACCTTTCCTCGGAAACTTTGAGGGACCACAAGTTGGAAAGAGACTTTGTTACCCTTGGTGAACTCCCTATATGCCAAACCTTTTTTCTCAATAAACCTAGTTTCACCTCGGTTTAAACCACGACTCACAGTCTTGTTCCCAGATACAACCCTTTTCCTGATGTTTTCCAAAGTTGGATCATCAACCTGAGCTTGCTTGAAAGCCTCCTTGTCATCGTTAATGATCTGATCGGGAACCTTAAGTTTTCTGTAAGGCTTCTCATCCTGCCTAGTTTGAGACCTAGTTACAGCCGCAGCTGAGAAATGAGACATATCAGGAAGTTTTGATCAATCAATGTTACCGATAACCAAATCGTACAACGTATCATCCATACACAAAGCTTCAGTTTTCCCAGTGAAAAAAGGACAATCAATGTCAATCATTGCCAAAGGATACCTTTGTGTGGATTCATCAATCAACGTAACATTTGATTCCTTCCCTATTAACTGACTATCCGAAACCAAACTTCTCCGAACGACACAGCCTGTACACCCAGTATCTCTTAATACAACCACCTTTTTATTATTAACCAATCCTTGTGCCGTCGGTAACCTTGCCTTTAAGAAGTAACAGACACCTTCCCTAGTTTCCTTACTACACTCCTCCCTATCCGAAATCAAAGGATCACCAACCTTATTTTCAAAAATACTTCCAATCTCATCACCTTTCCTAGTTACTTCCGTCTGACAAAAACTAACTTGGTGTGCTGCGCCACGTGGTGTGCTATTATTTTTACCGCGTCCGCGAACAGACCCTCTAAAATTACCACGACCACGTGTATAACCACGACCTACATTCTGCGTATTCTCATTCTTAACCTGAGAACCCTGAGTCTCTACGCGCGTGTTAAAATTTTCCTTAACACCGCTATCCCCAACTCCAGTTGCTCCTACCTCTGCGCTATACAATTGTTTCCTGTCGGGGTTCTTAAAACATTTAATTGTTAAATGCCCCTTACCGCATATGCTACACTTGATATCCGGTCTACCACTCGGTTTGTTCGAGTCAACTTTGTCCTGTTTACCCTGCGCTGCGCCTCTATTATCGCGTTGCCCCTTATTAATGCAACTATATACGCCCCCGCGCGCTTCTGCAAACAAATCTGCCTCCCTAGCCATTTCATCTAAATTACCAAACTGTTTTGGCTTCAGATGTACATACAGTTCTCTATTACATGACTCCAGGAACTGATCCCTTGCCATGAAATCACAGACAGCCGGAAAAGATTTTTCTATCTTTGCCATATTAAGCCATTTTTCTAAATAACTTCTCAGTCTACTACTGAACTGTATGAACGTTTCTGATTTCTCGGGCCTACTATAACGAAACTGTTTCCTAAATCCGCGCTCTGTCATGTCAAAATTCTTTAATAAAGCGTCCTTTAACTTTTCATAATCCACCGCATCCTCATTTGACAACCGGTCATATACATCAAGTGCGCGCCCTTTGAGCAATCCACTTAAATACTCGGCCCAAACACTCTTATCCCATTTATTAGCCGTAGCATATTTCTCAAACCTAGATAAATAACTATCCATTTTATCTTTACCCTCTTCAAAATAAGGTAACTTAGGATCCCGGGCATGAGCCACCTTCTCAGCTTTTTGCCTTTCAAATTCTAGCTCGAGCTTCGCTCTCTGCATTTCTAACTGATTCCTTAATTCTTGGTGCTGTAGCTCAAACCCATGTTTTATTTGTTCTAAATGGGCCTCACTAATCTCTTTTGCCTCCCTTTCAGTCTTAATGCGTGCCATTTCAAGTTCCTTATTAACATTCAACATAGCTAGTTCATGTGCCCTTTCCTTTTCCTTTTCCTCTAACTTAGCTAGTTCATGTACCCTTTCCTTTTCTTTTTCTGCCCTTTCCTTTTCCTTTTCTTCAGACCTTAACCTTTCTAAATCCCTTTGCTCTTGCCTTTCTGCCCGCTCAATATCTTGGGTGTATCTAGTAGACCTCTAGCAAGTTTGTTCAAATTATAACCCTGGGGTCAAAAATGGCCCCTACACAGGGGCCACTAGTTTTACATAGACTTATATAGTAAAACTCTTTAAAAATCTTCTTCTCAGGAACCATAAGGCCTAGGGCTACTAAATTTGGTATGTAGGTTCATTTAGTGGACCTCTACCAAGATTGTTCAAATTATAGCCCTGGGGTCAATAATGGCCCCTAGCCGGGGGCCACTAGTTTTACATAGGCTTACATAGTGAAAATCTTGAAAAATCTTCTTGTCCGAAACCATAAGGCCCAGAATATAAATATTGTCAAGTAGAAAGGTGAGGGCATCACACACTTTCTGACATGACCAAAGTGTATAATTCTTATGCTCTTTAGAAGTGAAAAATGCATTTCTGACATTACATGCAAGATAGAGAGAATCTTCTCTGTGAAAAGCCCATTCAAGTAAATCATTAAGCTTTTCTTTTATAAGATTATGAGGAAGTGTAGTGTAAAGAGTGGAAAAATCGTAGGTAGACAGACTAGAAGCACGAAACTGTCTAGATTTCAATTTATTTAAAACCTCATTCGAATTTTTTATAGACCAAAACAGATTTCTTCCTGATCTTTCAAAGACTTTATCACAATATTTAATTACATGCGTTTTAATAGCAGTAAGACAGGAAGTTAATAATTTAGAAAGTTCAGTGGTAGTGCAAGAACTAGAATTTGCAATAAACCGTGTTTTGTAAGTTTTTTTTTTGAAGTTTTGGTAACCAGTATAGCGTAGGAAGCTTGTCTTGGCCTTCGTTAACACACACAGCAAACTTGGTGGCTGAAAGACAAACATGTTTATCTACTATAGCTCTCTCTTCAGCCAAAGGCTGAAGTTCATAGGCCTCAGTACCACCAAGCTCCTGCTTAAGCGTGTTAACATAGTGGAGCCGTCACACAACGACGACGTTGTTAGCGGCCTTGTCTGCAGGGGCCAAAACAAACTTCTTATGAAATTCTTGAATACCTAGTTTAAGATGACGTAAAGACGCCTTGGGCTTAGGAGGTAATAAATTAGTATTTTGAGAATAGAAAGAAATGCGTTTATTCACTAGTCTTAAAATGCTAAGTTTCCAGTCCTTTAGGGCTTTATACTCAACATACTCTCGCTTACACCATCGATTACCGAATTCATTCAAGGAAGCAGCGATTTCATCTCTACATTCACTGAAATCAATTTTAGAAGGAAACCGATATTTCGGTCCTTTAGAAATTATATTCCTTATCCTAGAATCAGGAATAATTTTCAAATTGCCAGTAATTACATGACCAGCAGCAGGATAGCAATACTTTGAGTTTTTACAATCACATGAATCAGGAGTATTAGTATCAATATCAAGATCTGAAACAAGTTTATTGAAGTTAAAAATGATAGATCTAACAGGTTTGTTATATTTATAGCAAATTATAGGTGTTTCAGTATTTTAAAAATAAGCAGGAATGGAAGAAAGCACCGATCCCTCACGGAAGATACTGGGCAAATCTATAAAATCCATACCCTTATTAATGAAGGATATTTTGAAGAAATGACGTTTATGATTAATTTCAGAATCAATGTAAGGACGGAGAGTATGCTGAGTATAGCCTCTAGTTAAGAGAGCCGCATCATATAACTGATGAGAACAATCGTAGAATTTATTCGCCTCGGTGTCCAGAAGACGTAAAACAGAAACGGGTAATGAACTTAAAAATGAAAGCATAGAGTGGCGTCCATGATTTAATAATATAATTGACAGTCACTTCAGTCTAGTATTGTTTCGTTTAAATGCACGTGATTTACGTTTAAAATTACCATTTTTCCTGGTGCCGTGAGATCTAGTTCTGCGTTTTCGACATTCCAGGAGTGAGAAAATATCAAAGTCCGGCATTCTGGAAATATTACCCTCATGATAAATGTTGTCATTAAATCCCAGTGGAAAAGGGGTCTGTAAAAATTTAATCCATTTCAGTTCAGCTTCATGTCTTTTGATGATTTTGAATCTAGATGTAGAATTTGCATCGTAATAAAGTTTTTCCACTGGTTGTATAATAATGTTATTTACAGAATGACCTGTACGTCGAAATTGACGGTACAAGAAAGTGTCAGTTTTCTTAGGCTTACTCATTCTACGATAATGCTCGTTCAATCTAGTTTTAAGCATGCGGTTAGTTTGACCGACGTACTGCATATTACAGTTTGCAGCACGTCAAGTAATTAGATAAATTAAATCTGTAGACTGACATGTCAAATCAGACATGTTAACTACAGAGAAGCGTCTACCGTTTACAGATGAAGTAACGGTAGACGCAGTGCTTAAATGCGAACAACATCTGCACCTCTTGGCAAGCACGGTTGATTGCAAATTCTAGCTCTTGCACTACTGCTGAACTTTCCAAATTATTAACTTCCTGTCTTACTGCTATTAAAACGCATGTGATTAAATATTGTGATAAAGTCTTTGAGAGATCAGGAAGAAATCTGTTTTGGTCTATAAAAATTTCGAATGAGGTTTTAATGATGGGTCACTGATGAGGCCTAATTGGCCGAAACTAGCTAGTCTGGCCCAAAAACATGTACACTCCATATATTTCACTTCTGTGGTGTAGTCCTTGCTTCCAAAGGATAACCCTTTTATAGAACATATTTAAATAAGTTGAAATCCAGACATTTTCGTGCTTCAAGTCTGTCTACTTACGATTTTTCCACTCTTTACACTACACTTCCTCATAATCTTATAAAAGAAAAGCTTAATGATTTAATTGAATGGGCTTTTCACAGAGAAGATTCTCTCTATCTTGCATGTAATGTCAGAAATGCATTTTTCACTTCTAAAGAGCATAAGAATTATACACTTTGGTCATGTCAGAAAGTGTGTGATGCCCTCACCTTTCTACTTGACACTATTTATATTAGATTCGGTACTAAGTTATTTAGACAAATTGTGGGTATTCCGATGGGTACTAATTGCGCACCTCTTGTGGCTGATCTGTTCTTGTATTGTTATAAAAGATACTTCATGTTGTCGCTTTCCATTGATAACCAATCTGAAATTATTGAAGCTTTTAGCTCCACTTCTAGATATCTAGATGATTTATTAAATATTGATAATACCTATTTCGATGGTTTGATCAGTCAGATTTACCCCCCAGAATTTCAATTAAATAAAGCAAATTCTTCTGATACCGGGGCCCCGTTTTTGGATTTACATCTATCTATTGTAGATGGGTTTGTTTCGTGCAAAATTTATGATAAACGCGATGACTTTGATTTTGAGATTGTAAATTTTCCTTTTTTGGATGGTGATGTTCCTCGTGCGCAATCCTATGGCGTTTATATTTCGCAATTAATTCGATTTGCTAGAGTGTGTAGACATGTAACTGATTTCTACACTTCCTCATAATCTTATAAAAGAAAAGCTTAATGATTTAATTGAATGGGCTTTTCACAGAGAAGATTCTCTCTATCTTGCATGTAATGTCAGAAATGCATTTTTCACTTCTAAAGAGCATAAGAATTATACACTTTGGTCATGTCAGAAAGTGTGTGATGCCCTCACCTTTCTACTTGACAATCCCCCAGGTATTAGACTTCCTGCCTTGCCGTGGCCCTGGGGGCTCAATTCCCACTGGGCACATTGCCGCTGTGGTCTTTGTGCCCACTGGGAAGAGCTAAAGGAAGTACCACCCGTTTGCCGTGGGTGGCGTCCTGTAAGCCGGAAGAAGGGATCCTGGAGGTTGAGGGTTACCTGAGGTGGCGGTGCTTCAGGTTCCCAACACGCCTCTTTGGCCTGGCTTTTCGGTGTAGACGGGTGGCCGTGCGGTCCGGCACGGTCAATCGGCTGGTCACGCCGAGCCCTAGAGATACCACTTTGCTTTCTCTTCAACTCTTTTTGTATCTTTCCTGATACCAACCATATGCCCATTTACCTTACCCTTTTCTGTCTTTTTATCTCTAGAAGGCGGTGGCAAAACGGATCAATCGTGTAGGCATTTTGTTTATGCGAGTATATCTCACGTGTATCTCTAACACCTGCGAGTTGGATAACCACTCCATTACGGTGTTCCCTTGTAGGGCTCCACGGAGGGCGGAGAGCACTTGGGACGAAACTAGAATTTTTTCCTTATGCCTCATGGAAAAAAAAATAACCGCAACGCATCTAAACACAACGCACCTAAACGTAAAAAACAAGACGATTCATCCGAATCGGATGAACACAGTCAACAAGCCAGTCAGCAGTCAAGTCAACAAACCAGTCAGCAGTCCGCTGAACCAAATTTCGACAATGTTCCGCGCTTCTTGGTTGTCTCGTCGCTTGACGATACACGAAGTGTATCCAGCCTTTCTCCTTTCGTAATTGAGAAATGTATCAACTCCATAGCCGGACACCCTAAGAGTATCAAAAAGCTCAAATCAGGTGACCTTCTCTTGGAAGTCGAGAAAAAACAGCAAGTTGTAAGCCTGCTAAGCACCAATAAACTCTTTGATCTTCAGGTTAAAGTCTCTCTCCACAACACGTTAAATTCGTCTAAGGGAGTGATTCGCAGTCCAGAACTGCGCCCTTGTACAGATGAAGAGATCGTCGATAACTTGAAAGATCAGGGAGTTGTTGGTGTTCGTAACATCAAAGTCCGTAGAAGTGGTGTACTAAAACCAACAGCAACTTATGTGTTGACTTTTAATACACCAGTTCTACCCAAGAAAATCAAAGTAGCATATCTTTCCATTAACGTAGAGGTATACATCCCAAACCCTCTTAGATGTTACTCTTGTCAGGCTTTTGGCCATCATGAAAGCAGATGTCAGAGAAAAAAACTCTGTCCTAATTGTGGTGAAGAAAAGCATGTTGATAATCACCTCAACTGCAAAAATGAGCCCAAATGCGTAAATTGTGATGGCAAACATGCTGTTTTCTCTCGAGACTGTCCGGCATGGAAAAAAGAAAAAGAAATACTAACCGTCAAATACCAAAGGGGGATAACATTCCCAGAAGCGCGAAAAATTGTCGATGAGCGATATATAACACCAACCACCAGTTTTGCCAGCATCACAAAGGGTACTGGTGTAAAATGTACCAGCTCCGCGACACAGACTGCTGAATCATACATAGCTGAACTGAAAAAATCTGGTGCATGGAGTAAACCCACTCCAGCACCGCAAAGTTCAACCAACTTATCAAATGGCGCAATCCAGATTGCTTCGGATCGGTCGACAGCGACCGTACCGAAGCCAGCGCCGCACGTAAAAGAGAAACTCGACTCAGGTCGTACTAATAAGGGATCGGAAGATCCGACCAAAAAACATCAATTGTCTCAAAAACATACAGACAGACAACGTAAAATGGAAAGAGACAATATTAGATTTCAGAACAGATTCGGATCTTTGAGTGACAGTGATATGGAGTTCGCTGAAACTCCATCATCACCAAATGGCAATAACAGATCGAGGTCAGCAACACCACGAGCTGGTGGTAGCAGATCTATATCACCAATTGCAGCTCCAATATAGTTTCTAGTCTTAATCTCTTCATAAAATGGATTTAAAACACAAAATAATACAATGGAATTGTCGAGGTCTTAAACCAAATTATAATGAACTCTTATTACTTATTTCGTTATTAAACCCATCGGTTTTTTGTTTACAAGAAACTTTTTTAAAAACTGATGACAACATTGATGTCAGGGGTTTCAATACATACAACTATATCTATTCTGATGGTAGCAAACCATCTGGTGGCAGTTCAATTCTTGTTAAATCATGTTTACCACAAAGAGAGATCAAATTAAAAACAGACCTACAAGCTGTAGCAGTATCGGTTTCTCTGGATAAAGAAACTACAATTTGCTCTTTATATATTCCACCCTCATTTTCTTTAAAGCCCGAACATCTTGACTCATTGCTGAGTCAACTTCCATCGCCATATCTTTTAGTTGGCGACTTCAATGGTCACAATATTCTATGGGGCTGTAAAGATATCAATAACAGAGGAGCACTTGTTGAAGATTTTATTGCAAAGAGCGATCTTTGCTTGATGAATGATAAATCTTATACTTACCTTCACCCAGCGACAGGTCATTTGTCTTCTTTGGATCTCTCTTTGTGTCACCCATCTCTCTTCTTGGACTATGACTGGTCTGTTCATGATGATCAGTGCGGAAGCGATCACTTCCCTGTTATAATTGAGAGTGTAAACGAACCAGATGAGGACTGTAACCAGAAATGGAAAATGAATAAAGCCGACTGGGAATTATTCCATAATTTATGTGAAGAAGAGTTATCAATTGATCATTTTAATGAATCATCCGACATTGTTTCTGATTTCACAGATACACTTATTAACATATCAGAACAATGCATTCCAAAGACCTCCACAAATACTAAGAAAAGCAAGCCTTGGTTTAATAATGACTGTAAAGAAGCTATTAAAAAGCGTAAACAGGCTCTAAATAAGTTCTGCAAAAATCCCACTTCAGAAAAGCTCAACGACGTAAAAGTTTTTAGAGCTAAAGCTCGGCGAACAATCCGAGCTTCCAAACGAAAGTCATGGAGAGAATATGTCTCCAAATTGAACTATAAAACCCCCATTAAAAAGGTTTGGGATATGGTACGAAAAATTTCAGGAAAAACAAAGTCTTCTAGTTTTACACATTTAAATACTGAATTTGACACAATAGCTTCAACAAAAAAAGATATTTCAGATACTCTTGGGCACACATTCTTGAGAAATTCATCATCGCGTCATTATTCTGACACTTTTAGAAATTTCAAAAAGGACCAAGAGAAAAGAAATCTAAACTTTAAATCACTTAATCACGAAGAATACAACAAACCTTTTAACTTATCCGAACTCGTTGAAGCCATTGAAAAATCACATGATACGGCAACCGGCCCCGATGAAATTCATTATCAGATGCTTAAGCATCTATCAAAAAATTCTCTTACAACACTTTTAGATATCTTTAATAATATTTGGGAAACGGGGGTCTGTCCTGAGAGCTGGCGTGTAGCTACAGTTGTACCAATTCCGAAACCAGGGAAAGATCATGCAGAACCTACAAATTATCGTCCGATAGCTTTGACAAGTTGTTTGTGTAAAACATTGGAGAGAATGATAAACAAGAGATTAGTCTGGTACTTAGAGTCCAACAACCTCATTTCAGAATATCAATCGGGCTTTCGTTCGGAACGTAGTACCAATGACAATTTAATAAGACTAGAAACATTTATACGAGATGCTTTTATTAACAAAGAACACGTAGTAGCTGTCTTTTTCGACTTGGAGAAAGCATATGATACAACATGGCGATATGGAATATTGAAAGATCTACATAACATTGGCTTAAGAGGAAAACTTCCCAGTTTTATTGAAAGCTTTTTAGGGGAGCGCATGTTTCAGGTGCGTGTGGGGTATACCCTGTCAGATTTCTATGATCAAGAACAGGGTGTCCCACAGGGTAGTATTCTTTCAACTACGCTATTTAACATCAAAATAAACAATATTGTACAATGTTTGGATGACAAAACTGATTGTTCATTGTATGTTGATGATTTTTGTATATGTTACCGTTCAAAAAATATGAAAACAATTGAACGAAAGTTACAACAAAATTTAAAAAGAATAGAAGAATGGACTGATAAAAATGGTTTCAAGTTCTCCAAGTCGAAAACGCAGTGTGTTCATTTTTGTAAACTACGGAAGAAACACGAACATCCTTCCCTGTTTTTATACGGATCACAAATTCCTGTTGTTGAAGAAGCCAAATTTCTTGGGGTCATATTTGATCAAAAGTTATCTTTTATTCCCCATATTAAATATCTTAAAGCGAAATGCTTAAAAGCTTTGAATCTTTTGAAAGTTTTAGCTCATACAAGTTGGGGAGCAGATCGGTATACTTTATTACATCTTTACCGGTCTTTAATAAGATCTAAATTAGATTATGGGTCTGTTGTTTATGGTTCTGCCAGAAAGTCCTATTTAAAATCCTTGGATACTATCCATCACCAAGGCCTTCGTCTGGCCATGGGAGCCTTCCGTACTTCTCCCGTATTAAGCCTTTATGTAGAAGCAGGTGAACCATCTTTAACCTCGCGCAGAGAGAAACTTTCTCTTCAGTATGCTATTAGACTTGCTGCAAATCCATCTAACCCGGCATCCAAAATTTCATTTCGACCTCAATTTGTAGATAGGTATGAAACTAAACCCACAGCAATTAAACCTTTTGGCTTACGTATTTTACCACTGCTGGAAAATTCAGGTATCGACCTTAAAAATATTCAAAAACATGAAACCGCCGAAGTTCCATCTTGGTGTATTAAACAACCTTCTATTCTGTTCGACTTACATGATGGCAAAAAATCCGAATCAAATCCGATACTTCTCAAACAAAACTTTCAGGTACTGCAATCACGTTACGATGATTACCAGCAAGTCTATACTGATGGTTCCAAAGAAGGAGATAAAGTTGGTTGTGCGTATGTTTCTAAAGATACGCACAAAACCATGCGCCTTCCAGATGGTTCATCTATTTTTACAGCTGAAGCCAAAGCAATAGACCTAGCTTTAGATTTTATCAGTTCTTCAACAATTCAAAAAGCAATTATATTTTCTGATTCACTTTCTGTGCTTAAGGCTTTAGACCATTCATCATCTAAAAATCCTCAAATTCAAAAATTGATCGAAAAACATCATGAAATTTCTAAAACACACCAAATCTTGTTTTGTTGGCTTCCGAGCCATATTGGCATTGTCGGCAATGAATATGCTGACAAGAAAGCAAAGGAATCGCTCAATCTTGATCCAGCTGTTTTTAAAATTCCTTTTAACAATTTTAAACCATTTATCAACAGATACATCTTGTCGGAATGGCAAGGCGAATGGGACCGTGCAATAAATAACAAACTCCATGCCATTAAACCTGTCGTTAGTACAAAATGCTCTCCTCCACAGTTTTCCAGAAAAGTGGACGTAGTATTAACACGACTGCGCATCGGCCATACTCGAGTTACTCATTCTTATATTTTTAATGGTGATGATCAGCCTTCTTGTGTAGGTTGTGATCAGCCATTCACTGTGAAACATATCTTAATTGACTGTGTTGACTTTTCACCCTCACGTATTTTATATTTCAAAGCTGACACTTTGCAACAACTGTTTCGAGAT
The DNA here is from genome assembly GCA_963580285.1 of Lucinisca nassula. Classification (NCBI taxonomy): domain Eukaryota; kingdom Metazoa; phylum Mollusca; class Bivalvia; order Lucinida; family Lucinidae; genus Lucinisca; species Lucinisca nassula. The sequence goes on from OY757014.1 coordinate 10,062,667, forward strand.
GTACCTGTTGATAATATTATTTTATTCTTAAAAGAAATTGGACTTTTTCATAAGATTTAACTGTTTCAGATTTTTATACATTATCATTCTGACTTTTTACTTTTAATATCATCATAATTATTCATGCCGTTTAACCATCAACCGTTTGACGCTTATGACCCACAAAGAGGGTTGACGCGTCGTTAAACACGAAATCATCATCATCATCTACTTGACAATATTTATATTAGATTCGGTACTAAGTTATTTAGACAAATTGTGGGTATTCCGATGGGTACTAATTGCGCACCTCTTGTGGCTGATCTGTTCTTGTATTGTTATGAAAGAGACTTCATTTTGTCCCTTTCCATTGATAACCAATCTGAAATTATTGAAGCTTTTAGCTCTACTTCAAGATATTTAGATGATTTATTAAATATTGATAATACCTATTCTGATGGTTTGATCAGTCAGATTTACCCCCTAGAACTTCAGTTAAATAAAGCAAATTCTTCTGATACCGAGGCCCCGTTTTTGGATTTACATCTATCTATTGTAGATGGATTTGTTTCGTGCAAAATTTATGATAAACGCGATGACTTTGATTTTGAGATTGTAAATTTTCCTTTTTTGGATGGTGATGTTCCTCGTGCGCCATCCTATGGCGTTTATATTTCGCAATTAATTCGATTTGCTAGAGTGTGAAGTCATGTAACTGACTTCAACACTCGTAATAAATTATTAACGGCTAAACTCCTTAATCAGGGTTATCGGTACCATAAACTACGCAAAGCCTTTTCAAAATTTTATAGACGCCATTCTGATTTAATTTCAAAATTCAATATTGGACTTAAATCTCTTCTGCAACAAGGTCTATCGGAACCCGAATTTTATGGTGACTTAGCATATAAATTCAGAAAAATATATAACCGCAATGACTTCAGCACCCAATTTCGTAAAATCATTCTTCGATATAAAAAGATTGGGTACAACATGGATGTTATACGACAGACTGCATGCATGGTAGTTAACCCAATCACGGTTGGCAACTTTGCTTCCCTCTTTAATTGCACGCCGGTGGGTCAGGCCTCAGATTCTATGACGGCTCCAACGTAAAGGCTTATTGAAAATTAGAGAGATAATGTCGGTTGGTGCCTGATGCTCTGTCTCTGGTCGGGCTCATCGGAGTCTAACTGTTGGTTTTCTTTTGCTCCAGCATTTCAGTGGTTTCTTGCTGTCGAGTCCTCACCGTTGTCTCACCTCTGTGGTTCTTTGATTTTTGTGTTCACGGAGATGTTGCACTGATGAGTTAGGAGGCCTTCATGCGGACTGAACAAATTATTTGTCTAAATCGCGACGGAAGTAAGGGCGAGGATTGTGGCCACGTAAAATCGATTTAAGCCCCCCAGTGGAAATCTTCCACTGACCGTTCCAAGGCGGCTCTTCTGTGGCGATTTATTTATGTTGTTGTTTGTTACTTACTGTGTGTATCACTTGTGTCTTTTGGTTTTGGGATGGCCATATGGCCATTTTGTGGGAAAGTAACTGTCCTTATGGCCTTCCTTTGTTTAGGTTTCCATTATGGTCTGGTCGCTTAATGTTTGTATTTCTTTCCCTTTGGTGTCTTTTATGGGTGGAGTAAGTTAATTGTATCAATTCCTGATCTTTGTTTTACTTCTACTTTGCATATCAGGGCTGTTTTGTTTGTGCCGTGTGTTGGCTGTAAAAGGTCTCCCCGTACATGCATTTAATGCTCTTATTTTTCCAATCCTCAGGGATTGTTTATACAATTGCTTTTCACTGTTCCATCAATTGACATCCTTTAGATACCTGTTGAAGGTCATTATTAAACCGATGTTCGTTCCTCGTTGTATAACAACTGCTTGTTTGACATCCCTGTACTTTAAGTAGACTAGGATGTTTTGTGGGCTTTTGTTGTACCTTCCTTCTATTCGAGGGAATCTTCTTCAGTAATTTTATATGCTGTTTTATTTATTTATTTAATAACCGGTATGAACATCGCTTTAGTTTTGACGGTATCACAACCTTACTAACCAAAATGAGTATTACAAATACATTTAAAATATCAATATCACCCCTTAGGTTACACTCTGCTTCTTCTGTACGGATTCCTTATTCTATTAAGAACTTTAATACTATGTTGCCTTCGGTATTGGTTAGACCCTTAAATTTGTCTTCTGTAACTTCAGTTAATCTCAAAGGAGCAGGCAATACCAGTGTTTTTGGGAGTAGTCTTCGTATAAGACTATCTCCTCTCAAATCGCCCATCCTTCGAAAATATACTAATCCGTGGAAAAGAAGTGGAATGTATCCCAGTATTTCTAAGTGCAATGCCAAGAGGTGCAGATGTTGTTCGCATTTAAGCACTGCGTCTACCGTTACTTCATCTGTAAACGGTAGACGCTTCTCTGTAGTTAACATGTCTGATTTGACATGACAGTCTACAGATTTAATTTATCTAATTACTTGACGTGCTACAAACTGTAATATGCAGTACGTCGGTTAAACTAACCGCATGCTTAAAACTAGATTGAACGAGCATTATCGTAGAATGAGTAAGCCTAAGAAAACTGACACTTTCTTGTACCATCACTTTCGACGTACAGGTCATTCTGTAAATAACATTGTTATACAACCAGTGGAAAAACTTTATTACGATGCAAATTCTACATCTAGATTCAAAATAATCAAAAGACATGAAGCTGAACTGAAATGGATAAAATTTTTACAGACCCCTTTTCCACTGGGATTTAATGACAACATTTATCATGAGGGTAATATTTCCAGAATGCCGGACTTTGATATTTTCTCACTCCTGGAATGTCGAAAACGCAGAACTAGATCTCACGGCACCAGGAAAAAAGATAACTTTAAACGTAAAACACGTGCGTTTAAACGAAACAATACTAGACTGAAGTGACTGTCAATTATATTATTAAATCATGGACGCCACTCTATGCTTTCATTTTTAAGTTCATTACCCGTTTCTGTTTTACGTCTTCTGGACACCGAGGCGAATAAATTCTACGATAGTTCTCATCAGTTATATGATGCGGCTCTCTTAACTAGAGGCTATACTCAGCATACTCTCCGTCCTTACATTGATTCTGAAATTAATCATAAACGCCATTTCTTCAAAATATCCTTCATTAATAAGGGTATGGATTTTATAGATTTGCCCAGTATCTTCCGTGAGAGATCGGTGCTTTCTTCCATTCCTGCTTATTTTGAAAATACTGAAACACCTATAATTTGCTATAAATATAACAAACCTGTTAGATCTATCATTTTTAATTTCAATAAACTTGTTTCAGATCTTGATATTGATACTAATACTCCTGATTCATGTGATTGTAAAAACTCAAAGTATTGCTATCCTAATGCTGGTCATGTAATTACTGGCAATTTGAAAATTATTCCTGATTCTAGGATAAGGAATATAATTTCTAAAGGACCGAAATATCGGTTTCCTTCTAAAATTGATTTCAGTAAATGTAGAGATGAAATCGCTGCTTCCTTGAATGAATTCGGTAATCGATGGTGTAAGCGAGAGTATGTTGAGCATAAAGCCCTTAAGGACTGGAAACTTAGCATTTTAAAACTAGTGAATAAACCCATTTCTTTCTATTCTCAAAATACTAACTTATTACCTCCTAAGCCCAAGACGTCTTTACGTCATCTTAAACTAGGTATTCAAGAATTTCATAAGAAGTTTGTTTTAGCCCCTGCAGACAAGGCCGCTAGCAACGTCGTCGTTGTGTGACGGCTCCACTATGTTAACACGCTTAAGCAGGAGCTTGGTGGTACTATGGCCTATGAACTTCAGCCTTTAGCTGCAGAGAGAGCTATAGTAGATAAACATGTTTGTCTTTCAGCCACCAAGTTTGCTGTGTGTGTTAACGAAGGCCAAGACAAGCTTCCTACGCTATACTGGTTACCAAAACTTCATAAAAAACCTTACAAAGCACGGTTTATTGCAAATTCTAGTTCTTGCACTACTACTGAACTTTCTAAATTATTAACTTCCTGTCTTACTGCTATTAAAACGCATGTAATTAAATATTGTGATAAAGTCTTTGAAAGATCAGGAAGAAATCTGTTTTGGTCTATAAAAAATTCGAATGAGGTTTTAAATAAATTGAAATCTAGACAGTTTCGTGCTTCTAGTCTGTCTACCTACGATTTTTCCACTCTTTACACTACACTTCCTCATAATCTTATAAAAAGAAAAGCTTAATGATTTACTTGAATGGGCTTTTCACAGAGAAGATTCTCTCTATCTTGCATGTAATGTCAGAAATGCATTTTTCACTTCTAAAGAGCATAAGAATTATACACTTTGGTCATGTCAGAAAGTGTGTGATGCCCTCACCTTTCTACTTGACAATATTTATATTAGATTCGGTACTAAGTTATTTAGACAAATTGTGGGTATTCCGATGGGTACTAATTGCGCACCTCTTGTGGCTGATCTGTTCTTGTATTGTTATGAAAGAGACTTCATTTTGTCCCTTTCCATTGATAACCAATCTGAAATTATTGAAGCTTTTAGCTCTACTTCAAGATATTGAGATGATTTATTAAATATTGATAATACCTATTTTGATGGTTTGATCAGTCAGATTTACCCCCCAGAACTTCAGTTAAATAAAGCAAATTCTTCTGATACCGAGGCCCCGTTTTTGGATTTACATCTATCTATTGTAGATGGATTTGTTTCGTGCAAAATTTATGATAAACGCGATGACTTTGATTTTGAGATTGTAAATTTTCCTTTATTGGATGGTGATGTTCCTCGTGCGCCATCCTATGGCGTTTATATTTCGCAATTAATTCGATTTGCTAGAGTGTGTAGTCATGTAACTGACTTCAACACTCGTAATAAATTATTAACGGCTAAACTCCTTAATCAGGGTTATCGGTACCATAAACTACGCAAAGCCTTTACAAAATTTTATAGACGCCATTCTGATTTAATTTCAAAATTCAATATTGGACTTAAATCTCTTCTGCAACAAGGTCTATCGGAACCCGAATTTTATGGTGACTTAGCATATAAATTCAGAAAAATATATAACCGCAATGACTTCAGCACCCAATTTCGTAAAATCATTCTTCGATATAAAAAGATTGGGTACAACATGGATGTTATACGACAGACTGCATGCATGGTAGTTAACCCAATCACGGTTGGCAACTTTGCTTCCCTCTTTAATTGCACGCCGGTGGGTCAGGCCTCAGATTCTATGACGGCTCCAACGTAAAGGCTTATTGAAAATTAGAGAGATAATGTCGGTTGGTGCCTGATGCTCTGTCTCTGGTCGGGCTCATCGGAGTCTAACTGTTGGTTTTCTTTTGCTCCAGCATTTCAGTGGTTTCTTGCTGTCGAGTCCTCACCGTTGTCTCACCTCTGTGGTTCTTTGATTTTTGTGTTCACGGAGATGTTGCACTGATGAGTTAGGAGGCCTTCATGCGGACTGAACAAATTATTTGTCTAAATCGCGACGGAAGTAAGGGCGAGGATTGTGGCCACGTAAAATCGATTTAAGCCCCCCCCCCCCCCAGTGGAAATCTTCCACTGACCGTTCCAAGGCGGCTCTTCTGTGGCGATTTATTTATGTTGTTGTTTGTTACTTACTGTGTGTATCACTTGTGTCTTTTGGTTTTGGATGGCCATATGGCCATTTTGTGGGAAAGTAACTGTCCTTAAGGCCTTCCTTTGTTTAGGTTTCCATTATGGTCTGGTCGCTTAATGTTTGTATTTCTTTCCCTTTGGTGTCTTTTATGGGTGGAGTAAGTTAATTGTATCAATTCCTGATCTTTGTTTTACTTCTACTTTTCAACCCTCGTAATAAATTATTAACTGCCAAACTCCTTAATCAGGGTTATCGGTACCATAAACTACGCAAAGCATTTTCAAAATTTTATAAACGCCATTCTGATTTAATTTCAAAATTCAATATTGGACTTAAACCTCTTCTGCAACAAGGTCTATCGGAACCCGAATTTTATGGTGACTTAATGTATAAATTCAGAAAAAATATATAACCGCAATGACTTCAGCACCCAATTTCGTAAAATCATTCTTCGATATAAAAAGATTGGGTACAACATGGATGTTATACGACAGACTGCATGCATTGTAGTTAACCCAATCACGGTTGGCAACTTTGCTTCCCTCTTTAATTGCACGCCGGGGGGGTCAGGCCTCAGATTCTATGACGGCTCCAACGTAAAGGCTTATTGAGAATTAGAGAGATCTAATTCTTGGTAATGTTGGTTGGTGCCTGATGCTCAGTCTCTGGTCGGGCTCATCGGAGTCTAACTGTTGGTTTTCTTTTAATCCAGCATTTCAGTGGTTTCTTGCTGTCGCGGCATCACCGTTGTCTCACCTCTGTGGTTCTTTGATTTTTGTGTTCACGGAGATGTTGCACTGATGAGTTAGGAGGCCTTCATGCGGACTGAACAAATTATTTGTCTAAATCGCGACGGAAGTAAGGGCGAGGATTGTGGCCACGTAAAATCGATTTAAGCCCCCCCCCCCCAGTGGAAATCTTCCACTGACCGTTCCAAGGCGGCTCTTCTGTGGCGATTTATTTATGTTGTTGTTTGTTACTTACTGTGTGTATCACTTGTGTCTTTTGGTTTTGGATGGCCATATGGCCATTTTGTGGGAAAGTAACTGTCCTTAAGGCCTTCCTTTGTTTAGGTTTCCATTATGGTCTGGTCGCTTAATGTTTGTATTTCTTTCCCTTTGGTGTCTTTTATGGGTGGAGTAAGTTAATTGTATCAATTCCTGATCTTTGTTTTACTTCTACTTTTCAACCCTCGTAATAAATTATTAACTGCCAAACTCCTTAATCAGGGTTATCGGTACCATAAACTACGCAAAGCATTTTCAAAATTTTATAAACGCCATTCTGATTTAATTTCAAAATTCAATATTGGACTTAAACCTCTTCTGCAACAAGGTCTATCGGAACCCGAATTTTATGGTGACTTAATGTATAAATTCAGAAAAAATATATAACCGCAATGACTTCAGCACCCAATTTCGTAAAATCATTCTTCGATATAAAAAGATTGGGTACAACATGGATGTTATACGACAGACTGCATGCATTGTAGTTAACCCAATCACGGTTGGCAACTTTGCTTCCCTCTTTAATTGCACGCCGGGGGGGTCAGGCCTCAGATTCTATGACGGCTCCAACGTAAAGGCTTATTGAGAATTAGAGAGATCTAATTCTTGGTAATGTTGGTTGGTGCCTGATGCTCAGTCTCTGGTCGGGCTCATCGGAGTCTAACTGTTGGTTTTCTTTTAATCCAGCATTTCAGTGGTTTCTTGCTGTCGCGGCATCACCGTTGTCTCACCTCTGTGGTTCTTTGATTTTTTTGTGTTCACGGAGATGTTGCACTGATGAGTTAGGAGGCCTTCATGCGGACTGAACAAATTATTTGTCTAAATCGCGACGGAAGTAAGGGCGAGGATTGTGGCCACGTTAAATCGATTTAAGCCCCCCAGTGGAAATCTTTCCACTGACCGTTCCAAGGCGGTTCTTCTGTGGCGATTTATTTATGTTGTTGTTTGTTACTAACTGTGTGTATCGCTTGTGTCTTTTAATTTTGGATTGCCATATGACCATTTTGTGGGAAAGTAACTGTCCTTATGGCCTTCCTTTGTTTAGGTTTCCATTATGGTCTAGTGGCTTAATGTTTGTATTTCTTTCCCTTTGGTGTCTTTGGTGGGTGGAGTAAGTTAATAGTATCGATTCCTGATCTTTGTTTTACTTCTACTTTGCATATCAGGGCTGTTTTGTTTGTGCCGTGTGGCGGCTGTAAAAGGTCTCCCCGTACATACATTTAATGCTCTTATTTTTCCAATCCTCAGGGATTGCTTATGCAATTGCTTTTTACTGTTCCATCAATTGACATCCTTTAGATACCTGTTGAAAGTCATTATTAAACCGATGTTCGTTCCTCGTTGTATAACAACTGCTTGTTTGACATCTCTGTACTTTAAGTAGACTAAGATGTTTTGTGGGCTTTTGTTGTACCTTCCTTCTTTTCGAAGGAATTATTTTCAGTAATTTCATATGCTGTTTTATTTAATGACCGGTATGAAGATCGCTTTAGTTTTGACGGTATCATTACCTTATTAACCCAAATGAGTATCATTAATACATTTAAAATATCAATATCACCCCTTAGATTACACTCTGCTTCTTCTGTACGCATTCCCCATTCTATTAAGAACTTTAATACTATGTTGCCTTCGGTATTGGTTAGACCCTTAAATTTGTCTTCTGTAACTTCAGTTAATCTCAATGGAGCAAACAATACCAATGTTTTTGGGAGTAGTCTTCGTATAAGACTATCTCCTCTGAAATCGCCAATCCTTCGAAAATATATTAATCCGTGGAAAAGAAGTGGAATGTATCCTAGTATTTCTAAGTGCAATGCCAAGAGGTGCAGATGTTGTTCGCATTTAAGCACTGCGTCTACCGTTACTTCATCTGTAAACGGTAGACGCTTCTCTGTAGTTAACATGTCTGATTTGACATGACAGTCTACAGATTTAATTTATCTAATTACATGACGTGCTGCAAACTGTAATATGCAGTACGTCGGTCAAACTAACCGCACCTATAATTTGCTATAAATATAACAAACCTGTTAGATCTATCGTTTTTAATTTTAATAAACTTGTTTCAGATCTTGATATTGATACTAATACTCCTGATTCATGTGATTGTAAAAAATTCAGTGTATTGTTATCCTGTTGCTGGTCATGTAATTACTGGCAATTTGAAAATTATTCCTGATTCTAGGATAAGGAATATAATTTGTAAAGGACCGAAATATCGGTTTCCTTCTAAAATTGATTTCAGTGAATGTAGAGATGAAATCGCTGCTTCCTTGAATGAATTCGGTAATCGATGGTGTAAGCGAGAGTATGTTGAGCATAAAGCCCTTAAGGACTGGAAACTAAGCATTTTAAAACTAGTGAATAAACGCATTTCTTTCTATTCTCAAAATACTAACTTATGACCTCCTAAGCCTAAGACGTCTTGACGTCATCTTAAGCTAGGTATTTAAGAATTTCATAAGAAGTTTGTTTTGGCCCCTGCAGACAAGGCCGCTAACAATGTCGTCGTTGTGTGACGGCTCCACTATGTTAACACGCTTAAGCAGGAGCTTGGTGGTACTAAAGCCTATGAACTTCAGCCTTTAGCTGAAGAGAGAGTTATAGTAGATAAACATATTTGTCATTCAGCCACCAAGTTTGCTGTGTGTGCTACCGAAGGCCAAGACAAGCTTCCTACGCTATACTGGCTACCAAAACTTCATAAAAGACCTTACAAAGCACGGTTGATTGCAAATTCTAGCTCTTGCACTACTACTGAACTTTCCAAATTATTAACTTCCTGTCTTACTGCTATTAAAACGCATGTGATTAAATATTGTGGTAAAGTGTTTGAGAGATCAGGAAGAAGTCTGTTTTGGTCTATAAAAAATTCGAATGAGGAACTCATTTTTGATTTTTATTTGCCTTCACTGCAGCTGGTGTTGTGCCGTGTGGCGGCCGTAAAACGTCTCCCCGTACATCAACCATAGTGCAGTTTATATTTTACTTTTGGTCCTTTGAGATCAGCGTGAATATTCTGAGAAATCGGAAATAAATTATTGGTTTAGACTCATATTCTAGACAGGTTTTTAATTATTTGGACCCCATTTTGATTTATATCAGTCTTTGAATCGACTGCCTATTCGAAATTCGCAAAATTGCAGTATGTTTCCTCTGGCTTTCTTTGTCGGATCATCACAGGGTCACTGATGAGGCTTTATTAGCCGAAACTACGTAGTATGACCCATCTTCTTTCTTATGCATGTTTACATTGCTCTTAAAGGAACTCATTTTTGATTTTTATTTAAATACATTGAAATCCAGACATTTTCGTGCTTCAAGTCTGTCTACTAACGATTTTTCCACTCTTTACACTACACTTCCTCATAATCTTATAAAAGAAAAGCTTAATGATTTAATTGAATGGGCTTTTCACAGAGAAGATTCTCTCTATCTTGCATGTAATGTCAGAAATGCATTTTTCACTTCTAAAGAGCATAAGAATTATACACTTTGGTCATGTCAGAAAGTGTGTGATGCCCTCACCTTTCTACTTGACAATATTTATATAAGATTCGGTACTAAGTTATTTAGACAAATTGTGAGTATTCCGATGGGTACGAATTGCGCACCTCTTGTGGCTGATCTGTTATTGTATTGTTATGAAAGATACTTCTTGTTGTCGCTTTCCATTGATAACCAATCTGAAATTATTGAAGCTTTTAGCTCCACTTCTAGATATCTAGATGATTTATTAAATATTGATAATACCTATTTCGATGGTTTGATCAGTCAGATTTACCCCCCAGAACTTCAATTAAATAAAGCAAATTCTTCTGATACCGAGGCCCCGTTTTTGGATTTACATCTATCTGTTGTAGATGGGTTTGTTTCGAGCAACATTTATGATAAACGCGATGACTTTGATTGTCGCGAACGGCGAGAGCTCATGCTGTAGTCAGCCGGAGACGTAATGCGATCGGAGATGTGCCGTCGGAGATGGCTCCTCGTGACTGGTTTTGCACGTGCGACTGGGTGTTGCACGTGCTTTTGGTAGCTAACTCAGGGTATAAGAAGACTGAATGTGTAAATTGTTTTGTATAAAATAAAAAGTGGGAATATATTATAGAACAAAATAATAGTTGTGTCTTTCTTAAGTCTTGTAGTCGAGAAATAAATCAGGAACAAAAGGGATCTCTGCTACAATTTGGTGCCGGAACCCGGGAACTAAAGTTCGAAACAAGTAAGTGAAATACTTTTCTTGTAAATATGGCTAATGTCACTTACTTGAAAGGTATCAGAACGAGATACAGGAATTTCCTAGAAAAGGAAATACAAAATGCCACTGCCATTTTGCGTTCTGACTTTGAATCTGCAAGAATGGAACTGTTGATTGAGTCAGTAGGTAAATGTGATGCAAAACTGCAAACGTACACAGAGAAAGTTGAAACTCAAACAGAAAAATTGTGTAGTGCTGTCGACGAGGGTGAATCTGAGTTTATGGAAAATATTCTTGAACAAGATAGTCAATTATGTGCTGAAGCTACGGAATACTATATTGATCTAAAGCAATTAAAAACAAAATTAAATGAAAAGAAGGAAACTGATCTAGATTCAAGTAAATCGTCTGTGAAGACAGATCCTGAACAGCTTGCAGATATGCAAAGTCTCATACTAAATCAAATGAAACATCAGCAGGAATTTCTTGAGCAGCAACAAATGAAACTGAAAGAACAAGAAAGTAAAAATGCACTTGAAAAAGCAAGCTCAGTAAAGTTGCCAAAGATAGATATAGCGTCATATAGTGGCGATAGGCTAAAATGGAATGAATTCTGGGACTCTTTTGAATGTACGGTACACATAAATTCAAACTTATCAAATATAGAAAAGTTTAGTTACCTTAAAAGTAAGTTGTCTGGAGAAGCAGCTCGTGCAGTGTCTGGTTTAGCCTTATCAAACGAAAATTATGCAGTTGCCGTTGCTTCATTGAAGGAAAGGTTTGGAAATAGCCAAGAAGTCATTGATTGTCATTATAATGAAATGATTAGTCTGCAAACAGCAAATAATACTACTCACAGCTTAAGGTTATTTCTAGATAAAGTCCAGAGACATTTACGCAGTCTTGAAGTGTTGAAGCAGAATATCAATCAAGATGTCTTTGTTTCAATGATCAAGGCTAAGTTGCCACAGGCAGTGCTTCTGCAGCTTGAAATAATGAATGGAGCAAAAAACAAATGGAGTACTGTAAAGTTAATAGAGACGTTATGTGATTATATTTTTGCACGTGAAAAGAGTGAAATAAAATGAAATCAGGTGGAATCAAATTCAAACTCAGCTGGTGCAAATCACAAAGCAACAAATAATCATGAACGGAGTCGTGGTAATAAAAGGGTTGATTTTCATTCTAAGAATAATAAACGTGCCCCATTTCAAGTATCCTCGGCAGAGGCTTTTGTAGCAGGTACAAAAGAGGTGTCAGTGAAACCTTACTTTGATAAGTGTAGATACTGCGAAAACAAACACTGGAGTGACGAATGTCCGACCTATAAAACTGTGAAAGAAAGAAAACAGCAGCTGAAAGATAGCTGCTTTAAGTGTTTGAAAACAGGTCACCTAGCCAAAGAATGTAAACGGAGCAAAGTCTGTGTACATTGTGGCGAAGTCAACGCACACCATAGAAGCTTATGCCCGAAAAAGTTCAAGCAAGTAACCAATAATATACCACAAGAAGTGAATGTTCTGAAGGAACAAAGTAACGTTCGAGAGGAGAATGCTCTTATTTCGTCAGGAGCATTCGTTCTGATGCAAACAGCCACGACAGAAATAAGAAACCCTAAAAATGCCAATTGTGAGACAGTACGACTTCTATTAGATTCAGGTTCACAAAGAACGTACATTACAGAAAAACTGGCCGAGAAACTGAAATTGAAGAAAACTGATGAACAAGAACTCAGACTTGCCACATTTGGAACAGAATCTCCGAAGGTGATTAGAACAGCATATACCGAGATAAGGCTTAAACTAAATAATGGGAAATATTTAAACCTCAGTGCAAATATTGTGCCTACTATCAGTGGAACGATTCAAAGAAAATCATTGAAAATATCTTCTGATTATCTGGAACATCTTATGAAAAGTGTTGAGTTAGCCGATAGCTTTCCATCAGAAGATGAGTCATCTAATATTGAGTTGCTGGTAGGAAACGATTTCTATCTGGACATAGTCTTGTCACAAAGGATTGAAATAAATCCTGGGTTATATCTGCTTGGGTCTAAACTTGGTTGGATCCTCACAGGTAGAACAAATGATGATAACCCGGACATTTGTGAGTCAAGTTTGCTTATTCTGACATATGGCAATAACGTGTCAAAGACAAATGTGTTCCCAAGTATTGATAGGGTACTTCCGACAAAGGCGAATTTGGAAGACTTCTGGAATGTAGAAGGAATAGGTATTATGGATAGTCCTACATCTTCAGATGACGAACTGGCTTTACAGCAGTTTCACGAGTCTTTAAAATTTGAAGATGGAAGATACCAAGTAACCTGGCCATGGAAAGAAGAGAATCCCGAGCTACCTGTAAATAGGGAACTAGCAGTCGGTAGATTGAAATCTGTTGTCTCAAAGTTAAGGAAACAACCAGAACTCTTACAGAAGTATCATTCAGTCTTAGAAGATCAACTTAAGAAGGGGGTAATAGAGACGATAGAGGACAGAGGAGGTGGAACATTAAAGCATTACCTTCCTCATCATGCTGTTGTCAATTTTTCTAAATTAACAACAAAACTAAGGATTGTTTATGATGCATCTGCAAAAACAAGATCTAGCAACAAAAGCTTGAATGAGTGTTTATACAGAGGACCTGTGCTTCTGAAAAATCTGTGTGGCATACTCATGCGATTCAGACTGCACAGGACAGCACTTGTAGCCGATATTGAAAAAGCATTCTTACAGATCGGTTTGCAGCGGAGCCAACGTGATGTTACACGATTTTTGTGGCTGAAAGATATAGATTCACCGAGAATGGATTGTGACAATATACAGGAATATCGTTTCTGTCGTGTACCCTTTGGAGTTGTTTCAAGTCCGTTTCTTCTGGGAGCTACAGTTGAGAATCACCTCAGTTCCTACCATACTGAGCTTGCTAATAAGTTAAAGGATGACATTTATGTTGACAATGTAGTTTCAGGAACGGATACAGTGGGAGACGCAATGCTCTTCTACAACGGAGCAAAGGCTATGTTCTCTGAAGCGTCAATGAATCTTCGAGAATGGGTCTCCAACAGTGATGAAGTGAATAGGCTTATACCGCCAGAGGACAAAACAAACACCGAAACTACAAAGTTACTCGGACACATCTGGAACGTTGGGAATGATACTTTGTCCATAAAGCAGATTAATGTACAAACACAATTACAACATCCAACAAAGCGCAATATACTAAAATCAGTTGCCTCCATATTTGACCCCCAAGGATTGGTTTCGCCAATAGTGCTTCGCGGTAAGCTACTTCTAAAAACCTTGTGGAGCAAAGGCCTCGGATGGGACGATGAAATACCCCAAGAAGACTCAAATGAGTGGTCAAATATGCAGTTGGATATTCGAAACCTCCCAGAATTTCAGTTGCCTAGGTGTGTCAAAATGAACAGTGATGGTAACCTAAAACACAAAATTTTGTGTTTTTGCGACGCTTCTTCAAGTGCCTATGCAGCTGGTGTGTATCTGCATCAGACAACTAATATAAGGTCAAAGACGGATCTTTTGTTTACTAAAACAAGGCTTACTCCAGTGAAAGGTTTGACTATACCTAGAGCAGAATTAATGGCAGTACTAATTGGAATAAGGTGCTTGGAATTCGTGAAAGCGCAGTTAAAACTGCCTGTAGAAGAGACATACTTGTGGACAGATTCACAGTGTGTCCTGAAGTGGATCTTTACCGACAAAGATTTGACCACTTTCGTAAGGAACAGACTAACTGAAATAAAATCTCACAAGAACATCAAATTCCGTTTTACTTCGACAAAGGATAATCCTGCAGACATAGCTACCCGTGGATGTTCATTGAAAAAACTCAGCAATAATGACCTTTGGTGGCATGGCCCTAAGTGGCTTGAATCTCAAGACGAACAATGGTCTGAAACAAAATTGAAAATGAATGATGGTGTCGTGTCTGATTTTTTATCGGAGTTAAGGAAAACTAAGCAACCCAAAGAAACAAGTTTAACAGCCAGACAGTCGTGTGAAATAACCGACATATGTTCCCCATTTGAAATAGATTGTGGGAAATATTCTTCCGTGACAAAGCTACTGCGAGTGACAGCATTTGTGCAAAGATTCATCAACAGATTGAAAGGAAATCACATTGAGCATAACTATTTGACCAGTGGCGAGCTAGAAGAGGCTGAAAGAATGTGGATACGTTTTGTTCAAAGAAAAAACTTTAACGAAACGTTTCAAGCAATATCAAATGAAACAAAGGACAATCTGCAAAAACAGCTGGGGCTGTATGTTGACAATCAGGGTCTCTTGCGATGTAAGGGCAGGTTAGATAACTCTCAGCTCACTGAAGGAGCTCGTCGTCCAATATTATTACCAAATAACGAGCGTTTCACACATTTGAAAATAGAAAAAAAACATAAACAGAACTTCCATGCTGGCGTTTCACAAACACTGAGCCGGATGAGATACCACTTCTGGATTCCTCATGGACGTGCTACTGTGCGGAAAGTGATTCACCAATGTGTGATCTGCCGGCGACATGACGGTGGTCCCTACAGGATGCCACCTATGTCTTCGTTACCACCATCACGTGTGACGGAGGCTACACCCTTCTCGAAGACTGGCTTAGATTACATGGGACCGTTGTACATCAAGGTCGCTGATGGATCAAAGAAAGTGTGGATTTGTCTATTCACGTGTCTTGTCACTCGTGCAATTCACTTAGAACTCGTTCAAGACATGACCTCGGACGAGTTCCTTCTGTGTTTCAGGCGCTTTATATCTCAACGAGGGTGCCCGACTGAGATAACCAGTGATAATGCAATGTATTTTAAAGCAACAAGCCCAATATTAGATTCAGCCTGGAGAAGAATGACAAAGTGCGAAGAAGTTCAAAATTATGCATCTACTGTTGGTTTAAAGTGGATTTTCATTGTAGAGCTGGCGCCCTGGATGGGTGGTTTTTACGAGCGGCTCGTTGGGCTTGTAAAAAGGGCACTACGAAAAACATTGGGACGAAAATTATTGTCACTCATTCAAATGCAAACAGTGATTAAAGAAGTGGAGGCAGTTCTGAATTCCCGGCCGTTGGTATATGTCGGTGACGATGTTAATTCAAGTATTACCCTGACACCAAGACATTTCCTTTCATTAAATCAGAAAACGGGTACTCCGGAATTAGATGCTGATAACAGTGATGAAGATTATAATCCAGACAAAAGCACTGCATCAAAATTGCTTCAGATATGGAAAAAGGGTCAGAAAGTTTTAAGCATGTTTTGGAAAATCTGGTATGACGACTACTTGTTAAGTCTCAGAGAGAGAACTCAATCACAACTAAAATGTGGTAGGATCCAATCAGCAGCTATACCGGAGGTCGGGGATGTTGTTCTTGTAAAAGAAGACATGCCTCGCGGCTGTTGGAAATTAGGCAAAGTCATACACCTCGTTGTTAGCCGAGACGGACATACAGGGTCTGCTAAAGTGCGACTGAGCTCAGGCCGTGTTATTGGACGTCCTATTAATCTTCTCTTCCCATTGGAAACCTCTGAAAATAGTTCACAAAATGAAACAAGTGTTAACTCATCTGAAAATGCCCAATCGAAACAACGGCCCAAACGGAGCAATATAAAAGAAACGATGAGAAAAATAAAACAAAGTTTGCAAGCATAATACATGCATACTCTTTGATACGGACTATAAGCGGAGATATTACAGTGTACATGTTTATCAACGGAGCAAACATAATATTTCAATAGGCCAACGGAGTAGCCCGGTAGATTCACGTGGCGCACGTGAAACTCATTCCTTTAACGTGTATATAAGTGTCGTTTTAGTAGTGTTGTAATAGTTGTAAAAGTGGTCGCCTGTACTCAATATACTGTTTCAGGATGAAGTATTTATGTGATACCTGTAACAGATCATACAAACATAAAAGAAATTTGACAAGGCACATCAACGAGCAACACAAGATGACAGCGAGTGAATATTGGAACTGTACTAAAAGGGGGTGTAAATCCAGGTTCATCAGGCGCAGTTATCTGTCACAACATCTTGCCTTGAAACACGGATACAGTCAAGCTGAGGCAAGAGATGCAGCAATATTCGCATCACGAGGTGATATTCCGAAACCGGATGGAATGTACGAAGACGTAAGTGACGATGATAGTATTTTTGATTTGATTGCAGAACGTGAAGTAGCGGATGAACATGACTGTATGAGAAGATAGACGATTTTAATGATAATTTGTTCAACCAAAGCACATTGGGAGGTACAGATGCAGATGAAACTGATATTTTGCTAGATGGTGATGTAGACATTGAAATACTGGAAAGTGTTGTGGATGGAAATATGTCTGATTCTTATCATAGTCAAGTGCCTCGTGACATTGACAATGCTCAAAATGGAGATAATGTCAGTGGCAACAGTGTAAATATGGAAACAATGAATGAACATGATAGAAATGAAAGTGTTGACGGAATACGTAATGTCAATGATGACGATGTGATCATTATAAGTAGTGATTCGGATGACGATAATATTGCTGCTACTAGTGGTACCTCTGATGACAGAACTGTTGAAGAATCCCATTCAAAGACTGTTATTCAGACTTTTGTGCTAACGTTCCATAGGAAGTTACGCTATGTGAATGGTAACCTAGTTGAAACAAGCACGACCATGGACAGGGACTATTACCAGTATACTGAGTAATAAGGGACGTTTCCATTTTCCGTGGGGAGTGTCGCGAACGGCGAGAGCTCATGCTGTAGTCAGCCGGAGACGTAATGCGATCGGAGATGTGCCGTCGGAGATGGCTCCTTGTGACTGGTTTTGCACGTGCGACTGGGTGTTGCACGTGCTTTTGGTAGCTAACTCAGGGTATAAGAAGACTGAATTTGTAAATTGTTTTGTATAAAATAAAAAGTGGGAATATATTATAGAACAAAATAATAGTTGTGTCTTTCTTAAGTCTTGTAGTCGAGAAATAAATCAGGAACAAAAAGGATCTCTGCTACATTGATATTGAGATTGTAAATTTTCCTTTTTTGGATGGTGATGTTCCTCGTGCGCCATCCTATGGCGTTTATATTTCGCAATTAATTCGATTTGCTAGAGTGTGTAGTCATGTAACTGACTTCAACACTCGTAATAAATTATTAACTGCTAAACTCCTTAATCAGGGTTATCGGTACCATAAACTACGCAAAGCATTTTCAAAATTTTATAAACGCCATTCTGATTTAATTTCAAAATTCAATATTGGACTTAAATCTCTTCTGCAACAAGGTCTATCGGAACTCGAATTTTATGGTGACTTAGTGTATAAAATTCAGAAGAATATATAACCGCAATGACTTCAGCACCTAATTTCGTAAAATCATTCTTCGATATAAAAAGATTGGGTACAACATGGATGTTATACGACAGACTGCATGCATGGTAGTTAACCCAATCACGGTTGGCATTTTTGCTTCCCTCTTTAATTGCACGCTGGGGGGGGGGGGGGGGTCAGGCCTCAGATTCTATGACGGCTCCAACGTAAAGGCTTATTGAGAATTAGAGAGATCTAATTCTTGGTAATGTTGGTTGGTGCCTGATGCTCTGTCTCTGGTCGGGCCCATCGGAGTCTAACTGTTGGTTTTCTTTTGCTCCAGCATTTCAGTGGTTTCTTGCTGTCGAGTCCTCACCGTTGTCTCATCTCTGTGGTTCTTTGATTTTTTGTGTTCACGGAGATGTTGCACTGATGAGTTAGGAGGCCTTCATGCGGACTGAACAAATTATTTGTCTAAATCGCGACGGAAGTAAGGGCGAGGATTGTGGCCACGTAAAATCGATTTAAGCCCCCCAGTGGAAATCTTTCCACTGACCGTTCCAAGGCGGTTCTTCTGTGGCGATTTATTTATGTTGTTGTTTGTTACTAACTGTGTGTATCGCTTGTGTCTTTTAATTTTGGATGGCCATATGGCCATTTTGTGGGAAAGTAACTGTCCTTATGGCCTTCCTTTGTTTAGGTTTCCATTATGGTCTGGTCGCTTAATGTTTGTATTTCTTTCCCTTTGGTGTCTTTGGTGGGTGGAGTAAGTTAATTGTATCGATTCCTGATCTTTATTTTACTTCTACTTTCCTACCATTATGAAATACTGAACAAAAATCTACCAACCCTTTGAAAAAACAAAACTGAAATAGGACCGCGCTGTTATCGTCACTGCACATTGTCGTCTTTCAGAGGTATTGCTGTTATGGTAACTTCAACCCAAACTACCACTGGTCACCAATTAATTGTTTATGAAGCTAAGCAACAAAAGATTACCAAACACGCGCAATCAGTAAAGCAGAAAACTGTGGCTGCTGTATCATGATAACGCCAATTAGATATGGTTTACGCTTGCCATCAAGTTTACGCGACTTTTCCCTAAACACAAAAATGTAAACAAGCGGCCGATGGGAAACTACGCTCACCAGAGCTCAAGTGGACATAAATCCCACTCCCCCCCCCACCCACCTCCACACACACACACACCCTTGGTAGCCATTTATTCTAACATACCAAAATGGTTTAGTAGAAGCCAATCCCATGGCCATTGATGCCAAAAATAGGATGAACCTATCTAAACAGGACAGCTATTTACACAACAACCGTGCGAAGAATTACCTACTTAGGTAGTCTGCCCCCAAATTTTCTTTGCCCCGAATGGCAACAATCCGAAATCTATACGGCTGTAGTTTCATTGCCCAACGCATAATTCGAGGATTGAGAACTTTTGCTGTTTGCATATAAGACAAGGGCTTGTGGTCAGTCTCAAGCAGGAATTCTACTCCGTAAAGATACTTGCGAAATTTCTCAACACCCCAGATAATAGCCAAACATTCCTTCTCTATTACAGAATAGTTTTTCTCACGAGGCAAAAGTTTCTTGCTGGCATAAGCAATGGGAAGTCGTCCTTCCCCTTCAAATTCTTGGAGCAAAACGGCTCCTATACCAACATCAGAAGCGTCCGTCCGGAGTATGAACGGATTCCCGTCATGAAAGATAGGAAGACGAAGAATAGGACTAGACGTGAGTCTATTCTTCAGAGTCTGAAAAGCCTTTTCATGATGGTCTTGCCAGTCTGTGATCTTGTTTGGTCTACTTTTCTTAGTTAAATCTGTCAAAGGGGAAGCGATAGATGAGAAATTTGGAATGAAACGGCGGTAGAAACCAGCCAACCCAAGAAATGACTTTATTTGTCTCTTAGTAGAAGGTCGAGGAGCATCCTTTATAGCTTGTGTCTTGTCTTCTTGCGGTCTAACTGACTGAGCAGCTACACTGTGACCAAGACATTCGATACTGCTATACCCAATCATACACTTGGAAGGTTTTGCCGTCAACTTGGCTGTCCTAAGTCTATCCAAAACTTCACGTAATGACGTCAAGTGGTCTTTCCAAGTTTCGGTAAAGATCCACATATCATCGACGAAGCTATCAACGTTAGAAAGTTCGGACAGAATCTTTCTCATCAACCTGCAAAATGTTGCTCCTGAGTTTACCAAACCGAAGGGCATAGTTTTGAATTGAAACAATCCTTTGGGGGTTTCGAACGCAGTTAGGGGTTTTGCCTTAGACGTCATTTTTACCTGCCAATAACCTATTGACAAATCTAATTTGCTAAAGTATTTGTGCCCCGACATTCTATTTATAACCTCCTCCATATTTGGCATTGGTTCTGCATCGAACTCCGTCACCTTATTAAGTTTACGGAAGTCAATGCAGAACCGCACCGAACCATCTTTTTTAGGGACAAGTACTACAGGGGATGAGTATGGAGATATTGATGGCTCAATAACTCCTAAATCTAACATATCCTGAATTTCCTTTTCCATTACATCCCGTACTTTATATGGTATGGCATAACCTTTTGACCTCACTGGTTCCGTCGTCAGCAACTTTATGTCGTGTTCGATTTGGTCAGTTCGTCCTGGTACACTGGACAGTACGTCCGGGTATTCTTTTATCAACGTCTCTATTTCTTTACGCTGATCCTGCGTTAACATTTCTGAAATATTGACGTCCTTAAACGTCTCTGGTTGCTTTGCAGTAGGAAAAGCGCAATCTTCCAATGAGAATTCGTCAACGTCATCATTTTCAGTTGACGGAGTGGACTCTACAGAAAGCAAGCAATGTGACGTCACATTTTGACGTTCCACATATTGCTTCAGTATGTTAGCGTGATATGTGTTAACATTTCCATTGACGTCAATCTTATAATCCATTCTGTTCACTACCTCAACCACTTCATAAGGACCTTTCCATTGAAGCAATAATTTATTATTGTCTGTCGGTAGTAACAACAGTACTTTGTCGCCGACGTCAAATTTACGCGACCTCGCGCTTTTATCATAATAAGCTTTCTGCTTAATCTGAACCTTCTTTAAATTATCACGCGCTAATTTGCATGTCTGCTCTAACCGTTCCCTAAGCTCAATAACGTATTGATACGTCGAAAGAACTTGCTCATCGCGTACCTCTTCAGCCCATAATTCTCTTAATATTGCCATTGGACCTCTGACGTTGCGTCCATATAACAACTCAAAAGGGGAGTATCCTAAAGACTCTTGTGGGACTTCCCGTACCGCAAATAATAAAGCTGGAAGATATTTATCCCAATCTTTTGGACGTTCAGCACACATGCGACGTAACATCTGCTTTAACGTAGCGTGGAAACGCTCTATCAGTCCGTTGCAAATTGGGTGTCTCGGACTACACGTTAACTGTTGAAGAGAAAGAAGTCTGCTGACTTCCTTCATTACCTCAGCAGTAAACTGTGATCCACAATCAGTCAACATTTCATCGGGAATGCCAACCCTACTAAACATTTCAATAAGCGCTTCCGCGACACGTTCCGTCTCAATACTCGGTAAAGCTATCGCCTCTGGATACCTTGTCGCATAATCTATCATGGTTAAAATATACCGAGATTTCCTATCAGATCGAGGCTCAATTGGACCAACTATGTCCACTGCCACCCTCTTAAATGGCGTATCAATCAATGGCATTTTTCCTAGAGGTACTTTAGTGACCCGACCTTTCTGAATAGTTCTCTGACAAATATCACAAGATTTACAAAATCTAGCGACATCACCGCAAATACCGGGCCAGTAAAACTCAGTTACAACTCTATCCAATGTCTTCCTAATACCCATATGTCCAGACATAAGCGTTTCATGAGCCAGTTTCAACACCTTTCCTCGGAAACTTTGAGGGACCACAAGTTGGAAAGAGACTTTGTTACCCTTGGTGAACTCCCTATATGCCAAACCTTTTTTCTCAATAAACCTAGTTTCACCTCGGTTTAAACCACGACTCACAGTCTTGTTCCCAGATACAACCCTTTTCCTGATGTTTTCCAAAGTTGGATCATCAACCTGAGCTTGCTTGAAAGCCTCCTTGTCATCGTTAATGATCTGATCGGGAACCTTAAGTTTTCTGTAAGGCTTCTCATCCTGCCTAGTTTGAGACCTAGTTACAGCCGCAGCTGAGAAATGAGACATATCAGGAAGTTTTGATCAATCAATGTTACCGATAACCAAATCGTACAACGTATCATCCATACACAAAGCTTCAGTTTTCCCAGTGAAAAAAGGACAATCAATGTCAATCATTGCCAAAGGATACCTTTGTGTGGATTCATCAATCAACGTAACATTTGATTCCTTCCCTATTAACTGACTATCCGAAACCAAACTTCTCCGAACGACACAGCCTGTACACCCAGTATCTCTTAATACAACCACCTTTTTATTATTAACCAATCCTTGTGCCGTCGGTAACCTTGCCTTTAAGAAGTAACAGACACCTTCCCTAGTTTCCTTACTACACTCCTCCCTATCCGAAATCAAAGGATCACCAACCTTATTTTCAAAAATACTTCCAATCTCATCACCTTTCCTAGTTACTTCCGTCTGACAAAAACTAACTTGGTGTGCTGCGCCACGTGGTGTGCTATTATTTTTACCGCGTCCGCGAACAGACCCTCTAAAATTACCACGACCACGTGTATAACCACGACCTACATTCTGCGTATTCTCATTCTTAACCTGAGAACCCTGAGTCTCTACGCGCGTGTTAAAATTTTCCTTAACACCGCTATCCCCAACTCCAGTTGCTCCTACCTCTGCGCTATACAATTGTTTCCTGTCGGGGTTCTTAAAACATTTAATTGTTAAATGCCCCTTACCGCATATGCTACACTTGATATCCGGTCTACCACTCGGTTTGTTCGAGTCAACTTTGTCCTGTTTACCCTGCGCTGCGCCTCTATTATCGCGTTGCCCCTTATTAATGCAACTATATACGCCCCCGCGCGCTTCTGCAAACAAATCTGCCTCCCTAGCCATTTCATCTAAATTACCAAACTGTTTTGGCTTCAGATGTACATACAGTTCTCTATTACATGACTCCAGGAACTGATCCCTTGCCATGAAATCACAGACAGCCGGAAAAGATTTTTCTATCTTTGCCATATTAAGCCATTTTTCTAAATAACTTCTCAGTCTACTACTGAACTGTATGAACGTTTCTGATTTCTCGGGCCTACTATAACGAAACTGTTTCCTAAATCCGCGCTCTGTCATGTCAAAATTCTTTAATAAAGCGTCCTTTAACTTTTCATAATCCGCCGCATCCTCATTTGACAACCGGTCATATACATCAAGTGCGCGCCCTTTGAGCAATCCACTTAAATACTCGGCCCAAACACTCTTATCCCATTTATTAGCCGTAGCATATTTCTCAAACCTAGATAAATAACTATCCATTTTATCTTTACCCTCTTCAAAATAAGGTAACTTAGGATCCCGGGCATGAGCCACCTTCTCAGCTTTTTGCCTTTCAAATTCTAGCTCGAGCTTCGCTCTCTGCATTTCTAACTGATTCCTTAATTCTTGGTGCTGTAGCTCAAACCCATGTTTTATTTGTTCTAAATGGGCCTCACTAATCTCTTTTGCCTCCCTTTCAGTCTTAATGCGTGCCATTTCAAGTTCCTTATTAACATTCAACATAGCTAGTTCATGTGCCCTTTCCTTTTCCTTTTCCTCTAACTTAGCTAGTTCATGTACCCTTTCCTTTTCTTTTTCTGCCCTTTCCTTTTCCTTTTCTTCAGACCTTAACCTTTCTAAATCCCTTTGCTCTTGCCTTTCTGCCCGCTCAATATCTTGCTGCTCTTTAACAAAACCTTGTAACTCCTTCCCCTCATAACCTAAGTCCTTTCCCATTTGCATTAAACGCTCCATTATTGATAACGTAAATCTCACGTTACTATCAAAACCACTATAAACTGATCAGTTATGATCAGTGATGATTGAATGGGCTTAACTAAAACGTTAAGATATGTGTTATACGCGTTAATCTAACTAAAACGTTAGTTATTAAAGCACACGCGATTTGAAATGTCAAATGCTTTCAGCACAGTATGACGTTGCGTACTGGTAGTCTAATATGACGTCATAAACTGACGACGTTTACAGTAAAATGCTACAATCCGAAGTTTCATCACATTACAAAACTCCGATCATAACAAGTCACCATTAATGTTTCTATTACGTCATACCTAACCTCAAGCCACAGCGTAAATATTAACGCTACCGTTATGTCAACGTCAGTAAATTGTTAACGTCACTACTTCAGAACCATGTGTGGGTAAGATCAATTAGTAGCTCCAATTTAACTTAGTAGAATGTCAGGTAACACAATTAAGTGGGGTCTACTTAAATTTTTCGTTACCAAGAAAAAGTGGGGTTTGCCTTGCCTTCCTGCTCAGAAATTATCGACTGGTCAGTATCCATTCAGTTGAATACATGGGTTTCGCACTTCATCAACGCAGGAAGGAAGATTAAAGTTAATTTCTAAATGTGGCTGTCAATGCATTTTTTTTTTTAAATTGATGATTCAGAGTATCAATGTGCTGTTCCACAGCCGGGAACACCAGCCAGAGATCAAATCCTCACTTCACTGACACCAAATGTTACATGTGGGTTTACGGCGTCCCGCAAACCCCCATGCTGACAAGACAACCGAGCGTGATCTCTGACAGGTGTACGGGCAGCTGTGGGGTAAGGCACAAGAAAGATGTTAAATGAATGACATGAATTATTTACAGTATCTACATACAACACTTACTAACACAAAACATCACAATTTGTTGCTTCTGTAGCCAACTCACGACGTCCGCTCCGAAGGCAAAACACTGTTCTGTGCTCGGAACGGGTGACGTGAATACCTACAGAAGCAAACAACAAAAACAACAACAAAAACAAAAAAAGAAACAACACAAGACGCGACTGGCCAGTTTATAACTTAGGGTGAATCCCCCACTCGCGTGACACTTCCTCTCGCGAACTAGTAGAACTAGTCTATCAACATAGTTGATAATCCTAGGTTTAGCGATCACGTTTGCTGATCAGACGTTTAGTGATCGTCCAAATAACCTGCAGGTAAGTTGACCTCTTCCATGGTCTCACATTTGTTTACAACGAACAATGATTTAGAAGATTCTGCTTCTATCCTGGTAGGCGCTGATTACGGCGGTCTGTCCGCCCTTGCTGGACCCTAACGCCTAGCGTCGTACCAGTACCTGCTGCTATGAAGCAGGGAGCAGCAGGTCACACATTGTTGTGCCTGCAAATTACGATAACGGGACTAGAAACGAGTCACAAAACATACATGCTATATCATGATCCCCCTCCCGGAGAAGTAAGAATATGTTCATGCATATACCGTTATTGCGCATGCGCCGACCAGACATACAGGCTGATTAGTGCATGCGACAAATAACCGTACAGCAGAACTCAACTTGACTGTGCATCAAATTATCAGCACCCAGCGCTTGACACAATAATACTCAAAGTTCATGTTTCCTTACTGAGCACTACAGAAATCAATTAATGCTCACTACTACTGAGCATAATACTCATCAAATTTGTGCTCACTACATTATCACAAGTAAGAGGCAATTGAACAGACCACGCCTTTGCGCTACCTGGTCAGCTGCCAATTACAGGAAACATAACAATCTCTATTTCATATCCTTCTCCGCGACACGGCTCACAAATATAGCTATTCACAAATTCAATACATTAATAACAGATAGAAACTACAACAGACGATTTTCATCTATAATCCACAACATTTGTTAGTGTCTCATAAGGGCCAACACTGTTTGCCGTAAATTCTCTCTATTTGGTAGGCACCCCGTCACAACCGTCCTCGCGACGCCGATGACGCAGCTGACGTCATCCCCGCCGCTCAGGCCGTTATGACGTGTGGCGACCAAATACTCCCACTTATCATCATCACGTTCTTTATATGTACATACATGCACAAACTGAGTTATCAGACAAAAACGGCATCATTACAAAATGAACTCGTAATTCTTCTTGAACAAAATTATTTCTAATCAACGTGAACATGCTTGTAAAATAAAATTCATTACGGTTCATCATCACGGACAACCCAACAGGCTCTTGTAAGAGTTTGCCCTGATGATGAAGATGTGGTTAAACCCGTCTTAAGTTTACGTCCCCTCTACACCTAATATCATATTGGGACGGAACCACGGTTTTCTAACCACAGCTAGTCAAAAGTCATGGATCAAACAAGTGACCCGGCGTTTATTAATTACAGTCTACAAAAGGGGTCTAAAAGCCTAAATGAATCTAGAATGAGCGGGTGTCCAAACTTTACGTCTTACCAACATCTAGGGTCAGCATGAGACAGGACCTCACTGAGAAAGACTCATTCTACTACTGGAGAAGCCTGGGATCAATTCTGCGACGTCTAGCTGGCAAAGCTAGTAGCCTAATCACTACAGGCCACAACAGTGAATTCAGAATAGGCTTCAGAAAGTTGGGGTATACTAGAAGTAAACCCCTCCAAAACCTACAAGCATGTTCATACAAAAATAATACTAAACATAGATTTAACATACCTTTCAATATACTTTCTATTTCCCCGTCACAATGTTGTGTTCACTCTTACAACTTGACCTGCTGCTAAAGTGTCCGCTTTTTTTCAGGGTTTATATATCTATGAATACTACCGGAAAATCATGCTTTCTCATATTACCTTGCTCAATTCGTGGCGAGGTGGAGATACCGGCCACAAACAAAGCCAGATAGCAAAAATCGAGTAGATAATGGATTTGCGTTCAAATAGTATATTTCCCATAGGAAAAATTGATGAAACGACCCTATAATCAATGGCATGACTCCTGTCAAAACGAACACCCACACAACACGTGACGGGAATAAAAATCATATATGGCACAATTTGGCGGTTGGTGATTTTTAGGCAAATTCTATAGGACTCGGCCTTTTAGCGGCCCCCTGTATTGTAAAAACAGCTCTCTATAAACCACTCATGCATACATCGTATGATATGTGCATGACTTGTTCATGGAGCCGCACAGTTTGCGTACCATATTTCACCTTAAATATTTCACTCGCACCGCCTTACCATATATCTACTAAAATAATTTAGATGTGCATAAGCACCAGAGAGGTTTCCTATTCCATCTCGTAACAGCAAGGCACCTTAGAAGATGACCCAAGGCCAGGTCGCCATGCTCATGTCATCAGCCAGGAGATGATCGACCGTGTTGAGAAATTTATGCTCAACAATCGCCCAAACAAAGTTGCTGAACTTGCTTCGGAATGTGGGATTTCTAATGGAAGTGTTTACACTATAATACATGAACTTTTGGGCAGGTCAAAAGTATCTGCCAGGTGGGTACCCAGAAACCTGAACATGCAAGATCCTCAGGAAAGGATGGAGTCAATTAAGTCAAGAACAATTGGAAGTGTACAATGCCAATCCAGAAGACGTTCACACTCGCTTTGTAACAGACGATGAAACCTGGCTTCACCACTGGGACCAAGATTCTAAAAAAGAGTCCATGAAAAAGAAGCGCTCTGGCTCACCTCACCTAATTAATTTCTTACTGAACCATCAGCAGGCAAGGTAATGGCCACGGTGTTGTGGGACTTCAAAGGGATTATATTGATACATTATGAGGCTGCTGGTACTTCAATTGCAGGAGAGTACTATTCCAATGAGGGTTCCTATTTAAGAACAACGAAGGGAAAAGCTATCGATGGGGTCCTTCTTTTGCATGATGATGCCCATGTGTACAACTCCAGAGTTGCACAAGCGACTATTCGTGAGTGCAAGTTCGAGCAGTAAAATCACCCGCCATACAAGTGATTCTTATCTATTCTGAAACCCACTCGAGTGGAACGAGATGTCGGGACGATGATGAGCTCAAGGCTGCACAGAGGCTTGGTTTGAGGACAAATAGACGGCCTTGTTTCAAAGGAATATAAACTGCTTAAAAGAAAAGTGGACCAAATACATTAAAGTAGAGGAGATCATATTGAAAAATTGTTTTGAAACCATCTTCCAACTCCGAATTCTACGAACTTATTGAACTCCCCTCGTTGTAAAAACTTAAATAATATAAAATTAATTATGTATTTAACATCAAGAGTTGCAGATCCTTAGCCGTGATACACAACATCCATGTGTGTGACAGGTTCAAATTTGTAACCCTAAGAGTTCTTCAGGAAAGGGTACCAAAAAAGTTTCATGAATGGCAAATTGTAAAACCTATCACGGGATATTACTCCAATGACCTTGGCACTGATTACAGTACACATATCCACTGTCCATGTATTTATTTAGTATCATGGTAAATTGTAACAACTACCAACGGGTGCAGTTCTGATTGTTACATGACTTTAGGCATATCTGCTTTACACAATACATCAGCCCACTACCGGTCCCCGCCCATCGGGGCTTGAAGAAATAGATAGGCTGCATGATGCTTCTATGCAGACCTGAAACCTACCGGATATGAGTATTGGATAACCGCTTAGAGGATCTAAGCCTGCCCAGGCAAAGCGGTGCGAATCGGAACGGCCATGCTTATAAACCCTATTGGTTTCACTGGGCAACATCAACCCACTGCACATGTGTGTACCAAATTTCAACTTTGTAACCCTTACAGTTGTTGAGATAAAATTTGGGCCCAATAAGTCTGGTGGCTTCAGAGGTCTGATGTCTCTTGAATGTGTTGTTGCAAGACAATTGACAACCATCTGTGGCAACCAATTAGCCTTAAAATGTTATGGCAGATATAACATTGTTTAAGTAATATTTCTATGAAAGTATTTAAAATATCTTGAAACGGGTAAAAGTCGATTTTCAATTTTCCCCAATATAAATCTATGGAAACTCTTAACTTCCCATAGCAACCAAACTAAAGAACCAAATGTCATATACAAGAGGACCATGAGGTACTGATCGCTCCCCTGAGCCCTGTGTATTATTTGTTCCGTTTTCCCTCAACTGAGTGACTATGATCTTTGGCACTGATAAATAGATGAATGCCATTATAACCTGCTGCTTTCATTTATGAAATACTGCAGTACGTAACCACCCGATACTGTACACAATGTTTCAAGAAATCAGCCCAGAGGTTCACTTATTATATATGGTCATGGCAGCTATATTGGTCATACGATCTGGACCATATAAAAAGACTTTCATCCGTTGCCAAGGCAGCCGTATATAAAAATGAAATTGAAAAGTTAATGTTGCTAATGACCTTCATATATATTTGCATTCACAGACATTCATAAAGTACCTCTCGCCGGCCTCGGTAGCTCAGTCGAATGCGCGTCTGACTGGTGATCAGGAGGACGCGGGTTCGATACCTGTCGGGGTCGGCAACATTATTTCGTGGAGATTGATCATGAAATCGTTTCTACGGTCATTCTCACCTTTCCGCTGATTCAATAAGGGCGGTTGTCATTCTGGCGAAAGAATATGCACTTTACTGGTTAACCGCTTATGTATAAAAAGTAGAAGTAAAACAAAGATCAGGAATTGATACAATTAACTTACTCCATCCATAAAAGACACCAAAGGGAAAGAAATACAAACATTAAGCGACCAGACCATAATGGAAACCTAAACAAAGGAAGGCCATATGGACAGTTACTTTCCCACAAAATGGCCATATGGCCATCCAAAATTAAAAGACACAAGTGATACACACAGTAAGTAACAAACAACAACATAAATAAATCGCCACGGAAAGCTTGCCCAGGAAAAGTGTGGATAGGTAAACGTACCGGCTCAAAATGACCTAAAATAGTGTTGACTGGACCGTTAAACTCCAACACAAACAAACAAAACAAACAGTACCTCTCATTTCATAATCACAACAATTTTCGAAAAATACATTTTGACCTCAGCAAGAGGGACCAAATTTGACCATGTCGAAAGATAGGTCGAGGTCGACCTAGGGTCATCAGTGGAACAAATTTAGTTGTACCAAGTGACATAAAACTACAGGCGAAATTTCAAGGCATTTGACCAAGAGGTTGAGGCAAAGAAGATTTATAGGTTATTTACCATATTTAGCATGCCAGCCATCTTTGTCATATGGCCTGTACCATTTGAATAAACTTTCGATTTGCAATTGTCAGGAAGCTTCATAAAAGAACTGGAATTAGCTCTGCATTTTATATCGTTTTAAGTGTCCTGTGGCAAAGGCCATCGAATGGCCTTGACGTTTGACATTCATATTGCACCTGCTCTTATAAAATGCATTGTTCCCATTCAAAACCTAAGGAACCAAATTGACCTTGCTGTAAAAGTGGTCAAGGTCAACTAGTGTATTTTTTCAGCAAATTTGGTATTACTCAGTCACCATATGCTTCATATTAAGTTTCAATACACAATCGACCCTGTGTTTCTGTAGAAGTTTTCTTTAGTTTTTACCATATTTGGGCATGGCAGCCATCTTGGTCATGTGACCTGGACCATTCGTGCTTATTTTCATTCCCTCACTGTCCTAAGGCTGCTCAGAGAAAACAGATAACCACCACATTCCCTTTCAAGACAAGCTTAATTTAACAGCACCACTGTGACCTTGAAAATAAGGTCATGGTTATGAAAACCTAATCAGTTCTTCATACTGACCAAATGTAATATCCATTTAGATTTGATTAAAATCCACCAAGTAGTTCACACAGTCTAAATGTGGCCTAAATTTGACCTATTCAGCATGGCTGTGACCTTGGATCTAAGGTCAAGGTCACCAAAACCTAATCTGTTCTTCACCCTGTCCCAATATTATATCCATGCAAATTTGATTAAAATCCAGATATACTGCACACAACCTAAATTGGTCTAAATTTGACCTATTTAGCACGGCTGTGACCTTGACAATAAAGTCTATGAGTAGTATACAAAACAGGAGTTTTGGAACAACCCCCAACCCCACACTGTGGGGCCACCCACCCCCCGAGTCGGCCCAACCGAGTGGGGATGCCGAGGATATTTTTTTTTCATCCCCCCCCCCCCACTGTGGGGCCCTACCCCATCCCCGGCTCGGCCCCACAGTGCGGGGATGAAAAAAAATTGTCCTCGACATCCCCACTCGGTGGGGATGATCCGGGACCAGCCTGCGCTAGCCTACAGCCCCACCAGGCAGGGTGTGTTTGTATTAGAGAAATATAGTACCTAAACATAGAGCACAAAAATGAACGAGTGTCCTTGGATTCCTTTGGGGAAGAGAGAACCCTGCAACAATAATTGCCGCGAGGAATTCTGTGGGCGACACAATAGTGTCAGTAATAGGATAGGAAGAATAGAACCACTACTATGCACAAACTGTGGAGTGTCAGTGAAAACACACCATCTACTTTGTATGCAATGTGGTGTTAAATCAGTTATTACCATAAATTACATAAACAGGAATCGAAGGACTCAAAACGAGTTTAGACGACTATCTGCCATTTCTATCTAGTATGGTTATAAAAGAGTTTAGATGGTTATATTCTAATTTATTTCATATTAGAGAAATGTTAGTATATAGGGAAAGTCCAACAAAAATGCGGAAAGATTTTCTACTGTATTTCCTATTAGAGAATTGTTAGTATATTGGTAAAGTTAAAGATACAGTAACATGGCTACTATGGATGAATACATAGAGCAGTTACTGGCAGAAATACCTGATAATAATTCGACGCTCCATCATGTTGTTTAAAACATCTTGGATGAGCCTATCCCAGATTCTGTCAAAGGGCGCTTGTTAAAACCCTTACAACCTGAAAAATATCGATTTACCCCACCACCACGCAAAAACAAGGCCGCCAAAAGAAAGACCATTGAAGAGGAATTTGACCCTATCTCCCGCAAGAAAGTCCTGAGATCTGTCAAGGAATATCAGGATGAGATCCTGGATTTGTTTACATCTGCTGAGCAGATAAAAGAAAAGCTAGTCTTCAGGCAGACCCCATGGGTTATTGGCGACTTCTTGAGGGGCTGGCAGATGGACGTGCCTGCCAATAATCCTCATAGTGCAGACTCAAGGACTTTCCTCGAGGCTGTGGTGCCCCAAATCAGTAGCAAGCTCGAGGAAGAGATCGAGGCGCTAGGTGGTGTGAAGTTCCAGTTGGCTCTCAATATTCAGCTTCGGAAGGACAACCCAGACGGTAGTGAGGAGTACACAACCCCCGTGCTGCGCCACAAACAGGAGGCCCTTCTCCAGGCCAGCAAAATCAAGGGGGCTCTCGATAAAACCTTCCCACATATCCAAGAAACACTCGAACAGTGGACGCAGAGAGGGTCTGGCTGGGTTGTAGATTACAGACCCTTTGGGTTACAGACCCTTTGGCTGGACATTGCCAGATATCAGCCTCTTCGGGGTAGGTCCTACATTCCTGCAGAATTAAGATATAAGAAGGCACTGGTTAACATAAAGAACAAGGACCAATACTGCTTTCGATGGACGCTCC
The DNA here is from genome assembly GCA_963580285.1 of Lucinisca nassula. Classification (NCBI taxonomy): domain Eukaryota; kingdom Metazoa; phylum Mollusca; class Bivalvia; order Lucinida; family Lucinidae; genus Lucinisca; species Lucinisca nassula. Next base: position 10,095,354 of record OY757014.1, read on the forward strand.
GAGCCGCTCTGGCAAATCCGCCACCACCACATAACCCACAGAGACGAAGTTGGTATCCTACCAATGATGGTCTGAACTTTGAAAGGATTGATAGTCCCACACCCATCTCACAGATACCAAAATTTGAGCGACAGAACAACCTAGCCATCAATGTCTTTGGCTGGGACAAGGGCATTACTGTCCTTCGTCTCAGCACACAACCACAAGAGATACCAAGGATTAATATGCTGCTGATCAGTGCAAATAAAAATCACTTCCACTACACCTGGATAAAGAACTTCAACAGCCTCCTCTACAGCCAGAGCAAGTACCATAAAAAGAAGCACTTCTGTGAGCGCTGTCTTCATGGCTACACAAGAGAAGACCTGCTGGAGGCCCACAAGCTTGAGTGCGAAGGCATTGGCTAGACGGCTGTCCGGTTGGAGATGCCAGAGGAGGGTAAGAACAAGCTCACCTTCCAGAACCACCACAAGCAGCAACCAACCCCATTCGTCATCTATAGACTTTGAGGATCTCACCACCAAGATCGAGGGCCCAGAACGCGATCCTACAAAAAGTAACACCCAACGAACACAACAACATGAGGCTTGCAGCCACTGCTATATCGTGGTGCGGTGTGATGGAACAGAAAAGCCGCCTGTCGAGTATCGCGGTCCAAATGCAACAGAGCACTTTTTAAAATCACTCCAGGAGGAGGTGCGCAAGATTAAGAGCGTGCTAGCCAACCCTAAAAACATAAGGATTACACGATAGGACTATCAGACCCATAACAATGCCGCGAATTGCTATATATGCGAAAAACCGCTAAACGGTGACTCTGTCCGCGACCACTGTCATATCACGGGTAAATATCAAGGGGCGGCTCACAACGCCTGCAACCTTAAGCTGAGGCTAAGCCCAAAGACCACCGTTATTTTGTGGTGTTCCACAACCTCAGAGGGTACGTCTCCCACCTGCTCATGCAGGCCATCTCGAGGGCCGAAGGTAGAGTTTCCTGCATCCCCAACAACACAGAAAAATACATTTCCTTTTCTCTCGGACAGCTTCGCTTTATCGACAGCGCCCATTTCCTGCTAGCTTCCCTTGATAAACTGGTGACGGCAAATAAACCAGAAGCTTTCAAGATCACATCGTTCTACGAGCCAGACAAGCAGAGGTTTGAGCTATTAACCCGAAAAGGTATCTACCCATATGAGTATATTGACTCCTGGGATCACTTCGTTGAGACCAAGCTCCCTCCGAAGAGGTATTCTACAGCAGGCTCGCCGACGAGCACATCAGAGACGACGACTACGCCCACGCGCATAGAGTATGGGAGATCTGTGGGTGTAAGACCCTGGGGGACTACCACGACCTCTACAATCGCACAGATGCTCTCCTGCTGGCTGATATCTTCGAGGACCTGCCTGACGCAGTACGGTTTAGACCCAGTGCACTACTACACCAGCCCAGGGCTTGCGTTGGACGCCCTTCTCAAGCAGACAGGAGTGGAGCTCGAGCTACTCACAGATTACGACCAACATCTATTCATCGAGAAGAGGATGCGTGGTGGTATTTCAATGGTCTCAAAGCGCTATGCTAAGGCCAACAATCCTCAGGTTGAGAATTATGACCCAGAAAAGCCTAGTAGCCATATCCTATACCTCGACGCAAACAATCTCTACGGGTGCGCTATGAGCCAGGCACTCCCAACCGGCGGCTTCCAGTGGGTTGAAACACCGGCCCCGATAGCTCAGTTGGTAGAGTGTCCGCTCCGGGGAACGGGAGGTCTGGGGTTCGACCCTGGGCCGCGACATACCAAAGTCGTTAAAAATGGTACTAGCTGCTCCTCGTTTGGCACTCAGATTTACGGGGTAGAGCTAGGACTGGTCGATCCAGTGTCAGGATAATGTGACTGGGTGTGGTATCATGTAATGTGTCTGGGACATGATACTTCAGTGAGGCAGCAGTATAAATGTGAGCATTGAACTCCCTGTCGCAACCAGACACCGTCGTGATATGACTGAAAAATTGTTGAAAGCGACGTTAAACCCGAATTCACACACACTCCAGTGGGTTGATGTATTGGGACTCGCAGAAACAATTGCAGAACTACCCGCAGTCAGGGAAGTGGGCTATGTCCTAGAGGTAGATATGGAATATCCAGCAGAGCTGCACAAGGCACACAACACCTATCCGCTAGCACCAGAGCGCCTAGTGGTCAAGAAGGAGTGGATATCGGAGTACCAGCGCGAACTTCTCGATGGAGCTTTGGGGTGGGGGACACCTACAGAGGTTGAGAAGTTGGTACCCAACCTTCGCAACAAAGACCGTTACGTGCTCCACTATCGGAATCTCCAGGTTTACCTCTCTCTTGGCATGCGTCTGACCAAGATTCACCGCGCCCTCCGGTACCAGCAGAGCCCTTGGATGGAGTCCTACATCCGGATGAATACTGAGCTCCGGAAGAAGGCCACCAGCGACTTCGAGAAGGATCTCTATAAGCTAATGAACAATTCGGTCTTCTACGTCTTCGCATCTACGGGCAGCATCTCAACAAGGTGTCCCTGTCGCCCTTCGATTCCAAGCGTTGGATCGCAGAAAACGGAGTTGACACACAGGCTTATGGTTACAAAGATTACATCACACAAAAAGAGAACACGCGTTCGTTGAGGAACTGGGGCGGTCCATCCAAAGAACTCTGAAATCATAGGATAAACGATGGCTCCCAAGAGAGTTCTAACCCAGGAGCCGGCAACTACAGACCCCCCAGAACCTCGAAATACAGGCGAAAGTTCCGAGACCCAGGACCACTGAAGTAGGACGTAAACCAAACGGATGAATTGTTACCCGGTGGATGGATTCGAGCTCAGCGCTTGAGAAGCCCATCCGGAGGAAGCTGAGTGTCCGGTGGCACAACAAGAAGATCTTCGCGCTCAAAACCGCGCTGAGGTCCATCCTGCAATTATACACCACGGGCTCATCAGACTTGGTGACTGTGCGCCCGAGCCGGTGAACATCCATGGACCATATGGGATCAGTCGCTCGCCGGCGCCCTCTTCAAGTTCGCCAGGCTGATACAATAAACGAACGCCGACGCCGGAGGGGATTATTGTCTCCTCGAGACCAACAGGACGACCAGGAACTACAGAGGAGGGCTTTTGTGCCACCGATCGCGCCCTTATGGCTTCAGAAGGCTTTTTGCCGGTCAGTCTGGTGACCTCACCATTCAAGGCTGTCACAACGGCAGGCAACATTTTCACCCACTCTGTAGACCGCTGACCAGAAGTGAGTCGCATCTCCTGAGCGTACTGGTGCCCAAAGAGCCGCTCAGCCAAGGTACGATTGAAGCGCTCAACAATGCCCTGGTCCCGATGGATGTCGACCCGACCGCGCCGAACCTGGGCAGAGTGGTTTGCCAACAGCTGGCAGACAGAGCCCATGAACGCACGACCAGGGTCGACCTGGAGCAATTTGGGCCACCTCAACGGGCCTCGCCAGTAGATGCGAGACAAAGCTTCAGCAACCTCTTTGGCTTCTTTAGTGGCCAGAGGCTCAGCTTCTTTGAAGCGTGAGGCTACATCAACCACGGTAAGGGCGTATTTGTACGTTGCGAACACGCACACGGTCGTGTGGCAGAAAGAGCAGGTCAGCTTGATGGACCTCGTTCGGCTTGGTGATGTCGAATTTGGGTCGTGGAACGTGCTGTGGGGCGGCGAGGCAGATCTGCCAGATGGCCTGCTTCATCAACCAAGCTCGGGCCACATCTTCTGAGGTCTTACCGCATAAGCCAGTTTCTTTATGGCCTCAAGACCCCTCCAGTAACCCTTAGGGCTGTAATAAATATCCACAAGGCGCCGATCCATGTATTTATTGTTGCTTTGTTAGCATTTAGTCTATAACGGAAACAACTACTTGTCTAGGCAGCCTGCACTCTTTTAAGCTCGCCAGCAAGAAATATTCAGGTGCAACTGTGACCAACTTTGTCCAACCCTTCCAACAGCTTGGTACGGGTCGTCATTAACGCCTCGTCTCTCGCACGATGAAACAACTTCTTTTTTTCCTCCTCCGACAAACCAACAGTTTGCTTCTGGCGCTGACGAATTTCTTTTTCATCTGATTGAACTTGTCGATTTCACACAGAATCAGGCGAAATTCCGTTTCAGATATATTATCGTCGTTCAGCGCGATAGAAATGCGGTCGGCGATTGAATTTAGCTTCTACTCAGCCAAGATACGAATCTCGTCGTGTTTTTAGCTCACCTGAGCGAAGGTCAAGGTGAGCTTTTGGGATCACCTTTTGTCCGTCGTACGTGCGTCGTGCGTAGTCAACATTTACCTTGTTAAGAATCTAGAGACCACAATTTTGCTTCAGTCTTCATGAAACTTTACCAGAATGTTTGTCTTGATGATATCTGGGTCAAGTTCGAATATGGGTCATGTCGGGTCAAAAAATAGGTCAGTAGGTCAAATCATAGAAAAACCTTGTTAAGACTCTAGAGGCCACAGTTTTGATCCAATCATCCTGAAACTTGCTCAGAATGATTATCTTGACAATATCTCGGTCAAGTTCGAATATGGTTCATGTGGGGTCAAAAAGTAGGTCAGCAGGTCAAATCATAGAAAAACCTTTTTAAGACTATAGAGCCCACAGTTTTGGTCCAATCATCCTGAAACTTGCTCAGAATGATCATCCAGACAATTTCTTCGTCAAGTTCGAATATGGGTCATGTCGGGTCTAAAAGTAGGTCAGTAGGTTAAATCATAGAAAAACCTTGTTAAGACTCTAGAGGCCACAATTTAGGTCCAATCATCCTGAAACTTGCTCAGAATGATCATCCTGACAATATCTCGGTCAAGTTCGAATATGGGTCATGTCGGGTCAAAAAGTAGGTCAGCAGGTCAAATCATAGAAAACCCTTGTTAAGACTATAGAGCCCACAGTTTTGGTCCAATCATCCTGAAGCTTGCTCAGAATGATCATCCTGACAATATCTCGGTCAAGTTTGAATATTGGTCATGTTGGGTCAAAAAGTAGGTCAGCAGGTCAAATCTTATAAAAAAAAACCTTGTCAAGACTCTAGAGGCAGCAGTTTTGGTCCAATCATCCTGAGCTTGCTCAGAATGATCATCCTGACAATATCTCGGTCAAGTTTGAATATGGGTCATGTTGGGTCAAAAAGGAGGTCAGCAGGTCAAATATTAGAAAAAACCTTGTTAAGACTCTAGAGGCCACAATTTTGGTCCAATCATCCTGAAACTTGCTCAGAATGATCATCTTGACAATATCTAGGTCAAGTTTGAATATGGGTCATGCCGGGTCAAAAAGTAGGTCAGCAGGTCAAATCATAGACCTTGTTAAGACTCTAGAGGCAACAGTTTTTGTCCAATCATCCTCAAACTTGCTCAGAATGATCATCCTGACAATATCTCGGTCAAGTTCCAATATGGGTCATGTTGGGACAAAAAGTAGGTCAGTAGGTCAAACCATAGAAATACCTTGTGAACACTCTATAGAGGCAACAGTTTTGGTCCAATCATCCTGAAACTTGCTCACAATGTAACCTGACAATATCTCGGTCAAGTTGAATACTGGTCATGTGGGAAAAAAAAAATTAGGTCAGTAGGTCAAACCATAGAAAAACCTTGTTAACACGTAGAGGCCACAGTTTTGGTCCAATCATCCTCAAATTTTCTCAGAATAATCATCCTGACAATATCTCGTCAAGTTCGAATACTGGTTATGTCAGGTCAAAAAGTAGGTCAGTAGGTCAAATCATAGAAAAACATTGTTAAGACTCTAGAGGCCACAGTTTTGGTCCAATTATCCTCAAACTTGCTTATAATGATTATCCGGACAATATCTTGGTCATGTAAAAATATGGGTCATGTTGGTTCAAAAAGTAGGTCAGTAGGTCAAGTCATAGAAAAACCTTGTTAACACTCTAGAGCCCTCAGTTTTGGTCCAATCATCCTCAAACTTGCTCAGAATGATCATCCTGACAATATCTCGATGAAGTTCAAATAGGGTCATGTGGGATCAGAAAGTAGGTCAGTAGTTCAAACCATACAAAAACATTGTTAACACTCTAGAGGCTATAGTTTTGGTCCAATCATCCTCAAATTTGCTAAAAATGATCATCCTGACAATATCTCAGTCAAGTTCAAATATGGGTCATGTGTGATCAAAAAGTAGGTCAGTAGGTCAAATCATAGAAAAACCTTGTTAACACTCTAGAGGCCACAGTTTTGATCCAATCATCATCAAACTTGCTCAGAATGATCATCTCTACAATATCTAGTTCAAGTTCGAATATGGGTCATGTGGGGTCAAAAAGTAGGTCAGTAGGTCAAATCATAGAAAAACCTTGTTTACACTCTAGAGACCGCAATTTTTGCTCACCTGAGCAAAGCTCAAGGTGAGCTTATGTGATCACCTTTTTTCCGTCGTAAGTGCGTCGGGCATCATTCATCATGCGACGTGCGTCGTCAACATTTACCTTGTTCATCCTCTAGAGACCACAATTTTGCTTCAATCTGTCACATGAAACTTTACCAAAATGTTTGCTTGATGATATCTGGGTCATGTTCGAATATGGGTCATATCAGATAAAAACTAGGTCACTAGGTCAAATTCCTTGAAATCCTTGTTCACACCTGTAGAGACAATTGTTTTGCTTCAAGCTTCATGAAACTTTACCAGACTTGAGGATATCTGAGTCAGGTTTGAATATGGGTCATGTCAGGTCAAAAACTAGGACACTAGGCCAAGTTCATTGAAAACCTTGTTCGCCCTCTAGAGACTTAAATTTCACTTCAATCTTCATGAAACTTAACCAGAATGTTTGTCTTCTTGATAGCTGGGTCAAGTTCGAATATCCATCATGTCAGGGAAGAAACTAGGTCACTAGGTCATATTCCTTGAAAACCTTGTACAGCCTCTAGAGGCCACGATTTTTGCTTCAATCTTTGATCATTATGAAGATTGTTCTGATAATGGCGTCAAAATCTCGTAGCATCTACCTTGTCAAACTTAAATATTAAGGATGTAAATCTCTTACCTCAGGTGAGCGATTAAGGACCATCATGGTCCTCTTGTTTTTACTTTTGTTCGGAGTTTTCGTCCAGTACATTTCCCGCCAACGCCCACCAACCCCCACACAATCGCCCCAGCTCCAAGGCCAATGGCGACAGGCGTCGCGATGATAGTTGACAAGAGCCCGACGCCAGAAGCAGCCAGCTCTACGCTAGTCGCAGTAAGCGTGGTATTAATCCCATCAACAACATTAGCCCCGCGCCGGTACTTCTTGTACAGCGAGGCTCTAAAGTCTCGTTCTTTTTCGAGACGCAATTTGACCTCGGTCACTTGCTGAAGGTGGTGTTTGTCTCCGGTTTCAAATCTTGGGTAGAGGCCCATCGTGTACTACCCTTCGAGCTGGGTGGGTTTAAATAGACTTCTGGCTAATAATGACTATAGCTTGGTCTGCTGTGAGCGCACCGGGCGTAAATCGCAGCCTTTTGAGAGACACTGGGCCTATAAAAATATTAATATGTAGGTCTAAATTACGATATTCAACTTGGTGTTTGATCCCTTCAAGAGTGAACTGCACTCGAGGCGTTTCTTGAACTTGTATATAAATCCACACTTCTTTATTAGCATTTGCTTGACTCCACTTGAGCTTGAAGCCGGGTAACACATCAACAAAGTCGTCGGGTCTATCTCCGAGAATTAGATCAAGGATGATCGATGATGTTGGCAAGTTCATACCAATGATTCCCGCTGGGGGGAATTCGAAGACCATTTTCAGGATTCCCTGCCGATTGTTGCTTGTCTTCAGTACGTTATCTTCGGAAACGACAATGTTCTTCGTCCCGGGGATATACGAGCACAGTCGAGTGCCACTATTCACTACTTTCCTAACTTTGTGCTGCTTTCCAGTCACAACGTACGGAGACGAGATTTGTATGTCAATAAGCCACCCTGTTTTTTGGACGGGGTCTGCAAAACCAACCGACTTGCTCCCAGTGAAGGCCAGCGTATGAACCCGCTTTGGAACGGCATGTGAGGTATCTACGTCGCTGAGATCACCGAATGCCTATGAACCCGCTTGGGCGACCTCTTTTCTTCGGTAGACCCCATCAGAGAGCTGGAAGGCATACAAGCGATCTTCCTTCCCGTCCTTATTAAACCCCTTAGTGTCACCAAGATCAGCAAAAGCCAACCCCAGGGCATTTTCTAACCCCACCGGGGCCGCTTGCGTCAACCATTCCTTATATGTAGGGTTGCGCTCATATACTCTAATGGTAACATATCCCCGTTGGTGTCTCTAAGTGAGATAGTTAGCTGTGAAACAGGCCCTGACGACAACCTTTTGTACTGTAAGACAGGAAATGATTCAGTTCTACCAGATCCACACTTTTCGTTCTCGACAGGGACAGATCTAAGTAGTGTAGAGGGTCGACCGTTATGCAGATTTTCTGAAGTACTTAATTCAGCAAGATGAAGGTAGACCTCACGATGGACGGCCAGCTTGTGTGGCTTCTTTGCAGTGAACGTCTTGGTGCGGCCTCCTTCCAAGTGATGGACATTGTCATTGATCAGCGCCACGGGAGGAGGTTTGAAAGTATTGTCGGAAAAGCCAAAGATATTAGCTAATTCGCGATTCATTCTTATAACTTCTTCGGGCTATACCGTTAATTGCAGTAGACCAGACGGTTCATCTAGGGTGAGTTCGGCGTTCAACCGCTGAAACACCTTTTCGTTCAACTCACAGACGTTATAATACACGTCAGGTATTGTTTTTTGAGTCTTTTTATTTGAGCCCTTATTGTTCCTTTTCACCGTGCATATGTTGTATCACAAGTGATAATACGTCAACTCGCAGAGAGCAATCTCTCTCTCAACCGCAGACAGGGTCCTGGCAAGATTGATTGGCACATCGTTTTGAACATCAGTGAGTGTGATGTACATAATAATAAAATTTGAACAATACCAGAATGGGTATGGATACAAAGGCGTTTACGTTTAATAGCTCGGCAAATATCAGGCAGGCGGCCATTTCAAATATAAAGAGTCAGCAGCAGGGGCGCCCATCCTAGTCATAATGGTCGACGACAAGGGCAGTCACTTCCTTTCCAAGTACCCGGACGTCTTCGCCGATTATCAAAACCCTCCGCTTACCAGGGATGTCACTATGGCAAACAAGGCGTGGGACAACTGGGTGGATACTCCCTTCAGCTGATGGCAGTGCCAGCTGAACTTTGCGGTTTGGTGCGCAACCGCCGGATGCGGTGTTTCTCTCCAGGACCATCTCCAAGTAAAGGAGCCCCTTCTTGCAAGCCTGTATTGCTTTCATAGTAGAAGTAAAACAAAGATCAGGAATCGATACAATTAACTTACTCCACCATCAAAGACACCAAAGGGAAAGAAACACAAACATTAAGCGACCAGACCAAAATGGAAACCTAAACAAAGGAAGGCCATAAGGACAGTTACTTTCCCACAAAATGGCCTTATGGCCATCCAAAATAAAAAGACACAAGTGATACACACAGCAAGTAACAAACACCACCACAAATAAACCGCCACAGAAGAACCGCCTTGGAACGGTCAGTGGAATGATTTCCACTGGGGGGCTTAAATCGATTTTACGTGGCCACAATCCTCGCCCTTACTTCCGTCGCGATTTAGACAAATTAATTTGTTCAGTCCGCATGAAGGCCTCCTAACTCATCAGTGCAACATCTCCGTGAACACAATAAATCAAAGAACCACAGAGGTGAGACAACGATGAGGACTCGACAGAAAGAAACCACTGAAATGCTGGAGCAAAAGAAAACCAACAGTTAGACTCCGATGGGTCCGACCAGAGACAGAGCATCAGGCACCAACCAACATTACCTTGAATTAGATCTCTCTAAATCTCAATAAGCCTTTACGTTGGAACCGTCATAGAATCTGAGGCCTGACCCACCGGCGTGCAATTAAAGAGGGAAGCAAAGTTGCCAACCGTGATTGGTTAACTACCATGCATGCAGTCTGTCGTATAACATCCACGTTGTACCCAATCTTTTTATATCGAAGAATGATTTTACGAAATTGGGTGCTGAAGTCATTACGGTTATATATTTTTCTGAATTTATATACTAAGTCACCATAAAATTCGGGTTCCGATAGACCTTGTTGCAGAAGAGATTTAAGTCCAATATTGAATTTTGAAATTAAATCAGAATGGCGTCTATAAAATTTTGAAAAGGCTTTGCGTAGTTTATGGTACCGATAACCCTGATTAAGGAGTTTAGCCGTTATTAATTTATTACGAGTGTTGAAGTCAGTTACATGACTGCACACTCTAGCTAATCGAATTAATTGCGAAATATAAACGCCATAGGATGGCGCACGAGGAACATCACCAGCCAAAAAAGGAAAAATTACTATTTATAGAGAGACATTATAATAACGCAAAACCAACTGAAAGAAGACCATGGAATTAGATTCGCTAAGTTAGAAATTTAAGCATTGTTGTTATATTTTTATGGAATTAATTAGAACCATAGTCATCTGTCTGTAGAGATAACATTACTTAAAATGAGAGATCTGGTTACCAAAATTTATCATAATGATAATTTATAAATACTTGTCAATTGCAGTACATTCTTTTCGTCAAAATTCTCGAAGTTAACATGATTTGTTTGAAGACTCTTGAGGTATTCTTCACATATCATGATAATCTTCCAAGAATCTTTCCTCTACAGACTTGTGCAAGCTATTGTTAGATAGTTTAATCAACTGGTTGTAACTTTAATAATTAGCCTTTCTCCAGGATATTTCTGTGCAAGAAATTTATAATGCAATGTAGTTCTTGTACGGAAAACGTTTTAGGAAAGCTTTATAAAAATAATACAAAAATAAATAAGGGAGTTGCGTGGAAACAGTTGTAAAATGTCCCCATGACTTCACATATATCCTGACTACATTTAGCATTTGATGAATTTGGCTTATGGTAATATTTTTTTTTTTATCTTTAATGGTTGTAACTCAAAAATCCAGCAACTGAAAAACTTCTCTTGATTTTTCTCTGTTTTCATTTTCTTTGTTAAAAGTGTGCAGTGCCTTACAGATTTACTTTCCTTGGACTCATTTGTAATCCATTTAAGTTAATTCCAAGGCCTGGTAAATCTTGCATTAAATTGTTAGCTTCTTTGTTTTTAAATGACTGTATGAAATTTGAATTTTGTATGCAACAGATTGTGTCAACGGTCGTGGTATGCAACTAACAGTGAAATCCTTGTATTGTTAGGTCCCTTGTTGAAATACCTTAATGCTAACTTATACAAAAGTTAGAAGTATTTGGAGGCCGGACACATGACTAAATGGATCTTTTAGAGGGTGTTGATACCTAGTATGCATGTTCAGCAGGCAATAACAGTCGTTGTCTGATGTAGATGAGTACTAGCGTTTTGTACTGCAAATATGGCCTTTAAGTAGCGATGTAAAACTCAATGGCTATTAAGGTATACCACGAATTCAAGACATTGTCCGATGTCAGAGACTTATGTATATGTATTTTCCTTCTCTTACAAATATGAGGTGTGATCCGTATTACTCTTTGTTTTGATATTGGATTGAAAGAGTTGGTTTTTGTTTGGTTCGTATATAGCACTTACATGACTTCAATAGCTTTTATTTGATACGAGATGTTGTGGTTATGCACGTACTGCATAAACAAAATAGTATCTGGAGATTTGCTGCGATTTCTGCTCATATGTAGCTAATCTTCCATATCTTTCTACCAGTTGCTTTAAAAATGGATACAAAGGTGTGCGTATTGATGTGTTATTGCTATGCCCATGTAAATTTGCATTTTCCTGTCGGTGTTATCTAAATAATTAGCTCTTTTCATATGTGTGTTAACCAGCAGTATAATGTTCATTTTTGGTAATGTTTACCATAATTAAAGCTTAAATGATACTAACACGATTGCCTGCCTGGATTTTGAATGGGCTTAAGAAGTCTACTTTTGAGATCGTTCGTCATCCAGGTAGGTGAATCCGACTTCGTAACCGGAAACAAGCAAGTTGCTTGTAATGGTTACAGATCGGAAGGATAACCTGCAGAAGAAAAATTGAAACAGAAATTTAAATAACCTGGTGAAATTATATATATAGGATAATTCAATGAATATGCATGGACTTGTGTGTGAATTGATTCATAAGTTAAGTGTCAAAAATATGGATAACTTTATATGTACTAGTATTCATTTGTGTAAAATTAATATGAACGGATAAATAATGGTAATAGCCAGTTGCCTCCGCCATTGCTTCATGTATTGCAATAGTACAAATGCCACTTTCCAAGCTGTATACTTACATAACACTCCACATGGGGTCCATGCCTTTTCAAGGTAGGGGGCTGTTGTAACGGCGTCTGGCTATTTTCTGTTATTCTATGTTGTAATGTTCTCATTGTTCTTTCCATTCTTTTAGATCTGTTTTAACAAAATGTACATACCGATCTTCGGTCCAAAATGGCCGTAGCCGAAGCAAACTATGTGCCAACTTTGTCGAGTATATCCTGTGTAAAACAGCCATTTCATCGCCATTTGCATATAACACCATGAACATCTATTGTTTATTTAACTTTCCATACTCCTTTTATGCTAGCACTTTCAGAGTTTGAACGGTATTTTCCATCAAAATGTGTTTACTTTCTGTCCAGCTGATCGTACTTTGTGTGCACTATCATACCATAAAGACCGAATGTTCCGTATGCTTGGTAGCATGGTTAGGAATGTGACGTCATCCAGAATCGACGTCATCTTGCGCGAGCCTGGGGGTAAATAAGGAGCGTTTCGGTTGAAGTTCAGGGTTGCTGATTGTTGCTAGCAACCTGCTGTGGCTTAGGCGTTCAGGTCGTGTTTCAGCTTCCCATAGCTGAAACACGCCTGGGTTCGCCTAGATTGGAAGTATGGTGTGGCCTAGATTGTCTAGGCCTGAGTCTGAACTATGTTTGCTTGTTTGTTGACCCGGCACTCCCATCTGGGCGAATGTTTCGCCTATCTAGGCGAAACGTGCGTCCATCTGTGAGGAGCATTGATTGATGTATTTATTTATCTAGTTTAGGCGACGTTGGCACAGGTTATCAATACATCTATATACATTAATCATAAATTCGTGGCTTTTCATAAGCTGTCATAACTGTGAATACTCTTTGTTGATAATTTTGACTAAGGTCGAGCTTTGTGCCGAGCTAGGCATGATCCTTGTTACGCTTCGCCGAGGTAGGCGAATATTTAAAACATAGACTGTTTGGGCTGTTGCAGGGTATACTTCGCTTCTGACAGCGTGGTGTAGCAACTTCTAAGCTGTCTATGAGCCCGTAGCTTAATATCGCGCATTTAAGGCAACAGTCGTTAATGCCTAAACCAGGGGAATCTGCCTGGCTCGGATAAAGTAGAATCGACTTTTGATGGTTAGTTCGCCTAATTAAAAGTAGAAGTAAAACAAAGATCAGGAATTGATACAATTAACTTACTCCACCCATAAAAGACACCAAAGGGAAAGAAATACAAACATTAAGCGACCACACCATAATGGAAACCTAAACAAAGGAAGGCCATAAGGACAGTTACTTTCCCACAAAATGGCCATCATCCAAAACCAAAAGACACAAGTGATACACACAGTAAGTAACAAACAACAACATAAATAAATCGCCACAGAAGAGCCGCCTTGGAACGGTCAGTGGAAGATTTCCACTGGGGGACTTAAATCGATTTTACGTGGCCACAATCCTCGCCCTTAATTCCGTCGCGATTTAGACAACTAATTTGTTCAGTCCGCATGAAGGCCTCCTAACTCATCAGTGCAACATCTCCGTGAAAACAAAAATCAAAGAACCACAGAGGCAAGAAACCACTGAAATGCTGGAGCAAAAGAAAACCAACAGTTAGACTCCGATGAGCCCGACCAGAGACAGAGCATCAGGCACCAACCAACATTATCTCTCTAATTTTCAATAAGCCTTTACGTTGGAGCCGTCATAGAATACCACCGGCGCGCAATTAAAGAGGGAAGCAAAGTTGCCAACCGTGATTTGGTTAACTACCATGCATGCAGTCTGTCGTATAATATCCATGTTGTACCCAATATTTTTATATCGAAGAATGATTTTACGAAATTGGGTGCTGAAGTCATTGCGGTTATATATTTTTCTGAATTTATATACTAAGTCACCATAAAATTCGGGTTCCGATAGACCTTGTTGCAGAAGAGATTTAAGTCAAATATTGAATTTTGAAATTAAATCAGAATGGCGTCTATAAAATTTTGAAAAGGCTTTGCGTAGTTTATGGTACCGATAACCCTGATTAAGGAGTTTAGCCGTTAATAATTTATTACGAGTGTTGAAGTCAGTTACATGACTACACACTCTAGCAAATCGAATTAATTGCGAAATATAAACGCCATAGGATGGCGCACGAGGAACATCACCATCCAAAAAAGGAAAAATTTCAATCTCAAAATCAAAGTCATCGCGTTTATCATAAATTTTGCACGAAACAAATCCATCTACAATAGATAGATGTAAGAAGAATTTGCTTTATTTAACTGAAGTTCTAGGGGGTAAATCTGACTGATCAAACCATCAAAATAGGTATTATCAATATTTAATAAATCATCTAAATATCTAGAAGTAGAGCTAAAAGCTTCAATAATTTCAGATTGGTTATCAATGGAAAGCGACAAAATGAAGTCTCTTTCATAACAATACAAGAACAGATCAGCCACAAGAGGTGCGCAATTAGTACCCATCGGAATACCCACAATTTGTCTAAATAACTTAGTACCGAATCTAACATAAATATTGTCAAGTAGAAAGGTGAGGGCATCACACACTTTCTGACATGACCAAAGTGTATAATTCTTATGCTCTTTAGAAATGAAAAATGCATTTCTGACATTACATGCAAGATAGAGAGAATCTTCTCTGTGAAAAGCCCATTCAATTAAATCAGTAAGCTTTTCTTTTATAAGATTATGAGGAAGTGTAGTGTAAAGAGTGGAAAAATCGTAGGTAGACAGACTAGAAGCACGAAAATGTCTTGATTTCAATTTATTTAAAACCTCATTCGAATTTTTTATAGACCAAAACAGATTTCTTCCTGATCTTTCAAATACTTTATCACAATATTTAATTACATGCGTTTTAATAGCAGTAAGACAGGAAGTTAATAATTTAGAAAGTTCAGTGGTAGTGCAAGAGCTAGAATTTGCAATAAACCGTGCTTTGTAAGGTTTTTTATGACGTTCTGGTAACCAGTATAGCGTAGGAAGCTTGTCTTGGCCTTCGTTAACACACACAGCCAACTTGGTGGCTGAAAGACAAACATGTTATCTACTATAGCTCTCTCTTCAGCTAAAGGCTGAAGTTCATAGGCCTTAGTACCACCAAGCTCCTGCTTAAGCGTGTTAACATAGAGGAGCCGTCACACAACGACGACGTTGTTAGCGGCCTTGTCTGCAGGGGCCAAAACAAACTTCTTATGAAATTCTTGAATACCTAGTTTAAGATGACGTAAAGAAGTCTTGGGCTTAGGAGGTAATAAGTTAGTATTTTGAGAATAGAAAGAAATGCGTTTATTCACTAGTTTTAAAATGCTAAATTTCCAGTCCTTAAGGGCTTTATGCTCAACATACTCTCGCTTACACCATCGATTACCGAATTCATTCAAGGAAGCAGCGATTTCATCTCTACATTTACTGAAATCAATTTTAGAAGGAAACCGATATTTCGGTCCTTTAGAAATTATATTCCTTATCCTAGAATCAGGAATAATTTTCAAATTGCCAGTAATTACATGACCAGCAGCAGGATAGCAATACTTTGAGTTTTTACAATCACATGAATCAGGAGTATTAGTATTAATATCAAGATCTGAAACAAGTTTATTGAAATTAAAAATGATAGATCTAACATGTTTGTTATATTTATAGCAAATTATAGGTGTTTCAGTATTTTGAAAATAAGCAGGAATGGAAGAAAGCACCGATCTCTCACGGAAGATACTGGGCAAATCTATAAAATCCATACCCTTATTAATGAAGGATATTTTGAAGAAATGGCGTTTATGATTAATTTCAGAATCATTGTAAGGACGGAGAGTATGCTGAGTATAGCCTCTAGTTAAGAGAGCCGCATCATATAACTGATGCGAACTATCGTAGAATGTATTCGCCTCGGTGTCCAGAAGACGTAAAACTGAAACGGGTAATGAACTTAAAAATGAAAGCATAGAGTGGCGTCCATGATTTAATAATATAATTGACAGTCACTTCAGTCTAGTATTGTTTCGTTTAAACGCACGTGATTTACGTTTAAGGTTACCATTTTTCCTGGTGCCGTGAGATCTAGTTCTGCGTTTTCGACATCCCAGGAGTGAGAAATATCAAAGTCCGGCATTCTGGAAATAGTACCCTCATGATAAATGTTGTCATTAAATCCCAGTGGAAAAGGGGTCTGTAAAAATTTAATCCATTTCAGTTCAGCTTCATGTCTTTTGATTGTTTTGAATCTAGATGTAGAATTTGCATCGTAATAAAGTTTTTCCACTGGTTGTATAACAATGTTATTTACAGAATGACCTGTACGTCGAAAGTGACGGTACAAGAAAGTGTCAGTTTTCTTAGGCTTACTCATTCTACGATAATGCTCGTTCAATCTAGTTTTAAGCATGCGGTTAGTTTGACCGACGTACTGCATATTACAGTTTGCAGCACGTCAAGTAATTAGGTAAATTAAATCTGAAGACTGTCATGTCAAATCAGACATGTTTACTACAGAGAAGCGTCTACCGTTTACAGATGAAGTAACGGTAGACGCAGTGCTTAAATGCGAATAACATCTGCACCTATTGGCATTGCACTTAGAAATACTAGGATACATTCCACTTCTTTTCCACGGATTAGTATATTTTCGAAGGATGGGCGATTTGAGAGGAGATAGTCTTATACGAAGACTACTCCCAAAAACATTGGTATTGCCTGCTCCTTTGAGATTAACTGAAGTTACAGAAGACAAATTTAAGGGTCTAACCAATACCGAAGGCAACATAGTATTAAAGTTCTTAATAGAATGGGGAATCCGTACAGAAGAAGCAGAGTGTAACCTAAGGGGTGATATTGATATTTTAAATGTAAAAGAATGTTTTACCTAGCTAGGCTGAATGAGTCCTAGCCAGGATGGGTGGAAGGTACTTCATTAACGGTCTACCTGGTTGCTGTTTGTGGTGTTTGTCAAAGCATGCTGTAGCAACTTGTAGAGTGTTATGAATTAGTAAATGCGATTCTTATACGTTTTTAAGGGAACTGTACTTGTACCTGTATGGGATGAATTCGGCCTGGCTGGGAAAGGACGTTCTATCAATGCCTTTATAATATAAAGCATGTTAAGTAACTTAAATTGTTAACATAATGGCTGTGATAAAACGTGAATTATATTGTTTAATGGAAATTTTATTCAAAGCAGTAGATCACCTAGCTAGGGGGATTTCGCCTCTTTAGGCGTGACATTTCACCTATCTAGGTGAGGTTTGCGCCTATCCAGGTGTGGTTTAGGTGGAGACGATGCAGTATTGATCTCTTGTCAAATGTTGTTAGTAGAAACGTGTGACCTGGCTAGCTGTTGCATGATCATACGTGAATGACAAATATGATCTCGTAAAGGCTGTTAGTGTCTTCCATTTATATGGGAAAGGTGCCACTTAACTAGGCGTGGCCATTATAATTAAATTGCAGAGAGTCTAAATTTGCACCTTGTAGAATACCTCTTAATTGACTTTAATTGTTAACACAAGGTCAACTGTTAAGAATTTCTTCTTAGATAACAAACTTATTATTCTTTAAGAGACTGCGTTGTATAACGGCAACGGTTAGGGAAAGATTCATTAGTCAATCATAGGAGAATGGGTTATACAACTATTTGCAATCACATACGTAAAGCGTATCTTTGTTCTACATGGGCTAAGCGTATCTAATACTATCACCTACTATCCCCTATGTTTCTGTAAACACTTTATAAAGGAATATAGATCCAATACTTGCTCTGTAACCATTCCAATAACCTGAAGCCGATTGGTACAACTAGATAGGGACACCTCCTTCGTGGGCGCTGATTGAAAACAATATAAACCCAGTTTGTTACAGTGCTGTGGGCTTTACAGAAGTGATTGTTAGTAACACCTGGGTTGTAATTGACTTGGATTTGACTGTACTATAATAAGGGCGAATTGTTTGGTGCGTCCATTTAGGAGCGCCCATTTAGGTGAATTGTTTAATGTACCTTTTTGGATGGAATCCAATCTCTTGAATTGGTGTGACTCTCAACATTCAATGAACTGACGCAATGCAATGTGCAATGATAGAATGTTATTTTTACGCATATCTTGAAGAAAACCTTTCTAGCTTAATGTCAGCATTTAAGGCCGTTGGTGAATTTATGCTCTTAGTCGTTCTATTAAAGTAGGTGTTATAATCTACGACTGCCGTAATTTGTTTTTATTGTTCCAATTTGTTCACCTATAGCTTAGTCTAATAAGATACCGTACTATAGACTGCATACACTATTGTTAGGGGTAACAAAATAAATTTAAGAAATTGAACCAATGGCTGGCTGTGTATTCTCTTCTCGGTAGTTAAGTGTACGACCCAGGTCGAACCCACACATATTTTATTGTAACAACACCATCACATCCTGACCATACCAACAGTTGTACCGCTTGACAAGGTGGTGTTCCGTTACAATATTTATCATACCGGGACGAAGACCACAACTTGATAAAGACCATTATCACATACTTGTTTCTATATTAACATCCATAACCACAATTTTGCATATGCGATAACAACGAAAAAAACTGAAGGTCATGGACACTGCCCCTGATAACCAGTTTTTGCCAGCCCGGGCTGATAACCGGAAATTATGTATTTTTACATTAAGAGAGGTAATCGTGCCCGGCTAATACACTTCTGGACTGTGTTCAGACCTTTAAACGTAAAAATCGATTTACTTACTTTAAAAATCACCAGTGACACCATCATTGCTAACAACTACGTCATCACCAACAACTACGTCATCACGTGATGTAAACATTCTAGCGTTATCTCTCGAAACTGATTGTTTGTTGGGGTTTCACGATACGTCACCCTTTATGTGTAGTTTTGTGTCGCCTCCACGGAAAAAAAGAGAAAAGTATAGAAGAGATAGTCTAGAAGGGACACGGGAGACTGAGGTAAATGAATGAAAGTGTAGAAACAGAAGAAACAGCAACCTCTCCGCACTCAACCCCCCCCACACCCTAAACACACACACACACACACACACACACACACACACACACACATACACACACAGGCCTTGCACATCTTTAACCCAATGTCAGTAGGACCCCACAGTTAAGCAAGATAAAACGGCATCAACGACCGCCAAAATGAACACACAACATCAACAACCAGTTAAACGGATTTTAGAGTTAAATCGAGACAGTACACAGGAACCCGTTTCATAAAAGGCAAACTCCCAACCTTTTGCCATTTTGTATGAAACGAGTGTCTGTGAAAAAAGCATGATCGAAGAGAGAGAAAAACATTTTAGAGAGGTTTCAATTGTGAAAACGCACGCATTTGTTGAAGACATGAAAAATGTGAACACTGAAAGAGATACGACGGGGGATGCCAAACATCTTCACAGTTGCGGACCAAACCCCATTTTGTGACCTTGTTTACGGCTTAAACATGGTTGTACCGAATTCACATGAAACAACAACGTTTGGCGGATCCATCAATATGCAAATATGGCGCTCCGCCGTATAAATATAGAAACGAGATGTGATAAACAGATTATAACATGGCGTTTTGGTCATCACCCGCAGTATCAACCTAAAGCTCTCGGGCTGATAATGCGGTCTCGGGTTGATACTGCGGGCGATAACCAAAACCCAATGTGATAATCTCTAAATATTATCAAGAGCCAGATTAGACCTTCCCCAGCAGGCATACGTCGCTAGGCAAACGTCAAATCAACGTCGTTGCAACGTCATGACGTTACATCGACGTAGATGAGACCTTGCATAAACGCCATGACGTTATACTGGCGGTGATGTGACGTCACAATATTGTCATGTGACTGCTGGGTCGTTGGTACTACTCGATAGTATCGATATCTAGCCCTGATTAACTCATTGTGTACTATGTTGGACAAATCCATTTGTCATATAAGGGATGTCAGGCCTATATTTTCTGTTAGCAAATAGTGCAGGCCCTGATCAGACGCCGCGTTCTGTGGCGTCTGATCTGGGCACGTAGTGTATACCGAGTAACCCTTTAGGGGTTTCCCGCATGCAATGGGATAAAACAAAAAGGGGGTCGTTAAAAAGGCTTGATATTTCATGTGAATCATCTGCTGGTATGATGGACAGCCTTGCCTGAGGCTTTGTCTAATTGAGAACACCCAGCTGAATTAGACCGAAATAGTGTTGACTAGGTTGTTAAATATCAATCCATAATGTGTATAAAGAGCTCTTTGATTT
Source organism: Lucinisca nassula (assembly GCA_963580285.1). Classification (NCBI taxonomy): domain Eukaryota; kingdom Metazoa; phylum Mollusca; class Bivalvia; order Lucinida; family Lucinidae; genus Lucinisca; species Lucinisca nassula. The sequence goes on from OY757014.1 coordinate 10,115,918, forward strand.
TGATAGTACACCACGACCTCTTTATAACATTGTTCACCATAACACAGTTTTGGATAACATGGTTTAAGATGGATCCAAATATAGAAAAATGACACTATAGATTATTTTTTTCTATATAATCTATATATTTTTATTTGGATAAAACAGGGTTGTTCTTTAAAAGGTTTCTGATTGGACCCTAACATTGGTGTTATAAAGAGGCGGTTCTAACGAATACCCACAGTCTATATTTTAGAGCGGAAATAAGAAACATATCACAATTTTTCATAATAAAATTTTCATTTTTTTTTTCGGCGATAAAGATTACAATGTGTTTGTATAGGCGTGTTTTCGTCATGCGTGCGACATAGTGCATTTTTCACATCTCCAAAATGGCTACTTTTCTGAAAACCCTTGACAAATTTCTTATTTATACTGCAAACATAGGTTATTGGTGCTCATTAGACCCAGTTCTAACGAGTACCCACAACCTTTGTCTTGGAGCAGATATAATAAAAAAAAAGTCCCAAGGACCTCTACGCTCACCTGAGGTCATGTGTATCTTACCATATACAGACACAGCCTCCATCTCGGTATGTGACTACAATCGCACGAATAACATTTCATTGCCTCATACCACAGAGGCTCTTCATGTAATTTGGTTTCAATTAGCCCGGCAGTTTTGGTTAAGAAAGAATATAAACGTACTAATTCTAAGTCATCCAGGACATTTAGCTGATTAAAAAAAATCTCATGTCACAGGCTACAACAGAATCATAAAAACCCACTGTTTCACCGTTTTTTAATATACATGTCTAAGTGACCAAATTTGACCCTGACCTAAAACAGGTCAAGGTTAACCAAAGGTCATTGGTAGCACCAAAGTCCCTACCAAGTCTGAAGGTCATCGGTCACTCCGTTCCAAATGAGAATATTTAACTGTTTTACCATATAAGTGCATGTTGACCGTATTGGTCATGTGACCCAATCCTAACGAACAAAACTTCGTTCCCCCTTCCCATAGAGACTCCACATGTAATTTGGTTTTACTCAATCCAAGGCTCTACATGTAATTTAGTTTCAATCAAACCAGCAGTTTAAGTGGAGAAGAAGTCTGAGCCACCCAGGACAAAACTCAGTAAATGCCCTTGACCTTTGGAATTGAAAGGCTTCTATTCTGATGCTACAGGCTACCATGCAATCAGATAAATCCACTGTTTTGCCATTTTTTTCCATGCAAATGTCTATGTGACCAAATTTGACCTTGACGTAAAACAGGTCAAGGCCAACCAAAGGTCATCATTTGAACTAGCTAAGTAGGGCCTGAGGCCCCCAATTCTGCATATCAAGTTTCAAGGTGATGGGGCATTTGGTTCCTGAGAAGACTATTCTTAAAGATGTTTACCATATATGGGCATGGTGGCACTATTAGTCATGTGACCCAACTCTTACGAACAAACTTTCATTCCCACCTTCCCATAGATGCTCCACATATAATGTGGTTACAATTAACCTAGCAATTTAAGTGGAGAAGAGAAAAATTTTTTTTTTTTTTTTTTTTTTTTTTTTTGATTTAATTTATACTATTTTAATTTCAGTTCGATTGCGATGAACGCTCCAAGCTTATTGAATCACTCTCGAACACTCATTCCGGATGTTGTCACGCGCGCGAGAGAGATGCAGTTACCCTTACACCACTGCTACTCATTTACACCTGGGTGGAGTGGGGCATTGTCATAACGTGTCTAGCCCAAGGACACACCTCGCCTCCGATGGCCGGATTCGAACCCACAACCTCTTGATCATAAGTCGAACGCGCTAATGTTACAAGCCAGGCGTAGCAGAAAGAAAAAGCAAACAAGCCTTTTGGAAAAATTTAACAATTTTTTACACGTTATCTGTAACTGTAGAAGTAAGAAAATTAAATGTACTTAGCTCTGTTATGAAATATCCTGAATGAATCTATTTTCCTTGATCCCACGGAATCCTTAGTCCTAAATGAAAAATAATATCCCTTATCAATCCAACACAGAATTCAGAAATATGTTTTCTTAAAAGCCCAAACTTTAAACTCCAAAGTCTGACTCAATGAGAAAAAATCAAGCTCTTTTATAGACCCTAAGTTTTCTCTAGAAAGTTCCACAGGGCTGTGGAATAAGTTGATGTAATTTTCTAAAAATAATGCAAACCTGAACTTTCTGGAAGGTTCCAAAGTACTCGTACTTTTCCTCGTAAACAAGATGTTTACAAATATATGACTCAGTTTTCGAGAATCTTTTATAAAAAGATTAACAAGGTATTTATAGCACTATTAGGTCACCCAGTGGGGTGAAAGTGGGAATAAAAAAAAATAAATTCTTATGCATAACACTCCCCCTCTTCGAGGAAAAGAAAGTTTTATGCAATAAAGCTTTCTTTTGCTTTGAGAATAATGAAATATTGAACATAGCATATTAAATTACATGTATCTACAATCCACGTCAGTATGAAAGACAAACACATTCCTGACACTGCTCTCAAGCTCTTGAAAGGGCGTCAGGGATAATGTTTCCTCTCCCTCTGATATGTCTTATGACTAAACTATACTCTTGTAGCATAAGACTCCACCTGAGCAACCGCTGATTTTTGTTTTTCATTTTATATATGAAAGTCAGTGGATTGTGATCACTGAAAACAACAATCGGTGCAGTAGTAGGGGTAAGATAAACTCCGAAATGTTGCAGAGCAAGAATCAGAGAACAGCACTCTTTCTCTATGGTAGAGTAATTTCTCTGGTGCTAATTAAACTTTTTGGAAATGTAGCAAACTGAATGATCCACACCATTTTCATCTTCCTGCAACAAAACACTACCTGCACCTACGTCAATAGCATCTACAGCTAGCTATAGCTTTAAGCTTATCAAAAGCATTTTGGATTATTGCATTCCAATGGAATTTTGTTCTTTTGCTGAGCAAATTTGACGAAGGCTCAGCAATGACAGAGAAATTATTACAGACCTTTCTGTAATAACCAGCCATACCAAAAAAGCGCCTCAGCTGTCTTTTGCACGTGGGTACGGGAAAATTTGAGATAACCTCAACTTTAGCATCAATGGGTTTCACATGAACTTGACCTACAACATGACCTAGACATTTCAAACTTGCATGGCAGAATTCTCTTTTAGCAAGATTGATTGTCAATTTGGCATTGCTCGGTCTATCAAAGAATGCTCTAATAGTCCCAAGATGTTGAATCCACTGGTCATTGTATATGATAGCGCCATCAATATAAGCACTGCAGCCTTCCAGCCCCGCAATAGCCATGTTTATTAAGCGCTGAAATATTGCTTGAGAGTTTTTCGTTCCCAATGGCATGGCTATAGTTAAAGAGTCCGTCTGGTGCTGTGAATGCCAAACATCCTTTGCTCTTTCTGTGAGTGGAATTTGCCAAAATCCTTTCAGAATGTCGAATTTCGTTATATATATATATATATATATATATATATATATATATATATATATATATATATATATATATATATATATATATATATATATATATATATATATATATAATATAATATAATATAATGTATGTTAAATTTTTCCAAAAGGCTTGTATCCTTTTTCTTTCTGCTACGCCTGGCTCGAAACAGAAATTGGGGGCTCGTCCGGGACAAAACCGTTTCGAGCATTTTAAAACCGACATTTCATGTGACGGCAGGTAATTGTCATTTCTTATTCGATATAGATTTGGCAGTTGCTTCACAAGATTGGTATTCCCCATAGGCATATAGAGGATTGTCATTTCATATAGGGAATTGTCATTTCATGTTTAATTCTTATTGGGCTTGTCATTTCAAAAAAAATTGTCACATTAATCTCATCTGTAGAACCATAATTACTTTATAAAACAAACAAAAAGCAAACAAACCGTTTGGTTTGAGAAGCTTTTTGGCTCAGCCTACCCAGGAGTTGTTTAATCTGGCCAAAAGGACAGATTCGATTGGTACGAATTGCCCACCTCTTGTGGCCGATCTGTTCTTGTATTGTTATGAAAGAGACTTCATGTTGTCGCTTTCCATTGATAACCAATCTGAAATTATTGAAGCTTTTAGCTCCACTTCTAGATATTTAGATGATTTATTAAATATTGATAATACCTATTTCGATGGTTTGATCAGTAAGATTTATCCCCCAGAACTTCAGTTAAATAAAGCAAATTCTTCTGATACAGAGGTCCCTGTTTTTTGGATTTACATCTATCTATTGTAGATGGGTTTGTTTCGTGCAAAATTTATGATAAACGCGATGACTTTGGTTTTGAGATTGTAAATTTTCCTTTTTGGGATGGTGATGTTCCTCGTGCGCCATCCTATGGCGTTTATATTTCGCAATTAATTCGATTTGCTAGAGTGTGTAGTCATGTTACTGACCTCAACACTCGTAATAAATTATTAACGGCTAAACTTCTTAATCAGGGTTATCGATACCATAAACTGCGCAAAGCCTTTTCAAAATTTTATAGACGCCATTTGATTTAATTTCAAAATTCAATATTGGTCTGAAATCTCTTCTGCAACAAGGTCTATCGGAACCCGAATTTTATGGTGACTTAGTATATAAATTCAGAAAAATATATAACCGCAATGACTTCAGCACCCAATTTCGTAAAATCATTCTTCGATATAAAAAGATTGCGTACAACATGGATGTTATACGACAGACTGCATGCATGGTAGTTAACCCAATCACGGTTGGCAACTTTGCTTCCCTCTTTAATTGCACGCCGGTGGGTCAGGCCTCAGATTCGATGACGGTCCCAACGTAAAGGCTTATTGGGAATTAAAGATATCTAATTCAAGGTAATGTCGGTTGGTGCCTGATGCTATGTCTCAGGGTGGGCCCATCGGAGTCTAACTGTTGGTTTTCTTTTGCTCCAGCATTTCAGTGATTTCTTGCTGTCGAGTCCTCACCGTTGTCTCACCTCTGTCGTTCTTTGATCATTTGTGTTCACGGAGATGTTGCACTGATGAGTTAGGAGGCCTTCATGCGGACTGAACGAATTATTTGTCTAAATCGCGACGGAGGTATGGGCGAGTATTGTGGACACGTAAAATCGATTTAAGCCTCCCAGTGGAAATCTTTCCACTGACCGTTCCAAGGCGGTTCTTCTGTGGCGATTTATTTATGTTGTTGTTTGTTGCTTACTGTGTGTATCACTTGTGTCTTTTTTATTTTGGATGGCCATATGGCCATTTTGTGGGAAAGTAACTGTCCTTATGGCCTTCATTTGTTTAGGTTTCCATTATGGTCTGGTCGCTTAATGTTTGTGTTTCTTTCCCTTTGGTGTCTTTGGTGGGTGGAGTAAGTTAATTGTATCGATTCCTGATCTTTGTTTTACTTTTACTTTGTTAGATATTGCTTCCCATTAAGGGGTCACTGCTGTCAAAACAAGCATGAAAAAAAAAAACATGAAATTAAGAATATTTTGGTACAGTTCATGGTTGATGAAGAACTTTCCGATCCATTTGCTTTGTCTCTCATTAAGGTTTCACATACTGAATTATGAGACAAATTGAAATAGGAAGGCAAATTGAATTAGATAAGTTAAGATTAGAAATGGAAGAAACGGTGAAGGAAAAGCAAAGAGAAATGGAAGAAAGAGAGAAGGAAAAAGAAAGAGAAATGCAGAGACAAATGCAGATGGAAATATTAGAAATGGGAGAACGAATTCGAAAAGAAAAAATAGAACAGGAAGAAAAACAAAGAGAAATGGAGGAACGGATTGGGTTAGAAACGGAAAAATGAGATATAGTATTGAAGAAACAGAAAAGGAAAGGCAATTTTAATTAAGGCTGAAGGAAGTAGAACTCCAGGGTAAAGATAGGGTAAAACAAACACCTGTTTTTGACTCTGGTAGTTACTTTGATGCCACAAAGCACATCAGATTAGTTCCGCCATTTCAGGAAAAAGAGGTAGATAAATATGTTTTGCATTTCGAAAAAAAGTTGCAGAAAATTTAAAATGGCCAATAGAGCATTGGACTTTACTTTTGCAAAGCGTTGTTGTCGGAAAGGCTCGAGACATTTACACTCAGCTGACTGTCGAGCAAAGCTCAGACTATGATTTGGTTAAGGAGCTTATTCTTAAGGCATATGAGTTGGTCCCTGAAGCTTACAGGCAAAAATTTAGGAATTGTAAAAAAGAAATTTCCAAGAACCAAAGAACAGTTATTTGATAGGTGGTGTTCTTCTAAAAAAGAAGGCTCTAATCATGAAAAACTTAGACAGCTAGTCCTTGTTGAAGAGTTCAAACGGCGTATAAATTCAGACATTGAGTCTTTTCTCGATGAGAGACAGGTTGAAACTTTGGAAGAAGCTTCTGGTTTGGCAGATGAGTATGCTTTGACTCATAAAGTCTCATTTGTGAACAGGCCTTATCCTAGAAAACCTTATAATTCACAGACAGGTCCAAGATTTTATCCTAGTATTCCATCTAGCAGTTATAGCCATACATCTAGTACTATGCCCAAACTTTCTGGTGAAAATAAAAGCCAGAATCCTTCCAAACCTTCTGGTGAAAATAGAAGCCAGAATTTTTCCAAACCTTCTGGTGAAAACAAAGACCAGAATCCCTTATCTCAATCTCAAGTAGTTTGTAACTATTGCAAAAATACAGGTCATTCGATATCTGAATGTTTAAAATTAAAGCGAAGAAAAGAAAGAGAAAGACACGAGGGACTTAAGCCTACAGGCTTGACTTCTATAAGGCCAAAACCACGGTCTTGTGTAAGGGAGGAAACTCTTTCCGATACCAAATTATCTGCGACTGATTCAGTTATGGAGATTTGTGAACCATTCGTATCAGATGGTTTTGTGTCACTAAATGGTGACAGTTATGCCCATCCTACCCCTATCAAAATCTTACGAGATATCGGAGCTTCTCAATCGGTTATTCTAGCACATACTCTGCCTTTTCTGAGAAGACTTCTCTGGGCCAAAGTGTCCTTATTCAGGGTGTGGAATGTGGATTTGTAAATGTTCCGCTTAATAACGTTTATTTGACTTGGTATCCGGTTCAGTGGCTGTTGGTATTAGACCGTCTTTACCTTTTAAAGGTGTTCATTTATTGCTAGGCAATGACTTAGCTGGAGACAAGGGTGTGGTAAACGAACTTCTGACTTCTGATCCTTGCAATGATCAACCACCTGATCACATTGAGCAGGAAATTCCTGATCTTTATCCGTCCCGTGCAGTCACAAGGGCTTTGGCATGTAAGGCCAAACAAACTGATAGGAAACAGGATTTTGATTTTACTGATACCTTTTTGGGTCAGTCTTTTAATGACGAGATAACAATGTCTCTGTCTTCAAGCCTGCCTGATAAGCAGACAGATTTTCATGAGGATAACTTGTCTTTCGATCTTGGCCATGACAAAATGCCCGGGTCTCAACTAGCCCTACAACAGCACAAGGATCCTGAAGTTTCGCCTTTGTTTGAAAGGGCGTTAGATGAGCAGGAAGTATATCAGGTCCCAGTCTGTTATTGTGTCAAAAATGACATTCTAATGAGAAAATGGCGTCCACCAGGCGTCTCAGCAGAAGCCGAGCGGGCTGTCAACCACCAGATAATGGTGCATTGGGTTTACTGTCCTGAAATATTAAACTTGGCACATGAAACTCCCATGTCAGGACATTTAGGTGTCAATAAAACCTACCACAAGATTCTTAATCATTTTTACTGGCCTGGGTTGAAATCAGATGTTTCTCAGCATTGTATGTCCTGCCATATATGCCAAATGGTAGAAAAACCCAATCAGACTATACCCAAGGCTCATTTGCAGCCTATACCTGCTGTTGATGAACCTTTCAGTCGAATGATTATAGACTGTGTGGGCCCCTTGCCAAGAACTAAGTCTGGCTGTGAATATCGTTTGACTATTATGTGTGCATCCACACGTTTTCCTGAAGCCATTCCACTAAGAAATATCAAAACTAAGACAATCGTAAAGGCCTTAGTGAAGTTTTTCACATTTGTTGGTCTTCCCAAATCTATTCAGCCAGACCAAGGTTCAAATTTCATGTCTGGAATTTATTAACCCATATATGCCTAGTGGCCCTTTTTTGGGACGTTGGCAAACAATGTAGACCCAGATCAGACGCCGCATAACGCGGCGTCTGATCTGGGTCTACACTGTTTGCTCAAAGAACATACATTTTTGTACAACTTACATTAAACAAAACAAATCTGACACCCCTATAATTGAAAATGGACAACTCCAAATTTATATGATGGAAGATTCCATTGTCATATATGGGTTAATGTTATGAGCCTGGTGTAGCAGAAAGAAAAAAGCAAACAAGCCTTATGGAAAAATTTAACAATTTTTTACACGTTATCTGTAACCTGTAGAAGTAAGAACATTAAATGTACTTAGCTCTGTTATGAAATATCCTGAATGAATCTATTTTCCTTGTTCCCACAGAATCCACAGTCCTTGATGAAAATTAATATCCTTTAACAATCCAACACAAAATTCAGAACTAACTTTTCTTAAAAGCCCAAACTTCAAACTCCAAAGTCGGACTCAATGAGAAAAATCAAGCTCTTTTATAGACCCTAAGATTTCTCTAGAATGTTCCACAGGGCTGTGGAATAAGATGATGTAATTTTCTAAAAATAATGCAAACCTGAACTTTCTGGAAGGTTCCAAAGTACTCTTCCTTGTAAACAAGATGGTTGCAAATATATGACTCAGTTTTCGAGAATCTTCTATAAGAAGATTAACAAGGTATTTATAGCACTATTAGGTCACCCAGTGGGGTGAAAGTGGGAATCAGAAAAATAAATTCTTATGCATAACACTAAGCACTGAGCTATCGAGGCTGTTTGATGTGTGGTTTCACATCCCCATCAACACTGAATAGGTAATCTTGGACACGTTGCGTTCAGTTTTGTGGGACTTTCACCCGACATTGAGACGAAATTGCATCTCAAGCCCTGTCGTCAAATGAAAAAAGCATGGACGGTCCTACTCACACAGTTTTGCCTTGGCGATAAAAATACTGAAACTTAGCCATCCAGGAAAAAAGGTCAGTTAGTGACATTGACCTTTGACATTGATAAACTTCCATTCAGCTGATTGAAATATAATTTCTGATGTCACAGGCTACCAAGCAATTAGAAAAAATCCACAGTTTTGCCTTTTTTCCATACACATGTCTAAGTGACCAAATTTGACCTTGACGTAAAACAGGTCAAGGACAACAAAAGGTCGTCATTTATATAAACTTGGTAGGCCCCAAGTCCCTGATGATGCATACCAAGCTTTAAGGTCATCAGCCATATGGTTCCTGAGAAGAAGATTTTAAAATTTAGTAGATGTCTAATTTATACGACAGTACATCAATACACATTTGAAGACAGCTGGATGTCAAGATAACATGGATTTTCAGTTATTTTGCGGAAACATCCGTTTTCACATTCGCAAACATTTGTTAATCAAACACAATCAGGCGTAAACTTACAAAGCAAAGCAATTAAATTCTGATTTAATCACCATGCAAAGTGCACGGTTAGTATGTCATTATTTCCAGCAAATACATGTTTTGAAGCAGAAATAAGAAAAATAATGTATACCCCAGTGAACCCCAGTTTTCTCTTTATAAAGTAGGGTTTAGAGTGTGTTCATTTCACCGACTTGGTCACGTGATGTCATCGGTGCATTAACCCTTTAATACGACATTGGTGTTTTTTACATCACGTAAACAAGTCCGTGAAATGTACACCCCCTTATACCCCAGTGTATATAGAGAAAACTGGGGTTTACGGGGTATACATTATTTTTCTTAATTTTGCTCCAATACATAGGTTGTGGGTACTCGTTTGAACCGCCTCAGTGAGGCGGTTCTAACGAGCATCCACAACCTATGTTTGCAGTATAAATAAGTAAAATATCACGGATTTTCATCAGAAAAGTATACATTTTGGAGACATGAAAAAATGCACTATATTGCACGGGTGTGTTATCGTAATGATCCTAACTGGAAGCAGAGCTACATGGAAGGAAATAAATTTAAAGCATCTTGAAATAACAACTGAGCGTCAACTCGAAATACTATATCAGTGAATCCCAATTAAATGACTGAAGAATTTCAATAAGCTCAGATTGGCTGAATATCCATTGGCATTCTGACACGATGGTTTTGGAAAATAACAGGAGCCACGCAAAAGTTTCGTGATTTGCATTTGAACCACGTCATGGGAAGGTCTGTTTTGCTATTTGCGAGTAACAGAGTTGCAGACCATCCCGCGCATCCGCTACTTGCTTGACACAAAACATCTAGTTTGTGTTGTGAGCCGTCAAGTCATGCACAAGTTTACAAGTTTATTCTGTTACTCTCAGGTTTACCACATAAGATAAACAGCACGGTTATACTACAATGCAATGTTCGACACAAAGTGCAATAGTGAGTGGTAGCAACAAGAAGATATTAATATATTTCAAATTGTTCTTACCCCGGGAGATAACAACAAGATATTAATAATTTGCTCTCACTCCGGGAGAAAACAACAAGTTATTTGAAGATCATTTCAACATACCAATGCATATATATATATTGCGTATAAACGCCATAGATACTTATTATTATTATTATTTTTATTTTGAAACGTAGCTTAGTGTAAAATCTGAGACTCTTGAAGATATTCATATTCCAGATTTATAAATAGTATAATGAGAGCACATCCATGCGCTATGATGATGTCTTACATATCTCTAGAACTAACATTCTTCAGATAAAAATATTCGATACTTTTACCATTTCTAGTCCAAACACAGATTGCTGATGCCCCCCACCCCGAACCGGTTCTAACGAACATCCATAATCCATGTCTCGGAGCCAAAATAAGGAATATAATGAATACCCCTGTAAAGTAGAAGTAAAACAAAGATCAGGAATCGATACAATTAACTTACTCCACCCAGTAAAGACACCAAAGGGAAAGAAACACAAACATTAAGCGACCAGACCATAATGGAAACCTAAACAAAGGAAGGCCATAAGGACAGTTACTTTCCCACAAAATGGCCGTATGGCCATCCAAAATAAAAAAGACACAAGTGAAACACACAGTAAGTAACAAACAACACCATAAATAAACCGCCACAGAAGAACCGCCTTGGAACGGTCAGTGGAATGATTGCCACTGGGGGCTTAAATCGATTTTACGTGGCCACAATCCTCGCCCTTACTGCTGTCGCGATTTGGACAAATAATTTGTATAGTCCGCATGAAGGCCTCCTAACTCATCAGTGCAACATCTCCGTGAACACAAAAAATCAAAGAACCACAGAGGTGAGACAACGGTGAGGACTCGACAGCAAGAAACCACTGAAATGCGGGAGCAAAAGAAAACCAACAGTTAGACTCTGATGGGCCCGACCAAACCCCACTGTTCTCTATATAAAGAGAGGTTTATAGGGGACTTCATTACACGGACTTGTTAACCTGAGGATTAAATTCTTAGTATTTATATACCTGCAAAAATTAACCATTAGTTTATTTTTTGTTGCAATTCGTTTTATAATCTACACAGCTGTATTAGATCGTCGTGACTTTTTGAGTTCATTCGTTACTCAAATTTAATGATATTTGGGTGAGTATAAAAGTAACGTTTCAGGTAACGTTTCCTTTCGGTTTCAAAATGCTTGCATGTCAACAAATAGTGGAATTCGTCGCCAAGGTCATTACAATATGAACACAACCTTTGATTTACGGGAACGCTGCCCCAGCGACCTGTCTCAATAGGCAGCCTATGGTTTCTTGTTCGAAACCGTATAAATGGTTTACTTAAGGCAGTAGGTAAAATAGATAAATACTTGCTCTGTTCAAAAGTAGTTTTAAATACTATATAAATCTTATTATCGGATGTGGACTGTATATGGGAAGTCCAGTTTTGAGTAAAGACATCATTAAGTTTCTGTTAAATTGCGATATGAAGCCACGTATGATTTATAAGGCTCTAGCTATACCACACACCAGAAAACCCATTTGAGTATAACATAGTTTTAACATTTGCAATCCAATGTGATTTAACTTGATTGTGTTGATACAATTCATAAATTGCATGATATACGGTTGAAAACTTTGTTTTCAGAATTCTCAATCAGCTTAGACCCAAATGAGACAAGCCTTACTTGTATGTCGATATATAGCGGGGTAGCTCCTAACTCTCCACATATCATGTAAGATGACGTAGATTTCTTTAAATTAAAAATATACTTATAAAACTTTATTTGAATTCTTTCTAAAACATAAGTCCCCGCCCATAGGGGCTTGAAGAAATATATGGGCTGCATGATGCTTCCACGCAGAGCTGAATCCGGCCCGCACACTAGTACTGGTAAACCGCTTAGAGGATCTAAGCCTGTCCAGGAACCGCGGTGCGAGGCGGACCGTCCATGCTAATAAACCCTATTGGTTTCATTGGGCGACAGGGCTTGAGTTGTCATTTCATCTCAATGTCGGGTAAAAGTCCCACAAAATTGGAAGCAACGTCTCCAAAATGACCTTTACAGTGTTGACGGGGACGTTAAACCTCAAATCAAACAAAAACTTTCTAAAACATTAACATTTCCTATACCCCATACTTCGCACCCATATAGTAATATTGGTTTTATCATCTTGTTAAACATGTCAATTTGTATATCATACGGTAAGCTTAAGTTTCTTATTTTTATTCAGCAGTGAAAATAATGCCTTATTTGCCTGTTCAGATAAGTGTTTCTATACCGATAGAAACGAACCACTGCGTCCGAGATCAATGCCTAGAAATGTGTACTCATTGTTGATTTAAAGTTCGGTTTTTTTTTTTTTTTTTTTCGAAAAGTGAATTTTAACTTTGTTGGTAATCTTCCATGCCCAAATATTGCTACTTTTGTTTTGGAAACATTTACGTGCAGATGCCATGTTTTACAGTATTCGCCAAATACGTTTAATGCATACTGTAGATCATCACACATGGCCGAGTTTTTCTGACATTTTACCTGATCACCTGTACCGTGACAGTCACACTAAAAGTCAATGTTGGATTGTCTCCATTTGACTGAGGCTTATGATAGATACCTATTGTGTAATCTCAAGTGTGTTATAATCCGGTTTTGCTTGAAATAAGTTCGCCTTTATGACCCGAAGTATACTGAACGAGAATCGCTCATGTCAATAGGTGTCTAGTTAATTTCGGACTGGCTGTTTTGGTGAGGCCTAAAGTTCTGTTCTGTCGTGTCGTTACTAAAGTCTTATCGAGCGAGAAAATCACTCTTTTTCTGAAACCAATAAAATGAGCCATTTTTTGTGCTTAACACAAAATATTATTGGTTCTCTCAAATCCATTTTTTTTTGGTTCTGGAATGAAACGTTCAATTTTATGTATTAGAAATAAAAAGAAAAAAAAATCTTTTATAGTTTATGGGTGTCAGTTGGATTATTTTTAATGACATTAGTTAGAAATGCAACATATCCACAAGTCCATGTAATGAAAACGCCCCTAAACCCCACTTTACATAGAGTGATTTGTTTGTTTGATTTGATGTTTAACGTCCCCGTCAACACTGTAAAGGTCATTTTTGGAGACGTTGCTTCCAATTCTGTGGGACTTTCACCCGACATTGTGATGAAATGACATCTCGAGCCCTTTCAATGAAACCCATTACGATAACATATCCGTGTGATATAGTGCATTTTTCAAACCTCAAAAAAGATACTTGTTCTAATGAAAATGTGTTATATTTTTCTTATTTACACTCCAAACATAGGTTTTGGGTGCTCGTTAGAACCGCCACGTTGAGGCGGTTCTAACGAGTACCCACAACCTATGTCTAGGAGCAGAAATAAGGAAAATAATATTTACCTCCTAAACCCCAGTTTTCCTTAATAAAGTGGGGTTAAGGGAGGGGGGTCTTTATTTCACGCACTTGTTCGCGTGATGCATTAGGGTTATAAGCATGGATGGACCGACTCGCACCACTTTGCCTGGGCAGACTTAGATCCTCTAAGCGGTTTACCAGTACTCATGTGCGGTCGGTTTCAGCTCTGCGTGGAAGCATCATGCAGCCCATCTATTTCTTCAAGCCCCGATGAGCGGAGGCAGGTTTACGGGGATTTACATTTTCTATTTTCTGCTCCAAGAACTAGGTTGTGAGAACTCGTTGATGAGGCGGTTCTAACCTTTGTCATTTCATCTCATTGTCGGATAAAAGTCCCACATATCTGGAGCAACGTCTCCGAAATGACCTAAAAGTATAGACGGTAGTAAGAATTTGCTCTTTGTAGGTGTTACGAGTAGTAGAAACTTTGCTTCAGAATAGAGACAAAAAATAATGCTAACCCCTAAACCCCACTGTTTGTTTCATTAACATGGGGTTTTGATGGTTGCCATGTAATGCAGTCAAACATTTTGAAAATATTATCACCAAAAGTAAACAATCTGTAAATTTGCAGCAAACTACCGCTAAAAACAAAGATTATGGGTATTCGTTAGTACCGTTTCGGCGAGGCGATTCTAACGTGCACCGGCCACAATCAATGTCGGAGCAAAAAGAAGAAAAATACTGCATAAAAGTGTGGTTAAAGGGGTTAAAATTAAACAGTCGTATTCTTGGTGAAGTTTAATGTAACAGTTGTCAAAATTAATTGAGAGCGCGCTTTCATATCCATTCTCACCTGAAAACATTGGCGGATCACACCTCAGACGTGTCTTTAATCCAGTGTTTGATCGAATCATAATGTTTGTGACAATTTGTTTTGAAAACAAAAAACAACAATACAATATTATAACATAATGAATTCATTCACATCTCATACGTGCCTGGCGAATTTTCAGATCGACTGCTTAAATTAAGTTGCGAATCATTACGTAAAAATATATACAGGTACCCTGCCGTAATATGTCGGTGTTATAGTTTCAATGTTGATAAATACTCGTCTATTTATAAATCATAACAAACAACGGTGTTTTCCACAGGTACGTAACGGGTTATATTCTAACAAAATAAGCACTTAATTTTGCTATGTGAATGTAATCAATTGCGTAGCGCAATTAGTAGCGAGGAGCGCCAAAAACGACTGGTTTACCTTCCTGGGTGTCGCAGGTTCGATCCTCGCAGACAACTTTTTTCATAAAGCTATTAAAGCATGATTTATTTTTTTCTTGATGATTTTTCTATAAAATAGTTTTAGAATTTACATTTTTATTATTTCTTTTTTAATTTTCAATTCTGTTTATTATTTTTGTATTATTTTTTCGTGAATGGTTATCTATTTATTTTAAAGTTCAATACATGTCATGCACAATTTTAAAGATCAACTTCACATTTGATTTATATCAGCCCAAAAAACGCATGCTTCACGAGAAAATCGAGGATTTTTTGCTTTTGGCGCGAAAAAAAAATGTTAAAGAAAAAACATCCCCAGCGGGATTCGAACCCGCATACTTCAGCTCTACAGGCCCGTGACTTTACCACTTGGCTAGCGTCGATACAGTGCAGGTAT
The DNA here is from genome assembly GCA_963580285.1 of Lucinisca nassula. NCBI lineage: Eukaryota > Metazoa > Mollusca > Bivalvia > Lucinida > Lucinidae > Lucinisca > Lucinisca nassula. The sequence goes on from OY757014.1 coordinate 10,131,429, forward strand.
GGTATTTTTTAGCCTGATACCATCACATTAATAGGAAGTCACCAAAAATAAAATTAGATCATCCAAAAATAACATAATTGCGTAGATAAATTTAAAAATAACCTTTATTTACAATAATATTGACAATACCAAACTGACAACTGATGTCGGTTTTACTGTACCTAATACACTTTGTGTCCTCTGTTTCCGCACTATAAACAAAGAATATACAGTAACACCGTTGTGTTACAAATGCAAGACCACCACTGGAACTGTTCAAAAACAGTATCTAAGACCATTTTGAACAGTTAGAAAGACCGCCTCTGGAACTGTTCAAAAATGGTCTCTAAACCCATTTGTAAACAGACCCAAAGAACGCCTCAGCCCTTCCGCGCCCTTGCATATTTCTATCTTAATTATTTTATCTTAATTATTTTATATTCACTGTTCCCTAGGTTTATGATATTACTTTTTAAAAACAAATACCAGTCAAAGTCTAATGACTACTGATATTGGTTTAATAGTGAGTGGCACGCGTCACGATACTTGCGCTGATAATTCGATTATCGACAAGTAGTAGGAAGTGTGCTCATTCAATGTATTGATCGATAACAATCTATCATGAGCGATTATATTGACGAGTGTCTTTTACCCGGGAAAGTAGAAACTAATTTATTCGGTCATTTTTAGGTAAATTCACAACCATGTTTTAGCAGAAAGAAAGAAAGAGTGCATATGATGAAGCTATCATCACTAACAGAGCATTGATTGATTGATTGATTTGAGGTTAAACGTCCCCGTCAACACTGTAAAGGCCATTTTGGGGACGTTGCTTCCAATTTTGTGGGACTTGTACCCGACATTGAGATGAATTGACATATCAAGCCCTGTCGCCCACAAAATCCAATAGGGTTTATAAGCATTGACGGTCCGACTCGTGCACACCGCTTTGCCTGGGCAGGCTTCGATCCTCTAAGCGGTTTACCAGTAGCCCGACAGCCCAGTGGTAGAGCGCCCGCTTCGGAAATGGGAGGTCGCGGGTTCGATCACTGGCCGCGCCATGCTAAAGACTTAAAAATGGTACTAGGAGCTCCCTTGGCTGGCGCTCGCATTATCAGGGGTAGTCCTAAGAAGATAAATGAAAGCATGTAAGTATTTGTTAATTGTTATTGGATACTTTGTCGGGATAAAAGCTCTATAGATCTTATGTTATTTGTTTCTAATATGCGACGTCTAATAGAGCTTCTTTATATATCTTTATCTTTTTTCAAGCCCCTATGGGCGGGGGCCGCAATATAATAATAATAATAGCTACTCATTATCTAAATAGCACCTTTTCTGCTTAGAACTTAATGCATATGAATAAAGAATGAACCATGAATCAATCTCTCCGGAACGATCCAATATACATTGCGCGCGTGTCCGTTAATCTTGGGGCTTCCTGACGGTCAGAAGCCGGTATGCAATACACATTACATGTGTCATAAAAGCGACAATGGTCTTCAGCTTAAATACGCGTGATGTTTCCCCCCTGACTGTGCTGTAAACATTGACTGATATGGGCACAGAACCGCCAAATTGATATGGTTCTTACAAGTACTTTCTACCTATGTTTTTGTGTTAATGTTAAGTCATACTGATCCCTGATTACCCGACTGTTTTATAAAAAGTTGGGTTTACATGCATATTCTTTTTCACGGCATGATGGAAAGAACACCAGAAAAAGGGTACACCCTTTATCATAAATCATTTAACGGTTGAAATAAATGAATCAATAAATAAATAAGAAAATTTGGTAATAATCGTTAGATTATATATAAATGAATGAATAAAAAAAATAAAATGATAATAAAATGAAAAAAAAAAAAAAAAAAAAAAAAAAAAATGAATACGATAATACGTCCGTGCGGCATAGTGCATTTTATGATATCTCAAAAACAGTGAATTTGTTAATGTAATTTCACCAATACTTAAAACATAGGTTTTATATTCTCGTTAGAACCGCCTCATCGAGGTAACTGAAACTAGTACCCACAACCTATGTCTTGGAGAAGAAATAAAAAAATGAATACCACAGTAAATCCCAGTTTTCTCTATATAAAGCAGGATATAATGGGGTGTTCAGTGCACGGATTGTTAGCCCCATCCAGATAATAATAATGAATACAAAACAATTTACAAAGGCATTAATGACATCTTTACGGTTAACATTACGAAAACACGCCTGTACAAATACATTGTAACCTATATCGCCGAAAAGAAAAAGAAAATTTCAAGATGAAAATTGTGATATATTTCTTATTTCTGCTCAAAATATAGATTGTGAGAACTCGTTTGAACCGCCTCATCGAGGTGGTTCTATCGAGTACCCACAATTTATATTTTAGGGCACAATTAAGGAAAATAAGAAAAAAAGTAAGATTAACCCCTGTAAACCCCAGTTTTACTATGTAAAAGTGGGGTCCAAGTGGGTCAGTATTATATAGGCGTGTTTTTCGTGATGTTATCTAATTTATCAGACTGATTTTTACAAAAGCATTTAAACAATCAAACGCCTGTTACAAAAACACCAAAAAAAAAAAAAATCAAACAACGTCCCTTTTGTATTCAAGCAAAACAATGTGCGAACAGCGAAATATCAGATTAGCCTGTGTCAAGATATTTATTATATCAAAGTTAATTCTTAACTTTTTAGAAATTTCGTGACGAATTCACATGTGTTTTTTTTTTTTTTTTTTTTTTTCCGTTGTAATCATACAAACAAACAAAACAAACAAATGTAATCATAAATCTTGTTACTAGCAATGCCTATTTAACTTTGCGTAATAAGTATAGAGAATATGCAAAAATCTAATCAGGTCATAAAAATCAATAATTACGCGAAATGAATAAAATGCAAATCAGACACTGCATTCTTAGATTGATTTACGTTCCAAGGAGCTGCCCAGGCGAAGATGTGTTCATTTCACGTTCGATTAAAAATGACCCGTCTTGGGATTATACGCGTGTGTAGACAATAAAGCTTTTTGTGAACAAGCTACAACTTTAATCGCAAAATGACGCTATTAAATATTATTTTGAAATATTATAATTACTATCAGAATGCACAAAATTGTAAACACAATGCGTCTGATACAGACTGTGTTCTTGCAATATTAACAGAAAGTGCAGATTATAGTTGTTAAAGTAGACTACTGTCGTTGTTTTCCCCAGTTTTGTATTTGTATGCTTCATGTAAGGATTAAGGGTTTTTATTTTAAAAATAAAAATGCCGCCAGCTAATTAAATAAAATTTGCACTTATTTGATATATTTTTGAAGGCAATTAAACGGGCAATGACATTAAGACGGAACAACGTTGTCAAATTGAAAAATAAAACAGTTACATGTGTTTAAAAATTGTTTTCCATTAAGGCGCCTGCTATTTTCAACAAGAGATTCTCTACAGGTAAGCCATGAAGGTCAGCGCACAGTAAAAGGCTTAATCCTTTGCGCCAAAGGCATAAATGTCAATAATAGTTGCGGATGAGTTGTCACTAAACAGAACAGTGTCATCTGCATAGAGCAAAATAATAAGTTTAAAATAGAGAGACGTTTCATCAGTCCGAACATTACCACCCGGCCAGTTTGATTTAAATTTTACACACAGCCTTAATGCAGTGAGGGAACGAAAATTTGTTCGAATGGTCCAGATCACATGACCAAGATGGTCGCCATGCCCAAATATTGTAAAATCCTTAAATCATCTCCAGAACCACTTGGCCGAATGTCTTGAAACTTTATGTAGCATCGGGTGACTGAGTACTATAAAATTTGCAAATATAAATTTACCCTAATTTGACCTTGACCGATTTTACGCCAAGGTTAAATTTGGTTCCTTAAGCTTGTCAATGGGAAAAGGGTAAAACATTGGATTTTTTCGGAAAATATTGTGGTCTGTGACATAAGAGTAGGTACACAATGAATGTATATGAATGATCAAGGTCAAGGTCATTCAGTGACCTTGACCCAAGGTCACACGGATCGCAGGTCCATTGACAATTAAAAAAACATTTTCTCTGAAACTACTGGGCCTATTAAGCCTCTGCTGAAGGGGAGGGGGGCATTTTGTTTTTGGTGCAGAGCCTGTCGGCGTAGGCGAATGGGTCGGCGTGACACTTTCTTGTATGGAAGATATCTCATGAACTAGAAGGTGGATTTCAATAAAATTTGCAGGGATATAACTAAGGGATAGCATGAAGAACGGATTAGGTTTTGGTGACTTTGACCATATTTTCAAGGTCACACCGATGCTAAATATTTAAACTTTAGGCCAAATTTAGGTTGTGTGCTGTATATCTCATGAACTACTTGGTGGATTTTAATCAAATTCGCACGGATATAACATTGGGACAGGATGAAGAACTGAATAGGTTTTTGTGATCTTGACCTTATTTTCAAGGTCACGGTCATTCTAAATATTTCAAAATTAAGGCAAAAAGGTTTGGTTGGGTGCAGAATATATAACATGAACTACTGAGTGGAGTTTAATAAAATTTGCACCGATATAACATTGAGACAGGATGAAGAACTGATTAGGTTTTGGTGACCTCGACATTACATGTATTTCCAAGGTCACAGCCGTGCTAAATAGGTCAAATTTAGGCCAAATTTAGATTGTGTGCGGTATATCTCATGAACTACTGTGTGGATTTTAATCAAATTTGCACGGATATATTATTGGGATATGATGAAGAATTGTTTAGTCTTTGGTGATCTTCACCTTATTTCCAAGGTCACAGCCGTGCTAAATATGTCAATCCTATGTCAAATTGTAGTTGTGTGCGGTATATCCCATGATCTACAAGGTAGATTTTAATCAAATTTGCGTGCATGTATCATTTGGACAGGATGAAAAACTGATTAGGTTTTGTGACATTGACCTTATTTTCAAGGTCACAGCCGTGCTAAATAGGTCAAATTTAGACCAATCTAGGTTGTGTGCAGTATATCTGGATTTTAATAAAATTTGCATTGATATAACATTGGGACAGGATGAAGTACTGATTAGGTTTTGCTGACCTTGACCTTATTTCCAAGGTCACAGCCATGCTAAATAGGTCAAATTTAGGCCACATAGTGTGAACTGCGTGGTGGATTTTAATCAATTCTAAATGGATATTACATTTGGTCAGTATGAAGAACTGATTAGGTTTTCATGGCCATGACCTTATTTTCAAGGTCACAGTGGTGCTGTTAAAACCTTAAGCTTGTTTTGAAAGGGAATCTGTTATCTGTTTTCTCTGAGCAGCCTGAGGACAGTGAGGGAATGAAAATAAGTTCGAATGGTCCAGGTCACATGACCAAGATGGCTGCCATGCCAAAATATGGTAAAAACTAAAGAAAACTTCTACAGAAACACAGGGTCGATTGTGTATTGAAACTTAATATGAAGCATTCGGTGACTGAGTACTACCAAGTTTGCTGAAAAAATACACTAGTTGACCTTGACCAATTTTACAGCAAGGTCAATTTGGTTCCTTAGGCTTTTGAATGGGAACAATGCATTTTTTGAAAACTATTGTGCTTTGTGATATAAGAGCAGGTACAATATGAATGTCAAAAGTCAAGGTCATTCGATGGCCTTTGCCACAGGTCACTTAAAATGATATTTTCTCTAAAAATGCAGAGCTAATTCCAGTTTTATATGAAGCTTCCTGACAATTGCAAATCGAAAGTTTATTCAAATGGTTCAGGTCACATGACAAAGATGGCAGGCATGCTAAATTTGGTAAAACACCTATAAATCTTCTTTGCCAGAACCTCTTGGCCAAATGCCTTGAAATTTTGTCTGTAGTTTTATGTCACTGGATACAACTAAATTTGTTCCACTGATGACCCTAGGTCGACCTCGACCTATCATTCGACAAATTGTTGTGATTATGGAATGAGAGGTACTGTTTGTTTTGTTTGTTTGTATTGGAGTTTCACGGTCCAGCGAACACTATTTTAGATCATTTTGAGCCGGTCAGTTTATCTATCCACACTTTTCCTGGGAAAGCTTATACATCAGCGGTTAACCAGAAAAGTGCACATTCTTTCGCCAGAATGACAACCGCCCTTATTGAATCAGCGGAAGGAAGCGAATGATCAATCTCCACGAAAGAATGTTGCCGACCCCGACAGGTATCGAACCCACGTCCTCCTGATCACCAGTCAGACGCGCATTTGACTGAGCTACCGAGGCCGGCGAGAGGTACTGTATGAATGCCTGTAAATGCTATTATATATGAAGTTCATTAGCAACACCAACTTTTCAACTTCAATTTATATACGGCTGCCTTCGCAATGGATGAAAGTCTGTTTATATGGTCCAGATCGCATGACCAAAATAGTTGCCATGACCTTATATAATACGTGAACCTCTGGGCTGATTTCTTGAAACATTGAGTACAGTATCGGGTGGTTGGGTGCTGCAGTATTTTATAAATGAAGACACCAGGTTATAATGGCATTCATCTATTTATCAGTGCCAAAGATCATAGTCACTTAGTTGAGGGAAAATCGGAACAAATAATACACAGGGCTCAGGGGAGCGATCAGTACCTCATGGTCCTCTTGTTTATTGCAGTTGGTTCTTTAGTTTGGTTGCTATGGGAAATTAAGAGTGTCCATAGATTTGTAATGGGGAAAATTGAAAATCGACTTACACGTTTCAAGATATTTGAAAAACTTTCATAAAAATATTCCTTAAACAATGTTATATCTGCCATAACATTTTAAGGCTAATTGGTTGCCACAGATGGTTGTCAATTGTCTTGCAACAACACACCCAAGAGACATCAGACCTCTGAAGCCACCAGACTTATTGGGTCCAAATTTTATCTGCAGCGTCTTTGGGCACAAGACTTCCATGGTTAATTAAAATACATTGCTGCCAGTGGACAGTGCTCCCTGAGCTCTGGTGAGCATGGTTGCCTAAGGGCTTCTTGTTTTAGTCATATTTCTCTCAACAACAAAGTTGAAATTTGGTACACACATGTGCAGTGGGTTGATGTTGCCCAATTAAACCAATAGGGTTTATAAGCATAGACGTTCCGACTCGTACCGCTTTACCTGGGCAGGCTTAGATCCTCTAAGCGGTTATCCAATACTCGTGTGCGGTAGGTTTCAGGTCTGCGTGAAAGCATCATGCAGCCTATCTATTTCTTCAAGCCCCGATGGGCGGGGGTCGGTAGTAGGTTGATGTATTGTGTACACCAGATATGGCTAAAGTCGTCATTACGATAACAGACCCGTGCGATACAGTGCAATTTTTACATCTCCAAAATGGCTACTTTTCTGAAGAAAATCTGTGATATTTTTCTTATTTATACTGCAAACATAGGTTGTGGGTACTCGTTAGAACCGCCTCATTGAGGCGGTTCTAACGAGTACCCACAACCTATGTCTTGGAGCAGAAATAAGAAAAATATTGTTTACCCCCGTAAACCCCAGTTTTCTCTATATACAGTGGGGTGTAAGGGGGTGTTCATTTCACGGACTTGTTCACGTGATGGTGTAACAATCAGAGCTACATCCCTTGGTAGTTGTAACAATTTACCATGCTAAATAAATAAATGGACAGTTGACTGATATGTGTACTGGATTCAGTGCCAAGGTCATTGGAGTAATATCCCTTGATAGGTTTTACAATTTGCCATTAATGAAACTTTTTTGGTTTGGTACCCTTTCCCGAAGAACTCTTAGGGTTACAAATTTGAACCTGTCACCCACATGGATGGTGTGTATCACGGCTAAGGGTCTGCAACTCTTGATGTTAAATACATAATTAATTTTATATTATTTAAGTTTTTACAACGAGGGGAGTTCAATAAGTTCGTAGAACTCGGAGTTGGAAGATGGTTTCAAAATTATTTTTCAATATTATCTCCTCTACTTCAATGCATTTAGTCCACTTTTCTTTTAAGCAGTTTATGCATTTGAAACAAAGTCGTCTATTTGTCCTAAAAATGCATCTGTAGCAGCCTTGAGCTCATCGTGGTCCCGACATCTCGTTCCACACAAGTGGGTTTCAAAATAGATAAGGATCACTTGGGGCCAGGTCTAGACTGTATGGCGGGTGATTTTACTGCTCGAACTTGCACTCACGAATAGTCGCTTGCGCAACTTTGGAATTGTGCACATGGGCATTATCATGCAAAAGAAGGACCCAAGCAGCTAGCTTTTCCCTTCGTTTTTTCTTTAATAGGAACCCTCGTGGGTATAGTATTCTCCTGCAATTGAAGTACCAGCAGGCTCGTACTATAATAATATAATCCCTTTAAAGTCCTAAAACACCGTGACAATTACCTTGTCTGCTGATGGTTCGGTAAGAAATTAATTAGGTGAGGTGAGTCAGGACGTTTCTGTTGCATTAACTCTTTTTTAGAATCTTGGTCCCAGTGGTGAAGCCAGGTTTCATCGTCTGTTACAAAGCGAGTGTGAAAGTCTTCTGGATTGGCATTGTACACTCCCAATTGTTCTTGACTTAAATGACTCCATCCTTTTCTCAGGATCTTGCCTGTTCAGGTTTCTGGGTACCCACCTGGCAGATACTTTTGACATGCCCAAATGTTCATGTATTATAGTGTAAACACTTCCATTAGAAATCCCACATTCTGAAGCAAGTTCAGAAACTTTGATTGGGCGATTTTTGAGTACAAGTCTCTCAACACGGTTGATCATCTTCTGGCTGATGACATGAGCAGGGCGACCTGGCCTTGGGTCATCTTCTAAGGAGTCTTTCTCACGTTTAAATTCTGCTGACCACTTTGCGACTGTGGAATACTTTGGGCTACTATCACCATACACATCAGCCATGCGCCGATGGATTTCTTTGGCCTTTGCATCGAACTTTATGACTGCTCTGAACTCTATATTTTGTGCCTACGGGTATAGTTTTTCAAACAAAAGTTAAGAGGAAAGAAGGCACGTGTTGACTGATCGGTTGTTTTAATTCAACTAACAAACGTTACACTGCTCAAAAATGGAATGAAATCTTGAATTGTACAGAAAAATGCCGAGTTCTACAAACATATTGAACTCCCCTCGAAAGATGTCTCTGGGGCGTGAGGAAATATATCATGGTCTGCATGATGCTTCCACGCAGAGCTGAATCCGACCGCACAAGAGTACTTGTAAACCGCTAAGAGGATCTAAGTCTGCCCAGGCAAAGCGATGCAAGTAGGACCATCCATGCTTATAAGCCATATTGGTTTCATTGGGCGACAGCGCTTGAGATGTCGTTTTATCTCAATGTCGGTTAAAAGCCCCACAAAATTGGAAGGAACGTCTTCAAAATGACCTATACAGTATTGACGTGGACGTTAAACATCATATCAAACAAACAAATAAAACTTAGAGGTCTCAGAAACTTGGCTGTAAAAGTTAAAAAGTGATCTCACAAACAGTGGGTTGATGTATCGTGTAAACCAGAATCAGGGCCAGGGTCCTATAACTCTTGGGACTACACCCCTCCAAAGATTTAACAATTTGACTTTTATGAAAAGTTTTGGTCACAATACAGTCAAGTACCCAGTTCCGGATTGTACCTAATTCCGTATCAACTCGACGTTGACAGGTCATCAAGACAGTGTGAGAGCCATTCAGCATAAAACTTACTATCAGTCATATATATAGCCGATTCAGTCATAGTTCAAATCCAGAACAATCCATTTTTATACATTACACCTCGTGCAGAATGACGTTCGTCAATTCCCAAGTCTAAATTTAGACGCGCTGTGTCATACCGATAAAAATGTGTTAACATGGTAATCTTCAGACGACCAGAAGCTGTGGCAATCTTGAATTGCAAGTAAGGGTAAATTTATCCAAAAAAAAAAAAAAAAAACAAGAGGCCCACAGGGCCCTGGTTCGCTCACCTGTGAGTCACTGTCTCGAGTACATTCTATTTTTAGCTATGGTGGTCATCTTGTTCATCAGCAGAGTAATTTAAGCTTATTTGGTAGAGAGTAACCTAGGCAACATTCCTGTGAAGTTTTAAATCCAATTGGCCCAAAGGTTTAGAAGGAGTTCGCATTTGAACAAATTTACAATATTTTTCTATTTTTAGCTCTTGTGACCATTTGTTAATCGGTATGCTTTTTTCCTAGAGGATCATTTATACAACATTCCAATGAAGTTTAGAAGGCTTCATGGTGAAGTGGCCATGCTACTTGCCTTGTGAACCAGGGGTAGCAGGATCAATCCCAGGCTTCTCCAGACTTTCAGATTGGTATTTAAACAGAGGTCCCATCACTGTATGACCTTAGCTGTTGGTGAGACTTAAACACTCACTCCTATGAAGGAACATATATGCAAAATATGAAGGCTGTATCTTAAAGGCTTCAAAAGTAATGACAAAGTAGGCCAAAGGTCAAGGTCATGGCTCAAAAGTTTTGAACGGTTGAGAAAACCTTGTCACAAGGAACATACGTGCCAAATATGAAGGCTCTATCACATATGGTTCCAAAGTTATGATAAAGTAGGTAACAAGTCAACGTCACAGGTCAAATTTTTATATGAGTGGGAAGCCCTTGTCACAAGGAACCAACATGCCGAATATGAAGGCTCTATCTCAAACGGTTCAAAAGTTATGACAAAATAACCTTCTGATCTACATTTTGATTTGACATGACCCATATTCGAATTTAACTTTGATATTGTCCAGATTATCATTCTGAGCAAGTTGTATGATGATTTGACTAAAACTGTGGCCTCTTAGAGTGTTCAAAACGTTTTTTTATGATTTGACCTTCTGACCTACTTTTTGACCCGACATGACCCATATTCGAATACCCAGATATTGTCAAGATGATCATTCTGAGCAAGTTTGATGATGATCGGACCAAAACTGGGGTCTCTAGTGTGTTCACAAGTTTTTTCAACTCTGACCTACTGACCTTCTTACTGACCAGATATGACCCATATTCGAAATTAATTGAGATATTGTCAAATGATCATTTTGAGCAAGTTTGATGATGATCGGACCAAACTGTGGCCTCTAGTGTGTTCAGAGGGTTTTTCTATGATTTTATCTACTAACCTATTTTTTGGACCGACATGACCCATATTCGAACTTGACTCAGATATTGTCAAGATGATCATTCTGGATAAGTTTGATGAATTGTGGCCTCTAGTGTGTTCAGAAGGTTTTTCTATGATTTGACCTGCTGACCTATTTTTTGACGTGACATAACCTATATTCGAACTTGACCGAGATATTGTCAAGACTATCATTCTGAGCAAGTTTGATGATGATCGGACCAAAACTGTGGCCTCTAGTGTGTGCAGAAGGTTTTTTCTCTGATTTGACCTACTGACCTACTTCTTGACCTGCCATGACCCATATTTGAACGCGACCAAGATATTATCAAGATGATCATTCTGAGAAAGTTTGATGATGATCGGACCAAAACTGTGACCTCTAGTGTTTTATCAAGGTTTCTCTGATTTGAACTTTTGGCCTACTTTTTAAACCGACATGGTAACTTTAAACGTAAATCACGTACGTTTAAACGAAACAATACTAGACTGAAGTGACTGTCAATTATATTATTAAATCATGGACGCCACTCTATGCTTTCATTTTTAAGTTCATTACCCGTTTCTGTTTTACGTCTTCTGGACACCGAGGCGAATAAATTCTACGATAGTTCTCATCAGTTATATGATGCGGCTCTCTTAACTAGAGGCTATACTCAGCATACTCTCCGTCCTTACATTGATTCTGAAATTAATCATAAACGTCATTTCATCAAAATATCCTCCATTAATAAGGGTATGGATTTTATAGATTTGCCCAGTATCTTCCGTGAGAGATCGGTGCTTTCTTCCATTCCTGCTTATTTTCAAAATACTGAAACACCTATAATTTGCTATAAATATAACAAACCTGTTAGATCTATCATTTTTAATTTCAATAAACTTGTTTCAGATCTTGATATTGATACTAATACTCCTGATTCATGTGATTGTAAAAACTCAAAGTATTGCTATCCTGCTGCTGGTCATGTAATTACTGGCAATTTGAAAATTATTCCTGATTCTAGGATAAGGAATATAATTTCTAAAGGACCGAAATATCGGTTTCCTTCTAAAATTGATTTCAGTAAATGTAGAGATGAAATCGCTGCTTCCTTGAATGAATTCGGTAATCGACGGTGTAAGCGAGAGTATGTTGAGTATAAAGCACTAAAGGACTGGAAACTTAGCATTTTAAGACCAGTGAATAAACGCATTTCTTTCTATTCTCAAAATACTAACTTATTACCTCCTAAGCCCAAGACGTCTTTACGTCATCTTAAACTAGGTATTCAAGAATTTCATAAGAAGTTTGTTTTGGCCCCTGCAGACAAGGCCGCTAACAACGTCGTCGTTGTGTGACGGCTCCACTATGTTAACACGCTTAAGCAGGAGCTTGGTGGTACTAAGGCCTATGAACTTCAGCCTTTGGCTGAAGAGAGAGCTATAGTAGATAAACATGTTTGTCTTTCAGCCACCAAGTTTGCTGTGTGTGTTAACGAAGGCCAAGACAAGCTTCCTACGCTATACTGGTTACCAAAACTTCATAAAAACCTTACAAAGCACGGTTTATTGCAAATTCTAGTTCTTGCACTACCACTGAACTTTCTAAATTATTAACTTCCTGTCTTACTGCTATTAAAACGCATGTAATTAAATATTGTGATAAAGTCTTTGAAAGATCAGGAAGAAATCTGTTTTGGTCTATAAAAAATTCGAATGCTCTGTCTCTGGTCGGGCTCATCGGAGTCTAACTGTTGGTTTTCTTTTGCTCCGGCATTTCAGTGGTTTCTTGCTGTCGAGTCCTCACCGTTGTCTCACCTCTGTGGTTCTTTGATTTCTGTGTTCACGGAGATGTTGCACTGATGAGTTAGGAGGCCTTCATGCGGACTGAACAAATTATTTGTCTAAATCGCGACGGAAGTAGGGGCGAGGATTGTGGCCACGTAAGGTCGATTTAGGCCCCCCAGTGGGGGTCTTCCACTGACCGTTCCAAGGCGGCTCTTCTGTGGCGATTTATTTATGTTGTTGTTTGTTACTTGCTGTGTGTGTCGCTTGTGTCTTTTAATTTTGGATGGCCATATGGCCATTTTGTGGGAAAGTAACTGTCCATATGGCCTTCCTTTGTTTAGGTTTCCATTATGGTCTGGTCGCTTAATGTTTGTATTTCTTTCCCTTTGGTGTCTTTTATGGATGGAGTAAGTTAATTGTATCAATTCCTGATCTTTGTTTTACTTCTACTTTAAATAAATTGAAATCTAGACAGTTTCGTGCTTCTAGTCTGTCTACCTACGATTTTTCCACTCTTTACACTACACTTCCTAATAATCTTATAAAAGAAAAGCTTAATGATTTAATTGAATGGGCTTTTCACAGAGAAGATTCTCTCTATCTTGCATGTAATGTCAGAAATGCATTTTTCACTTCTAAAGAGCATAAGAATTATACACTTTGGTCATGTCAGAAAGTGTGTGATGCCCTCACCTTTCTACTTGACAATATTTATATTAGATTCGGTACTAAGTTATTTAGACAAATTGTGGGTATTCCGATGGGTACTAATTGCGCACCTCTTGTGGCTGATCTGTTCTTGTATTGTTATGAAAGAGACTTCATTTTGTCGCTTTCCATTGATAACCAATCTGAAATTATTGAAGCTTTTAGCTCTACTTCTAGATATTTAGATGATTTATTAAATATTGATAATACCTATTTTGATGGTTTGATCAGTCAGATTTACCCCCTAGAACTTCAGTTAAATAAAGCAAATTCTTCTGATACCGAGGCCCCGTTTTTGGATTTACATCTATCTATTGTAGATGGATTTGTTTCGTGCAAAATTTATGATAAACGCGATGACTTTGATTTTGAGATTGTAAATTTTCCTTTTTTGGATGGTGATGTTCCTCGTGCGCCATCCTATGGCGTTTATATTTCGCAATTAATTCGGTTTGCTAGAGTGTGTAGTCATGTAACTGACTTCAACACTCGTAATAAATTATTAACGGCTAAACTTCTTAATCAGGGTTATCGGTACCATAAACTACGCAAAGCCTTTTTCAAAATTTTATAGACGCCATTCTGATTTAATTTCAAAATTCAATATTGGACTTATCTTTGTTTTACTTCTACTTTAAATCTCTTCTGCAACAAGGTCTATCGGAACCCGAATTTTATGGTGACTTAGTATATAAATTCAGAAAAATATATAACCGCAATGACTTAAGCACCCAATTTCGTAAAATCATTCTTCGATATAAAAAGATTGGGTACAAAATGGATATTATACGACAGACTGCATGCATGGTAGTTAACCCAATCACGGTTGGCAACTTTGTTTCCCTCTTTAATTGCACGCCGGTGGGTCAGGCCTCAGATTCTATGACGGCTCCAACGTAAAGGCTTATTGAAAATTAAAGAGATAATGTTGGTTGGTGCCTGATGCTCTGTCTCTGGTCAGGCTCATCGGAGTCTAACTGTTGGTTTTCTTTTGCTCCAGCATTTCAGTGGTTTCTTGCTGTCGAGTCCTCACCGTTGTCTCACCTCTGTGGTTCTTTGATTTCTGTGTTCACGGGGGTGTTGCACTGATGAGTTAGGAGGCCTTCATGCGGACTGAACAAATTATTTGTCTAAATCGCGACGGAAGTAAGGGCGAGGACTGTGGCCACGTAAAATCGATTTAAGCCCCCCAGTGGAAATCTTCCACTGACCGTTCCAAGGCGGCTCTTCTGTGGCGATTTATTTATGTTGTTGTTTGTTACTTACTGTGTGTATCACTTGTGTCTTTTAATTTTGGATGGCCATATGGCCATTTTGTGGGAAAGTAACTGTCCATATGGCCTTCCTTTGTTTAGGTTTCCATTATGGTCTGGTCGCTTAATGTTTGTATTTCTTTCCCTTTGGTGTCTTTTATGGATGGAGTAAGTTAATTGTATCAGTTCCTGATCTTTGTTTTACTTCTACATTACCCATATACAACTTGACTCAGATATTGTCAAGATGATCATTCTGGGCCAGTTTGATGACGATTGGACCAAAACTGTGGCCTCTAGTGTGTTCACAAGGTTTTTCTATGAATTGACCTACTGACCTACTTTTTGACCTGACAGGACCCATATTCGATCGTGACCAAGATATTATCAAGATGATCATTCTGAGCAAGTTTGATGATGATTAAACATAAATTGTGGCCTCTAGTGTGTTCAGACGGTTTTTCTATGATTTGATCTACTGACCTACTCTTTGACCCGACAACACCCATATTAGAACTTGATTGAGATATTGTCAAGATGATCATTCTGGGCAAGTTTGATGATGATCGGACTAAAACTGTGGCCCCTAGTGTCTTCTCAAGGTTTTTTTCTGATTTGACCTACTGACCTACTTTTTGACCCGACATGACCCATATTCGAACTTGACAGAGATATTTTGTGGTGGTAAAAATTTGTGCAAGTTTAGTTAAAATCAAATCATAAATGAAACAGCTATCATGCAGACAAGACCAAAATAGGCAATTTTTGCCCTTTCAGGGGCCATAACTCCGAAACACATGATGGGATATAGCTGGTTAAACAAAGGAACCCAGAACTCATGCTGGTACAAGCTGTGTGCGAGTCTGGTTAAAATTAAATCATAAATGAAGATGCTTTCGTGCGGACAAGACAAAAATTATGCAATTTTTGCCCTTTCAAGGGCCCTAACTCTGTAACACATGATGGGATATGGCTGGTTCGAGAAAGGATCCTAGATCTCATGGTGGTACAAGTTGTGTGCAAGTCTGGTTAAAATCAAATCATAAATGAAGATGCTGTCATGCGGACAAGACCAAAATAGGCAATTTTTGCCCTTTCAGGGGCCGTAACTCCGTAACACATGATGAGATATGACTGGTTCAAGAAAGGAACCCAGATCTCATGGAGGTACAAGTTGTGTGCAAGTCTTGTTAAAACCAAATCATAAATGAAGATGCTATCGTGCGGACAAGACCGAAATAGACAATGTTTGCCCTTTCAGGGATCGTAACTCCGTAACACATGACGGGACATGGCTGGTTCAAGAAAGGAACCCAGATCTCATGGTGGTACAAGTTGTGTGCAAGTCTGGTTAAAATCAAATCATAAATGAAGATGCTATCGTACGGACAAGGCCAAAATAGACAATTTTTGCCCTTTCAGGGGCCGTAACTCCGTAACACATGATGGGATATGGCTGGTTCAATAAAAGGAACCAAGATCTCAGCTGGTGTTCCCCAAGGATCAGTCCTTGGACCATTGTTGTTTCTTATATATATAAATGACATTGCAGATGAACTAACAGGACTAGCACGTCTTTTTGCGGACGACACTTCCCTTAGTTTTTCCTCCCCTGAGCCTGCTGTAATAGAAAGAACAATAAATGAAGATTTAAACAAACTTAGTAAATGGGCTAAAGTTTGGCTAGTTTTTTTAATGCATTAAAGACTGAAGTAATGATTACATCAAACATACATTACGACTATGCTATCCAACTTGTTATGGACGACACCATTTTAAAAATCGTTGAAACACACAAACATCTAGGAATAATCTTATCATCAAATAACAAATGGGCAGCCCATGAAGACTCAATAATTCTATCAGCTGCAAAACAAGTATCATTTCTCAGAAAATAGAAATATAGATTCTCAAAGGAAACCCTAAATAAAGTATATTTGACTTATATCAGACCACTTTTAGAGTATGCTAGCGAGGTTTGGGACGGCTGTAATCAGACTGAAGTAAACCGGTTAGAACAAATGCAATTAAATGCTGCAAGAATAGTAACGGGCTTACCAATTTTCACATCAAAGAATTCTTATATTACGAAACCGGTTGGGATACTTTAGAAGACAGACGACAGAAGAAGAAACTCACACTTACGTATAAGATTGTTAAAAATGATGCTCCGTCTTACTTATCTGATCTTCTGCCGAACCGTGTAAATGATGATACAAATTATAATCTTCGAAATTGTCAAGACTTCCAGATTCCTTTTACCAGATTGTGCTCATTCGATTCGTCCTTTTTCCCGTCAACCTTACGTATTTGGAATGATTTAGATACAGCCGTTAGAAATGCTGCAACTATTACTGATTTTAAACTGAAATAAAAAAAAAAAAAACAGAAATATAAGGCTAGCAACTTCTTATCTATTGGAGAAAGAAAACTCAATATAGTTTTAACTAGAATCCGCCATAACAGCAGTAATTTATCTGCAGATCTTCATAGAGTCAACACAGTACCATCACCCACATGTAGATGTGGTGCAACATTTGAAAATGCACAGCACTTTTTCTTCGAATGTAGATTGTTTGAAGAACAACGACAAATACTTATAGACGCTCTAAATTACATACCTGTCATAAACTTAGATTTAGATTTACTTTTGTACGGCAGCAGAACATTTGACATACAAATCAATAAGCGAGTCGTATCCGCAGTACTAAACGTTATTAAAGATAGCCACAGATTCGATTGAATATTTATTCTTTGTAAATAAGGTCCTGTTTCAAATACTCCTATGCTCGGCAAATCAATCATATTCGTTCCGCGCCGAGAAGGGATGTCTCTGGAATATAGGAACCCCGAACGGGTCGTAATCGTTCGTGACATGTATGGCAAAAAAAAATACAACATGCGTTATGTTACTTAAAACTGTTTCATATCTACCACTGTACCATTTAAAACTACTTTGTAAATGTTTAGAGAGAGGACTATCTAATGTAGTATAACTTGTGTCCAATCCCATTGCTTAGAGGAATACAATAAAATATGTTTAATCTAATCATGGTGGTACAAGTTATGTGCAAAGTAGAAGTAAAACAAAGATCAGGAATTGATACAATTAACTTACTCCACCCATAAAAGACACCAAAGGGAAAGAAATACAAACATTAAGCGACCAGACCATAATGGAAACCTAAACAAAGGAAGGCCACAAGGACAGTTACTTTCCCACAAAATGACCATATGGCCATCCAAAACCAAACGACACAAGTGATACACACAGTAAGTAACAAACAACAACATAAATAAATCGCCACAGAAGAGCCGCCTTGGAACGGTCAGTGGAAGATTTCCACTGGGGGGCTTAAATCGATTTTACGTGGCCCCAATCCTCGCCCTTACTTCCGTCGCGATTTAGACAAATAATTTGTTCAGTCCGCATGAAGGCCTCCTAACTCATCAGCGCAACATCTCCGTGAACACAAAAATCAAAGAACCACAGAGGTGAGACAACGGTGAGGACTCGACAGCAAGAAACCACTGAAATGCTGGAGCAAAAGAAAACCAACAGTTAGACTCCGATGAGCCCGACCAGAGACAGAGCATCAGGCACCAACCAACATTATCTCTCTAATTTTCAATAAGTCTTTACGTTGGAGCCGTCATAGAATCTGAGGCCTGACCCACCGGCGTGCAATTAAAGAGGAAAGCAAAGTTGCCAACCGTGATTGGGTTAACTACCATGCATGCAGTCTGTCGTATAATATCCATGTTGTACCCAATCTTTTTATATCGAAGAATGATTTTACGAAATTGGGTGCTGAAGTCATTGCGGTTATATATTTTTCTGAATTTATATACTAAGTCACCATAAAATTCGGGTTCCGATAGAGATCTGGTTAAAATCAAATCATAAATGAAGATGCTATCGTGCGGCCAAGACCAAAATAGGCAATTTTTGCCCTTTCAGGGGCCGTAACTTCGTAACACATGATGGGATATGGCTGGTTCAAGAAAGGAACCCAGATCTCATGGAGGTACAAGTTGTGTGCAAGTCTGGTTAAAACCAAATCATAAATGAAGATGCTATCGTGCGGACAAGACCGAAATAGACAATTTTTGCCCTTTCAGGGACCGTAACTCCGTAACACATGACGGGATATGGCTGGTTCAAGAAAGGAACCCAGATCTCATGGTGGTCAAGTTGTGTTCAAGTCTGGTTAAAATCAAATCATAAAGGAAGATACTATCGTGCGGACAAGGCAACAATAGACAATTTTGCCCTTTCAGGGGCCGTAACTCCGTAACACATGATGAGATATGGCTGGTACAATAAAAGGAACCCAGATCCCATGTTGGTACAAGTTATGTGCAAGACTGGTTAAAATCAAATCATAAATGAAGATGCTATCGTGCGGACAAGACCAAAATAGGCAATTTTTGCCCTTTCAGGGGCCGTAACTCCGTCACACATGATAGGATATGGCTGGTTCAAGTAAGGAACCAAGATATCATGATAAGACAAGTTGTGTGCAAGTCTAGTTAAAATAAAATCATAAATGAAGATGCTATCGTGTGGACAAGAAATTGTTTACGCACCCACGCACGGACGCACGCACGGACGACGGACAAAATGTGATCACAAAAGATCACCTTGTCACTACGTGACAGGTGAGCTAAAAAAGAGAGAATATGAAAAAACGAAGGTAATGTAAAACATTGGATTTTTAGACCCTAGTTCCGGATCAGTTATTTCCGTATATTGGTTTCCACAACAATTGAATACGAAGATCAGTTTCTTTTAACCAAATGGTACACACGTTCCTCCTCTTCTTCTTCTTCTTCTTCTTCTTTGAGGTCTCAATTGACAAGCGAGTTAGGTATTTTGCCCCTAGGTCAATGAAACATTTGGCCAGTTCTCCCCAGTTCTCCAGATTGATCACGCATCTGGAGAACTCCCAAATAATTACGCATCCTGCTCCCTGAAAACGTGCTTGCTGCCTGTCCCCTCAAGATCCACGAAAATTCCAAGACTAGGAACTCTTTTTCTGCCCTGGTAAAGCCATGTGTGGATCAGTGTAAATCAGAAAATGGGTCAGGGCTGAGGACCTCCTCCCTTCATTACGAACACGCCCATTAAAATATATTGACAAGTGAACCACCGAAATATTGATGTTGTCAGATAAGAAAAGTCCGATAACCATTAGTTACATGGAGATATCATATTCGTCTATTCTCTACGTAAGTATGGAGGGGATTTTAACTTTGATGTCTGGTTTATGGCCCTATTAAAATTATTTCAATTATATCAGACCGATCGTTACTTAGAGGTGAACGAAAGCCGGAGTACCCGGAGAAAGATCGCCTGACCTTTTGTTGTAGAACTTGGCGGCTCACATTTGACCCGAGCCATGCTCGAATCACAGCGGTGAGAGACCTAATGATTAAGATTCAGCGCGCTTACCCACTAGGCCACGCAGTCCCATTAGGTGGGAGAGGAACACATTCACAATGGAAATTTGAAACCAGTCGGTAGCGTGTCATACAGGTAGTCTTAGTAACTTTTGTCCATTGCAGGTGCAGTCGAGAGGTCGATCTCCGGACTGGTCGGCCATGGAGGCCTGTGCAAAAGTAAAAATTGCCATGTTTCTTGTCTTCTGCGCATCATCTGTTGAAGGAACATGTCAATTAAGTTGCATGAAAACATCTCACACAATTTTCAAGTGAGATAGGGTGCGAGTAAATGACAAAGTCGCTATTTTCCATGTTCACAAAAGTAGTACATTAAGAATTATGATTCTTGACTTATGATTCTTGTCTTCTGCACGTCATCCCAAGGTGTTTTTTTTTTTTTTTTTTTTTTTCGTTTTTGCATTTCTGTAAAGTTTCATGCGGCTATCCCAGATGGTTTCAAAGCTACGGGGAGGGGGGGGGGGTGCATGAAAACGTGGCGCAAAGGCAGCAGTACGGAGACAAAACAGTGTCTTCCGACCCCATCGGGGGTTGGAAAGGTGGAGCCATAATCACAAATTGAAATCTGGCGTTTCTTGATTGGAACTAAAAAGGAATCGGTGTGATTTGATAGTTTCCATATAGTTACTCTACTCTACTCGATATCTCGTGATAACTGGGTACCGTGACCCGCAACTGGTCTCATATTCCGCGATCTTGAAAGTCAGCCGAATGGAACTAGGAAATATGATTATGCGCATTTTGTAGAGGGATAATTTTTTCTATAAAATGGTACAAAACACTATGAGCACCAAGCATCTTTATTGGCTCGAACATTCAATGACGCGTGACTGATCCGGAACTGGGTACTTGACTGTTTTCTCAAGAACTGCAAGTTGAAATTAGTGGATTGTTGTGTTGTGTAAACCAGAATCAGATGGAGTTAAATCCCTTGTTCGTTTTACATCGTCTTTTAGTTTTGTTATCTGGTAAGAATGATTTCAAAATATTTCAACACTTGGGATCTTTCTTGAACAAAAGTGCAGTGGTGGGCTATAGTCAGATCCCCTGGTAGCTTTAGTTGCAGTTGCTTTCCATGAAACACTCCAGCTATGATCAGTTAGATTTCGTTAACACCTAACTCAGGTGAGTGATTTAGGACCATAACATGTATTTTGCATATCATTTTATTGCATGATGACTTTCCATAACAAAACTGCATGTTTACATGTTTAAAGCAAAGAACAAATATATTTTTACTTAAAATTATCTTTATTTTCCCTTATGTACTCCACCAGTCCTCTATAGCTCAGTGGCTTGATCATTGGATTTTTAAATCATAGTGAGAATACACTTGCCTGACCAATTATGTGCTAGTAAATTTCTACCATCACCTTCTGTTAGTATTTTCAGTACTTTGATTATAAACGCCATTAAAATCAATGAAGACCAATACTAAGCTTTGATCTTAATCTACAACAACACTGTTTTAAGTCAAGTTGGAGTTATTTTTATTCATATGGTAATTTTAAGGCGTTAAAGTGAAAATAAAATCGCAGTACATAACTAGATGAGTGCTGTACATTCTGGATATGCATGTTTTTTTTTGTTGTTTTTTTTGTTTGTTTGTTTGTTTGTTTTTTTTTCTTTTTTTTCTCAGCTAGAATTTTTCTATAACGTTACATTACGAAAACACGCCTATACAAATACATGGTAAATTTCACCGCCGAAAAACGAATATTTTATGATGAGAAATTGTACTATTTTTCTTATTTCTGCTCAAAATATAGATTGTGGGTACTCGTTAGAACCGCCTCATCGAGGCGGTACTAACGAGTACCCATATGAGGCGGTTCTAACGAGTGCCCACAATCTATATTTTAGAGCAAAAATAAGGAAAATAAGGTTTACCCCTGTAAACCCCAGTTTTACTATATAAATGTGGGGTTCAAGGGGTTAAAATTATATAGGCGTGTTTACGTAATGTTTGAATTTCCGACACTGTTGGAGCAAATGTAATACGTCTTGTGTAGTTCGTAAAAAATCGCAGTGCAGAATTATATGGGCCCCGTCAAGCGATTTTGGTACTTATCGCCTATGCGAGCAGCGAAGGTTCAGGCGAGCCTGCGCATCCGCGCAGTCTCGCCAGAACCTTCGCTGCTCGCTCATGCAAGCAGTGAATCAAGAGGAACCTTCAGACAGAAGGCCATATCCCTGGCCCCTCTGAATAGCTGGCCAGGCGCAGTTAAAATTTGTCATGACGGAATGCTCGAAGACACAAATTCGCTTGGCGGGGCTCATATACGCTCATGTTTTCCGGATCATTTGCTATTGAACATTACGATAACACATCCAAGTGGTGCAGTGCATTCTTTCATATCTCCAGAAACGATTATTTCTAAAAAAAAATGCCAATTTTTCTTATTTATATTCCAAACATAGGTTGTGGGTGCTTGTTAGAAACGCCTTAACGGGTCCCAACAACCAATATATTGGAGCAATATCAGAAATATCATATATACTCTCTCCTGTTAACCTGGGATACATATTGCGTGCAGATTACGGGATAATACATTACACGGACTTGTTACCTTGATGCATTACTTGGGGCTACGACAAGCAAAAAGTCTTCGAGAATGTGAGCTCAGGAAAGAGTCGACCAAGCCTGCACGACCAGTCAGTAAGAATGTAGCTTACCCGAGCTGTAAGAAAGAAAGTGTTGGTCACCGAGCACACGCATAGTGGACAGCTAAGACTGATCACACTGCGTGGGTGCGCAAGCTGATCAGAGACTTCGCTTGGCGCCTCTTTTCGCTTGTCGCGGCCAAATTAATTTCTAACTGATAATTTACCCGTTGTGTGCTAGTGGACTCTTCCATTGCAATTCGTTGGACATGTACATTTATCATATAAGGGGTGTCAGGCCTATTTTTTATTCTATTTTTGACGAAAAATTCTGTTAGCAAATAGTGCCGGCCCTGATCAGACGCCGCGTTCTGCGGAGTCTGATCAGGGCTTGCACTGTTCGCCAAAGTACATCTATAAGGGTTACCCGCATACAATGGGTTAATTGTGTTTTAAGATGAATATTTGCTGCTCTAAACTTTGGTGCCAGACGGATGAATAGCAACTTTAACAAAGTCGGATATCTTCCAATGCCGAAAATGAAATATAACAATCAATGTGTTGTTTTTTCATTGATTCTAGTTAACATTCTCATGATATTATTTTTAATTTCCAAACACTATAGTCCTTATTTAAGCTTGGACCTTTTACACCAGACAAATAAAATCAACGGTCCTTTTACTACGGGCACTGCGTCACCTGTACGCATTGAAGAAAAAACATCAACGGAGTTCTGGTTTTATGAAAGCGCGAAGAATGCTCCATTATATACGAACAAAAAACATGGTATGATAGAACTAAACTCCCAGAAACATGTTGACGATAGTATTAAGTTACAGCCCATGTTTCATCACAGATCTGATTCGATTGAAGATAAAGTAAAGAGGGATCAAAATAAGATTGAAAAAGTCACGATATCCAAGGGATTAGAAAATCGTATATTTCTTTGCCCGGCTAAAAGAGGCCGTCTTGGTAACTGGATGTTCCTGTTCGCTTCATCTGTTGGCATTGCAAATACATTAAATTATAAGTATGTAATAGATGTATCGCATCCTCTCTTGGAGAACTTCAATATAAAACAGAAAGTGGTGCGTGGAACAGTAGATAACGTGGTAAAAATTACGGAACCACAATGGAGAAATATGGACTGGAGGAATGACAATACCTATGTTTCATATAATTTGACGCTCCATGGCTTCTTCCAATCATGGACATACTTTAAAAATGTATCGGCAGAAATTCGCGCGAGTTTTGAGATTAAACCTATGTTTCGTGAAAAGGCGATGACATTCCTGAAAACGAACACTCCGGAAAATAAGACGCTTATTGGAGTACATGTACGCAGGGGGGATTTTGTTGAAAGATCTGACAAAGGGAGAGTTGTTGCAGACAAAAGTTACATTAAGAAAGCCATGGATTTTTATCGAGACAGATATGGAAATGCATTTTTTATAGTTGTCTCTGATGGCAAGCAATGGTGTAAGGATAATATTGAAGGAAATGACGTTGCATTCAGTGAATTTATGTTACCTATACTAGATATGGCTATTATGAGTCTGAGTGATCATGCTATTATTACTGCTGGTTCTTTTAGTTGGTGGGGTGGGTGGCTGTGTGGCGGAACTGTGGTGTATTTGAAGGACTTCCCAAGACCTGGTTCTAAACTTGAAACCGGAATGTTTGGAGGGGAAAACCCTAAAACTCGTGAGGACTACTATCGCCCTGAATGGATTGGCATGAGCAACAGCTAAGAGTTAAATAGAGTCGAACTTCAATGGCTCGAACACCTTTGGAACCTCGAAAATCTGTTCGAGACAGTGGTAGGTCGAGCCACTGAGTTAACTGTCCGGAGGCATAACGAGATACTTTTAGACATCTTTTCGGTTTTCTATAATGAATATGTATGTTTTGTGTACTCATTAGAATCGCCTCATCGAGGCGATTCTAATGAGTACACATAGCATACATTTGCAAGATAAAAGACTTAATTATCCCCCACTATTTCTTATGTAGAGGATTTCGCTAGGGGCTCAATAATGGATTCGACACATCCATGGTAAACGAGCCATCGGTGTTCGAGCCATCGAAGTTCCACTGTAGATCAAAAGTTCCACTGTAGATTAAAGCACTGGTGGGTCGATTGTCTCTGAGTTAAGGCTAGGAAAATATTCCATAACCCTTTTTGTATCAATAGAATCTTCCCCCTTACATATGACAGGAGTCCATTTAAAAAAAAATAGGGGTGTTTTCTACAAAATTTATTTGGAAATTGGCTGAACATTTTGCAAACAGTGTACACCCTGATCAGACGCCGCGTTCTGTGGCGTCTGATCTGGGCCCGCACTGTTTGTCACTTTCCACTTTTGGAGTTTCCGGTACCAAAGTGAAATCGAAACAATTACCCCACACCGGCTGCCCTAAAGAAACACCATCGTAAAACAATTTCACTATAGCAAAACATTGCACGCGGAAAGAAATACTTGGGCAGGTTTTTTTTTCACAAGACGGCAAAACAGCTAACAAAAATAAAGAGATATTAACAGCACTTACATGCAAAGACCAAAAAGACAACTAGAACTGGCACAGAGAATCTTACTCTACTTCCACTCTAGTGCATTTTATAGAATAAAAGAATCTTACATGGGTGTAATAATAATAAAGTTTTTTTTTATTTCCAGAGGATTACATGTTTGCTATAAAGAACTAATCTTCCATATGGTCCTCCATAAACAAATAAAACACAAGGTATTGTGTACATTATATACACTAACATTACACATATGGCTAAAGTCTAAGAATACTAAAACTAATTCTTATGAGCTCGTGCTCGTACTATAAATGTTAACTGACATAAAAATTAATCAGATGTGTCTTCGAGCATTCCGTCATGACACTTTTTAACTGCGCATGCCCAGCCATTCAGAGGGGCCAGGGCTATGGCTTTCTGTCTTTCTCTCTCTTGATTCACCGCTTGTATGAGTGAGCAGCGAAGGTTCTGGCGAGACTGCGCGGATGCGCAGGCTCGCCTGAACTTTCGCTGCTTGCATAGGCGATAAGTACCAAAATCGCTTGACGGGGCCCAGATGATATTCAAGTAAGATATCAAACTGGTAAAAAAGAGTATATAAATAATTAAATTATTTTGTAAAATATGTTCTCGGTGTTTAAGACCAGCTGAGTTTGACATTCCATTTTTGGATGGAAACTAAAAAAAATATAGCACTGAAAATGGAAAGCAGTAACCCTGCAATTTTTAAGCACATCACAGATGTGTAGTGCATGACAAAACAGGAATACAAATGTCACAGCAGTTACAAAATTCCAAGAGGAGGAGCTCATATCGTGATAGTGTAGCTGACCAATAAGGACAGAAAGAAGAATGAAAGAACAGATGAGCAAAATAGAAGTGAAGGCAATGATCAGGAATAGATACAATTAACCCTCAGCTCCTATCACAGACACCAAAGGGTAAGAAACACAAACTTGAAACAACAAACCCTAATGGAAACATCAATAGCGGAAAGCCAAAAGACAGTTACGTTCCCACAAAATGGCTAATTGGCTATCCAAAACAAAATAATATAAGCGATAGAAACAATCAAAGACAAACCATAACAAAAATAAACCGCGACAGAAGAACCGCCTTGGAACGGTCAGTGAAACGAATTCCACTGGGGGGCTTAAATCGATTTTACGCGGCCACAATCCTCTTCCTTACTCTTACATGATATACGAGCTCGTATATAATCGTTATTGCATTCAAAATTTAATGCATTTATTTAGCTGAGAATTCTCTGACGAAAATTTAATACTGGTCTAAACGGAGAGAAGGAAGAATGAAAGAATAGATGAGCAAGTATGCTATCAATGCCCATCGTCTCCTACACGATAAGTCATGATCATTACATTGCATACCAAGCTTGAGGTTTCTATTATCTATAGTTCCTGATCAATTTTTGACGAACAATTCAACATTCAGTATGGAGAGAGAGGGAGAGAGAGAGAACAAATAATCTGATAAGGCATGATATAGTTATCATTATTTAATTTCATACTAAGTTTCAAGCTTCTAATTTTTAAAGTTCCTGAGAAATCTTTAATGACAAAATTAACACTGGTCTACATGGTTCGAAAGAAGAACCAGAGATAATTCACAAAATATGCCACCATAATTACATGGTAAACAATGTTTGGGGCTTTTAGCTTTTACAGTTCCTGAGGAATCTTTGACAATGGGTTTACATTGGTCTATGTGGAGAGAAAGGCAAGTGAACAATCGTACGTGAACAATCGTACGTGATAACGTCCTATCATCTGCTCTGGCAATTAGGGAAGTGGGGTGGGGGTTACGGCCCTTTCAAGATTATTTCACTCATATCGAGCCGATCGTTAATCAGAGGTGGGCGAAAACCGGATTACCGGAGAAAAACCACATGTCCTTCCGTTGCAGAACGGTGCGTCTCACAAATGACCCGAACCAGGCTCGAACCACAGCGGTGAGAGACCTAATGTTTCAGAATTGGCGCTCTTATCCACTAGGCAACGGAGGCCCGTTACGACTTTGGTTTGGAGTATATGTGATGTTTTCGCTTTTCAGATTTGTTTTAATATTTTATTTTATGCTTTTCGTTTATAGCTTTTCGATCATAAGTCAAGTTTTAAGGTCTTAATGGTACGTTAGTGCGTGAGTGAGTAAGTGAGTGTTTTACATGCCACCAACAGCTCATGACTCGTTTACCATGGCTGATTCGAACCCATTCTCGAGACCTTAGGGAATTTCTCTACATAAAAAAAAAGTGAGGGAAAATTTAGGATATTTCGTCTTATCTTGCAAATGTATGCTGTGTTTTTTTTGTTTTTTTTTGTTTGGGTTTTACGGCCCTTTCAAGATTATTTCACTCATATCGAGCCGATCGTTAATCAGAGGTGGGCGAAAACCGGAGTACCCGGAGAAAAACCACCTGACCTTCCGTTGCAGAACTTGGCGTCTCACACGTAGCCCGAGCGAGGCTCGAACCTACGGCGGTGAGAGACCTAATGACTAAGAGTCAGCGCTCTTATCCACAAGGCCACGGAGGCCCGTCGTATGCTGTATGTACTCATTTGAATCGCTTCATTGAAGCGATTCTAATGAGTACACTCAACATACATTTATGTTATAGAACACTGAAAATATATCCAAAAATTATCTGCATTATGCCCCAGTAGCCCTCACTGACTCGAACTACCCGTGTCTCGAGCAAATGTTCATGGTCCAAAAGAGGTTCGAAACATTGAAGTTTGACTATAGTTAGCTAACAGTAGTCAATATATAGAGGATCTTACATGAGTGTTCATGTATTTTTGAATATATTAAAAGAGTTGAAGAAAAGGGATAAAATGTGAGGCTTTGCCGAGCATTTTATCCCTTTTCCTCAACAAGTTTAATAATTTCAATAATGCATGAGCACGAATGTAAGATTCTAATTATCATATGACATTTTAAACGCGTTTCATTCACGATTGTTTTATAAAAAAATGTTACTATTCCGCCATTAGTAAACGCGACCTCGTACATTTTACGTTACGGGGCGTATCTAACTAATTTGCATATTTAATTCACTAGTGGATTATCGAATTTATTGCATGGCGTTATTACACTCTCAGACGCGACGTCATATGATAAACTATTTGAACTATGCTTAGTCACGGATTATGTCTTAAAACATTCGACTGCAGGAACAAACGTACTATATGTATTCATTGCAGTCCATGTTTTGCTATGTGGGTTAATTTGCTAAGTGGATATATTTTAGCTTGTCCAGAAATGAACAATAATGCTACTGATAATCCAAGTTGTTCTATTTTACAATTGCGCCAGTGATTGGCTGCCAAAATGCTCTTTCTGAATTCATGCAAACATTTTTATGAAGGTTTCTAAAGTAATTCGGAAAATGTCAGCAAAGCTGAACTACAAACCTTGTGGAGCATTCCTGATGATAATACAGTTTAAATTTGTTATCCCCACGCTTTTCGAAGAAAAGGTTGGGATATTATTATCGTCTACGCTGTACTTCTGTCTTAGCGGATAACACCCCCATAGGAACTTGAAACCTTGGGAACTGATAGATATTTGCGCTGGGGAATGCTTGACACTTTCGTAATTTTAGTCCCGCACCTGGGGACGGGGCCATGGGGAGAGGCCCGGGGGGGTCAAAACACAAAGTTTTCAGAACTTGGTCCTGAAACAAATCAAATCGAATGGTATGATGAGAACAATAAATTGCAATCAAAAATTAACAGCTCTTGTCAATGTGGAGGTAGTCAGAGGTAAACAAAACCACCCATACCCCCTTCATAATGATTACCGGATAATTCCTCCTAAACCGTTAGAGAATGAAACTTTAAACCTTCAGAACTGAAAGATCTTTGGTCCGGGGAGTGCATGACACTTCGGCATTTTGATCTTTCCCCTTGGGTGGAGCCAGGGGGTGCGCCATGGGGGGCCAAAATCAAAGTTTTCAGATATATCAAATCGAATGACATGATGAACAGAATACATTGTAATCAAGCTTTAGTTTATACTAATTTATTCTATTTCAATTGCGATGGAAGCTTCAAGCTTACTTAATTGCTCTCGAACACTCTTTCCGGATCTTTTCACGCGCGCGAGAGAGAGACAGTGACTATAACACCACTGCTACCCATTTACACCTGGGCGGGGTGAGGTAGTGTCATTACGCGTCTTGCCCAAGGACACACCTCGATACCGGGTGTCGGATTCGAACGCACAACCTCTCGATCATGAGTCGAACGCGTTAACCAATGCGTTATCGAGGCTGACAATCAAGCTTCGACCCCTCTGTTCGATGTGGAGGTCACCAGAGGTCACCCCCATACCCCACGGATAACTCCTCCTAGACCGTTAGAGATAGAAATTTGAATCCTTGGGAACTGACAGATCCTTGGTCTGGACAGTGCATGACATTTTCGGAATTTCGATCCCATCCCAGGGAGCGGGGCCCGGAGTAGGGGCCCTGGGGGGGAGGGGGTCAAAAATTAAAGAAATTAAAGTTTTTATAACATGGTCGTGTAACATATCAAATCGAGCTGAAGCGTGGGTATATGCAATGGCGTGCAATCAACTACGCGATTCTAGTTTCAAGTTCTGTTGTCTGCCTGTCAAAACTGAAAAAGCATAGCCTTACAGTTTCACTGCTGATCTTATACAAACTTGGTGTATTTTTTACACAAACTCGCCCTTGAAATCATTTTGCCTAGCACACTTAATCAGAACTTAACCCTTCTCTTGCTGAATATTCATTTAAGCCAAACCCATGTCTATCTATTAACCAATCAAGTTACTTGATGTAATTTATTGCTACAAATTCATAATCTGAATGACAAACAATGTAGATCCTGATCATTAGCCATATGATCTGGATCTACACTGATTGCAAAGATAGAAGTTGTCGTGAACAGCATGATAAGGGTTAAAAGAAGAGCTGCCTCGGTATGTTTCATTAAACTCTCTTGAATGATTTGGTAGATATTATAGAGTATAAATACCTTTCAGATTAGCAAAAACCCAAACTACAATGAGTTTACAATAGTTAACCGCTATGGTCATGTCGGGATGGCTGTTGACCCCAACATCATTATTTTCTGGGAAACTTCTAAGATAACATCATTATGGGTGTGGCTAAATAGACCTATTCATTCCTGGTCCTGACTTATAATGATCATGACCTTCACTTCTATTTATTCAGCAGGATAAGGCGTGCCTGACTGAGGGTACTTTAATATATACCAACTATCTACGTTGTCACCCAAAACTGATAAGCAAAGTAAAATCACCTATGTAAATCCCATTTTCCCGATACAAAGTTGGGTTTTCCAGACAAATCGTTGCATGGACTTGACAATGTAAAGTAAAATATATTTAAAACAAAACCAGGAAGGTTACACTTCCCTTTGTATTCGAGTCTAGACTCATAATTTAGGAAAAGTACAAAATTTTCATAAGATCTGTCACCTGACAGTGCACCTTGTCTGGTCTTGGTGCTTGCCTTTAATATATCTTTCAAAGTATGTGCTTTTGGTTAAATGCCTATTTAAAAATGTAATAAAGTTGCTCAATCGTTTTGATACACACCACATCCTCTTTATAACAATTATTATTATAACAAAGCTTTAGATATAACACAGTTTGAAGACTGCCCCCAAAATGTCATGATTATATAAAAAAAAATATAACATATATGGTCATTTTTATATAATATTTATATTTTTTGTTTCCATGTAAAGTACATTGTTGTTTAATCAGCATTGTTTAGGTTTTGGAGTCTAAAACTAGTGTTAAAAGAGGTTTTTGTGTAATATTTGAATAAGTGGGTTCTGACTGGGTTTTATAGCAAAATGTCATAATTCTTCTGGTCACTTATTGTCTCTTTCCTTTTCTTCCTCTCCACACACCTGTCTGCATTCTTTTGGCAGTCTCCTCTGTGTCTTGCTTTGTAGCTCCGGCAACATTTTTTTTTTTTAATTTTCAAACAGACCCTGCAATTCAGAAAACGCAGAAATTGAAGTTTATAAACAATTTAAATAGCAACATTTGGAACAAACTTTTCAAAAGTTATCACTGAAACAAACATACCTAATGATCCTAAGGATTTGGACAGATATGCCTAAGGCCTGTAGCACAGTGAGGTGGACAATTCAGTAAAACATCATGTACAGGTAAAGAAAGGTAAAAAGTAAATCCCCTTTATATCAAGTCCTTTTCCCCTTTATTCAGACGACTCACTGTCGTAGAGCCAGTTGTAACTCTACATCATATATGTGCCAACTTATCATCAGCGTCCTGAGTTTTTTCTGTGCTTTCTTATCATCACTGTTCAGGAACCTTAAGTTTTCCATCAGTGCCCTCCCTCTGCCTAGCTTGAGACCTGGCAACAACAGCAGCCGAAAAATGTGGCATATCTGAAAGGCTCGACCAATCAATGTTACCAATAACAAGATCAAAATATAAAGTTTTATCCATGCATAAAGCTTCAGTTTGTCCAGCGAAAAGTGGACAGTCAATATCTATCAATGCCAAAGGATAGCCCAGTGTGGTCTCAACTATCAAAGTTACATCTGATTCCTTTCCTTACAACTGACCATCAGAAACTATGATTCTCCGAATGTCAAAATCTGTACATCCATTATTTCTTATTACAACAAACTAAACATTGTGCCGTAGGCAACCTAGACTTCTAAAAGTAACACACCCCTTTATCCTTCTTATCCAAGTTCAATGAACTGTTAACCTTACTGTTATAAACACTTTCGACCCCATCATTAAGCCTTCTACCCGTTTAAGTCTTGAATACTTTTTCCTGACCGTTCCAAGTCGGTTCTTCTGTCGCGGTTTATTTTTGTTATAGTTCGTCTTTGAATGCGTGCATCGCTTATATTTTTTGTTTTGGATAGCCAATTGGTCATTTTGTGGTAAAGTAACTGTCATTTTGGCTTTCCGCTTTTTGACGTTTCTATTAGGGTCTAGTCATTTCATGTTTGTGTTTCTTTCTCTTTGATGTATCTGATAATTGTATCAATTCCTGATCATTGTCCTCACTTCTAGTTTGCCATCGGGTTTTTAAAACATTAATATGTGAAATGCCCTTTACCACATATTGAACATTTTATCGGGGGATTGCCGCTTGGCTTTCCTATGTTGAGCTTTTAGGATGCTGACCTCTATTCTCACGTTACCCCTTGAGACACAGTTAGATACACGGCCCAATCCATCTCTGTGTCAAAGCAATATGATCTTATCATGTTTTTCAATGTTTGATGGAATCATTCAAGGGCGCCTTGACTTTCAGGATGATAGGCCGATGACTTACACTGTACAATGCCTACTTCATGCATTACTTGTTGGAAAATTCCAGACATGAAATTTGAACCTTGGTCTGACTGAATAGATTTGGGATTACCATCAAAGGTGAAAAACTTCACAAAGGCCTTGAAGATTTTCTTAGTTTTGATATTTCTTAGTGTGTGACCAGCGAGGATAAAGCCCAAACTACGCACATATATACACATTCTACGAGGGAACCATTGGTTACACATGCGGTCGGTCTCGGTGACCCGGTCTGATGATCACAGAGCAGTGGGTTCTATCCCCGATTCGCCCAGCAAAATTCTTTCGTGGTGATTGATCATGGAATATCCCTCGCTTCCACCGATTCTAAAGGGCAAGATGCAACTTTCTGGTGACACAATGTGTAAGATGCTGATCAAATTTTGTATTTTTATAAGTCTGTCCAGGAAACAATAAGTGGCTTAGAAACTGATTGACCGGCTCGATATGACCATTTTATAGCTGACTGGTAACAGCGAAGCATGCGAAAGCCTAGGAATATGCAATCTGACATTAGTTTTCCCCAAAACAAACTGCAACACTTGCTTTATGCAGGCCTCGGTAGCACAGTCTGATGCGCGTCTGACTGGTGATCAGGGATTGCGAGTTCGGTACCTGCCGGCCGGGCAACATTAATTCGTGTGTCTGTGGCACAGTCTGATGCGCGTCTGACTGGTGATCACAGGTTTGCGAGTTCGGTACCTGTCGGCCGGGCAACATTCATTCGTGGGTCTGTAGTACAGTCTGATGCGCGTCTGACTGGTGATCAGGGGTCGCGGGTTCGGTACCTGCCGGTCGGGCATCATTAATTCGTGGATCTGTCGCACAGTCTGAAGTGCGTCTGGCTGGTGATCAGGAGTCGCGGGTTCGGTACCTGCCGGTCGGACAACACAAATTCGGGGACCTGTGGTAAGTCTGATGCACGTCTGACTGTTGATCAGGTGTCGCGGGTTCGGTAGCTGCCGATCGGGCGACATTAATTCGAGGATCTGCATGTAGGTTAGTCTGATTCGCGTCTAGCTGGTGATCAGGGGTCGCAAGTTCTGCCATACAGGCAAAAATTAGTGAAAACACGTTTTCTTCACAGAAGACAAGTCTATACCTGTATAGTTTGGGAATATTTTTTGGGTATGCTAAAATTTGCAGAATATTTTTTGGGTCTGATACCGTTTAGGGAAGTCCAAGGTGGCATCTCACATGTAGAGGTGAGGTAGCTTCCTTTTGCTACCTAGGAGACATACTCTCAACAACGGATGGCTGTGATCTTTCGACCACATCACGTGGAACAGCCTGGAAGAAAATCAAGGAACGGCTGCCAGTTCTCTCTTCCCATCACGTCTCGTTCAAGACACGTTGCCGTGTGTAAAGCTCTTGTGCGCAGAGTGCGGTGTTCCATGCTAGTGACACTTGGCCATTGATAAAGCCAAACCTCCAGCGTCTCTGCAGCGGAATGACATGTCAATGATCAGACAGATCTGCAATGTCAAGCCACTGTCACCATCAGGTCCATTGAGGACCTGACCTTATCCTGAATGAGAGAAGGCTCCGCTGGTATGGACATGTGAAACACTGCAACAGTGCATTCAGGGCTGGTTGTGACATACAGGTAGATGAAAAGCAAGGGCCTTGGGGGCCCAAAGACAATATTGAAGCAGCTGACGGAGAGATTGCAGAGAGTGGAAGCTCTCTGCTACCGACCCTCATCATAGACAAACCTGGAGATCTGGTGTGAGATCTACAATGCGTGCATCAAGCCAGTTACCTGGAAAAGGCTCATTAATGTGGGTGTTGCCCCTGTACCCGCATGTTAATAAAAATCCAGTTTAGTAGTGCTCTTTGCCTGGGGGTTCATGCTTCTCCTTTAAAGACCAATCTCTGTTTTTATCTTTTAACTATACTAAC
Organism: Lucinisca nassula; assembly: GCA_963580285.1. Lineage (NCBI taxonomy): Eukaryota > Metazoa > Mollusca > Bivalvia > Lucinida > Lucinidae > Lucinisca > Lucinisca nassula. Next base: position 10,166,057 of record OY757014.1, read on the forward strand.
ACGGTACAAACTCATCTTTCCCTTTATTTCAGCTAACACCCTTCGATAGATAGGATATGATAAGATAAGATTAGACAGACAGACAGACAGACAGATAGATAGACAGACAGCCGGCCCCCGCCCATCGGGGCTTGAAGAAAAAGATGGGCTGCATGATGCTTCCATGCAGAGCTGAAACCGACCCGCACACGAGTACTGGTGGTAAACCGCTTAGGGGATCTACATGTAAGCCTGCCCAGGCAAAGCGGTGCGAGTTGGTCCGTGCATGCTAATAAACCCTTTTGGTTTCATTGGGCGGCAGGGCTGGAGATGTAATTTCATCTCAATGTCGGTTAAAAGTCCCACAAAATTGGAAACAACATCTCCAAAATGACCTTTACAGTGTTGACGGGGACGTAAAACCTCAAATCAAACAAAACAAACAGATAGATAGATAGATAGATAGATAGATAGATAGATAGATAGATAGATAGATAGATAGATAGATAGATAGATAGATAGATAGATAGATAGATAGATAGATCAGCATTATTGTGGGTATTATCTATCTATGTTCATACACTGATTTGGTCACATTTAGCCATTTTATTACCTAAGATGTTGTAAGCTCTATTTTATTCTATTCTGTTCAGATACTTCTGTAAGTACATTTTGCTAGCTGCTTGTTTTAGGTACACCTCACAATGTACAGTATTTTATAGTACAATAAAAGTACTTTCAATGTGGCGGTGCCCAGCTGGACTAAACATTTAAAGGTCGGAGAAATAATGAACAATTATGCACTTCGGGATTTTTGTTGTTTTTGCAAGTCCGTTCTGTTTATTAGGTCCGTTTCTGTTCATTTGTTGTCATACGCTAGACTTGTGTTCGGTAAAACTCTGAACATCATCCGAATGTTCTGAAAACACGGTTCATCCTGTCAGCCTCGTTTTCGCCCCATGAAACAACTTCCGGAAGACAGATGGAAGAAAAATCGTCAGATCGATCTAAGCTCTAAAGTATGTAGGGCTGTATGTTAATTTTCTTGGTCTGATTCTCTACCGTAGAGCTCGCGCATCGCGAGCTGTGCTCGCTATGAACAGCACGAGAGTTGTTATATGTCATACACGGTGAAGTGTGTGTGTGGGGGGGGGGGGGAAGGGGCTTAGAGACTAGTTGATGACAATTTAGGAAAACCGTCTTCATTTCTCCAAAACATGTTTGTTGTGGATATTAATAGAGTTTGCCTCATCGAGGCAATTCAAATCACTACCCCTCAATCTCTCATTTAACTAGTGTTCTGCGTGTCAGACTGCAATCTATGTATAGAGAGGATATAAATAAGTTCTGAATAGTTGGATCCTTTGGAAGCGAAGAATACTCGAAATAAACGAAAATAGCAGACTCGGTTTTACCGAGTCTGTTTGTCACCAGAACTGAAATGTGAAAAAAAAACCGCTTAGAGGATCTATGCCTGACCACCAAAGTGGTGCGAGTCTGGCCGTCCCTACATATAAACCATTTCTGTTTGTTTGGGCGACGGGGCTTGAGATGTCATTTCATTTCAATGTATGTTAAAAAAAACAACACAAAATTGGAATCAATGCCTCAAAAATAACATAAATAGTGTTTATGGTGGCGTAAAATCAAAATATCATAATTTTCACGAGTGCGAAGCGTGAGTGAAACTTCTGATGTTTTAGACAAAATGTGTTTGGCATTTATGAAAAAAAAATATTGAAAAAGTAGTCCGCGCTGCCACTGTGAAAATATCGCGATCATATTTATTGTTCACAATATGAACATACCGTGTTTTCGCGACATCATGAAAACAAGCCTATATTATTTTGAGCCCTTAAACCAAACCTTAATATAATATAACTGGAGTTTACATGGGTGTAGTACATCATCGCGTGAAAAAGTCCGTGAAATGAACACCCCTTAAACCCTACTTTATATCAAGAAATGGGGTGTACAGGGGTATACATTATTTTTTTCTGTTTTCCGCTCCAAGACATAGGTTATGGGTACTCGTTAGAACCTTCTCATTGAGGTGGTTCTAACGAGCACCCACAACGTATATTGGCAGCATAAATGAAAAATATCACGGCTTTTCATAAGAAAAGTAGCCATTTTGGAGATATGAAAAAAAAATCCTCTATGGCGCACGGGTGTGTTATTGTGATATTTCTTGTTATTTCTGCTTATAACATAGATGATGGTTCTCACAATCTATGCTTTGAGCAGAAATATGAAAATATAATACTTTTCTTAGAATTTTTTTTAAGTTTTGGTGGTAAAATTTTTAAAATACAAAAGGGCATGTTTTTGCAATGAGGTGAAGCGATGATTTGTATTTGTTTCAGATATGTATAGATTTCGCGGCTTAGCATATTATAAAATTATAAATGAAATATTTTCACCGCCGAAATATAAAAAAAAATAAAAGCGTGTGTCTGATTCTGACAGTTCAAATACAATTTATTATTATAATCAAATACATTGAAAACTTCTACTCTACAACAAAATTGTAAATTTTCGGATAAAAGTTCTGATATTTTTGTCCAAATTTCTACTCAAAACAAAGATTGTGGGGACTCGTTAGAACCGCCTTGGCGATGCGGGTTTAACGTTTACCCACAGTCTATTTTTTAGCAGAAATAATGTAAATTAATTAACCCTGTCAACCCAAGTTTTTCAATACAAAAAAGGTTTTGAGAGAGTCAAATTTATAAAGGCGTGTTTTCGTGATGACTGAAGAAGGCATCTGCCATCGAATATTAATTTATGAAGGATAATTATTGAGATCACATATACTGAAAAATCATGTTAAATGTCAAATTCATTGTATAAATTTGTTATTTTTTTTTTTTTTTTTTTTTTTTTTTTATGTTTTGTTTTTATTTTTTTAATCCTAAAATATAGCGGCCGTACATAACCGGTGAGAAAACAGTCTTCTCGGTTAATGTTTTGTCCATATCTAAAGTTCGTTGGTAGTATTTTTTCACCGGAAAGCATAGGACCCGCGAACCTGGATCAACAGTTAAACGCGCATCCGACTGAGCTACAGAATCCGGAAACATTTTCTTTCTGTTAAGTACAATTTCCTGTTTAATGCAGGAGATCCCCTCTACCTTAAAATCATTTCGCTATTATTTTATCTGTTTTCTGTTTCATAAAAAAAATAATCATAATAAATAATATTAATAATAATTATTATTATTTTTTATTTTTTTATTAATTATAATTAATTATCATTATTATTGTTATCATTAAAGTGAGTCTGTGGGATTTTGATTGGTTAACGAAAAACAAAAAAAAAACAACAAAAAAAAACCACATGAAAGCAGAAACGGTTTCCATGACAGCGTTTTCTGAACGCTTATATGATTGGTTGATATACGAAACGCTTGAAACGTTTCAATAACGATGATCTGATTTGCTGAAAATGTAAACGATCGTTTAAGCGTGGTCTAAACGCTGCGTTTTCAAATCGTTGAAAACAGCATAAGAATTATACACTTTGGTTGTGTCAGAAAGTGTGTGATGCCCTCACCTTTTTACTTGACAATATTTATATTAGATTCGGTACTAAGTTATTTAGACAAACTGTGGGCATTCCGATGGGTACGAATTGCGCACCTCTTGTGGCTGATCTATTCTTGTATTGTTATGAAAGAGACTTCAGTATTGTACGCTGTGTATTGCTATCCTGCTGCTGGTCATGTAATTACTGGCAATTTGAAAATTATTCCTGATTCTAGGATAAGGAATATAATTTCTAAAGGACGAAATATCGGTTTCCTTCTAAAATTGATTTCAGTAAATGTAGAGAGGAAATCGCTGCTTCCTTGAATGAATTCGGTATTCGATGGTGTAAGCGAGAGTATGTTGAGTATAAATCCCTTAAGGACTGGAAACTTAGCATTTTAAAACTAGTGAAAAAACGCATTTCTTTCTATTCTCAAAATACTAACTTATTACCGTCTAAGCCCAAGACGTCTTTACGTCATCTTAAACTAGGTATTCAAGAATTTCATAAGAAGTTTGTTTTGGCCCCTGCAGACAAGGCCGCTAACAACGTCGTCGTTGTGTGACGGATCAGCTATGTTAACACGCTTAAGCAGGAGCTTGGTGGTACTAAGGCCTATGTACTTCAGCCTTTAGCTGAAGAGAGAGCTATAGTAGATACACATGTTTGTCATTCAGCCACCAAGTTTGCTGTGTGTATTACCGAAGGCCAAGACAAGCTTCCTACGCTATACTGGTTACCAAAACTTCATAAAAGACATTACAAAGCACGGTTTATTGCGAATTCTAGCTCTTGCACTACCACTGAACTTTCTAAATTATTAACTTCCTGTCTTACTGCTATTAAAACACATGTGATTAAATATTGTGATAAAGTCTTTGAAAGATCAGGAAGAAATCTGTTTTGTTCTATAAAAAATCGAACGAGGTTTTAAATAAATTTAAACTCAGCCATTTTCGTGCTTTAAGTCGGTCTACTTACGATTTTTCCACTCTTTACACTACACTTCCTCATAATCTTATTTAAGAACAGCTTAATGATTTAATTGAATGGGCTTTTCACAGAGAAGATTCTCTCTATCTTGCTTGTAATGTCAGAAATGCATTTTCACTTCTAAAGAGCATAAGAATTATACACTTTGGTCATGTCAGAAAGTGTGTGATGCCCTCACCTTTCTACTTGACAATATTTATATTAGACTCGGTACTAAGTTATTTAGACAAATTGTGGGTATTCCGATGGGTACGAATTGCGCACCCTTGTGGCTGATCTGTTCTTGTATTGTTATGAAAGAGACTTCATATTGTCGCTTTCCATTGATGACCAATCTGAAATTATTGAAGCTTTTAGCTCCACTTCTAGATATTTAGATGATTTATTAAATATTGATAATACCTATTTCGATGGTTTGATCAGTCAGATTTACCCCCAGGAACTTCAGTTAAATAAAGCAAATTCTTCTGATACCAAGGCCCCGTTTTTGGATTTACATCTATCTATTGATGGGTTTGTTTCGTGCAAAATTTATGATAAACGCGATGACTTTGATTTTGAAATTGTAAATTTTCCTTTTTTTGGATGGTGATGTTCCTCGTGCGCCATCCTATGGCGTTTATATTTCGCAATTAATTCGATTTGCTAGAGTGTGTAGTCATGTAACCCAATTTCGTAAAATCAATCTTCGATATAGAAAGATTGGGTACAACATGGATGTTATACGACAGACTGCATGCATGGTAGTTAACCCAATCACGGTTGGCAACTTTGCTTCCCTCTTTGATTGCATGCCGGTAGGTCGGGCCTCAGATTCTATGACGGCTCCAACGTAAAGGCTTATTAAGCATTTCAGTGGTTTCTTGCTGTCGAGTCTTCACCGTTGTCTCACCTCTGTGGTTCTTTGATTTTTTTGTGTTCACGGAGATGTTGCACTGATGAGTAAGGAGGCCTTCATGCGGACTGAACAAATTATTTGTCTAAATCGCGACGGAAGTAAGGGCGAGGATTGTGGCCACGTAAAATCGATTTAAGCCCCACAGTGGAAATCTTTCCACTGACCGTTCCAAGGCGGTTCTTCTGTGGCGGTTTATTTATGTTTGTTACTTACTGTGTGTATCACTTGTGTCTTTTTATTTTGGATGGCCATAAGGCCATTTTGTGGGAAAGTAAATGTCCTTATGGCCTTCTATTGTTTAGGTTTCCATTATGGTCTGGTCGCTTAATTTTTGTGTTTCTTTCCCTTTGGTGTCTTTGGTGGGTGGAGTAAGTTAATTGTATCGATTACTGATCTTTGTTTTACTTCTCCTTTTCATGTTGTTGCTTTCCATTGATAACGAATCTGATATTATTGAAGCTTTTAGCTCCACTTCTAGATATTTAGATGATTTATTAAATATTGATAATACCTATTTAGATGGTTTGATCAGTCAGATTTACCCCCAGGAACTTCAGTTAAATAAAGCAAATTCTTCTGATACCGAGGCCCCGTTTTTGGATTTACATCTTTCTATTTTGATGGGCTTGTTTCGTGCAAAATTTATGATAAACGCGATGACTTTGATTTTGAGATTGTAAATGTTCCTTTTTTGGATGGTGATGTTCCTCGTGCGCCATCCTATGGCGTTTATATTTCGCAATTAATTCGATTTGCTAGAGTGTGTAGTCATGTAACTGACTTCAACACTCGTAATAAATTATTTACGGCTAAACTTCTTAATCAGGGTTATCGGTACCATAAACTACGCAAAGCCTTTTCCAAATTTTATAGACGCCATTCTGATTTAATTTCAAAATTCAATATTGGACTTAAATCTCTTCTGCAACAAGGTCTATCGGAACCCGAATTTTATGGTGACTTAGTATATAAATTCAGAAAAATATATAACCGCAATGACTTTAGCACTCAATTTCGTAAAATCGTTCTTCGATATAAAAATATATTATACGACAGACTGCATGCATGGTAGTTAACCCAATCACGGTTGGCAACTTTGCTTCCCTCTTTAATTGCACGCCGGTGGGTCGGGCCTCAGATTCTATGACGGTTCCAACGAAAAGGCTTATTGAGAATTAGAGATATCTAATTCAAGGTAATGTTGGTTTGTGCCTGATGCTCTGTCTCTGGTCGGGCCCATCGGAGTCTAAATCTTTCCACTGACCGTTCCAATGCGGTTCTTCTGTGGCGATTCATTTATGTTGTTGTTATTTACTTACTGTGTGTATCACTTGTGTATTTTTGTTTTGGATGACCATATGGCCATTTTGTGGGAAAGTAAGTGTGCTTATGGCCTGCCTTTGTTTAGGTTTCCATTATGGTCTGGTCGTTTAATGTTTGTGTTTCTTTCCCTTTGGTGTCTTTGATGGGTGGAGTAAGATAATTGTATCGGTTTCTGATCTTTGTTTTACTTCTACTTTGCAAACGTTTCCGTGGACAACAAAAACTTAATCGCCACTGTATGCAGTTTGGGTCTAATGTGTAGATGACCTGATTAACTTTTGACGAAATTCTGAAAATATTTAATGGAGTTATGCCCCCTTTTGGACTTATACATTTTGGCTATAGGGAAACATTGTGAACAAAATAACTGGAGAACCCCTTGAGTTAGGCTCATGATATTTGGCAGTCTGTTTGCTACTAGGGCATAGATGACCAGAATTGTTTAAAATCTGTTAATATTTGACAGGTTTATTTTTAATTGAACTTATGCATTGGGCTATAGGGAAACCTTGTGAACAAAATGTCTGGAGAACTGCTTGAGCTAGGTTCATGATATTTGGTATGCAGTTTGAGTCTAAGGTGTAGATGACCTGATTAACTTCTGACGATCTCCGAAAATATATGATAGAGTTACGCCCCTTTTTCAGACTTATGCATTGGCTAAAGGGAAACCTTGTGAACAAAATATCTGGAGAACTGCTTGAGCTAGGCTCAGGATATTTGGTATATAGTTTGGATCTAAGGTGTAGATGACTTGATTAACGTTGGACGAAATTCCAAAATATATATAGCATACTTATGTCCCTTTCCAGGCTTATGCATTGTGGCTATAGGGAAACTTTGTGAACAAAATATCTGGAGAACCACTTGAGCAAGGCTTATGATATTTCGGGTACAGTTGGTACTCTACATAAATTTTGAGCACATTTTATGAATATTGTACCAACTGACAGTTCTTTCACGACAGAGGCATTTTTTTAATTATGTTTTTTAATTTTGTGTCTATTAGTGGCAAGCATATGGTTGGGGGCATAGTGTTTCACAAACACATTTTCTAGTTTCATCTCTGTGGTTGTTTGATTTTTTTGTGTTCACGGAGATGTTGCACTGGTGAGTTAGGAGGCCTTCATGAGGACTGAACAACATTTTGTCTAAGTCGCGACGAAAGTAAGCACGATGATTGTGGCCACGTAAATCGATTTAAGCCTCCCTTTGGAATTCGTTTCACTGACCGTTCCAAGGCGGTTCTTCTGTCGCGGTTTGTTTTTGTTATGGTTTGTTTTTGAGTGTTTGTATCGCTTACATTATTTTGTTTTGGATAGCCAATTGGCCATTTTGTGGGACAGTAACTGTAAATAGCTCACTAAAAGAGAAGTTTTTTCTTGGATGTCTGTTTGGTTTCTTGTCTGATTCATAGCAGACTAGCGTAAACCAGCAACATATTATTGCTGGTTACCCTAGATTGTGATTTTTTGTCTTGTAGATTGAAAAAATGTGCTGACATTCTTTCCCGCCATTACCTCACTAGTGGGTTGGGTAACGTAAACTGAAATTCTTAGGATCAAAATTAGGTCGCTTGTCACATTCATTTTTCTGAAGAGCCTGTGTGTTGTCAGATATTTAAGTGTGCTGAGCTGTATATAATTGGACCAGTATACTGATTAGCCCTTTGTTGTTGTCAGTGTGCTGGCTGGTACAAACTCGGAATCAGGATTGTTGCTTGACACCCATAATAATTGATTAGAAATCATCAAATCACTACCCGGTATATTAAAATGAAAGTCTCCCTGTTTCCCATGGTCTTAACTCTTGGGTACAATCTTTGGAAAACAAATTATAGAATGCATCCAGATGATGGAAATCAGGAGTGCAAGATTACAAATAAGGAGAGCAGTAGTAGAATTTCCCAGTACTCGGCATTTACAAGGAAGAATGGGAACAGAAGGTGTTCGGAGGGCTTGAGAAACTTCAAGTCCTCACGCGGTACACACTTGGCTTTACTTCTAATCTTGGCCGGAGACATTGAAACTAACCCCGGCCCAAGGTTTCGCTGCGGACTCTGCAAAAAATATTGTAAATACTTCGAGAAATGGATAGAATGTGAGGACTGTAACAAGTGCTTTCACTCCTTATGTTCTGATTTGGATAACAGTCAATTGTTAGAAATTGAATCTAGAGCTGGCCCTTGGTATTGCAAAGACTGCAAAGCTGACTGTGGTCTTTGCAGTGGTGCTGTCCTTAATGGCCACAAAACCGTTCAGTGTGATAAATGTGAAATGTGGATACACACTGAATGTTCCTTCATTTCATATGCAGAATATGGCACTTTGGTAAATTCAAGCTGCCACTGGATATGTCCAAAATGTGAGGTCTGTAACTTTTCAGACTCCTTCTTTGATGAGCATGTAGAACTGAGTAAGCCAAACAGGTTTGAACCCCTGTCAGAGGATAAGAGAGGCATATCTTCGACTGCTGATGAAACTAAGTCAAATTTTGTGAAAGGTTTGAAACTTTGCAGTACAAGCATAAATGGAATTAGAGGAAAATTCTTGAACTTTTAGCTTTCCTCGATACATCTTAACCTCATATTGTTACTTTTCAGGAAACAAAGATAGACAGTTCAATTACTACATCTGAGCTTTTCCCTAAAACTTGTCAGTACTGTGTGTACATAAAAGATAGGAACTCTCATGGCGGTGGGGTGATGTTGCTAATTCATAGAGACATCGCTCACATGCCTTTCATGGAACTGGAAAATGACACCGAATCGGTCTGGGTTAAGGTTTTTGCAAAAAAAACTTCCCACTTCGTAGAAGGTTGGTATCGACCACCAAATGGTACGATCGAAAACTTCCAGTCGTTTAAAGACCAACTGGATTGCTTTAAATCGCAGCATAAGGGTAAAAAACTCCCGGCTGTACATGTTCTAGGTGACTTCAACTTCTGAAACATTGCCTGGCCCGACAGGCTCAGCAAACAAGGTTCAATGCTGAGTCAGTCGGAAGGACAAATATTAATTGACATTATGAACGATCATGGCCTTGAAAAAATTGTTAACTTCCCCACTCGTGATAAGAACACTATAGTCTACTCGAACATCATGGCCTACTTGGATGAACATAAACTATTGTCGGACAGACAACATGCATTTAGGAAAAGGCACAGTTATGAAACTCAGCTAAGCACAGTTATTAATGACTGGGCAAAAATCTTGGACAAAGGGGGGCTGGTGGACACATTTATTCTGGACTTCGAGAAGGCTTTTTACACCCCTCCTCATGAACTACTTAAATCTAAGTTATCCGGCTATGGAATTGGGGGAAAGACCCTCAAATGGATAGATTCCTTTTTTTTTTGCTATAGAAAACTGCGGGTTGTTGTTAATGGTGAATCTTCGGAGTGGGCTACAATTTTGTCTTGAGCCCCGCAAGGGACCGTTCTTGGTCCACTTTTGTTCTCCCTGTACATCAATGATATTTCCAAAGACATTGACTCAGAAATAAGACTGTTCGCAGGTGACTGTGTTTGTTACCGGGAAATTAGAGATACAGATGACTCAGTGAAACTTCAGGCTGCCATAGATAGATTAGGATGTTCGGCCCGAAAATGGGGCATGAGATTTCAGCCAGTTAAATGCAATATTTTGCAGACAACTAGGAAGAGATCTAATAAAGTTGAGGCTTCTTACACCTTAGAGGGAACGGTCCTCGAGAATGTGGACGCCATTTAATACCTTGGAGTGACAATCTCACACAACTTGAGATGGAATACTCATATTAGCAACATGTGTACTAAGACAAATAGAACGCTTGGTTTCCTGAGGCGAAATCTTCATCAATGCCCTCAGGATGTAAAGAGGCAGCATAATAAGGTCTTGTTTGCCCAATCTCGGAATATGCTAGTTGTATCTGGGACCCAGTGGAGTGGGCCTTAACGATGAAATTGAGAAAGTTCAGAATAGAGCTTCTAGATTTGTAACAGGCAATTACTGTTTGAAACTGGGAGCATGACTGGAATACTTGGAAAATTAAAATGGGAGTCTCTCAAGAAAAGGAGAAAAGACAGTAGGCTAATCCTTTTATACAAAGGTCTAAAGGGTGCTGCCAGCATTTCAACAGATGACCTTGTTTCCCCAGCTAGACACTGTAGAAATCACCATTCGTTGGCGTTTCAGACCCTTACTGCAAGAACTGACATTTATAAAGAGTCGTTCTTCTCTAGAACCATTAGAGATTGGAATGCCCTTCCCGATTCGATTATTTCGACAGCTGAAAGTGCTGATGATTGTGTAGCTAAATTTATCTCTTCGGTTAGCGCTAGGGACTAACTTCCCACATCACAGGTCCTGGTGTATGAATGTCATTTGACGTGTCACCAGTAACAATTCTGATTCTGATCTGATTCTGAACTGTCTGTTTGGCTTTCCGCTATTGATGTTTCCATTAGGGTCTGTTGTTTCATGTTTGTGTTTCTTTCCCTTTGGTGTCTCTGATGGGAGCTGTAAGTTAATTGTATAGATACCTGGTCATTGTCTCCACTTCTATTATTGCATTTTAACACATTGTGGGTGTTTTAGTATAATAATTGTGAATATAAGCAGGAAGTGCGATTAGTAAAACTCTGCTTCCCCGACGCATGATTAATATGTCTCCAAAGGGAAAAGGAAAATAAACTGTTCGCAGTTGCAACCCAGCGATCATGCGATAAATTGTTTGAGTCATCGAATGTTTAAACTGAGAAATGTCTGATCCAACTTTCAAGCGTAAGGCTGTTACACTCATACACGCTTAATATTCACATAAAAGACAAACACGTTACACCTTTTGGGGCCGATACGAGCTAGTCACAACTATTATTAATTGATTATCCTTTATTACACAAGGTCAACCAATATTCAAAAATCATAAATCATGTTTTTAATTGCGTCAATTAATAAAATTGTCATTAATCAAGTAATTTCGTATTGGCCCAGTTACAGGTCCCCGGTCAGCTGTATTGGCCTCGGCCTTCGGCCTCGTGCCAATACAGCAGACCTCGGACCTGTAACTGGTCCAATACGAAATTACTTGATTAATAACATTATATTATAGACATGTGTTGTTCAAAAGTAAAACAGACGCGCAGTGGCCATGAATAGATACAGTAACCAGACACCTCCCATCCAAGACTCCCAAGAGAAAGAAGCACAAACATAAACCAACTTCGCCGTATGTAAAGCACCACAGAAAGACATAATGTTGGTTTCTTCTCAACAAAATGAACAAACGACTATCCACAAATGAAAAAGGTATCACGCGAAAACAGATACGAAGAAGAATTAAAATCAAGAATACTTCTTTTTTTGGGCCAGAATTGTTTCGGCCAATAATGCTTCAACAGTGATCATCATATTAATGTGTCGAAGAATGGCGACGGAAGTAATGGCGAGGATTATGGCAACGTAAAATTTATTTCAGCTCCCCAGTGGGATTCGTTTCCGTTGACCGTTCCAAGGCGGTTCTTCTGTCGCGGTTTATTTTTGTTATGGTTTGTCTTTGGGTGTTTGTGTCTCTTATATTATTTTATTTTGGATAGCCTTTTGGCCATTTTGTGGGAAAGTAACTGTCCTTTTGGCTTTCTGCTGTTGGTTTTTCCGTTGTGGTCTGTTGCTTCATGTTTGTGTTTCATTCCCTTTGTTGTCTCTGATGGGAGCTGTTAGTTAATTGTATCGATTCCTTTTCATTGCCTCTACTTCTATTTTGTATCGCTTATACTTTTTTTTGTTTTGGATAGACTATTGGCCATTTTGTGGGAAAGCAACTATCCGTTTGGTTTTCCGCTATTGATGTTTCATTTAGGGTTTGTTGTTTCATGTTTGTGTTTGTTTCCCTTTGGTGTCTCTAATGGGAGCTGTTGGTTAATTGTATCGATTCCTGATCATTACCTTCGCTTCTATTTAACACGTATTCTCATGTCAAACATATCAACATCTCGGTTTGCTCAGAAGGAAAGGTTACCTATAAGGCTCTAGCAATCTCTCTACCTGCAATCAAAATATTTCATTTCGTTGCAGTGGTAAATTGCCTGTTACGTGTTGATGTTATAGATGAAATCCCTGTTTGTTCTCGGTAGAATTGAAGCAATTGGCAGGATATCCAATACTTCATGTTAAGTAATGTTGAAATGTAACGCTGGTAAATCAAGAACAAGCTCATGCACACGCAGAAAATCCCGCTGTTCTATGGACAACCCTGCACATGAGATCAAAATACCTAGCCACTTTGCAATATAGTGTCATGATTTGCACATAAGAGCAGAGTCAAGCAGAAACGTGTTTCTCTTTCAGGTTCCCAAAGTTAGACCCAGATCAACCTGTGGGTCCTCGACATCTAACCCGAGCCTTTTCTTTGCCCAATACGGATGTTTATAAGCCCAAATTGTCTGAATACAGACACAAAGGACCATGTTCTGACCATGTTGGGTTGTATGGTGCATCAGCGCAGAGCTGATACCGGTCGAACTTTGGGGTACTGGTAAACTGCTTAGAAGGTTTGAGCCTACCCAGGCAAAGGGGTGCGAGTGGGACCGTCCCTTGAACTGCAGCGGTTTATATGGGCGGTAGAGCATCCGATGTCATTTCATCGCAGTTGGGAAACGCCTCTCGAAATCGAAAGCAACGTCTCCGAAATGACCTAAACGTACTTGCGGGGGGGGGGGGGGGCGGGGAGGGGGGGGGGGCTTTAACATCATAACTGACAAACAAAATAGTCAAACAAAAACTGCCATCATCTGAAATAAAAAAGATCCATCTGATAAACGACAGCACAAATCTATCACAGGCATCAATTATCCTCTCTACGTTTTACAGACGTTTGAATATTCACCTTCCATGATTGTGTGGTGTGAAGTATGGTTTACTCTTTAAGTTATAGTTCATCTTCAACTTCCTCTTCCACCTCCCTACACAGCAGGCGGCCGTTTTGATCGTCAAGCTGAACTATTTTATCTGGCGGAGGTTCATTTAATTCTATTTTTGGCAAGTGTTCTCTTTTCCACACGAGAACAAGGCATACTATGACAACAGTCATTAGAGACCCAACAATACCTAACGTCGTGCCGAGAAAGATTTGTAGTTGCGGACCTGAGTCGTCTGAAAACGCAGCAGCTGAAATTGAAAATAATATAAAACTTAAATCAGTGTATTCGGTGCTTAGGGTAGAACGCTGTAGGAACATCCGTGTTACCGTGTATATCCTTATCCCGTTGACCACAACCATCCCTACCAATCCCTACCTTTGTGTAGGTATAGATCAGATGGCTTTCGAAGAAGCTATCTGATCAGCATCTATACTGTTTGTCATGTTGCTTGTGAATTGAACAAATATATCAAGTAATTTGATTGGCTGATGGTCAGAAATGGGTGTGGCCAAATTAATTTATTCAGCAGGATAAGGGTTAGTATGGGCGAGGTATGAATATTACAAAAGTAACAAATTGATGCCCCATCCGGAACGTCCGTAGGCAGTCGTGTCTTTGTACGGAATTGTGTTAAATGAGAATTACTAGCATAAAAACCCCGATTAACATGTGTATGCTAATTTTTGTGTGTTTTTGTACGTGTTTGGGTGCGCGTTCATGTCAACTTTTTGTCATTCGGTGACTTCAATTGAACTTGTCGTTGGGGTTGTGGCTTTTCCTGTACACCATTTATTTTACATTTCCTGTAGTGCGTGGTGCAGTGGTAAAGCGTCGGCCTTGATTCTCTTCAGCAAAAGACTTGATCGACATTGCTTAGTACTGGTTCCTACAAGGAAAAGAGGGTCACATGGAAAATTAGTATTAGTACTAAATGTGGTACCCTCTATAAACAAGGTCGATTGTTTATATTATTATTATTACAACTACTTATTTAAACCTCACATTACACAACGAATAAATGGCCTAGCAAAGCTGATAACGCATGTCCCGACATTAGCTAGGGGACGTCCATGTCAGCCGAACAACCAGTTGAACTATGTAAATTGTGGCTTATGACACGGGCGAAGGTTGAGACCCCGTTGAGACCCCGTTAAACCTATTTACCTCCCCCACAACCACCACACACACATACCGCACCCCTAAAGGACATATTTCTGACAGTCCCAATGCGGTACTTGTGTCGTTTATCTGGTGTATTCTTTACTTCCAAGGGATCTAGCTATTCAGAACGTATTTATCTAAACTGCAGCTGGTGTTGAGCCGTGTAGCGGTCGTAAAATGTCCCCCGTACATTACCAAAGTGCAGATTATAATTTCTGGTCCTTTGGGATCATTTGGTTCACTTAGAATCAGTTATTTCTTGCGGTCGAGTCCTCACCGTTATTTTATCTCTGTTGTTGTTTGTTTGTTGTGTTTTCAGAGATGTTGCACCGCAGTGGAATACTTTTCACTGACCGTTCCAAGGCGAATCTACTATCGTTGTTTATTTTGTTACAGTGTGTATCAGTTATATATTTTGGTTGTGAATAGCCATTTGGCCATTTTGTAAGAAGGTAACTCTCGTATTTCTTCCGCCATTTATGCTTCCATTTGAGCCAAGTTATTCATGTCTGTGTTTCTTTCCCTTTGGTGTCTCTGATGGGAGGTGGTGGCTAATTGTATCGATTCCTGATCATTCTTTAACTTCTGCTTTATATTTGTGGACCTTACCAAGATTTTAAAACGGGTAATTTAATACTATGTTGTTCCCAGCGAAATGTTGTATGTAATGTGCTCGTAGTTATGCTAGATATGAAAAACCCTAATATTATGGCATGATCCTTGAAAGAAAAAAATGACCTCTTACTTTCTGTACAAAGTTCTCCAAAGTAATTCTTTGCGCATCCTTCAAAACACCAACCTGTTGTTTTGCTACATGTCGTGCCAGGTTTACATGCACCGCATTTTGAAACACAGTCTACTCCATAGAAACCATCAGGGCATGCTGAAGAGAAAAATGATTTTTTTTCTTGAATTGGAAATTCTCTTGTTTGTGGGAAGCCATCATATTGAAAAAATACTCATTCATCGTTCTGTGTAACTTAATTTAATTACAGTACAAACTGTACCGCTGTAACTTTCAAGACTGAGCTATCATTGGAAACTAAACACAAAATAAAGCAAACAGCCATTGCATTTTGTCAACAAGTCTTTGATTAAATGGGCCCGTCAAGCGATTTCGGTACTTATCGCCTTTGCGAGCAGCGGAGGTTCAGGCGAGCCTGCGCATCCGCGCAGTCTCGCCAAAACCTTTGCTGCTCGCTCATACAAGCAGTGAATCAAGAGGAACCTTCAGACAGAAAGCCATATCCCTGGTCACTCTGAATGGCTGGGCAAGCGCAGTTAAAATTTCTCATGACGGAGTGCTCGAAGACAAAAATTCGCTTGGCGGGGCTCAAATATTCTGGAAAAGTGGTAATCCTTCGGAGGCAAGGACTACCACACAGAACTTCAACATTGGAGTGTGTAAAAGATTGTCCTGAGCCAGACTAGCTAGTTTCGGTCATAAAAATGCCTCATCATTGACCCTGAAGTATTCTCTAAATTCCGCACTTCAGCCTCACTTTATTGATTTTGTCCTTACTGATAGCACCACCTCTTGCTTAAGCTGTATGCTTTACATGATACAATATGTATGTACATGGAATTCGGGCTGAATTTAAAACGAAGTATCTCCAGAGCCGTTAAAAGTCTTAGTTTTTAACACATTCTCCACTGACACTAACATAATATATTTTGTTGTCAGAAGGACTTCATTGCAAAACATGGCACAATTTCATAGGCATTCGACACAAAACTGAAAACAAAAAAGTGAAGGCAATGCTCTTGTGTCTGCATCGCCAACCTTATATAAGACCCTAAAGGGAAAGAAACATGAACATAAACAACTGCACCATAGCTTAAACGGCTAAAAGAACAGTTTTCTTTCCACAAACCAAAATAGAGAGATTTGCATTACATACATATAGAGACAAACTTCAACAATATAATAAGAACAGAAGTACTACCGCGAATCATATTTCGCATCAAACATTGCCCTTAGGTCACAGATTTGTCGCACAACGTAATAGTGACGAATATTTTAGGGAAATCGTTGCAGCATGTACTCAGTCTGTGTGCCAGCTTGGTAGTCCAAGCTTACTATGGTTGCTAGATGACTTCACTGAACAATATATAAAACTAACCTGTAGTGCAGTTGGTACCATTATATCCCGGTAAACAGCCATAGGTGCATAAACCATTAGTAACGTCGCACATTCGATCTTTTCCTTTGTTGCATCGATCACATTTTCTTGAACAGTTGACACCATAAACATCAAACGCACACTCTGAAATTAAATTAAAAATGTGTCCGTTTTCGCCTATGGCAATGCAGGCATAAAATACATAAATTAAACTGCGTACCCAGTCAGTGGAGAAAACCCAATCTATAAAGAAGCTTTACATTAATAAATTACAATGAATCACCTGTGTGACATAAGCATTCTTTCAGGTATGCAAAATGGTTATTTTTCCGATGAAAATTTGTGATACTTACACTCCAAACATACGTTATGACTCACATAGAGCTAGAAAGCCTCCATGCGGATCAATTTGTTTTTGTTATTTTGTTTGAAACTGTATACGAACTGAGGGCGGGGGTGGAATTCCATAAACTCCGGAGTTGAAGCCCTGCAGTAATGTTACTACTGACCGTCCCAAGGCGGTCGTTCATTTGCAGTGTCGTATTTGTTATTTGGCTTGGTGTTGTCGATTCATGTTTTGTCTATCTATGTGTGTGCCTCCGTGTCCTTTTCTATAAGCGACTTGAGACGGCTGCGTTCTTATATTGTGGCTATTCCTGAGTGGCCTTTTCTTACTAGTTTGTAACAGCTATAAGGAAAATAATATATAGGACTGTAAACCTCAACTGTCTTTCCACCGTAATACTAAATGACCAAGATAATAAATATATTCTGCGCTGTGATGAAGTACAGAGCAGCCTAGTGTGGCGCTTAATAGAAGTGAAGGAATCGATACAATTAACCCACAGCTCCCATCAGAGACAGCAAAGTGCAAACCCAGAAACATGAACTAACAGACCCTAATGGAATCATCAATAGCGGAAAGCCAAAAGGACAGGTACTTTCCCACAAAATAGCCGATTGGCTATCAAAAAAAAATTAATATAAGTGATATAAACACTCAAAGACAAACTATAACAAAAAATAAACCGCGACAGAAGAACCGCCTTGGAACGGTCAGTGAAAAGTATTACACTGGGGTGGGGTTGGGGGGCTTAAATCGATTTTACGTGGCCACAATCCTCGCCCTCACTTCAGTTGCGATTTAGACAAATTATTTGTTCAGTCCGCATGATGGCCTCATAACTCATCAGTGCAACACCTCCCTGAAAACAAAAAATCAAACAACCACAGAGATGAAACAACGGTAAGGATTCGACAGCAAGAAACCACTGAAATGATGGACCAAACGAAAACCACTAATTAGATTTAATGGGCCCTACCAGAGACAGAGCATCAGGTATCAAACTCTCTAATTCTCCGTAAGCCTTTACGCTGGAACCGTCATAGAATCTGATACCTGACCCACCGGCGTGCAATTAAAGAAGGAAGCAAAGTTGCCAACCGTGATGACCCTAGTTAAAATTCTGTCTTCGAATTAGATTTGTTCATGAACATGAATCCATGTATATAGATTTGGTGATTGTCAGATAAAGCCATTTTGGACAGGGTCAAACAACTGTACATCAAATGAACGTTGGTCTAATCGTGTACACAAGTGCGGTCCTTGAAATGGCGGCCCCAAAGCACCAACTGGAGTGAAAAGGACAGAAGGACCTTGAAAAACCTCATCCAACGCATCTTTGATGTTCGACCGCGGATTTCGCCCGTCTTTTTATTAGTTAGATCCCTAACTACATATAGCTGAACTTTTACAAAGAATGTAATCCCGTATATCAAGTATTAGTCCCAAATTAATCTATAATTGACGTTTTAACTGCATATTTTTTGTAACTGATAGTGTTCTTGCGCGTGTGTCAGCATGATAGAAGTGAAGGGAATGAACAGTAAACAATACAATTAATCCACAGATACCATCAGAAACACATGAAACAACTATATCTTAATGGAAACGCCGAACGGACAGTATCTTTCTCACAAAATGGCCGATTGGCTATCCAAAACAAAATGATATAAGCGATACACACACTCAAGGATAAATCAAACCACCCCCCGTCCACCAAAAAAAAAAGAAAAAAATGAACGACAAAAGAACCGCCATGGAACGGTCAGTGGAAAGAATTTCACTTGGGGCTTAAATAGATTATACGTGGCCGCAATCCTCGCCATTTCTTCCGTCGCGATTGAGACAAATAATTTGTGAGCCTGCATTATATGAAACTTTTATCAATGCAGCCAATCCTGAAAATATATACACCCACGGTTCCACCATCAACGAGGGTAAATGAACAGGAACCTTAAATTGACATTTGCAGCATGATTGAGAGAATTAAGGCAGTACTGAGGCAGCAATTTACAACAGTGCGTTAGACGAAAAATATCTCAAAAGGATACGCTTTTTTAGTGATCGAGCAATCTGAATATTTGATGGCTTCAAGCACAGCAGAAAATTAAACGAAGAAGCCATGCATTCCAAATTAAGTGAGTGTTTGAGTTTTACGTCCCTTCAACAGCTAAGGTCATATGGAGACGGGACCTCGGTTTAAAGACTCATCCGAAAGTCTTCATTCCAAATTATATGTCACAAGTGAAAATGTGATAAAAATAATTTTACATATTTGTTTGAATTATATTTCACTTCTTTTCGTATGTATTTTATAAATTTGTATACCGAGGATCTTACACGTGCGGGTTTCATATAAAATTTACAAAAATTGCCTTTTCCGAGTCATGCATTTCTTATAGGGTATCAGATCATCATTTCAAAGTGGATTTATCGCATTTACATTAATTTTTAGAGGAAAAAACTGTTGATTGTCGGGGATTTGAAATTTGTAGCACCCGTATTTAAGGAGTTTAATGCACCTTATTTTCTTTCACTTAACTATGATATGGATTTATTGAGAGGTCGCTCAGCAACTTGAAAATGGATTTAGAAAATCAAAAAAGTGGGATAAAAGACATAAAAAGGGGATTTAAATGTTCCTATTCTCTTTTCTCCTTTCAGCTTCCAAACGATTTCAAACGATTTCTCTGAAACGACAAGGCCAATTGGACCACAATTATATGTGAAGCCGCCATTGGGTGGAAGAACAAACATATAATTTGAATGTCTGGATCACATGACCAAAATATCCACATGCCCATATATGGTAAAAACCTTTGTAAAATCGCCTTCTCAGGAACCAATCGACCGGTGAACTGGAAACTTGAACTACAATATTGGGAACCAGGCCCTATCAAATTTGTTCAAATGATGACACTTGTTTCACCTTAACTTTTCTTACATCAAGGATACATTTTGTATCTTAGGATTTTGTATGGAAAAGACAGGATTATCTGGTTCTGTTATAGCTTATGACATAAGAGTTGATATTTGCAAATAGCTAAATGATCCTGGTGCCATAAGATTCCATAATTTTTTTATATCATTTTTTTTTGTTAAAACTACTGTGCTTACTGATTCCAAATGACATATACTCCATCAGTGTGGTCAAGAAATCATCATTTTTTTAAGAGATCTGTGTGATTTTTACACCACTATATGGCAAAACGGGATTTTGAATTCTGCATCTCAGGAAATGCAAGACCTTTGTATGCTAGCATCATTGTGGACTCAAGCCCTGCAAAGATTGTTCAAAGCTGACAATAATGTATGCGGCTAAAACAAAAACACACACAAAAAAAAAGAAGTTGATTTCAAAATAATTTGGCAGCAATGGTCCTGAGATTGTCTTATTCTAAACCATTATGGTCTGGTAAAATGTATGGCTACAAGGGGTAGGGCGATTTATGCCCACTTGAGCTCTGTTGAGCGTAGATTCCCATGGGCTGCTTGTTGATAATTTTGTGTTCAAGGTAGTTAATACAAGTCGCGTAAACCATATTTAATTGGCGTTGACATGATTAAACAGCCACAGTTTTCTGCTTAACTGATTGCGCTTGTTTGGTTATCTTTATTGCTTAGCTGCAGTTTCCAGCCTTCATAAACAATTAATTCGATGCCCAGTGGTAGTTTGGTATGAAGTTTCCATGACAGCAATATCTCTGAAAGACGACAATGTTCAGTGAAGATAACAACGTGGCCCTTATTCAGTCATGTTTCAAAGGGATCGCATATGTTTGTCCAGTATTTCATAATGACGGAAAGACGTATTTTAATGAGTTTACGTCTCTGAACAATCCAGCCTCCTTTCCTTTTACTGCAAACAAAAATGAAACATTATATAGTATTTCGAGGAATCACTTTAAATAAATGTTTGAGATGTTTATTGTTTCGGTTTTTACCATTAATTAAATATTAGCATCTATTACTCTAACTGCGGCTTTGATATACTCCAGCTTATTTTGGTGATTGAATGACTCTGGTTTCGGTAGATCTTTTGGCAAACATGGGCAAATTGAGGGCACCAAGTTCCATGAAAATGCAGAAAAGGTCAGTCTAGAGTCTGTGTTCAAGCCGATGTTCCAACCCTTCTTGACAAAGGTGTAGAAGAAGCTTGATATACATAGGAATCGTAACACTCATTATGCCAAACATCGTCAATGTTCAAATATCTGACATTAGGTTTCAACTTCAAGAAAATTAACCCGCCCGCCTTGTTCCTTTCATATGAACGAACACATTACCACCAGAACGCCTGAAGGTAGATGTCGATGCCCTGTCTCTGGTAGGGCTAACTGGATAAAGAATAAAATGACTATCCCTTAAGAACAATGAATATATTCTAAAGACCAGAAGTGGGTCAGACTTCGCCGTTTCGGCTACTAAAGCCTCATCAGCAACCGTGTCAAGAATTGGTGACGAAAACCTAACTGTTGGATTTCCTTTGCTGCAGCATTCTAACCAGTTCATGCTTTCGAGTCCAAATCGTTGTTTCATCTCCTTATTCGTTTGATTTTACGTTCTCGGAGATGTTGCACTGATGCGCTAGAAATCCATCATGCAGACTGAACAACTTATCGGCGGAGGACTGTGGCTACCTAAAATCAGTTAAAGTGTCCACCCCATCTCCAAACCCGTTAAACATCTTTACTGGCCGCTTTCAAGGCGGTCCTTCTGTTGTGGTTTATTATTTTTATGCGGTCCTTCGGTTGTGGTTAATTATTTTTATAGTTAGTCTTTGAGATATTTGTATTGCTAATGCCTTTTTTATTTTGATAGACGTTTGACCATGTTGGGAGATAAGTAGTTAAGGTCGTAGTAACAAAGCGTTAAGCCAAAATCATTAATCCATAGACAAATGGCAAATATCAATATTTAAACCAACAGACATGGACTCCAGAGGAGTGTAATCAGGCGAGATAACTGCCTTTCTGCCTTTCCATTCGTGACGTTTTCATTTTGGTGTTTTGAATGGTAGGTGCGAATATTTGTGTAAATTCCTGATCATTGCCTAGACTCTGTTTTTCAAACCATGATAACTCCTGATGGCTGGACATATATAGAAAACCTATTTGGCAATTCTGTATGGAACAGTTGGGGTCGTTGGATAAGGCAAATGTGTACCTTGCGTCAATAGGGCGTCGAACTGATATTGGCTTACAGGTGGAAAAGGCCTGCTGTTCTTGCAGTAGGTAAGGATAGAGGGGGGAATATTGTTATTTCTTTTGTTCCAGCACTTCAATTTATTTTCCTCTTTCTCCTCTGTCCCTCACTTTCATCTGCTCTACTATCGCTTCTATCGTTTTTCTCCCTTTCTCTGGGAGAGGACACAAAATGACCAACTAGGGTAGTCTTGCCTTGAAAACCAAAACAATAAATATATGTGACAAATATCAGTAAAAGGAAGAAGTAAAGAAAAAGGAGATGAAGAACAGATTAAAAAACAGTGTGTGGCAAGAGACAAAGTATAATAAAGAGCTAATGGTGAATACAGGGACACGGTTATCGAAGGCAGGTTGCCCAATGAAAAGGTAGAAAGTAAGTGCAGAGGCCATCTTAAGATGCACGTTTACAGGATATACCACTACTCTTGGAAAAGGGAAACAGGAAGAACGTTTAAGGGATGGCTTTACATTACATTAAAGCTCGGGTACTATTTATTTTTAGTCGTGCGACTTACCAAAAATAAGGTACCAGTATGATTTCAATAGAGACCTTGTTGTGGCCAGTAACATATACGTGTTTAAAGTAACATATACGTGTTTAAAGTATAATAATGTTGATGTTATTTTGGGAGCCTTCGGCACAAACCGGAAACTTTGGGTAAGGAATCTTGAAATACAAAATGTATTCATTAAATGCTGATTGATTCAAGTCACCAGTTTAGAGAATCACTTGATAGTTACCCGCTGACAAATATGCTTGATGGTGTATATTATACCTCGATAAATAAAAACCGGAAGAAAACGTTCATCAGTAACTTTTCGAAAATATATCTGTTGGTGTCTGTTATGATACATCTGTGACCAGCCAGTAAAATAATTTATTTTACGAATGTTTCTTACCAGCAATGTAATGAAAGTCTTTACATATCATGATTGTCTCCGTCTGAGGAAGAAAATGAATCTTCTTGCGATAGGTCGAGGTTCTAGGAAATCACTGCTCTTTTCGATGCACTATTTGACCCACGAAAATACGCCAAAGTAGTATAAAACCCTAGCAGCAAGAGAACAATCTCTGATAACCAATGGACAATCTTGATCAAATATAATGTGAAGCATTATCGGATAGGAGGAAAGGCTGCATACGATTTGGGGTTGATCATATTGGAATTCTGGTTGACATGGCAACATATAGCTTCCATAGACTCATACTGGGAAAAACGTAAGAAAAAATCACCACTTAAACCATAAGGCCAAGAGCTTCAACAATCTTCTTTCTGAAACCACAAGATCAAGAGCTTAGTTATTTAGAGATAAGCAATTTCAAGTGGTCACCTACAGAAATACTGCAAACCATGCCCAAAATTGGCCATTTCCCGGGGCTAATTAGCTCCCATAGATTTATAATGGATAAAAACTTTATCTGTGAAACCACAAGGCCCAGAGCTTTGGTATTTAGGATGAAGCAAAATCAAGCGGTCATAAATTCTGCGAGTTATGTCCCTGGGATCCACATTGGCCACGCCGCGGGGCTCATTAGCACCATAGCCTTATAATGAGACAAACCTTATAAATCTTGTTCTCTGAAATCACAAGGAGCAGAGCGTAGGTATTTTTTTATATGAAGCAACGTCAATTGATTACCTACATAAATAGAAGTGAAGGCAATGATCAGAAATCGAAACAATTAACCCACAGCGCCTATGAGAGACACCAAAGGGAAAGAAACACAAACATAAAACAACACACGCTGATGGAAACATCAATAGCGAAACGCCAAAAGGACAGTTACTTAAAAATCCTGTCAAACATGCCCCTAGGGTCCACATCGACCATACACTTTTGCTCATTTGCTTCCATAGACTTGTCTCACCTCTGTGGTTCTTTGATTTCTGTGTTCACGGAGATGTTGCACTGATGAGTTAGGAGGCCTTCATGCGGACTGAACAAATTATTTGTCTAAATCGCGACGGAAGTAAGGGCGAGGATTGTGGCCACGTAAAATCGATTTAAGCCCCCCAGTGGAAATCTTCCACTGACCGTTCCAAGGCGGCTCTTCTGTGGCGATTTATTTATGTTGTTGTTTGTTACTTACTGTGTGTATCACTTGTGTCTTTTAATTTTGGATGGCCATAAGGCCATTTTGTGGGAAAGTAACTGTCCATATGGCCTTCCTTTGTTTAGGTTTCCATTATGGTCTGGTCGCTTAATGTTTGTAATTCTTTCCCTTTGGTGTCTTTTATGGATGGAGTAAGTTAATTGTATCAATTCCTGATCTTTGTTTTACTTCTACTTTATAAGCGGTAAAACTTCAAATATTTTCTTTTCTGAAACCAAAAGACCAGACCTAAGTTATTTAGTGTGAAGCAACGTCAAGTGGTCAACAAGTTTGCCAACTATGTCCTTGGGGTCCAAATTGGCCACTCCGCGGGGCTCTTTAATTCCCATTAACTTATAATAAGAAAACTTCTCAAATCTTTTCTAAAACCATATAGTCCATAGCATATATATTCAGTACGAAACGATGTCAAGTAGTAGCCTTCATAAACATAGAAGACAAGGCAATGTTCAGGAATCGATAGAATTAACCCACAGCTCCCACCAGAGATACCAAAGGGAAAGAAACACAAACACAACAGACCCTAATGGAAACATCAATAGCGGAAAACCAAAAGGACAGTTACTTTCCCACAAAATGACCAATTTGCTATCCAAAACAAAATAATATAAGCGACACAAAAACACTCAAAGACAAACCATAACAAAAATAAACCGCGACAGAGTACCGCCTTTGAACGGTCAGTGAATCGAATTCCAACGGGGTGGATGGGGTTGGAGCTTAAATCGGTTTCACATGGCCACAATCCTCGCCCTTACATCCGTCACGATTTAGACAAATAATTTGTTCAGTCCGCGTGAATGCCTCCTGACTCATCAGTGCAACATCTCCGAGAACACAAAAAATCAAACACCCACCAAGCAAGATACCACTGAAATGCTGTAGCAAAAAAAAAAACAAAAAAAAAAAACAACAACAACAACAGTTAAGACTCCGATGGGCCCGAGCAGAGACAGAGTATCAGGCACCAACAAACTTTACAAAGAATTAAATCCTGTCAACCATACCCTGTGTCGAAATTGGCCATGCCCGGGGCCCATAATCTTGCATCCTCTTACAATGGGATATTATACTACACAAATCTTCGTTTTTTAAAAAACAGGCCCAGTGATCAGATATTTAGTAGATAGCAACATCAAGTGGTCACCTATATAAATCCTTCGAACCATGCCTCTAGGGTTCACATTGACAACGCCCCGTCCCGCCAATGGGAAATCTTGAAAAACCTTCTTCTCTCAAACCACCAGGCCCAGAGCTTAGATTTATAGTGTGGCGCAACGTCAGAGGGTTCCCTATATAAATCCTGCCAACCATGCCCATGTGGTCTAAACTGACCGCGCCCTGGGGCTCATTAACTGCCATTGACTTATAATGGTAAAAACGTCCAAAATCTTCTTCTCTGAAATCATTTAGTATGTACCAACATTAAGTGGTCACCTAGATTAGGCCTGCCAACCATGCACTTAGGGTCCAAATTTCGCCGAGGCTTATTAGCTCCCATTGATTTAGAATAAAAAAATAGAACATCTTCGCTGATACCATAAGGCCCAGAGCGTAGATATTTAGTGTGTAGCAACAGGTGGTCACCTACATACATCCTGCCAAACATGCACCTAGGGTCCAATTTGTTCATGCCCCGTGGATCATTATCATCAACTTATTATAATGGGAAAAAACAAACTTTAAACATATCTTTCTCTGAAACCACAAGGCCTAGAGCTTAGATATATGGTATGTAGCAATATAAAGTGGTCACCTACAACAATCCTGCCAACCATGCACCTGTAGTCCAAAATGGACATGCCCAAGGGATTCCTAAGCGAACTTTAAACAATCTTCTCCGAAACACGAGACACAGCTTTAAAATATTCTTCAGGTGAGCGGTTTAGGCATCGAGCTTCTTGTTTATGAATTTTATTAGTTCATATATTACCTGTAGAAATTTTTTCAATTTAATAGCTATGGCTTTGAAATCGCTCCGATTCCAAGTATGCTCAACTTCTATTTGGCTAATATTACATAAAACCCTTGTTCTGAAGCAAATTCTGCAGTACATGATCAGACACCTTATCTAGGTAATGCCCATTCATTAACGCAAGACGTATATGTGTTTTCCTAGTAGGTTTTCTTAGTGTATAGTTTAGTTCGAAGTCCCTAGTAGGTTTCTGCTGTTCATCACAAGGCGACCTTTACTTTGCTGTTTCCTATATTGCTAACGTCAATGGCCCGAATACCAATTGGGCCATGACAATGTGTTAAATAAAGTGTGCATGTGTTGGGGGTGGGGGGGGGGTGGGGGGTTGTGGTGGTGTGGTCCAACCACTGACGATTGTTTGATGGTGCCGTACCAGCAGGAATTATGGTTCTCTAAAATAGGTTTCCTGTGTGCACCCATAGGGG
This sequence comes from Lucinisca nassula, assembly GCA_963580285.1. Taxonomy (NCBI): domain Eukaryota; kingdom Metazoa; phylum Mollusca; class Bivalvia; order Lucinida; family Lucinidae; genus Lucinisca; species Lucinisca nassula. The sequence goes on from OY757014.1 coordinate 10,193,029, forward strand.
AGATTGCAACAATTACTTTAACATAAAATCTTTTCCTGAAGTCTTCATGTTGTCGCTTTCCACTGATAACCAATCTAAAATTATTGAAGCTTTTAGCCCCACTTCTAGATATTTAGATTATTTATTAAATATTGATAATACCTATTTCGATGGTTTGATCAGTCAGATTTACCCCCCAGAACTTCAATTAAATAAAGCAAATTCTTTTGATAACGAGGCCCCGTTTTTGGATTTACATCTATCTATTGTAGATGGGTTTGTTTCGTGCAAAATTTATGATAAACGCGATGACTTTGATTTTGAGATTGAAAATTTTCCTTTTTTTGGATGGTGATGTTCCTCGTGCGCCATCCTATGGCGTTAATATTTCGCAATTAATTCGATTTGCTAGAGTGTGTAGTCATGTAGCTGACTTCAACACTCGTAATAAACTATAAACGGCTAAACTCCTTAATCAGGGTTATCGGTACCATAAACTACGCAAAGCATTTTCAAAATTTTATAGACGCCATTCTGATTTAATTTCAAAATTCAATATTGGACTTAAATCTCTTCTGCAACAAGGTCTATCGGAACCCGAATTTTATGGTGACTTAGTATATAAATTCAGAAAAATATATAACCGCAATGACTTCAGCACCCAATTTCGTAAAATCATTCTTCGATATAAAAAGATTGGGTACAACATGGATTTTATACGACAGACTGTATGCATGGTAGTTAACCCAATCACGGTTGGCAACTTTGCTTCCCTCTTTAATTGCACGCCGGTGGGTCAGGCCTCAGATTCTATGACGGCTCCAACGTAAAGACCTCGCCCTTACTTCCGTCGCAATTTAGACAAATAATTTGTTCAGTCCACATGAAGGCCTCCTAACTCATCAGTGCAACATCTTCGTGAACACAAACATCAAAGAATCACAGAGGTGAGACAACGGTGAGGACTCGACAGCAAGAAACCACTGAAATGCTGGAGCAAAAGAAAACCAACAGTTAGACTCCGATGGGCCGGACCAGAGACAGAGCATCAGGCACCAACCAACATTACCAAGAATAAGATCTCTCTAATTCTCAATAAGCCTTTACGTTGGAGCCGTCATAGAATCTGAGGCCTGACCCACCGGCGTGCAGTTAAAGAGGGAAGCAAAGTTGCCAACCGTGATTGGGTTAACTACCATGCATGCAGTCTGTCGTATAGCATCCATTTTGTACCCAATCTTATTATATCGAAGAATGATTTTACGAAATTGGGTGCTGAAGTCATTGCGGTTATATATTTTTTTGAATTTATATACTAAGTCCCCATAAAATTCGGGTTCCGATAGACACCATAAAATTCGGGTTCCGATAGACCTTGTTGCAGAAGAGATTTAAGTCAAATATTGAATTTAGAAATTAAATCAGAATGGCGTCTATAAAATTTTGAAAAGGCTTTGCCTCTCCAGGTAAAGCGGTGAGAGTCGGCCCGTCCATGCTTATAAACCTTATTGGTTTCTTTGGGTGGCAGGGCTTGAGATGTCATTTCATCTCAATGTCGGGTACCAAAACCCACAATATTGGAAGCAACGTCTCCAAAATGACCTTTACAGTGTTGACGAGGACGTAAACTTTCAGATCAAACAAACAAAACATTTTAGTTTAATATTCTGCAATCGAAATAAATTACGATGTTATGTCATGATTCATTACAGAAGAGAAAGAAAATGAAATAAAAAATCGAAACACCGTGCACACTTCGTCTGCTTGGTGCAAATAAGGTAAATCTGACATTTAGGGCATTTATTCTCTTTTTCCATGCATGGGTGCTTCAGGGCGTGATACACTTTGTACAATAAGACTAGAGCTGGATTCTGCCTAAATCAGCATTTTGCATTTTTTTCAGTTACACAATTTTTGCTCTGATGCTTTGAAAAATGTTGGCACAAAAGCAATGTGAGTGCACTTACACTATTTTTGCGACATCGGTTTTCATTTCAAACCTCAAAAAATGTGAATTCGGCTGCTCGATATTGCAGAATAAGAGAGTAAATACCATGCTGAATCTATAAAATGTGGCCTTTTACCTATCCAGTGCCGTTATGTTACTGCTTTACAATAAGTGTGTATCAACACTTACATGCTAAATATCTTTTAACAACTGCCATTTACTCAGCAATCAAATGAAAGAAATCAACATGAAGTAGCCTTCATGCGTACTGAACAAATTGTTTGTCTGAACCGCGAGGGAAGTGAGGGCGAGAATTGCGGCCGCGCAAAATCGATTTAAGCCCCCAAGTGTGGACCCCGCCCATCGGGGCTTGAAGAAATATATAAGCTGCACGATGCTTTCACGGAGAATTGAATCCGACCCGCACACGAGTACTGGTAAACCGCTTAGAGGATCTAAGCCTGCCCAGGCAAAGCGGTGTGAGTCGGACCTTCCATGCTTATAAACCTATTGGTTTCATTGGGCGACAGGGCTTGAGAAGTCATATCATCTCAACGTCGGGTAAAAGTCCCACAAAATAGGAGGCAACGTCTCCAAAATGACCTTTACAGTGTTGACGGGGACGTTAACCCTCAAATGAAACAAAGCCCCCAAGTGAAATACTTGTCACTGACCGTTTCAGGGCGGTACCTCTCTCGCGATTTATTTTTGTTATAGTTCGTCTTTGAATGCGAGTGCCGCTTATATATTTTTTTTGTAATTTGTGGGAACATAAATAGCGGAAAGCCAAAAGGACAGTTACTGTCCTTTTGGCTTTCCGCTATTTATGTTTCCATTAGGTTCTAGTAATTTCTTGTTTGTGTTTCTCTCTACTTCCGTGTCTCTGATGGGAGATGTGGGTTATTTGTATCGATTCCTGATCATTGCCTTCACCTCGATGAAGTGACCAGCTTATCAGATGGTTTTCTTTGACATTTATACATAAAACAGGTTTTGGCTCTCCTGAACACTTTCCATTTTGCACTTACTCATTTTGTGCACCAAGAAGACGACATAAAAATGCGACGTTAAAGAAGTGTGATTACACTGGTAGTCATGACGTAACAATAACATCAGAAACATCATGGCAGCCAGAAGTAAAGATTTTTAAACAACTGTGGCAATCTGCAAATTACCCTTTTCTATAGATTAAGAATTTATATTTCAAGGTTGGCCACAACCGCAGAAGCAGTGCGCGATTATTCCAACGGACCATTCAAAACAGGATCTCTAACGGTAGAAATGCAGCTGTTTCTGAAAATTATCCATGGATATAAGATATAAGAAAGAACAGAGCTTGCATTTCTCTGCGATTAAGACGGGCCCGATCTACACTTATATACATCAGATTGGGTTCTTAGTAGCATCAGCTACTAGTAAACCTTTCGCCCCTGAGATTATGAAGAGGACTTTTATATTAATCTATTTTGAAAGGCCAATATTTTGAACCCTTGTCCTGCTGAATATTTAATTATGTCACACCCACTACTGATTATCAGCCAATAAGATTACTTGATGCAAATTATTGCATAAAATTCAGAAACTGGATGGCAAACAATGAAGATCCTGATCAGATGGCTTCTTCAGAAGCCATCTGATCTGGATCTACATTGTTTCACAGATAAGGCATATCCGGGCTCAGCAGGACAAGGGTTAAGTGGACTTTAAAGTCAAACGCATCGACATATTTGACCTAGATTTACACTCTTGACATTGGTTTCTACGCCGGTCAACAGGGTCGAAAGGGTCATGTTCATCTTGAAATTACAGTAATAACCCACTCTTCTATAATTAACACTAGTTAAAAAAAATGCAAAAGTATGTTAGCCTAACCTATTTTTAAAATGGTATGCTTCAATCACTATTATTAAAGTATCAACTTAAGTATCATTAAAGTATCACAATGTAATTGTTAATCAGTTGTCATGTTTCTAAGCTTATTTGGGCCCCGTCAAGCGATTTTGGTACTTATCGCCTATGCGAGCAGCGAAGGTTCAGGCGAGCCTGCGCATCCGCGCAGTCTCGCCAGAACCTTCGCTGCTCGCTCATACAAGCAGTGAATCAAGAGGAACCTTCAGACAGAAAGCCATATCCCTGGCACCTCTGAATGGCTGGGCATTCGCAGTTAAAATTTGTCATGATGGAATGCTCGAAGACACAAATTCGCTTGGCGGGGCTCATTTTGAATATCGATAAAAACAATACTTTTCACAATCGTATTCAGTGGAATCTATAGTTAGTAAGAAAATATATACCAACAATAATTTTTTAACCTTCGTACTACAATATCCTATCAATGAAATAGAGGATCTTACATGAGTGCTCATGTATTATTGAATTTATTAAACTCGTTGAGGAAAAGGGATAAAATCCTCGGCAAAGATGTATTATTGAATTTATTAAACTCGTTGAGGAAAAGGGATAAATGCGAGGCTTTGCCGAGCATTTTATCCCTTTTCCTCAACGAGTTTAATAAATTCAATAATACATGAGCACGAATGCAAGATTCTATTTACCATATGACATTTAAAACGCATTTTATTCATGATTGTTTACAAAAATGTCAATTTTCCGCCATTAGTAAACGCTACGTCGTTTAGAACGTCGTACATGTAACGTTACTGGACGTATCTAGCCAATTTGCATATTTAATTCACTAGTGGATTATCGAAAATATTACATGGCTTTATTACAGACTCAGACGCGACGTCATATGATAAACGAGTAGACGTTAAATAAGAAGGTGGATTATGTAGAATCCAATTTATCTCTTTTAAAAACGTCCATCATGCTAGTAAATCCGTTTGATGATCAGCCTTCTACACCCCAATTTATATATAGAAAACCAGGTATTTATAGGGGTATATGTTTTTCTAAATTCTGCTCCAATACATAGGTTGTGGGTACTCGTTAGAACCGCTTCATTGTTCACAACTTATCAAAGAATTATATCATACATTTTCGTTGGAAAAGTAACCTTTTTAAAGGAAGAAAAGCACTATGCCACAAAGTGTATTGATGTAATGAAAAATAAGTACTAGAAAAAACAACGGTTACCCTGATAAGCATTATCATCATGAAGACAAACCTATATATTTCTGATCCCATGGAACCCAACTTTTATATATCAAAACGTGGGGCTCCCTACTGACCGTTTGAAGGCGGTGGTTCTAATGTTCATCACGAAAACACGTCTTTATAATTGGGCCACAATTGAATCCCACTTTTATACAGTTAAACGGGGTTTTACAAGGGTAAAACTTTTTTCTTATTTCTGCTCCAAAATATAAATTCTGAGTACACGTTAGAACCGCTAACGAGTACCCACAATCTATATTTTGAGCAGAAATAAGAAAAAAAGCAAAATTCTTCATTCATTTTTTTTTCGGCGGTAAAGTTTCCAATGTATTTGTATAGGCGCGTTTCGTACTGTTTTTATTTCATTTGTGGGTTAAAGGGAGCTGTATGCTCTAAAGTTTAAGGTTCGTTTTTCTTTCTTTTCATGTCTTCCTGATTGTTAGTTACGCCTCCTCTTGTTGCCATTGGTAAGCTTTAATCTTTGAATGTGGCTTTTCCTGGGCATCTACAAATATTATGTTTATATATTTTACAGGGGTAAAGTTTAATTTCTTAATTCTTTTCCAAAATATAGATTCTTGGTAGAAGTTAAAATTGCTTCAATGAGGCGGTTCTAACGTGTTTCAACATTTTATAGAAATATCACATTGTTCATCTTAAATCTTTTTTTCGGCGGAAAATATACTATACAGTCTTATAGGCATGCTTTCGTAATATTTTAGGTTTTGTACACTTGAAAAAGGGATGTCCAATCATCACGAAAACATGCCTATATCATTCTGACCCCCCCCCCCACCCTTGAACCCCACTTTTATATAGTAAAACTGGGGTTTACAGGGATGTTCCTTAGTTTTCGTATTCCTGCTCTAACATTAGATGGTGGGTATTCGTTTCCCACAAGCTATATTTTGAGCAGAAAAAAGAAACATATCACAATTTTTCATCTAGAAAATCGATTTCTTTTTTCGGCGGTAAAGTTCACCATGTATTAGTACAGGCGTGTTTTCGTAACGGTAAAACTTGCAACATATAACGTTCCATTTAGTCGTACTATCACGAAAACACGCCTATATAATTCTGACCACTTCAAACCAACTTTTTACAGTAAAACTGGGGTTAACAGGGATAACCTCATTTTTCTTATTCCTGGTCTAAAATAAGGGTTGAGGGTACTCGTTACAATCGCGATGAGGCGGTTCTAACGGGTACCCTTAGTCTATATTTTGAGCAGAAATAAGCTATATATGGCAATTATTCATCCGAAATTTGTTGTTATGTTTTTGGTGATAAAATCTACAGTGTATTTGAATATGCGTTTTCGTAATGCAAAGGCATCGCATATATATTTTAAGTTGATCATTATGAGAACAAATAAAAATTATTTCACGATAATGCATTCCTGTATGGCTAAATACTAGAACTGTCAGAGTATCTGACCATACCCCACCTCAAAAAATTATAGCGTACATGCATATCATACCAAATTTGAGACTTCTAGCCTATTATGTACTTTTAAACGAAACAATACTGGGCTGAAGTGACTGTCAATCATATTATTAAATCATGGACGCCACTCTATGCTTCCATTTCTAAGTTCATTACCCGTTTCTGTTTTACGTCTTCTGGACACCGAGGCGAATAAATTCTACGATAGTTCTAATCAGTTATATGATGCGGCTCTCTTAACTAGAGGCTATACTCGGCATACTCTCCGGCCTTACATTGATTCTGAAATTAATCATAAACGCCATTTCTTCAAAATATCCTCCATTAATAAGGGTATGGATTTTATAGATTTACCCAGTATTTTTCGTGAAAGCTCGGTGCTTTCCTCCATTCCTGCTTATTTTCAAAATACTGAAACACCTTTAATTTGCTATAATTTGCTATAAATATAACAAACCTGTTAGATCTATCATTTTTAATTTCAATTAACTTGTTTCAGATCTTGATATTGGCCCCTGCAGACAAGGCCGCTAACAGCGTCGTCGTTGTACGACGGCTCCACTATGTTAACACGCTTAAGCAGGAGCTAGGCGGTGCTAAGGCCTATGAACTTCAGCCTTTAGCTGAAGAGAGAGCTATAGTAGATGAACATATTTGTCATTCAGCCACCAAGTTTGCTGCGTGTGTTACAGAAGGCCAAGACAAGCTTCCTACGCTATACTGGTTACCAAAACTTCATAAAAGACCTTACAAAGCACGGTTTATTGCAAATGATAGCTCTTGCACTACCACTGAACTTTCTGAATGATTAACTTCCTGTCTTACTGCTATTAAAACGCATGTGATTAAATATTGTGATAAAGTCTTTGAAAGATCAGGAAGAAATCTGTTGTGGTCTATAAAAAATTCGAATGAGGTTTTAAATAAATTGAAATCCAGACGTTTTCGTGCTTCTAGTCTGTCTACGTACGATTTTTCCACGCTTTACACTACACTTCCTCATAATCTTATAAAAGAAAAGCTTAATGATTTAATTGAAAGGACTTTTCACAGAGAGGATTCTCTCTATTTTGCATGTAATGTCAGAAATGCATTTTTCACTTCTAAAGAGCATAAGAATTATACACTTTGGTCATGTAAGAAAGTGTGTGATGCCCTCACCTTTCTACTTGACAATATTTATATTAGATTCGGTACTAAGTTATTAAGACAAATTGTGGGTATTCCGATGGGTACGAATTGCGCACCTCTTGTGGCTGATCTGTTCTTGTATTGTTATGAAAGAGACTTCATGTTGTCGCTTTCCATTGATAACCAATCTGAAATTATTGAAGCTTTTAGCTCCACTTCTAGATATTTAGCTGATTCATTAAATATTGACAATACTTATTTCGATGGTTTCATCAGTCAGACTTACCCCCCAGAGCTTCGGTTAAATAAAGCAAATTCTTCTGATACCGAGGCCACGTTTTTGGATTTACATCTATCTATTATGTTTGTTTCGTGCAAAATTTATGATAAACGAGATGACTTTGATTTTGAGATTGTAAATTTTCCTTTTTTGAATGGTGATGTTCCTCGTGCACCATCCTATGGCGTTTATATTTCGCAATTAATTCGATTTGCTAGAGTGTGTAGTCATGTATCTGACTTCAACTATCGTAATAAATTATTAACGGCTAAGCTTCTTAATCAGGGTTATCGGTACCATAAACTACGCCAAGCATTTTCAAAATTTTATAGACGCCATTATGATTTAATTTCAAAATTCAATATTGGACTGATATCTCTTCTGCAACAAGGTCTATCGGATTTTATGGTAACTTAGTATATAATTTCAGACAAATATATAACCGCAATGACTTCAGCACTTAATTTCGTAAAATTATTCTTCGATATAAAAGATTGGGTACAACATGGAAGTTATACGATAGACTGCATGCATGGCAGTTATCCCAATCACGGTTGGCAACGTTGCTTCTCTCTTTAATTGCACGCCGGTGGGTCAGGCCTCAGATTCTATGACGGTTCCAACGTAAAGGCTTATTGAGAATTTGAGAGATCTAATTGAAGGTAATGTTGGTTGGTGCCTGATGCTCTGTCTCTGGTCGGGCCCATCGGAGTCTAACTAGTGGTTTTATTTTGCTCCAGCATTTCAGTGTTTTTTTTTTGGTTGTTTTTTTTTTGCTGTCGATTCCTCACCGTTGTCTCAACTCTGTGGTTCTTTGATTATTTGTGTTCACGGAGATGTTGCACTGATGAGTTAAGAGGCCTTCATGCGGACTGAACAAAATATTTGTGTAAATCGCGACGGAAGTAAGGGCGAGGATTGTGGCCACGTAAAATCGATTTAAGCCCCCCAGTGGAATTCTTTCCACTGACCGTTCCAAGGCGGTTCTTCTGTGGCGATTTATTTATGTTGTTGTTTGTTACTACTCACTGTGTGTATCACTTGTTTCTTTTTATTTTGGATGGCAATTTGGCTATTTTGTGGGAAAGTAAATGTCCTTATGACCATCCTTTGTTTAGGTTTCCATTATGGTCTGGTCGCTCCATGTTTGTGTTTCTTTCCCTTTGGTGTCATTGATGGGTGGAGTAAGTTAATTGTTTGGATTCCTGATCTTTGTTTTACTTCTACTATTTATAGGTCCTGATACATCTTCGTCGAAACATTTAACATTTTTCCAATATGGAGAGAAATACGTATTAGCAAAACCAGTAATCAAACATATTGCCATAATGACATTATCATTGCAGAGTAGTATTATTATCACGAAAACTTGCCTATATAATTTTGACCTCCTTAAACTACACTTTTATATAGTAAAACTGGGGTTTACAGGGGTATACATTATTCTTCTTATTTCTGCTAAAAAAATAGATGGCAAGTACTCGTTAGAACCGCTTCGCCGAGGCGGTTCTAACGTTTTCCGAAATCTATGTATTGGCAGAAATATGAAACAGTATCAGAATTTTTATCTGAAATTTTTCATATATTGGTGGTAAAAATGTCAGTATATTTGAATAGGCGTGTTTTCGTAATGCAAGTTTGAGGTTTCTAGCTTTTATAGTTCCTGGGAAATCTTTGACGAACATTTAACAATGGCCAAGATAATGAGCGGAAGAGAATGAAAGAACAAATGACTCAATGAGAAAAAATGTACATTGTCTCTTGCATGATACAGGTAATCATCATTGCAAAGTATACACAGTTTGAGGAGTCTAGCTTTTGCAGATCCTGGGAAAACTGTGACAAAATCTGTTAACACTGGCCTAGATTATAAGTAAAGAAGACTGAAAGAACAAATACGCAAATAAGCCAAACATGCCTATTGTGATTAGCTGATATAAGTCATCGTGATGGCACAGTATACAAAGTTTAAAGACTCTAGCTTTTATGTTATTTTAGAATATTTGAAGAAAACTAATGGATGGTAGGGCGTAAGGACAAGTCTCTTTTTTGTTTCAAAGTTGGCAAACGTAAGGATATAATGACAGTTTATCGTTCATAAAGTAGAAGCAGGCAATGATTAGGAATCGATACATTTAACCCACACCACCCATCAGACACACCAAAGGGAAAAGAAACACAAACATGAAAAAACAGACACTAATGGAAACATCAATAGCGGAAGCCAAAAGGACAGCTACTTTCCCACAAAATGGCCAATAGGCTATCCAAAATATAATAGTATAAGCGACATAAACACCCAAAGACATAGCATAACAAAAATAAACCGCGACAGAAGAACCGCCTTGGAACGGTCAGCGGATACGAATTCCACTGTGGGGGGGGGGTGGCTTAAATCGATTTTACGTGGCCACAATCCTCGCCCTTACTTCCGTCGCGATTAAGATAGGATAAATAATAAGTTCAGCCCGCATGAATTCCTCCTAACTCAGCCGTGAACACAAAAATCAAACAACCACAGAGATGAAACAACGGTGAGGACTCGACAGCAAGAAACCACTGAAATTCTGGAGCAAAAGAAAACCAACAATTAGACTCCGATGGGCCCGTCCAGAGACAGAGCATCAGGTACCAACTAACTTAACTTTTACGTTGGAACCGGCATAGAATCTGAGGCCTGACCCACCAGCGTGCACTTAAAGAGGGGAGCAAAATTGTCAACCGTGATTGGGTTAACTACCATTCATGCATTTTGTCGTATAATATCTTTTTATATCGAAGAACGATTTTACGAAATTGGGTGCTAAAGTCATTGCGGTTATATATTTTTCTGAATTTATATACTAAGTCACCATAAAATTCGGGTTCCGATAGACCTTGTTGCAGAAGAGATTTAAGTCCAATATTGAATTTTGAAATTAAATCAGAATGGCGTCTATAAAATTTGGAAAAGGCTTTGCGTAGTTTATGGTACCGATAACCCTGATTAAGAAGTTTAGCCGTAAATAATTTAATACGAGTGTTGAAGTCAGTTACATGACTACACACTCTAGCAAATCGAATTAATTGCGAAATATAAACGCCATAGGATGAACATTTATGCTGTAACCAATCTTTTTATATCGAAGATTGATTTTACAAAATTGGGTGCTGAAGTCATTGCGGTTATGTATTATTCTGAATATATATACTAAGTCACCATAAAATTCGAGTTGCGATAGAACTTGTTGCAGAAGAGATTGAAGTCCAATATTGAATTTTGAAATTAAATCAGAATGACGTCCATTAAATTTTGAAAAGGCTTTTCGTAGTTTATGTTACCGATGACCCTTATCAAGAAGTTTAGCTGTTAACAATTTATTTCGAATGTTGAAATCAGTTACATGACTACACACTCTAGCAAATCGAATTAATTGCGAAATATAAACGCCATAGGATGGCGCAAGAGGAACATCAAAATCCAAAAAAGGAACATTTACAATCTCAAAATCATCGCATTTATAATAAATTTTGCAAGAAACAAACCCATCTACAATAGATAGATGTAAATTCAAAACTGGGGCCTCGGTGTCAGAAGAATTTGCTTTATTCAACTGAAGTTCTGGGTTTGGGGTAAATTTGACTGATCAAACCATCGAAATAGGTATTATCAATATTTAATAAATCGTCAAAAAACAAACAAACAAAAAAAAACAGAAATGGAGCTAAAAGATTCAATGATTTCAGACTGATTTTCAGCAGAAAGGGACATCATGAAGTCTCTCTCACAACAGAACAAAAACAGACCAGCCACAGGTGGTACGCAATTAGTAACCTTCGGAGTACCCACAAATTGTCTAAATAACTTAGTACCAAATTTTATGTAAATATTGTCAAGTAGAAAGGTGAGAGCTTCACACACTTTCTGACATGACCATAAAGTATAATATTTATTCTCTTCAGAAGTGGAAAAGGCATTTCTTACATTACATGCAAGATATAGGGAGTCTTCTCTATGAAATGTCCCTTCAATAATATCATTAAGTGTTTCTTTTATAAGATTATGAGGAAGTGTAGTGTAAAGGTTGGAAAAATCATAAGTAGACAGACTTGAAGCACGAAAACGCCTGCATTTCAATTTATATAAAACTTCATTAGAATTTTTATAGACCAAAACAGATTTCTACCTGATCTTTCGAAGACTTTGTCGCAATATTTTATCAGATGTTTTTCGATGGCAGTAAAACATGGTGTTAATAATTTGGAGAGTGCAGTGGTGGCACAAGAGCTTGAATTTGCAATAAACTGTGCTTTGTATGGTCTTCTATGAAATTTAGGTAACCAATATAACGTAGGAAGCTTGTCTTGGCCTTCTGTAACACAGACAGCAAACTTGGTGGCTGAATGACAAATATAGTCATCAACTAATGTCCTCTCTACAGCTAAGGCTAAAGTTCATAGGCCTTAGTACCACCAAGTTGTTGCTGGAGAGTGTTAACATAGTGAAGCCGTCAAACAACGACCACATTGTTAGCGGCCTTATCAGCTGGAGCCAAAACAAACTTCCTATAAAATTCTTGAATACCTAGTTTAAGGTGACGTATAGACGTCTTAGGTTTAGGGTAATAAAGATCAAAAATGAGTTCCTTTAAGAGCAATGATAACATTCATAAGAAAGAAGATGGGCCACACTACGTAGTTCGTATTTTGCGAATAAAAAAACATGTGTTTGTTCACTAATTTCAGAATGTTAAATTTCCATTCTTTTAGAGCTTTATGCTCAACATACTCTCGTTTACACCATCGATTACCAAATTCCTTCAACGCAGCAGCGGTTTCATCTCTACATTTATTGAAATCAATTGTAGAAGGAAATCGATATTTCGGTCCTTCAGAAATTATATTACGTATCTTAGTATCAAGAATCATTTTTAAATTGCCAGTATTAATATGACCAGCAGCAGGATAGCAATACATTGAATTTTTACAATCACATGTATCAGGAGTGTTAGTGTTAATATCAAGATCAGAAACAAGTTTATTGAAATAAAGAATGATAGATCTAACAGGTTTATTTTATTTATAGCAAATGATGGGTGTTTCAGTATTTTGAAAATAAGCAGGAATGGATGAATAACCGAACTGTCCCGGAAGATACTAGGTAAATCTATAAAATCTATAAAATCCAAACCCTTTTTTATTTAAGGATATTCTAATGTAATGCCGTTTGTGATAAATTTCAGAATCGATGAAAGGACGAAGAGTATAACCTCTAGTTAAAAGAGCAGCGTCGTATAATTGATTAGAACTATCGTAGAATTTATTCGCCTCGGTATCCAGAATCCGTAATACAGAAACGGGTAATGAACTTAGAAATGAAAGCATAGAGTGGCGTCCATGATTCAATAATATTGTTGACAGTCACTTAAGTCTGGTATTGCTTCGTTTAAAAGCACTTAATGTATGTTTATAATTACCATTTTTTCTGGTGCTGTCGGATCCAGTTTTACGCTTTCGACAGTCCAGAAACGGGTAATGAATTTAGAAATGAAAGCATAGAGTGGCGTCCATGATTCAATAATATTGTTGACAGTCACTTAAGTCTGGTATTGCTTCGTTTAAAAGCACTTAATTTATGTTTATAATTACCATTTTTTCTGGTGCCGTGCGATCCCGTTTTACGCTTTCGACAGTCCAGAAGTGAGAAAATATCAAAGTCGGGCATTTTAGATGCATTACCCTGATGATAAATGTTGTCATTAAAGCCCAATGGAAAAAGTGTCTGTAATTATTTAATCCATTTTAATGCAGTTTCATGCCATTTAATAATTTTAAACCTAGCTGTAGAATTTACATCATAATAATTTTTTTCCACTGGCTGTATAGAAAATAGAGGATCTTACACGACTGGTCATTTCATATGAAATTTATGAAACAAGCCTTCGGCGAGTTTCGTGAATTTCGTATGAAATGACCACGAGTGTAAGATTCTGTTTATCATATGACCACTTTAATTTGGATTTTATCGCCTTGAAATTTGACAATTTAGCCACAAAAGTGCATGATTGACATGGACGTCGTCATGACGTTACTAAATTCCCGCCAAAGTGTTATTACACGTGTGGTCATACGGTTTTTTAACACGACGTTATCCACTGCTTATCAACGACGTCATGTAATAATATATTTATAGAATGACCTGTACGTCTGAAATGACGGTACAAGAAAGTGTCAGTTCTTTTAGGCTTACTTATTCTACGATAGTGTTCGTTAAATCGTGTTTTAACATGCGATTAGTTTCCCCGACATACTGCATTTTACAATTTGCAGTATGTGAGGTTATCACATATATCACATCCGAAGACTTACTTAGCATTTTAAGACTAGTGAATAAACGCATTTCTTTCTATTCTCAAAATACTAACTTATTACCTCCTAAGCCCAAGACGTCTTTACGTCATCTTAAACTAGGTATTCAAGAATTTCATAAGAAGTTTGTTTTGGCCCCTGCAGACAAGGCCGCTAACAACGTCGTCGTTGTGTGACGGCTCCACTATGTTAACACGCTTAAGCAGGAGCTTGGTGGTACTAAGGCCTATGAACTTCAGCCTTTGGCTGAAGAGAGAGCTATAGTAGATAAACATGTTTGTCTTTCAGCCACCAAGTTTGCTGTGTGTGTTAACGAAGGCCAAGACAAGCTTCCTACGCTATACTGGTTACCAAAACTTCATAAAAAACCTTACAAAGCACGGTTTATTGCAAATTCTAGTTCTTGCACTACCACTGAACTTTCTAAATTATTAACTTCCTGTCTTACTGCTATTAAAACGCATGTAATTAAATATTGTGATAAAGTCTTTGAAAGATCAGGAAGAAATCTGTTTTGGTCTATAAAAAATTCGAATGAGGTTTTAAATAAATTGAAATCTAGACAGTTTCGTGCTTCTTGTCTGTCTACCTACGATTTTTCCATTCTTTACACTACACTTCCTCATAATCTTATAAAAGAAAAGCTTAATGATTTAATTGAATGGGCTTTTCACAGAGAATATTCTCTCTATCTTGCATGTAATGTCAGAAATGCATTTTTCACTTCTAAAGAGCATAAGAATTTTACACTTTGGTCATGTCAGAAAGTGTGTGATGCCCTCACCTTTCTACTTGACAATATTTATATTAGATTCGGTACTAAGTTATTTAGACAAATTGTGGGTATTCCGATGGGTACTAATTGCGCACCTCTTGTGGCTGATCTGTTCTTGTATTGTTATGAAAGAGACTTCATTTTGTCGCTTTCCATTGATAACCAATCTGAAATTATTGAAGCTTTTAGCTCTACTTCTAGATATTTAGATGATTTATTAAATATTGATAATACCTATTTTGATGGTTTGATCAGTCAGATTTACCCCCTAGAACTTCAGTTAAATAAAGCAAATTCTTCTGATACCGAGGCCCCGTTTTTGGATTTACATCTATCTATTGTAGATGGATTTGTTTCGTGCAAAATTTATGATAAACGCGATGACTTTGATTTTGAGATTGTAAATTTTCCTTTTTTGGATGGTGATGTTCCTCGTGCGCCATCCTATGGCGTTTATATTTCGCAATTAATTCGATTTGCTAGAGTGTGTAGTCATGTAACTGACTTCAACACTCGTAATAAATTATTAACGGCTAAACTCCTTAATCAGGGTTATCGGTACCATAAACTACGCAAAGCCTTTTCAAAATTTTATAGACGCCATTCTGATTTAATTTCAAAATTCAATATTGGACTTAAATCTCTTCTGGAACAAGGTCTATCGGAACCCGAATTTTATGGTGACTTAGTATATAAATTCAGAAAAATATATAACCGCAATGACTTCAGCACCCAATTTCGTAAAATCATTCTTCGATATAAAAAGATTGGGTACAACATGGATATTATACGACAGACTGCATGCATGGTAGTTAACCCAATCACGGTTGGCAACTTTGCTTCCCTCTTTAATTGCACGCCGGTGGGTCAGGCCTCAGATTCTATGACGGCTCCAACGTAAAGGCTTATTGAAAATTAAAGAGATAATGTTGGTTGGTGCCTGATGCTCTGTCTCTGGTCGGGCTCATCGGATTCTAACTGTTGGTTTTCTTTTGCTCCAGCATTTCAGTGGTTTCTTGCTGTCGAGTCCTCACCGTTGTCTCACCTCTGTGGTTCTTTGATTTCTGTGTTCACGGAGATGTTGCACTGATGAGTTAGGAGGCCTTCATGCGGACTGAACAAATTATTTGTCTAAATCGCGACGGAAGTAAGGGCGAGGATTGTGGCCACGTAAAATCGATTTAAGCCCCCCAGTGGAAATCTTCCACTGACCGTTCCAAGGCGGCTCTTCCGTGGCGATTTATTTATGTTGTTGTTTGTTACTTACTGTGTGTATCACTTGTGTCTTTTAATTTTGGATGGCCATATGGCCATTTTGTGGGAAAGTAACTGTCCATATGGCCTTCCTTTGTTTAGGTTTCCATTATGGTCTGGTCGCTTAATGTTTGTATTTCTTTCCCTTTGGTGTCTTTTATGGATGGAGTAAGTTAATTGTATCAATTCCTGATCTTTGTTTTACTTCTACTTTACATGTCAAATCGGACATGTTAACTACAGAAAAGCCGGCCTCAGTGGCTCAGTCGGATGCGCGTCTGACTAGTGATCAGGAGGTCGCGGGTTCGACTCCCGCCGGGGTCGGCAACATTCTTTCGTGGAGATTGATCATGAAATCTTTTCTACGGTCATTCTCTCCCTTCCGCTGATTCAAGAAGGGTAGTTGTCAGTTTCTGGCGAAAGAATGTGCACTGTACTGGTTAACTGCTTACGCATAAGCCTGCCCAGGAAAGTGTTGACAGGTAAACTGACCGGCTCAAGAATGAGCTGAATAGTGTTGACTGGGTCGTTAAACTCCAATACAAACAAACAAACAAAAACTACAGAAAAACGTCTACCGTTTACAGATGAAGAAACGGTAGACGCAGTGCGTTAATGTGAACAGCACCTGCACCTCTTAGCATTGCACTTGGAAATACTAGGATACATTCCATTTTTTATGAAAGGATTGGTATATTTTCGAAGAATGGGCGATTTGATAGCAGATAAACTAACTCTCAGATTATTTTGAAATAAATTGGTACTACCAGCTCCACTTAAATTAACGGAAGCGGCAGAAAACAAGTTTATGGACCTCACGAATACCGACGGCAACATACCTCTAAAATTATTAATAGAACAGGGAATCCGTACAGAAGAAGCAGAATGTAATCTAAGGGGAGATATATTGAGTTTAAATTTATTTGTGATATTAAGGGGAGATCTTGTAAGTTTAAATTTAATTGTGATACGCATATTTTCTAAAGGGGCGATGCCGTCCAAACTAAAGCGATATTCATACGGTCATAAACCCCGTCTGAGGCGGTTCTAACGACTATCAGTTACGAGATGAAA
The DNA here is from genome assembly GCA_963580285.1 of Lucinisca nassula. NCBI lineage: Eukaryota > Metazoa > Mollusca > Bivalvia > Lucinida > Lucinidae > Lucinisca > Lucinisca nassula. Next base: position 10,210,381 of record OY757014.1, read on the forward strand.
CCGAAGCCTATCTGGTGCTTATGCACGTCTAAATTATTTTTAGTAGGTATAAGGCAAAGCAGTGCGACTTAAGTATTTTAGATGAAATATGGTAGGCAAAAGATATGTAGTGCCATGCACCAAGCGTGCATATAACATGAGATATATTCATGCGCGGTTTTTGGGGGAAATTATTCTCCATACAGTAGGCCGCAATAAGTCTGATTTTCATGAAGTTTGCTTAAAATGTCGCCAAGCGCCAAATAGTGTCATATATATTTTTCATGCCAATCGCATTCAGGGGTAACAACCTACGTCATAGCAGAGATGTCGTACCCATTTCAGGAGCGGCCATATTGGTGTAAATAGGGTAAACAAAATGCTTCAAACTAGATATGTAAGTTACGAGCCTTCAGAAAACACACTTCAGCTGGTAACGAACAATATTTGCAGTCCATCAGTGAGCTAATTCCACCTAGAAACATTGAAAAGGCTTCGATAGCTTCGTCACAAGATTTGATTCGTCGCTGTAAACAATGGTAGTTCCGACATCATTGCCAAATCAGCTTCTGTCGAGTTAATTGAAGAAATGGCCACATTTCAGAGACAGATTTCAGTATGTTTGGTTCTTTTATGACCTAATGCACCGACTGCGCCTACTTGTTGGGACAAATGCCTTTTGTGTAGTAAACGCCGGCAATTCTACGAATGGTTATGACGTCACTGCCCTGACGTAGGTTGTTCCCCTTGGCATTGTTGTGGATATTCGTACTGACGGGATTTCTACCATTGATCTGTAGGGAAGTTTCATCATTTTTTCTCCAAAGGAAATGCAATTGTAACGGATCAATTTTCTGCTGAAATTTGCCACATGGCTAAAATTGTGGCCAGTATCTGAACTTCTCACCATGTTATCGAGCTAGCACGGGTATGCATGATTTTCCAGTAGGGCCGGTTGATATACATACCCTAAATTATCGTAATGTCAGCAGCAGATCAGAAGTTATACGAGTATCCAGAGCATTGTGCCGAGCCAAACGCCGAAGCTTTGACGGTATGTTAAATCTATGCTTAGTATTATTTTTTGTATGCAAATGCTTGTATGCTTTGGAGGGTTTTTACCCCCTAGTATACCCCAACCTTGTGAATATGTACTAGAAACGGTTATCTTTTGGAAGCAAGGAATACACCACAGAACTGGCAAATATGGAGTGTACTTGTTTTCTGGGCCAGACTAACTAGTCTAACATTTAGGCCTCATCAGTGACCCTCATTTTTTTTGCAAAATTCTACAATGGAATCAATGATCCCAAAGGACAAGATAATATAAACTACAGTATGATGTAAGGCAGGGAGACATTTAACGGCCGCCACACATTCCCAGGCAACAGGTGTAGTGACGTCAAATATGTTCTAGAAAGGGTTATCCTTTGGAAGCAAGGAATACACCACAGAACTGGAACATATGAAGCCTATTCTGTATTCATTTTAGAAGCCTCCGTGGTGTAGTGATTATGCTACTCGTTTTATAAACCAATGATCGCAGGATCGATCCCGGACTTCGAATGAGAATCAGAATTCGAATGAGTCTTTAAAGCGAGGTTCTGTCTCTTTATGACCCTAGATGTTGGTGAGACGTAAAACTCGGGCAACCGCTCGACATGGTGGATCCGTTTAGGCTTTTTATAGAACCCTTTTTTAGAACATATTTATTCACGTCGAGTAACTTTTTCGATCCTTTGCTTTTGACTTACGGTTGTAAGAAAACCGTAGTCCCGTCACCATATGTCATAAGATGTCCAGGGGGCGTAAAATTTAAGAAAGGTTTAATCATATCTTCATCAACATGGCGAACTCTTAGACAAGAGCATGTCGGGTTATCCGTGATGATGATCCGTGATAAATTGGAATTGCAAGCATTTTCATGTTGTGTAGGAAGAATTTTGTTTAAGAAGAATTGCGAGTTCATTTTTTTGCAACGATGCCGTTTCTGTTTAAGAAATCCGTTTGTACCTGTATGCACATGTAAATAAAGTGATTTTGATTTGCGAGTACTGCATTACGTAGGATGATAAGATTGGGTATTTTTGCTTCACAACTACAAAACGGCCTGAGCGGCATAGATGACGTCGCAAACGTCATCATCGTCGCAAAGGCGGTTCTAACGTTACCTACCAAATGCGGAAATGATTTTAGCTTAGTATTGGACGACAAACAGTGCAGCTCCGTTAATGTTTGTGGTACGGCAACAGTGTGTTCCCTATTAAATGTTGATTCGCGTTGTATAGATTAAGTAAAAATCTTCCTGTTTGTAGTTTCTAGCTGTTGTTAATGTAAACAAGAGGACCAAACTGGTCTTGTATCGCTCACCTGAGCTAACAGATTCAAAGTTTCAGGAAGTGTCAACCTTTACTGAAGGATTAATGGAAGGTCATGGTGATGACAGGGTAAGACATTTCTGCAAATCAAGTAGAATGTAACTCTATGATATATAGGCTGACCTCACCAGTTTTCAAACTCATTCAAGCTTTTATTCCTGACTTGCTAAGAAGATCCGATATAAACTGATGGGGCTATGGTGATGACGGCCAAAATAAGCAATTAACTGCTGCAATCAAAGGGATGTTACTCTATGACAAATAGGCAAACATCACGAGTTTTCAAATCCTCCGAGCTTTTCTGCCTGACTTATTTGTTTGTAAGTATCATGAAGATCCGATCGAAACTGAAGGGGCAGCAGTGCTATCAAGGTCGAAAATAGGCATTTTCAGCAATCAAAGGAACATAACTCAATGATAAATGTGCCGACCTGGCTAGTATTCAAACTCATCCGAGGTTTTATTCCAAGCCACCTTACATATACGTTTCAGAAAGATCCGATCAAAACTGAAGGAGCTACGGTGATGACAAGGTCAAAATTTGGCATTTTTAGCAATCAAAGGGATGCTACTCTAAGATAAATGGGCCGACTTTGCCAGTTTTCGAATTCTTCCGAGGTTTCATCCCCAGCTACCTTACGTATAAGTTTCAGAATATTCAAATCAAAACTGAAGGGGCTACCGTGATGACAAGGTCAAAAATCAACATTTTCAGCCACCAAAGCGACATAACTCTACGAAAAATGGGCTGACTTGGCCGGTTTTCAAACTCATCCGATATTTTATCCCCAGCCTTCTAAAATATAAGTTTCAGAAAGATCCTATCAAAACTGAACTGGCCATGGTGATGACAAGGTCAAATATCGCAGAAAATCTATGATAAATGGACCAACTTGGCCGGTATTCAAACTCATCCTAGGTTTTATCCCCAGCCACCTTACATATAAGTTTCAGAAAGATCCGATCAAAACTGATGGGGCTACGGTGATGACAAGGTCATAAATCGACATTTTCAGCCATCACAGGGACATAGCTAAATAGTAAATGTGGCGACTTGGCCGGTTTACGAACTCATCCGAGGTTTTATCCCCAGCCACCTTACATATAAGTTTAAGAAAGATCCGATCAAAACTGAAGGGGCTACAGTGATGACAAAGTCACAATCAACATTTTAAGCAATCAAAGGTACCAAACTCTATGATAAATAAGCCACCTTGGCCGGTATTCGAACTCATCCGAGGTTTTATCCCAAGCCACCTTACATATAAGTTTCAGAAAGATCCGATCAAAACTGAAAGGGCTACGGTGATGACAAGGTCAAAATCGGCATTTTCAGCAATCAAAGGGACGCCACTCTGTGATAAATGGGCAAACTTGGCTGGTTTTCGAACTCATCCGAGATTTTATCCCCAGCCACGTTTCATATAAGTTTCAAAAAGATTCGATTAAGACTAAAAGGGCTACGATGAAGACAATGTCAAAAACCAGCATTTTCAGCAATCAATGGGACGTAACTCTATGATAAATAGGCCGACTTGGTCCGTTTTCGAACTCATCCGAGAGTTTATCCCCAGCCACCTTACATATAAGTTTCAGAAAGATCCGATCAAAATTGAAGGGGCTACGGTGATGACAAAGTCAAAAATCGGCATTTTCAGCAATCAAAGGGATGTAACTCTATGATAAATGGGCCGATTTGGCTGGTTTTCGAACTCGTCCGAGGTTTTATCCCAAGCCACCTTATATATAAGTTTAGAAAGATCCGATCAAAACTGAAGGGGCTATGGGATATGACAAGCATTTTCCCATTGTAAATCTATGGGACCTTGTGATTGCCATGGCAATAAAGTTTTCATGCGATTTCAAAAAAAGCTTATGTCATCAATGCCCCACCAGAGGCATGCTACAGATGAGGAATGATTGAGAACAGCCTGCAGGCTGCAGAGATATAGCTGCTCAAAAGTGCGGACGGATGGACGGACGGACGACGGACGACCCACTATACTATAAGCGGTCCTGGAGCCTTCGGCCCAGGTGAGCTAAAAAGTGAATTTCTATATTTGTGAGCCGTGTCGCAGAGAAAGATATGAAACTGAGTTTTTGTTATTTTTGTTTTCTGTAACTGGCGAATGACCAGGTAGCGTAAAGGCGCAGTCTGTTCAATTGCCTCTTACCTGTGCTGATGCAGTGAGCACGAATTTGGTGAGTATTATACTCACGTTATAGTGAGCATGCATTAATTGATTTCTGTAGTGCTCAGTAAGCGAACATTAATTTTGAGTATTCTTGTTTCAAGCACTGAGTGCTAATATTTTGTTGCACAGTCAAGCTGAGTTCTGCTGCGCGGTTATTATCCGATGCACTGATCAGCCTGTTTGTCTGGTCGGCGCGTGCGCAATAACGGTATATGCATTAACATATTGAGACTTCTCCGGGGCAGGGATCATGATGTAGTGTATACGTTTCGTGAACCGTATTTTAGTTGTTTGTCGTCGTTTCCAGGTATTTATGTTAGGAGGTGACGTGGTGGGGCGACCTGTTGCTCCTTGGTCTACATGAAAAGGTATTTGTTATGAACGACGGGTCATAGGGTCATAGTGCCCAGCAGAGGCGGGCAAACCCAGATCGCGGACCGTCCAGACCAGTTACTGAGATCTCATATTTACTTGACCGAGTCGTGGTGGCGAACACCGGCTTCTCAAGGCGCCAGAGATTCGAATTGAGTTAACCAAAAATGTTGTCGACATAAATAGTTGACATTGAGGTGAATTGTGTAAACCAAAATGTTGTCAACATAAATAGTTGACATTGATGTGAATTGTTTCGTTTTCCTCAACCGGAATACAAGTACACTAGTGCAGTGACGTAAGTCCATCCGAGTGGACTTATATTTTTTCCGCCGGCCTTTTTTTTCATTGGTTAGTTCATTTTCCGTGTTCATGTACTTTATGTTATTTGTTTCTATATAATTTTCACGTCACCGTCCCGAGCACAAAACGTAGTTTTGCCTTCGGGGTGAGCGCCGTAAAATGTTACAGAAGCAAATAAAGTGTTATGTGTTGGTACTGTTGTATATACAGTCGAACTTCAATGGCTCGAACACCTTTGGGACCTAGAAAGTCTGTTCGAGACGGGGGTAGTTCGAGCCACTGAGGTTACTGTCAGGAGCCATAGCGCGATATTTTTTGACACCTTTCGATGTTCTATAATAAAAATGTATGCTGTGTGTACTCATTAGAATCGCCTCATCGAGGCGATTCTAATGAGTACACACAGTATACTTTGCAAGATAAAAGACTCAACTCTCCTTAATTATCCCCCACTATTTCTTATGTATAGGATTTCGCTAGGGGCTCAAGAATGGGTTCAACACATCCATGGTAAACGAGCCATCGGTGTTCGAGCCATCGAAGTTCTACTGTAGTTACTGTTAATAATTTATGCCTTGCATATAACATCTTTCTCGTGCCTGCCTCCCCCCCCCCCCCACCCTAGTTGCCCGTTCACCTATCAGAGATCACCCTCGGTCGACTTGTCAGCATATGGGTTAGATATTTGGATGATTTATTAAATAATGACAATACCTATTTCGATGGTTTGATCAGTCAAATTTATCACCCCCCAGAACGAACTTCAGTTATATAAAGCAAATTCGTCTGATACCGAGACCCCGTTCTTTGGATTTACATTATATTGTGGATTTGTTTGTTTCTTGGAAAAGTTTTGATAAACGCCATGGTGTTGATTTTGAGATTGTAAATTTTCCTTTTTTGGATGGTGGTGCTCCTCGTGCGCCATCCTATGGCGTTTATATTTCGCAATTAATTCGATTTGCCAGAGTATGTAGTCATGTAACTGACGTCAACACTCAACACTAATAAATTGTTAACTGCTAAACTTCTTAATCAGGGTCATCGGTACCATAAACTACGCAAAGCATTTTCAAAATTGTATAGACGTCATTCTGATTTAATTTCAAATTTCAATATTGGACTTAAATCTCTTCTGCAACAAGGTCTATCGGAACCCGAATTTTATGGTTACTTAGTATATTAACTCAGAAAAATATATAACCGCAATGACTTCAGCACCCAATTTCGTAAAATCATAATTCAATATAAAAAGATTGGTTACAACACAAATGTTGTACGACAGACTGCATGCATGGTAGTTAACCGTTTCACGGTTGACAACTTTGTTTCCTTCTTTAATTGCTAGCAGGTGGGTCAGGCCTCAGATTCTATAACGGTTCCAGCGTAAAGTTCACTGAGAATTAGAGAGATCGAATTCAAAGTAATGTTGGTTGGTGACTGATGCTCTGTCTCTGGTCGGGCCCATCGAAGTCTAACCGTTGGTTTTTGTTTGCTCCAGCATTTCAGTGGTTTCTTGCTGTCGCGTCCTCCCCGTTGTTTCATCTCTTTGGTTGTTGATTTTTTTGTGTTCAAGGAGATGTTGCACTGATCAGTTAATAGGTCTTTATGCGGACTGAACAGATTATTTGTCTAAATCGCGATGGAAGTAAGGGCGAGGATTGTGGCCACGTAAAATCGATTTAAGCCCCTCCCCCACCCCCAGTGGAATTCGTTTCGCTGACCCTACTAATGCGGTTCTTCTGTCGCGGTTTATTTTGTTATGGTTTGTCTTTAAGTGTTGTTGTTGCTTATATTATTTTATTTTGGATAGCCAGTTGACCACTTTGTGGGAAACTAACTGTCCTTTTGTCTTTCCGCTATTGATGTTTCAATTAGGGTCTATTGTTTCATGTTTGTGTTTCTTTCCCTTTGGTGGGAGCTGCGGGTAAATTGTATCGATTCCTGATTATTGCCTTCTTTTCCGCTATTGATGTTTCAATTAGGGTCTATTGTTTCATGTTTTTGTTTCTTTCCCTTTGGTGTCTCTGATGGGAGCTATGGGTTAATTGTATCGATTCCGGATTATTGCCTTCTTTTGCGGGAAGCCGTTATCCTACATGTAAGATTTGTGCTTTAATGAAGCAGAGCGAAAGACTCTCAGTTCTCCTTATAAAATGGGCGTGAAGGCAACGTACGGGAATTGACAACATTACGATAACACACCCGTGCAACATAATGCATCTTTACACCTCCAAAATGACCATTTTTCTGATGAAGTTCCGTGATATTTTTCTTATAAATACTGCAGACATAGGTTGTGGGTACTCGTTAGAACCGCCTCATTGAGGCGGTACTAACGAATACCCACAACCTATGTATTGGAGCAAAAATAAGAAAAATAATTTATACCCCCGTAAACCCCAGTTTTCTCTATTTAAAGTGGGGTATAGGGGGTCTTTATTTCACGGACATGTTCACGTGATGAAATTACTCCACACCAACTCCAATCTAAAACAAACCAAACACAAAACAACTATGGATGTGAAGTTAGCAGTAGTAGCAGCAGCAGTAATACTGTTGTTACTGCTAGCAGCAGCAGCAGTATTAATGCTACTGCTGCTGCCAGCAGTAGTAGCAGATGGAATAATTTGCGTCTGCTTTGAATGGATCCTTAGTGGAGTTAATATTGTTAAGCATGGTCGTGACATGTTTTCAATATTTACCGTACGGAATGTGAAGTGAACAGTATTACTGGGCCAATACTGGCCATATAAGTCCCGCCACAGCCCCGTGCACCCAACCCAACAACCCTAGGTATAATGTTTTACATTGTGATTTTCTGAAACTACAAAATTGGGCTTCTGAAACTACAAAATAAGCCCCCCAAGTGGAAATCTTCCACTGACCGTTCCAAGGCGGCTCTTCTGTGGCGATTTATTTATGTTGTTGTTTGTTACTTACTGTGTGTATCACTTGTGTCTTTTAATTTTGGATGGCCATATGGCCATTTTGTGGGAAAGTAACTGTCCATATGGCCTTCCTTTGTTTAGGTTTCCATTATGGTCTGGTCGCTTAATGTTTGTATTTCTTTCCCTTTGGTGTCTTTTATGGATGGAGTAAGTTAATTGTATCAATTCCTGATCTTTGTTTTACTTCTACTTCGAAATGACACGTTAGCGCTCAGTCACAGATTATAATTAATCATAATTAATCATAATTAATTAACAATTTTAATGTAAAATAATATTATAATAATGAAATAAATAGTGATTTAAAACATTTTATTTATGATAAAATCAGATAAAACATAGTCTACATCTTTGGCTGTCACCCATCCATGTACTAACTGGTAACTACGTTGCTTACTTCAAGTCAGACCATTGGCGTTATTTTGCTACCACAATTTAAGAAGATTTAAGAAGATTTTTAGCATTAATGAAGTTTCTCTTTGTGTGTGGCTGTAAATATCAACACTTTTAAGGAATTGCCAGCAAAGCCGCATTTACCTTATGTCCCCCCCCCCCACCTCGATTTTTTTGGACACAAAAACAATCAATATGTTAATGATTCTAATATCTGAATACTGAAAAGCTCTAATATTTGAACTCTTTAGGTCTACTTTCAGTTTTAACTCAATTCGAAAACTTAAGTCGCTACACTAAAAGTAGAAGTAAAACAAAGATCAGGAATCGATACAATTACCTTACTCCACCCATCAAAGACACCAAAGGGAAAGAAATACAAACATGAAGCGACCAGACCATAGTGGAAACCTAAACAAAGGAAGGCTATAAGGACAGTTACTTTCCTACAAAATGGCCAAATGGTAGCTCGGTATTTGTGGGAGACAGGGTAGTGTGTGACCTATACCCTGCTAGTGCCTGTCTGGTGTGCACCAGTGTGAGCGGGATGAGCATTCTTGGATAACCTCCGTTAGGCGGCCAAATTTTCGTTTAGGCAGTGGTATGGCTGTTGGAGCAGCGGGACCTGGACGTATAGCCAGGCCTCTAGCGCTGGGTGTGACTCTATCTGTGGGGTAGAGTGGTCCTCTGGGTACCGGCCCCGGCTAGTGGGGTATTGCAGAATAACCTCTGTTTTCTGGCCAGATGGGTAAAGAAGGCGTATGTGAAAAGTGAAGTCCGACCCCACCTGTGTCAGAGCCCAGAAGCCTAGCGCTGGGGTCTGGTCCAGTGTGAGATGTACCTTTGGTCCCTTCATCCCAAGCGGGATTAGCATCCTGGGTTAACCTCCGTTAGGCAGAAAAGTGAGTACTTTTGGTCCCATCAACCTCAGCGGGGTGAGCATCCAGGGATAACCGCCATTAGGCGGCCAGACGGGGATGACTTTTCCATAAGGCAGGGGTATAGGTGTTTGAGCAGCGGAACCTGGACGTAGAGCCAGGCCAAGCGCTGGGGTGTGACCCTGACTTTGGGGTAGGTTGTTCTGGGTACCAGACCCTGCTAGTGGTTATCGCGAATAACCTCTTTTTTCCGGTCAGTTGGGTATAGAAGGCCATGGGGTGGGCGTATGTGAAAAGTGAAGTTCGACCCCCCCCCCTGTGTCAGAGCCCAGAAGCTTAGCGCTGGAGTGTGGCCCAGTGTGAGTTGTGGGTACCTTTGGTCCCTTCATCCTCAGCGGGGTGAGCATCCTGGGATAAGCTCCGTTAGGCGGTCAGACAGGGATGACTTTTCCTTAAGGCAGCGGTACATCAATTGAATCTTGGAACCTGAGGTGGTACCGTTTTTACGCAATACTGGTGACCTTACGCTTTTCCAACAGGGCAATGCACCTGCTAATTCTGCGAGACTAACCATTGACTTTTTCAATCAAAATAGTGTGCAAGTTCTTCCTTGGCCTGCGTTTTCGCCGGATTTAACCCCAAGTGAGCTCCTTTGGCACCAGCTCGGAAAACGTGTGTACAGCCGCCAATCAACCGTCAGCAGCTTGCCATGGCGCTACAGGAAGAATGGCACAACATCACACAAGACCAGATACAGCGTTTAATTCTAAGCACGAGGCGTCCATGGCAAGCAACACTTGATGCTAATGGTGAACATATCCGGTATTAGGATATGTGATTTTGATTTTTCGGGTGTGTGGACTTATTCGAGTCTCAGTATCTCTGCATCCAATGAAATGCTGCAACTCTGTAGTGAGCCTGTGGATAAACCAAATACTTGAAATTTTGTGAATCAATTAAAATTTGAGGTATAGTACTTCATTGAATCTGATTAAAATGGCTAGACACGATACCGCTTGCGGGGTCTCTTCTACATGTCTGTCTGCAAGCAGCTAATGCTCTTTGGAGACTCCACTTACGCACAGACTCGTATGATCCTTAGCTTCATTTTTGTGGCATGGTATATTTGCTGAAAAGAATGACATACTAACTGTGCACTTTTGCATGATGGTTAAATCAGAATTTAATTGCTTTGCTTTGTAAACGACTGATTGTCTTTGTTTAACAAATGTGCGCTTATATAAAAACACATGTTACCGCAAAATAACTTAAAATCCATGATATCGTTAAATCTCAATTCATCCAGCTGTCTTCAAATGAGCATTTTATAATTTGACAAAGAAATAGCTAATACATTCTAAGTTGCGGGCAACACATAAAATAAAAAAAGTACTTTAAACGGTATTCTAGGCAAGCAGTGAAGGCCCGGATCAGACAGCGGTGTCTAATCTTGACCTAATATATATAAGGGGGATGATTCCATTTAGTACAAAATGGGTTAAATCCATTAGCACAAATCACACTGGGTCAAACCCCAGGCATCTGGGCCCGGTCACAGGGGGTTCGATCTTCACTTTTCATATATGCCCAACCCAGGGTCTTGAATCTTCGCCTCGCTGGATACCAGATACCCACTAGCAGGGTCAAGTACCCAGAAGACCAGTCTTCATCACAGACCGGGTCACAGCGCTAGGCCTCGCTCTACGTCCAACACCTATACCACTGCCTTGTAGAAAAGTCATCCCCGTCTGGCCGCCTTACGTAGTTTATCTCCGGATGCGCACCACGCGGAGGATAAAGGGTCAAAAATAACTCACACTGCGTCACACCCCAGCGCTACGCTTCTGGGCTCGGCCAAAGGGGTTGTACTTCACTTTTCACATATGCCCGGCCCATGGTCTTGTGTCCCCATTTGTACGGATAACAGATATTATCCCGCGATGCCCACCAGCAGGTATCCAGAGGATCCGTCTACCCAACAGACCGGGTATCACACCAGCACTAGGCCTACCTTTAACTTCAGCTCCCGCTGCTCGAACACCCATACCACTCCCTAATGGAAAAGTCATCACCGTCTAGCCGCCTTACAAAGGTTATTCCCGGATGCTCACCCCGCGAGGATAAGGGGCCAAAGGTATGTACAACTCATACTGGGTTACACCCCAGCGCTAACTAGACTTCTGTGCTCGGCCACAGTGGGGTCTGACTTCACTTTTCATACTGGCTCATCCCGTGGTCTTGTTTCTCCATCTGGCCAGATAACAAAGGTTATCCCGCGATACCGTCTATCAAGGTCCGTTACCCAGAGGACCCTCTACCCCAAATACCGTGTAACACTCCAGCGCTGGGCCTTGCTCTACATCAAGGTCGCACTGCTCGAACACCCATACCACTGCCTTATGGAATATTCATCCTCTGGAGGTTATCCCTGCATGCTCAACCCGCGGAGGATAAACGGACCAAAGGTACTCACAACTTAAACTGGATCAAACCCAAGCGCTGGGCATCTGAGCTCGGCCACAGGGGGCTCGGTCTTCGCTATTCACATATGTCCAATCTAGAGAGGATAAAGGGACCAAAGGTACTCAGAACTCACAACGGGTCACACCCCAGCGCTAGGTCGGACTTCACTTTTCACATATGCCCATCCCATGGTCTTGTATCCCCATCTGGACGACACCCACCAGCAGGGTCCTGTACCCAGATGACACTTCTACCCCACAAAGTGGGTCACACCCGAGCGCTAGGCCTTTCCCCATTTATGTATATTGCTCCTTTTTAGTTAGGTTAGGATATTCTGAGTCACCACCTGTTTGGGGAAGAGCTGCTGACTCGGTTTACCTGCTGTCCGTTTTATTTACTGCCGTCACTCCATGGTATGGCTTCTTTCCCTAGTTATTTTGTGGGAAGAATTTTGGATCTGATTTATCATGTCCTGGTCGTTTCTCCTTTTAATTTGTACCTCCATTTGGCGGGATAACAGAGGTTATCTCGCGATACCCACTAACAAAGTTCGGTACCCAGAGGACCCCACTCATGCACAGACGGCTCTACCTCAAGGTTCTGCTGCTCGATCACCCATACCACTGCTTTATGGAAAGTCATCCCCGTCTGGTCGCCTAACGAAAGTAATGCCGTGGAGGATACACGCATTTCACACTGGGTCATCCCACACGCTAGGCTCTGTCATATGGTGGGGCGGACTACACTTTTCACATCTAGCCGGATAACAGAGTTTCCCCCGATACGTAGAAGACCCCTCTGCCCCACAGACCGAGTCACAAATGACAGATCTGGCTCTACATCCAGGTTCCGCTGTTCCAATATATGTACCACTGCCTCATGGAAAATTTACCCCCGTCTGACAGCATATCGGATAATATACCGGAATGCTCATCCCGTGGAGGATAAAGGTACAAACAGGCATTCTATGTCAGTGCTCTGTCGCAATGTCACGATAGCAAAATGATTTTCTAATGCTGCTAGTGTTGCTGGCAGCAGCAGCAGTAAAATTGCGAATGCTGCCAGCAGCAGTAGAGTAATACTGCTGTTGTTGCTGAAACTGCAAACTTCACCGCCGTAAAACAACACTATCCCAACGAAAACGGCACTAACGGAAAGCTCAAAGGACAATAACCTGCCAAACATGGCCAAGCGGCCATCCATAATAAAACAAAACAACAACAACAACAAAATAAACATACATTCAAAGACAAACTATAACAATAACAAACCACAGCAGAAGAATAGCCATGGAACGGCCGGTACAAAAGTTCTCTGCTGGGGGCTAAATTCGACTCCATCGGGCCTCAACCCCGTCCTTGAATCCCCAAATATTTAGGATGTTCTCATATGGCGGACCAGCAATCGCATTGTCTGCACTCACCCATATATGACGATGGATTCTTCCACCTAATAAGTTTGAGGACGCCTGATTACACTCTTCTGGAGTCCATGTCTGTTGACCAGAACATTGATAATTGCCATTTGTCTATGGATTAATGATTTTGGATTAACGGTTTGGTACTACGACCTTAACTACTTTACACAAGTCCTTGCTCAATTATAGGGGTGTCAAGTTTTGTTTTGTTTAAGGTAAGTTGTACACAGATGCATTTTCTTTGAGCGAACAGTATAATCTCAGATCAGACGCCCCTTTCTTTGGCCTTTGATCTGGATATATATTGTTTTCCAAGGTCCTAACACGGGCCGCTTGGTATATATGGGTTAGAATAGGATGTATATGTCAAAATATCTTTGTGGACATTTTACTGTACACAGTTTTGTTTTAACATTCCAAGTGTCACGAAATAATCTATAGCAGAGGAAAATCTATGTTTTCATTGTTTTCCAGAAAAAAAAACTATGTGACATTCAATTACAAAATGTACCGTATGCCAGGCAGAAAACGCATATGTTTGAACAAACCTTAGATAGAAATGAAGCACTGCAATACCTAAAGGGCTTCAATAAATATTCTCATTTGAAAGCTGGCTGCCAGTTCATCCATCAGGTTAACCAATTTGTGGATTGAACATACCTCTAGATCCCATTTTATGCAGAGAAAATTAAGCTTTACAGGGGTAAATATTATTTTACCTTACTTCTTCTCAAAAGCATTGGAAACGGGCACTCGTTAGACTGACTAAGAGAATGGGTTCTAATGAGTACATGTTTGTTTTGTTTGATTTGAGGTTTAACGTCCCCGTCAACACTGTACAGGTCATTTTGGAGACGTTGCTTCCAGTTTTGTGGGACTGTTACCTGACATTGAGATGAAATGCCATCTCAAGCCCTGTCGCCCAATGAAACTAATAGGGTTTATTAGCTTGGACGGACCGCCTCGCACCGCGGTTCCTGGACAGGCTTAGATCCTCTAAGCGGTTTACCAGTAGTAGTGTGCGGGCCGGATTCAGCTCTACGTGGAAGCATCATGCAGCCCAAGTATTTCTTCAAGCTCCTATGGGCGGGGGCTAAACGAGTACATGTACCTACACTCCAAGTTTGGACGAAAAATAAGAAAACAATATCAAAACAGTACAGAATAAGAAAGATGCTACATTCATTTAAGGACACGGATGTGTTATCGTATAAGTCACTGGATATTACGAAAACACGCCTATTCAAATATATTGGAAACTTTGCCACAAAAAAACCGTACATTTTCAAATAAAAATTCTGATATTTTTCATATTTCTGCTCAAAACATAGATTGTAGATACTCGTTAGAATCGCTCGGCGAGGCGGTTCTAACGAGTACCCTCAATCTATGGTTTATCAGAAATAAGAGAAATAATATACACCCCTGTAAACCCCACTTTTACTCCATACAAGGTCAAAATTATATAGACGTGTTTTCCTGATAAGATTTACCTTTTGTACAATTTACACCCATTCTACCAGGCCGGCAGCCATGAAGACACTCGCCGGATACTTTATGACAAAGACCCTGAAAGCAATGTTCACAACTTTGTTGACAGCCGTTACCATAGAAACCAGGGAGGCATTCTGAAAAATCCAATTTAGCGCTGATGTTTTGACCAGGTGTAGGTTTCTTAATATAGATACTGTGAAATTCCGTTATTAAGACCACCTAAAATTAAGACTAATTATGCTTTAAAAAGCTTATTTTGAAAGCTTCACATAATTTTTGTTTGTGATTTCTGCCCATAGAGTTCTCTAGTCATGGACAACCTTTGGGACTGTTCAAAAGTGATCTTAAAGATAACTTTTGAACAGTCTCAAAAGTGGTCTTAATATAGGAATTTTACTATATATGGCGAATGAAGCAATTTCTTTGGTGATAGAAAAACCGAACCTGATTAGGCCAAGAAACCTTTATTATCCATGGAAAAATAATTTTATTTACCTTTTGCATACACTAAGCACCTCCGATATAGGTCCTACTCTAAAAAGAAAAAGAGGACAAAATACCGACCCTTAAGTAGGCCTTGGGATGTTTGCGGTTAAACTATCTGCGTTTTGACTCCAGCATGTACGAAATCAGTTGAAATGTGGTATCTAGAGAAACAGAGGACCCTCGTTATAACGACAGTATTCCCCACTATGGTGCCTTTATAGGGATTTAGCCTTTATAAAGTATCCCAATAAGGAGTAAAAGGGACGTTAACGTTTAATTACTCCAAACAACAAATGTTATGGATATAAGCTAGAATCGCCTTGTCGGGGCGATTCTAACAAATATCCATAACATTTGCCTCTTGGAGTATTAAATAATTACAATATTTTTTAATATTACCATTAATCCGTATCAACTTTAGCTAAGGATTCGTTTCATTGAAATTTCGTCATAACGAGTTTACCCTCCAGAACTTCATTTAAATAAAGTAAATTACTGATATCGACGCCCAGTCTTTGGATTTACATCAATCTAATGTAGATGGGTTTGTTTCTTGCAAAATTTATGACAAACGCGATGATTTTGATTTTGATATTATAAATTTTCCTTATTTGGATGGTGATGTTTCTCGTGCGCCATCCTATGGCGTTTATTTTTCGCAATAAATTCGATTTGTCAGAGTGTGTAGTCATGTATCTGACTTCAACACTCGTAATAAATTGTTAGCTTCTAAACTTCTTAATCAGTGTTATCGGTACCATAAACTACGCAAAGCCTTTTCAAAATTTTGTAGACGTCATTCTGATTTAATTTCAAAATTCAATATTGGACTCTCTTCTGCAACAAGGTCTATCGGATCCCGAATTTTATTGTGACATAGTATATAAATTCAGAAAAATATAGAACCGCGATGACTTCAGCACCCAATTTCGTAAAATCATTCTTCGATATAAAAAGATTGGATTATTCGACAGAATGCATAAATGTTATACGACAGAATGCATGCATGGTAGTTAACCCAATCACGGTTGACAACTTTGCTTCCATCTTGAATTGCACGCCGGCACGCCGCAGGTCTCAGATTCTATGACGGTTCCAGTGTAAAGGCTTTCTGAGAATTAGAGAGATCTTATTCAATGTAATGTTGGTTGGTGCCTGATACTCTGTCTCTGCTCGGACCCATCGGAGTATAACTGTTGGTTTTATTTTGCTCCAGCATTTGAGTAGTTTCTTGCTGTCGAGTCCTCGCCGGTGTTTCATCTTTGCGGTTGTGTTCACGGAGATGTTGCACTGATGAGTTAGGATTCATGCGGATTGAACAGATTGTTTGTCTGAATCGCAACGAAAGTAAGGGCGAGGATTATGGCCACGTAAATTCGATTTAAGCTCCCCCCCCCCCCCCAAGAGGAATTCGTTTCATTGGCCGTTTCAGGGCGGTTCTTCTGTCGTGTTTTTTTTTGGTTTGTCTTTGGGTGGTTGTTTCGCTTATATTATTTGTTTTGGCTATCCAACTGACCATTGTATTTGAAAGTAACTGTCCTTTTGGCTTTCCGCTATTTATGTTTCCATTAGGGTCTGTTGTTTCATGTTTGTGTTTCTTTCCCTTTGGTTTCTTTGATGGAAGCTGTGGGTTAATTGTAACGATTCCTGATCATTGCCTCCACTTCTTTTTTGCCGTCATATCGAATGTCGGTATAGAGACGGTTGACTGTAATAATGATAAAAGAATAACACTATGCTAACAATAAAATACTGACTGAAACGTTGCAGTCGTGTCCGTGTAGTTTTACAGTTAATTATCTATGAGACCTGTTGCTACACGAAGGTGTTTCATGTTGATTATTATCTGCTGGATAAATTAGTTTAGCCACACAAATTGAAGGCTATCGACCAATCAAATCACTTAATATAATCTATTTGTTTGTTTGAATTGAGGTTTGACAACCCCGCCAACCCTATTAATGCCTTTTAGGGGACTTTGCTTCCAGTGTTGTGGGACTTTAAACCAATTGTAATGAAATGACACCTCAATCCCTGTCGCCAAAGCAAACCAAAATGTTGTATATGTAGGGACAGTCCGACTCGCACCACTTTTCTGCCTAGGCCGGCCTGCATTTGGACCCTCTAGGCGGTTTACCAGTTCTCACTTTGAAGTTTGTGTCAGCTCTGCGGTGAAACATCATGCAGTCCAATCTATTTCCTCAAGCCCCGATGTGCGGGGACATTAATATAATGTATTCATTCAATTCATAAACTGCATTCCAAAGATTGTAGATCGTAATCAGAGGGATCTTCACAAGCCGTCTGTTCTGGATCTAAACTATTTGCAAAGGTAGGTGTTGTGTTAAGCGAAAAGGTAGGGGTTTTCGTGTTAAGTGTTGAGTCATTTTCCAAATTGATAATTTGTCGATAGATTGTATTTTCTTTGAATCATTAGCCCCATTCGACTGGTAGGTTTCGTGAAATTTCCGTGAAATTCCATGTGAAGTATAGTATAATCTTGTAATAGCCAGTCCCATGGTGCAATCAAATCATGTATTTGTTTAAAGCTCTAAAGCGATCGTAAATTACGAGATGTGAAGTTTTGCTTCACAATCGCTAATGAACTTGAAAAATAACTCAAATTCGATGGGACCAAACACACTCCTATACAACATTTCACGGACATTTCACGAAACTTGCCAGTCGAATAGAGCAACTGTAATCACTTGGTCGGGGCAAACAGAGGTGGTTGTTAGTTTTCTGTTGTGTGTTTTCTTTATGCGTAGCTCCTCTTGGTTCCACTGGCACGATCTGATCACATCACGTAAACAAGTCCGTGAAATGAAGACCCCCTAAACCCCACTTTATATAGAGAAAACTGGGGTTTAAGGGGGTTTACATTATTTTTCTTATTTCTGCTCCAAGACATAGGTTGTGGGTACTCGTTAGAACCGCCTCACTGAGGCGGTTCTAACGAGTACCCTCAACCTATGTTTTGAGCATTCATAACAAAAATATTACGGATTTTCACCAGAAAAGCAACCATTTTGGAGATGTGGAAATGCACTATATCGCACGGGTGAGTTATCGTAATGATCTTCATGTTTAATTTACATGTCAGTTAACATTGTGTTTTTGTGCACATGATAATTATGTTTTGAGCGCGCGCTTGTCACGATTTGCATGCCTGGGTTGTTTTTCAGCAGACGCATATAATGGCATATGGTTCTTATTTCCGGGAAAACAGGACTTGACATTTCATGCAAATTGTCTCCATGTTTTTTGTTTGTGTTTTTCGTTGCTTTTGTTTTCAGAAAACAGCATTTGACATTTCATGAAAATTGTCACCGACAGAGACAATTTTGCATATGTTGTCAAATCCTGTTTTCTGGGCAAAATAAAACAATATCAACGGCTTGTCGTCTGCTGAATAATCTCAGAGAGCGGTAAAGGTTAAGCCACTCGAAACAACATGTTTTTATCAGCATTAACATTATGAAAACAATTCATTGACACAAGGCTATATATATGGTTCGCATGCAAAATGTAGTACACTACTCTTGGATGTCCCATTAAATTATCAAGCGGGTTTTCAAAGTAAATCCATTTTATAGAATATAATCATCGCATGTACAAATAATAACATATTTTGAAGATGCTTTATGAAAACACGCCTAATTAAATATCCTGGAAAATGTTATGATACAAATTCTGGTAGTTATCTTATTTCCGCCAAAACATATATTATGTGTACTCCTTAGAACCGCCTAGAGGCGGTTCTAAGGAGTACCCACAATATATGCTTTTGAGCAGAAATAAAACAATTCTATATACCCATGTAAACCCCAGTTTTACTATATAATAGTGGGGTTTAAGGGGGTAAAAATCATATAGGAACTGACGTTACCTTGTGTACAGAATAACCCTTCCCAACCAGGTTCGCATCCATTTTCACAAAAACCAGCAACGGGGTCACATGCATGTTGATACAAACAATGGCCGCAACTATGAACACAGTTTTCACCAAATGACCCTGGTTCACAACCTGGAACGGGTTGAAAAGTATACATAAAATATAGCCTAATTGGCCGAAACTAGCTAGTCTGGCCAAGAAAACATGTACACTCTATATGTTTCACGTCTGTGGTGTATTCCTTGCTTCCAAAGGATAACCCTTTTATAGAACATGTTTAACTTCACTACAGCTGGTGTGTGGGAATGTGTGGCGGCGGTAAAACGTCTCCCTGCCCTACATCATAGTGTAGATTATATTTTCTTGTCCTTTGGGACCATTGATTCCATTGTGGAATTTTGAAAATATCTGAGGGTCACTGATGATGCATAATCGGCCGAAACTAGCTAGTTTGGTCCATAAAACATGTACACTCCATATTTTTCACTTCTGTTGTGTATTACTTGCTTCCAAAGGATAACCCTTTTATAGAACATATTTATCACATGTGATGAAACTGTGTCCAATTGAAAGGTTGTAAATGATTCGCCGCCTATCATTAATCTGCACATGTGACAAGAATCCCCTATATTGAAATTAGGTAGGAAAAGTCAATATTGCTGAAATCCACCATCTCAAGCCGCAGAAAAAAGAGAAAGAGCTAGTGACTTGAAGGCACACACACACACACACACAAAAAACAAACAAACAAACAAGGAGCCTACATGCCAATTATGGAGGCTCTACTTCAAACGGTTAGAAAGTTATGACCAATGCTATTTTTATTTAAGGTAGGTCACAGGTAAAGGTCGTAGTTGCATGTAAAAAGTTTTCATATGAGTGGGAAGCCCTTGTCAGAAGTAACATGCATGCCAAATATGTAGGCTCTACCTCTAACGGTTAGAAAGTTATGACCTATTGTATTTTTTCTTTAAAGTGGGTGGTAGGTGAAGGTCAATATCACAGGCCATTTTTATGAGTGGGAAGCCCTTGTCACGAGGAACATACGTGCCGAATATGAAGCCTCTGTCTCAATCAGTATAAAAGATATGACCAATGTTTAAGTTTCCGAACCAACAAACACACCAACAAAGCAAAAGACCAACACACAGACAGGGCAAAAATAATATGTCCCCGCTATCGCTACCGGGGATATAAAAAACTCAAAACAAATCATGCCGAAAAATATCCAACACATACATATATGTATGAACTTAGGAACGAACGCATTGGGACGGTCAGAAGAAATATTAATGCAGAGCTTAGGCCTACGAATGGTCTACCGTGACTCTGAATTCCAAATAAGATTCCTAAAATAATTATATGACTATAGGAAAACACATCCCTGTGTAACAACGGCGTCCAACCTGTGGTGTCAAAAATGACATATACTAGGTAAATTACATTATCTTTATTATTTCTGGTTTCATCATAGATTATCGTTAAAATCGACCCAATTGGAGGAATCGTAGTTAATAAGGGAGTCCGTATGCATCAGAATCTATATTTTGCATTTATCATTATTGCATTAAAAGTAGTCATTTGAACATACTTGTGTCGACTGTGTATTTGTAATGTTATCATATACATCACGTGATTTGTTTGTATTGGAGTTAAACGGCCGAGTCAACACTACTTTAGGTAACTTTTGAACCTTCACACTTGTCCTGGGCACGTAAGCGGTAACCAGTACAGTGCACATTCTTTCGCCAGAAACTGACAGCTGCCCGTCTTGCATCTTGCAAGGGAGAGAATGACCGTAGAAAAGATTTCATGATCAATTTCAACAAAAGAATGTTGCCGGCCCCGGCAGGTATCGAATCCGCGTCCTCCTGATCACCAGTCAGACGCGCATCCAGCTGAGCTACCGAGGCCGGCCAACAGATCACGTGAACAAGTCCGTGAAATGAACAACCCTTCATCCCACTTTATATAGAGAAAACTCGGGTTAACGTAGGTAATACATCATTTTTCTTATTTCTGATTTATGACATATGTTGTGAGTTCTCGTTATAGCCGCCTCAATTAGGCGATTATAACGAGTACCTACAACCTATGTTTGCAGTGAGTGAGTGAGTGAGTGAATGAGTGTTTGTGTCGAACGTCCAACCAACAATTAAGGTCATACGGAGACGGGACCTAGGTGTAAAGACCCATCTAGATGTCTGGAGAAGCCCGGGATCGATACTGCGGCGCCTGGTTTACAAGACGAATAGGGTAACCACTACCCCAAGGATGTTTCTAAATGTTTGCAGTGTATATTAGAACAACATCTCCGATGTTCATCAGAAAAGTAGCCATTTTTGCAATAAGAAAAATTGCGCTATGTCGCACGGGTAATAGAAGTGAGGGCAATGATCAGGAATCAATGCAACTACCAAACATATCCCATCAGAGACACCAAAGGGTAAGAAGCACGAACATGAAATAACTAAAGCCTAATGAAAATATCA
Organism: Lucinisca nassula; assembly: GCA_963580285.1. Lineage (NCBI taxonomy): Eukaryota > Metazoa > Mollusca > Bivalvia > Lucinida > Lucinidae > Lucinisca > Lucinisca nassula. The sequence continues at coordinate 10,232,077 of OY757014.1, forward strand.
CACGCGGAAAGCCAAAAATGGATACTAGTTACTTTAGCCACAAAAAGGCCAAACGGCAAGAACAATAAAATAAGAGTTGGCAGAAGACAACATAGCTCGCCTTCGGGGACCTAAGAAGTCGGATGGGGGCACGTTATCAAAAATAGATTTTTTTCTTCTGTAAACTAGCCCAACAGACTGCAGCAATTAAAATAGAACCAGATAGTACAAAAAACACTAAAGAAGTAATCTTGTTTAAAATAAAAAAAAAATCCAATTTTGCAGGTTTTGCCCGAGATTTTCATATGTAAAGGCGATAAACAGACTACAACAAATGAAATATAACCATAAAGTACCCATAAGAACAAATAATCAAGATATCTTGCTTCCAAGCCTTTCCGCTGTAAAAAGAAATCTATATTTGATAAAAGAAATCTACAAACTTCCACGTAATAACAAGGCGTCACAGCCGATACAAATCCCCTCGCACAAGACAACTTATAAATAGCCTAGCCAAGCATTTGTGTAAAGTTACATTAAACTCATCAACAAATGTATGTGCTAGAGTGATGACTAAGTTTTCCAAAAAAAAGACACAGTGTCCCTGAAAGTCGAACTTGCTCGAGATATTATCAAACGCAACATTTGTGTGACTTTAAAATACATTAACTAAATGCGATGGAAAAGTTTCTAAAATAGCCAGAGTGACCGTAACATTGAAGCCAGGACCCTGAAAGTCAAATTCGCTCGAGATATTAACATAAATAACATTTGTTTGAAGTTATATTCAAATCCTTCAATAAATGTAAGCGCTAGAGGGATGACAATGATTTTTTAAAAATAGTCACAGCGAACTTGACCTTGGGCCCAGGAGCCAGAAAGTCAAAGTCACTTGAGACAACATCATATCCAACATTTGTGGGAATTCATATTAAATTTCATCAATAAATGAAGTCGCTAGAGCGATGAAAATTTTTTCTAGAAACAGCCACAGTGACCTTGACCTTGAGCCCTTGATCCTGAAAGACAAGAATCAAAGTAGCTAATATTATTTACAGCACACCACTCGCAACTTGTTTTCAACTGCGTCACTTACAGCACACCACTCGCAACTTGTTTTTAACTGCGTTACTTTTGCAACAAGATTTGTCGAAATCGTAACTTTGTGGCGACTAAGTGTAAAAACGAAAATTCGTGAGGAAAACAATTTGTCTGGTCAAGATAAGAAAATTATTAGGTGATACAAACGCGTAGGCTATATATAATATAGTTGTAAAGCGAAAGTCGACGTGCTTGGTGGTTAACCCGATCACGGTTTACAGCGTAAAATCGATTTAAACCCCACCTCAGTCAACAGGGTTTTCACTGACCGTTCAAAGGCGGTTCTACTGTTGTGGATTATTGTTCTTATACTCCGTCTACATGTGTGTGTGTTGCTTGTGTCTTTCTGTTACATATAGCCCATTGGCCTTGTTCACAGTGGGTCAACTGGAGTCCGCTAATTAGTTTATATTTCAGTTCTTTCGTGCTGTATTTGTCTAAACCACGACGGAAGTAAGGGCGAGGAATGTGGCTGCGTAAAATCGATTAAAGCCAACCCCTACCGTCCAGTGAAATACTTTTCACTGACCGTGCTAAAGGCGGTTCTGCTATCGTGGTTTATTTTTTATATAATTCGTCTTTGAATGTGGACATCGCTTATTATATCTTTTTGTTTTGGAAAGCTTATTTGCCATTTTGTGAGAATGCAACTGTCGTTTTGGCAGCTTGGTGCTTCAAGTAGGGTCTAGCTAGCTCATGTTTGTGTTTCCCGTTGGTGTCTCTGATGAGAGGTGTGGGTCAATTGTATCGATTTCACTTCTATTTTGCTTTCCCCATTTAATTGCACGCCGCTTGGCAGGGATTCAGACTACGATAGCCCAAAACATAAGGCTAAATATCTGGTATGTTGGTTAGGGCTGGACACTCGTCTTCTTACCAAGCGGGTTTAACTGGTGACCTTAGTTGCTCCAGTGCCCAGTGCTGTCGCTCACGTCTCGGGGATTCCAAGGTGTCTCAGTGCGTCAAAACCACGAATCCACATCATTGCAACATCTTAGACTTTTCGTTGATTTTATTTGTTGCACATTATGACACATTAGTGGACTAGGAGACCTCAATGCGAGCGGGACAGCTAACGCCTAAATTATGTTTATCATGGTGGAAGATGGGTAAAGGTTGGGGGCCCCATAAAACCGGTTTATCCACCCAGGTATGAATTACTGGCTATCCCAAGGCGTTACTCTCTTTAGGTTTCATATTTTTATGTTTGGTGTCATTCATTTTTAAATACTTCATTTGAGTACTTCTGAGTGTTCAAGTTATTTAATTAAATAATGGTAAGCATTACGAAAACATGCCTATACAAATACATTGTAAACTTTACTGCCGAAAAAATGAAAGTTTTAACATGAAAAAAAAAAGTGATTTTTTTTTCATATTTCTGCTCAAAATATAGATTGTGGGTACTCGTTAGAACCGCCTCATCGAGGCGGTTCAAACGAATACCCACAATCTATAGTGGTTCTAACGAATACCCACAATCTATAGTTTAGAGAAGAAATAAAAAAATAAGGTTTACCCCTGAGAACCCCAGTTTTACAATGTAATAGTGGGGTTCTTGGAGTCAAATTTACATAGGCGTGTTTTTGTGATGACCGATTTGCAAACTGTTTAGTAAAGACCTGCTAACAAGGCTTTTCGTCTTTGATTTTGTTATTTTTCAAGATGCGTTAGTTCGTCGTTCCCTCTTTATATTTGGGATAGGCTTTGTGTTCTGATTCAACCAGTTCCTGAAGTCTCTTAATTCAGTTAATATCCATTAACGCGCCGGTGATGAAAATCATAAGATATAAGCTTACTCTCACGCCCTGTTTCATACTGCTGTTATAATTATGTTCATAAAGAGAACGTCAACATTCATCAAAGCTTATAAAACTACGCACCTCACAACGACAGAGGCTAAAAGTCTGTGTTAAGTATTTAGGGAGCTTTAAATAACGCATGTAATAGATCGTAACATTGACAATGGTTCTCGCTAGTAGTAATTTGTGGCCGTGGTTCTGAAATTGTTTGTTTTTAATGTAATGTATTGTTATTTATTATTTATTTTTCCTTGCTTACAATGATTTCTGTACTTGATTTCGTAAACTAATTCTTCGCTATAAAACGATTTGGTACAAGATACATGTAAATGCTATACGACAAACTGCGTGCATGGTAGTTAACCAAATCACGATTGATTACTTTGCTTCCCTCTTTAATTGCACTCCTGGTGGTCAGGTCAAAGATTCTATGATGGCTCTAGCGTAAAGGCTTACTTAGATTTTACGTAGTGTCGATTGGAACTAGATGCTCTGTCTGATCAGGCTACCAGAGTAGAAGTAAAACAAAGATCAGGAATCGATACAATTAACTTACTCCACCCAGCAAAGACACCAAAGGGAAAGAAACACAAACATGAAGCGACCAGACCATAATGGGAACCTAAACAAAGAAAGGCCATAAGGACAGTTACTTTCCCACAAAATGGCCCAATGGCCAACCAAAATAAAAAGACACAAGTTATACACACAGTAAGTAACTCACAACAACATAAATAAGCCGCCACAGAAGAACCGCCTTGGAACGGTCAATGGAAAGAACTCTACTGGGGGCTTAAATCGATTTTACATGGCCATAATCCTCGCCCTTACCTCTGTCGCGGTATACCCTAATTTTGTCTAGTCCGCATGAAGGCTTCCTAACTCATCAGGGTAACATCTCCGAGAACATCCAAATCAAAAAACTTCAGAGATGAAACAAGGTTGAGGACTCGACAGCATACAACAACAGAATTGCTGGAGCAAAAGAAAACCAACAGTTTCAAAGTAGATGTAAAACAAAGATCAGGAATTGATACAATTAACTTACTCCACCCATCAAAGACACCAAAGGGAAAGAAATACAAACATTAAGCGACCAGACCATAATGGAAACCTAAACAAGGGAAGGCCATAAGGACAGTAACTTTCCCACAAAATGGCCATATGGCCATCCAAAATTAAAAGACACAAGTGATACACACAGCAAGTAACAAACAACAACATAAATAAATCGCCACAGAAGAACCGCCTTGGAACGGTCAGTGGAAAGATTTCCACTGGGGGGCTTAAATCGATTTTACGTGGCCACAATCCTCGCCCTTACTTCCGTCGCCATTTAGACAAATAATTTGTTCAGTCCGTATGAAGGCCTCCTAACCCATCAGTGCAACATCTCCGTGAACACAAAAAATCAAAGAACCACAGAGGTGAGACAACGGTGAGGACTCGACAGCAAGAAACCACTGAAATGCTGGAGCAACAGAAAACCAACAGTTAGACTACTATCAAGCCTTTCTCCCTTTGTTATCGAGAAAAGTATTGTCGCCATAGCCGAACACCCAAAGAGTATTAAAACACTCAAATCAGGTGACCTTCTCTTGGAACTCGAGGTAAAACAGCAAGTCACAAGCCTGCTCGTCACAAAAAAAAAAACTCAGAGCCTGGTTCTTTCCCCAATTATACAGGTTATTACGTTGATGATTCCGGTTCTTCCAGCTTTTTGGTTGTTCAATTTTAGTTATGTTTGTCCTACCAGTTGGTGTTTGTCATGTTCGTGTTTCTGGTTCTTTCCCCCATTATGTTTATTGCTCCTTTTTAGTTAGGTTCGGATATTCTGAGTCACCACCTGTTTGGGAAAGAGCTGCTGATTTTGTTCACCTGTTGTCCGTTTTGTATACTGTCGTCACTCCATGTTTCGACTTCTTTCCCTAGTGATATTGTTGGAAGTATCTGGGATCTGATTGTATCAGTTCCTGAGTGTTGCTCTTTTTAATTGTCGAGAAAAGTATTGTCGCCATAGCCGGACACCCAAAGAGTATTAAAACACTCAAATCAGGTGACCTTCTCTTGGAACTCGAGAGAAAACAGCAAGTCACAAGCCTGCTCGCCACAAAAAAAAAAAACTCAGAGCCTGGTTCTTTCCCCAATTATACAGGTTATTACGTTGATGATTCCGGTTCTTCCAGCTTTTTGGTTGTTCAATTTTAGTTATGTTTGTCCTACCAGTTGGTGTTTGTCATGTTCGTGTTTCTGGTTCTTTCCTCCATTATGTATATTGCTCCTTTTTAGTTAGGTTCGGATATTCTGAGTCACCACCTGTTTGGGAAAGAGCTGCTGATTTTGTTCACCTGTTGTCCGTTTTGTATACTGTCGTCACTCCATGTTTCGACTTCTTTCCCTAGTGATATTGTTGGAAGTATCTGGGATCTGATTGTATCAGTTCCTGAGTGTTGCTCTTTTTAATTGAACAAAATAGCTTTTAGATCCCTGGACCCTACACCTGGCCTCGCCCTTGGGGCAGGTCAAATAAAATTCCGAATACTTTCCTCCATTTCGAATCCATAGGGCTATTAACACTAGCAGTTTCAGGATTTTAGATCAAAAGTAGAAGTAAAGGCAATGAAAGCCTAGTAGTTGTATAAAAATCGAAAACAGGACGCAAAACCCTACTTTTTGGTCTTTGTTGACATCCCAGACATGCACCCGGTACAATTTATTTTTGCACATCTGTATTCTACTCTTGATCTTCGATTTTATATATGATATGCGACTTGACTATTTTTAACAAAATGAATTTTGAACACGAGGGACGGACGGACGACGGTTGGGGAAGGTTATTCATGATCATCGCTTTTTGTTCGAAAAGACTATCTATCTATCAACTGTTACAAGTTACGATTCCCAAGGGGGTGGGGATGGGTTACCCTGAATTTTGCCAACTACATAGGCTGGGACCCAGTACCTAGTGCTCAACCCCAAAAAAATCCAAAACAGACAGATTTCTCCCAATCATATCCAGTATACCATCAATACCCCACACAATATCTGCAATTGCTTGCATATCAAAAACATAATTATGTATATTTATTTATCCCCAAATTATACTGGTTTCCTTTCTGTTGTTTAAAATGTGTGTTTTTACTTATTTATGTCGTATTGTTATTTGAAATGAGTGGAATACGTGTCAAATATACTAATTACTCGTAGAAAAAATATTCACAATTTTGAAAAGCTCCCAAAAAGTAGTCAGTTTTAGAAGTGCCCCCCCCCCCCCTCACCTAAACAAAATATCTACTAAATGGCCTGCACCCATACAAATACCAGTTTTTCCCCAACCCAACCCCCAAAATATGAAAATTAATAATTTTGACCCCCACTCCCCCCAGAATAGTCCCACCCTATATAGCAGGCAAATTTAGAATAAACCACCCCCACCGGGGTACGAGTTAACTAAAATATATACGCGTTGACTTTGGGGTACGAGTTGACCACAGAACAGTTACAAATTGACAAAAAACAGGTACGAGTTGACTTAGGTACGAGTTGACCAGTTAACATATTGAAGGTGTGAAAATGATAAAACAAGTTAACACTAGAGCTATCACTTAAGGTGATGAATACCCCCACAAAAACTGCCTTGATAGTACAACAGCGGCATTTTGCAATTTTTTCACTTGAAAGGGGCCATAACTATGTCGAAAATTGACGAATTGTAGTGGAAATCGAACTTGACCTGTATTTTATGATGTTACATCAGTGTACCAAAAATTATAAAAATCGGTGAAGCGCTTTTTTAGTTATAGTCTGGAAACCAAGTCAACAGACCGACCGACCGACCGACAGACCGACCGACCGACAGACAGACCGACAAGCTCCCTCCTATATACCCCTATAATAATATGATCAGTGGAAGGTTTCACAATTGATTGCTTAAATACACTTGTCAGAGAGTATGCATACCTTATGTGAAATATTAATCTTCACCCTGCTTCATATAAAGAAAACTGGTGTTTGAAAGTATACATCATTTTGCATATTTCTGCTCCACGACATAGATTGTGGGTACTCATTAGAACCACCTAATTGAGTTCTAATAAACACCTAAAACCTATGTATGGAGTATAAATATCACAAGCCTAATAATATTTCATCAGAAGAAAAACCGTTTTTGAGAAATGAAAAGATGTATGGTGTAGCATCGTTGTGAAATTAAAAAGATACAAAAGGTCAGGAAGAATAAAATACAAATGCTTTCCAGGCCAATATTAATAATAACAATTATTCTTATTATTAATAATTAGAATAGCATCGGTTGTAATAATTATTACTTCAAACTAGCAATGTATCTTTAACATTTTTACGTCCCATGCTATACCATGCTTATAATGAACCAAAGAAAAACAAACATGTAAATAATTTTTTTTGTGTTTTGCTGATGTACCACCCCCTCACCCCTTTTAGCCCGGATTTCCCAACCAGGTTAGGCCACACTAGAATTTCTTCTAGTATGCTTAAAGAAGTTTGCATGGGCATTGACGAAGTGGAAGAAATTATTTGCTATTATAAACGATAACATAGAAGTGGAGGCAATGATCAGAAATCGATACAATTAACCAGTTGGAACAATCAGAGCATTACATGCATGTACTGGGGACCTTTTACAGCCACCACACGGCACAAACAAAACAGCTCTGATATGCAACATAGAAATGGAGACAATGATCAGGAATCGATACAATTAACCAGCGCTAAAACTTTAAAGTAGCGTTGATAAACCTTAAGGCTTACGTTCTTTACAGTTACTCCCCGACCAGCCGGCTTGACAACCTGTCACACAAGTTCCATTTACATGGTCACATGGTGTATGTTCATAGCAGTGGCCACATCGTTCTGCACACGAAACGCCAAAGAAGCTATCTTGACATGCTGAAATGTCGAAAGAATATACTGATGTATTTTTTTTTCCAAACTGAACTTCACAACTTAATGAAGCCCTCTGGAATAATGGTCTACAATTTGATGAAATATATGTGCTCCAAATTTTTTTTTGCCATTGCAACTTTACGAACCCCTCTAAAATAATGCTCTGCTCTTTGATGAAATAAATGCACTCCACTGCTGGATTTTTGTCATTACTGAAGAGGGAGACAGGGGCAAAAGTTGATTCTTTGAAATAATGTCCATTTTCCATGAGAGGTATTCTTAATATTGTTTTGACTTTTCGTCGCACAACTATAAGGAGATGGCATGCAAAATCAAATTACATTAACATTCGTATATTTCTATCTATCTAGTATGTTTTGCAAAATGTTCTACCAAACGGCTATCCTTTGGAAGCATTCAAAACACCACATTACTGAAAGATGTACAGTGTAAATGTATCTTTCTTCAGGCCAGATTAGCTTGTTTCGTGTCTAGCCAATTAGACATGGTAATTGAAACTCAAATATTTTCAAAATTCCTCGACGGCATCAATGATTCCGTAAAATAGAAGTGGAGGCATTGGTCAGGAATCGATACAATCAACCCACAGCTCCCATCAGAGAAACCAAAGGAAAGACACACAAACATGAAACAACAGGCCCTAATGGAAACAACAACAACGGAAAGCCAAAAGGACAGTTACTTTCCCACAAAAGGGCTAATAGGCTATCCAAAATAAAATAACATAAGCGACACAAACACCCAGAGACAAACCATAACAAAAATAAATCGCGACAAAAGAACCGCCTTGGAACGGTCAGCGGAAACGAATTCCACTGGGAGGGTGGGGGGGGGGGGGGGGTTAAATCGATTTTACGTGGCCTCAATCCTCGCCCTTACTTCCGTCGCGATTTAGACAAATAATTTGTTCAGACCGCCCGAAGGCCTCCTAACCCATCAGTGCGACATTTCCGTGAACACAAATAACCACAGCAAGAAACCACTGAAATGCTGGAGCAAAAGAAAACCAACAGTTAGATTCCCGTAAAGGCTAGAAAATACGTAAATTACGTGTTTGTAAAAGAAACAATACCAGGCTGAAGTAACTGTCCATAATATTATTGAATCATGGACGCCACTCAATGCTTGCATAGTAGAAGTAAAACAAAGATCAGGAATCGATACAATTAACTTACTCCACCCATCAAAGACACCAAAGGGAAAGAAACACAAACATTAAGCGAGCAGACCATAATGGAAACCTAAACAAAGGAAGGCCATAAGGACAGTTACTTTCCCATAAAATGGTCATATGGCCATCCAAAATAAAAAGACACAAGTGATCAAACAGTAAGTAACAAACAACGCCATAAATAAACCGCCACAGAAGAACCGCCTTGGAACGGTCAGTGGAAAGATTTCCATTGTGGTCCTAAATCGATTTTACGTGGCCACAATCGTCGCCCCCACTTCCGTCGCGATTTAGACAAACAATCCGCCCAGCCCGCATGAAGGCCTCCTAACTCATCAGTGCAACATCTCCGTGAACTCATAAAATCAAAGAACCACAGAGGTGAAACAACGGTGAGGACTCGACAGCAACAAACCACTGAAATGCTGGAGCAAAAGAAAACCAACAGTTAGACTCCGATGGGCCCGACCAAAGACAGAGCATCAGGCACCAACCAACATTACCTTGAATTAGATGTCTCTAATTCTCAATAAGCCTTTACGCTGGGGCCGTCATAAAATCTGAGGCCTGACCCACCGGCGTAAAATTAAAGAGGGAAGCAAAGTTGCCAACCGTAATTGGGTTAACTACCATGCATGCAGTCTGTCGTATAACATCCATGCTGTACCCAATCTTTTTATATCGAAGAAAGATTTTACGAAATTGGGTGCTGAAGTCATTGCGGTTATATATTTTTCTGAATTTATATACTAAGTCACCATAAAATTCGGGTTCCGATAGACCTTGTTGCAGAAGAGATTTAAGTCCAATATTGAATTTTGAAATTAAATCAGAATGGCGTCTATAAAATTTTGAAAATGCTTTGCGTAGTTTATGACACCGATAACCCTGATTAAGGAGTTTAGCCGTTAATAATTTATTACGAGTGTTGAAGTCAGTTACATGACTACACACTCTAGCAAATCGAATTAATTGCGAAATATAAACGCCATAGGATGACGCACGAGGAACATCACCATCCAAAAAAGGAAATTTACAATCTCAAAATCCAAGTCATCGCGTTTATCATATATTTTGCACGAAACAAACCCATCTACAATAGATGGATGTAAATCCAAAAACGGGGCCTCGGTATCAGAAGAATTTGCTTTATTTAACTGAAGTTCTGGGGGGTAAATATGACTGATCAAACCATCGAAATAGGTATTATCAATATTTAATAAATCATCTAAATATCTAGTAGTGGAGCTAAAAGCTTCAATAATTTCAGATTGGTTATCAATGGAAAGCGACAACATGAAGTCTATTTCATAACAATAAAAGAACAGATCAGCCACAAGAGGTGCGCAATTCGTACCCATCGGAATACCCACAATTTGTCTAAATAACTTAGTACCGAATCTAATATAAATTTTGTCAAGTAGAAATGTGAGGGCATCACACACTTTCTGACATGACCAATTATTTTGCTCTTTAGAAGTGAAAAATGCATTTCTGACATTACATGCAAGGTATAGAGAATCTTCTCTGTGAAAAGTCCATTCAATTAAATCATTAAGCTTTTCTTTTATAAGATTATGAGGAAGTGTAGTGTAAAGAGTGGAAAAATCGTAAGTAGACAGACTTGAAGCACGAAAATGTCTGGATTTCAATTTATTTAAAACCTCATTCGAATTTTTTATAGACCAAAACAGATTTCTTCCTGATCTTTCAAAGACTTTATCACAATATTTAATCACATGCGTTTTAATAGCAGTAAGACAGGAAGTTAATAATTTAGAAAGTTCAGTGGTAGTGCAAGGGCTAGAATTTGCAATAAACCGTGCTTTCTTTGCCGGATCATTACAGGGTCACTGATGAGGCTTTATTAGCCGAAACTACGTAGTATGACCCATCTTCTTTCTTATGAATGTTTTCATTGCTCTTAAAGGAACTCATTTCAGATTTTTATTTGTAAGGTCTTTAACCAGTATAGCGTAGGAAGCTTTTCTTGGCCTTCGGTAACAAACACGGCAAATTTGCATGTCTAAATTCATTACCCATTTCTGTATAACGTATTCAGGACACCGAGGATAACCAATTATACGATAGTTCTCATCAGTTATACGATGTTGCTCTTTTCTTTTAACTAGAGGTTATGCTCAGCATGCTGTTTGTCCTTTCACCGATTCTGAGATTAATCACAAACGTCATTACATCAAAATAGCCTTCATCAATAAGGGTTTGGATTTTATATGTTTACCTAGTATGTTCCGAGACATTTGGATGATGTCATCCATTCCTGCTTATTTTCAAAATACTGAAACACCCATAAATTGCTATGAATACAATAAACCAATAAACCTGTTAGATTATTATTTTTAAGTTCAATAAACTTGTTTATGGTTTTTGATATTGACTCCTGATACATGTGATTGTGAAAATTCAGTGTATTGCTATCATGCTGCTGATCATAGTATTACTGGCAATTTAAAAATCATTCCTGATTCTAGGATACGAAATATAATTTCTAAAGGACCGAAATATCGATTTCCTTCTAAAATTGATTTCAGTAAGTGTACACATGAAATCGCTGCTGCCTTAAATGAATTTGGCAATCGATGGTGTAAACAAGAGTATGTTGAGCATAAAGCTCTTAAAGAATAGAAACTTCGCATTCTAAAACTAGTGAACAAATACATTTCTTTCTACTCACAAAATACGACCTTAATACCTCCTAAACCTAAGACGTCTTACGTAATCTTAAACAAGGTATTCAAGAATTTCATAAGAAGTTTGTTTTGGCTGCGGCAGATAAGGCTGCTATCAATGTGGTCGTTGTTTGACCGCTCCAATATGTTAACACTCTTCATAAAGAACATGGTGGTACTAAGGCCTATGAACTGCAGCCCTTGGCTGTAGATGGGGCCTTAGTTGATGACCACATTCGTCATTCAACCACCAAAGTAGAAGTAAAACAAAGATCAGGAATTGATACAATTAACTTACTCCATCCTTAAAAGACACCAAAGGGAAAGAAATACAAACATTAAGCGACCAATAAATGGAAACCTAAACAAAGGAAGGCCATATGGACAGTTACTTTCCCACGAAATGGCCATATGGCCATCCAAAATTAAAAGACACAAGTGACACACACAGTAAGTAACAAACAACAACATAAATAAATCGCCACAGAAGAGCCGCCTTGGAACGGTCAGTGGAAGATTTCCACTGGGGGGCTTAAATCGATTTTACGTGGCCACAATCCTCGCCCTTACTTCCGCCGCGATTTAGACAAATAATTTGTTCAGTCCGCATGAAGGCCTCCTAACCCACCAGTGCAACACCCCCGTGAACACAGAAATCAAAGAACCACAGAGGCGAGACAACGGTGAGGACTGCTGCATGTGTTACAGAAGGCTAAGACAAGCTTCCTACGATATATTGGTTACCTAAACTTCATAAAAGATCATGCAAGGCACGGTTTATTGCAAGTTCAAGCTCTTGTACCACCACTCAACTCTCCACATTATTAACTTCATGTTTTACTGCCATCCAAATATGTGATTAAATATTGCGACAAAGTCTTTGAAAGATCAGGAAGAAATCTAATGAAGTTTTAAATAAATTGAAATCCAGAGGGTTTCGTGCTTCACGTCTGTCTAATTATGATTTTTCCACCCTTTACACTGCACTTCCTCATAATCTTATACACGAAAAACTTAATTATTTAATTCAATGCACATTTCATAGGGGAGACTCCCTGTATCTTGCATGTAATGTGAGAAATGCTTTTTTCACTTCTGAAGAGCATAAAAATTATACTGTATGGTCATGTCAGAAATTGTGTGAAGCTCTCACCTTTCTACTTGACAACATTTACATAAAGGTTGGTACTAAGTTATTTAGACATTGTGTAGGTATTCTGATGGGTACAAATTGCGCACCCTTTATGGCTGATTTGTACTTTTTTTGTTATGGAAGAGACTTCACTACAGCTGGTATCTGAGAATGTGTGGCGGCCGAAAAAAGTCTCCCTGCCCTGCATCATAGTATAGTTTATATTTTCTTGTCCTTTGGGATCATTTATTCCATTGCTGAATTTTGAATTATTTGAGGGTCACTGATGAGGCCTAATTGGCCGAAACTAGCTGGTCTTGCCCAGAAAACATGCACACTCCATATTTTCTGTTCTGTGGTGTATTCTTTGCTTCCAAAGGATAACCCTTTTATAGAACATATTTCACGACGTCCCTTTCCGTTGAAAACCAATCTGAAATCATTGAAGCATTTAGCTCGGCTTCTAGCTATTTGGATGATTTATTAAATATTGACAATACCTTTTTCGGTGGTTTGATCAGTCAAATTTACCCCTCAGAACTTCTGTTACATAAAGCGAAATATTCCGATACCGAGACCCCGTTTTTGGATTTACACCTATCTAATGTAGATGGATTTGGTTCGTGCAAAATTTATGATAAACGCGATGATTTTGATTTTGAGATTGTAAATTTTCATTTCATGGATGGTTATGTTCCTCGTACGGATCCTACGGCGTTTATATTTCGCAGGTAATTCGATTGGCCAGAGTGTCTAGTCATGTAACTGACTTCGACACTCGTAATGAAGTGTTAACTGCTAAACTTCTTAATCAGGGTTATCGGTGTCATAAACAACGCAAAGCCTTTTCAAACTTTTTAGACGTCACTCCGATTTAATTTCAAAATACAATGTTGGACTTAAATTTCTTCTGCAATAAAGTCTATCGGAACCCGAATATTATGGTGACTTAGTATATAAGTTCAGAAAAATATAAAATTGCAATGACTTCAGTACCCAATTTCGTAAAAATGTTCTTCGATATAAAAAGATTGGATACAACATAAATATTATTTGACAGACTGCATGCACGGCAGTTAGCCTAATCACGGTTGACAACTTTGCTTCCCTCTTTAATTGCTCACCGGTAAGTCAGGTCTCATATTCTATGACGGTTCCAGCGTAAAGGCTTTACTTAGAATTAGAGAGATTCTAATTTTATTTAATCTTGGTTGTTGCCTGATGCTCTGCTCTGGTTGGGCCAATCGGCGTCTAACTGTTGGTTTTCGTTTGCTCCAGCATTTCAGTGGTTTCTTGCTGTCGAGTCCTCAGCGTTGTTTCATCTGTGTCGATGATTGATTTTTGTGTTCCGGAGCTGTTGCACTGATGAGTTAGGAGGCCTTCATGCGGACTGAACAAAGTATCTGTTTAAACTGTGACGGAAGTAAGGGATTGTGGCCACGTAAAATCGATTTAAGCCCCCCAAGTGGAATTCGTTTCGCTGGCCTTTCCGTTTTTGTTTAAGCTTGTCTTTGAGTGTGTAATATTATTTTGCTTTGAATAGCCAATTTGTCATTTTGTGGGAAAGTAAGTGTCCTTTTGGCTTTCCGCTTAGTATGTTTCCATTCGAGTCTAGTTGTTTCATATTTGTGTTTCTTTCCCTTGGTGTCTCTGATGGGCGCTGTCGGTTAATTGTATCGATTCCTATTCTTTGCCTCCACTTCTATTTTGTATGAAAACAAAAGGAAAGGTAAACTCGAATTATCACCACATGCCCACTTTATCTATTGCTGTGTATAATATACTCCTACTAAGGATCCTCACAAGTAGAACTGAGGTTTGTCAGACTACTAACCTATGAAAATATCTGAGGGTCACTGAGGAGGCCTAATTGGCCGAAAGTAGCTAGTCTGGCCAAGAAACTATGTACACTCCATATTTTCCAGTTCTGTGGTGTATTTTTTGCTTCCAAAGGATAACCCTTTCTAGAAAATATTTACTCCCTATAACGTGACTATTTGCCAAATACCAAAACATAATCCGAAGGAAAACCTAATATGAAATCCGTGCTCTAAATATCTCGTTAATTACGGTTGCTGAGAAGAGCACTTATGCATCAACAGATTTTTCAAAACAACGCTGATTTATTTATCTGTATAATTATCTAAAACATAACCAAAGCTTTGAGTGTGCTGATGGGGCGATTGTTGGAGAACTTTGGACAGCGTCTAACGATTTCTTTTTTCATCTGGTTCGTATTTTTAATCAGCGTTAAAGAATATAGATAGCACCTTAAATCGGGCCCGAATATATTGGAGGGTCATTAATGTGGCATAATTTGCCTAGCTAAACTGGCCCGGATTATTTCTACACTCGATAATTTTCATATCATATGCTGTAGTTCTTGCTTCTAAAATTAAAATATAGTTGTCACTCGAGTCCCAGTAAGAGCATCTAAATAGAATATTGCTTCCTAGGGCGAATCATCCGCATTTAAGATCGAATTTGGGCGAAACGTCTCCAGCATGAAACTCCTGATTACCTGTATATTTTTTTTCCGTCAACCGCAATAGTATCGATGTTTTAGATTGGTCTACCTTCCTTGATTTATCTCCCCTGCGCTACGCAAACTTAAGTAGAGAATTTTACTCCTGCGCGTGTCTCAAAAGGACGCCTGTATCAATATCTAGATCGGAGATTCAGTCAGATATTTTCTAAAACCAGAATAACTATATTCCTCTTTATCGATATAAGGACCCTAAGAATGATACAATGTATTATTATCGACTGTCCTGTTTTGTTCGGAGGTCATCCGTATAAACACTAAGGTCAAAAAATCAATAATCATGTTTTTAATGTTAATTTATAAAATTGTCATTGATTAAGTAATTCCATATTGGCCCACATTATATTCTTAACCAGGATCATTTATCGTGCGCTTGTAATAGGTACCAATGACAGTATGGTGAGCTTATGTTTTTATATACAGGGAGATTTGAGTATAAATTTTAAAATCATTGCAAAGTAATGCAATCAGGGGGAAAAGCGAATGCATGGAAAACTTGATAGAACAAACAAATTATAATATTTAGTTCCATCGACAGTTTCAAGTTTAGATATGAGAAGATTTTTGTTTAATTTTTAAACTGTTCTGAATATGTAGCAATTATTCTTGAAGGTGATTAGCCAGTTTGCATTATACCAAAGTGTCAGTCTTCTGTTTGCCCAAATATATTGAAAAACAAAACATGTTAAATATGTTGAAACCTTCTAAAGTGAAATAAAGCAATCAAGTCACAGAGAAAACACTTACGTTGATTGCATAAAATACCGGTCCAGCCTGGTCCGCAGCCACTTGGACATGTACCTATGTTTTTATCACAACTTGATCCATTCTTACAGTGGCCGCATGGGTATGCACAGTTTTCGCCATAATGACCATCACATTCTGGAAAAACAATAGTGCAGCATTTAACTTATTTTGTCACTATCTTATAGACTTATCCAGTATAAAAGTGTTTGATTTTTATTAATCACATGACGTCGCGTCTGAGAGTGTAATAACGCTATGTAATGAAATCAATAATCCACTAGTGGATTAAATATGCAAATTAGTTAGATACGCCCCGTAACGTTACATGTACGACGTCATTATCGACGTCGTGTTTACTAATGACGGCATACAGAATTTTTTATAAAGCAATCGTGAATATAATGCTTTGTAAATGCATATGATAAATAGAATCTTGCATTCGTGTTCATGTATTATTGAATGTAAAATCTTCTTTGTGTTACCCTTAAAAAGTATTTGAACTTCAAAAGACAGCACTTTTGTGTAACCTTTAAAGGTGTTTTGTTCGTTTGTTTTGGAATTTTTCGGCGGAGTGAACACTATTTAGGTCATATGGGCAGCTAACCTAACCACACTCCCTTGGCAGGCTAATACATCAGCGATATTTCAATGAACGCACTGAAGAATGAATAAATAAAATGGCCTTTAATGTCTATTTTTATTATTATTTTCTACCAATTATGTGACGAAATAGTCTGGTTTGAGGTCAAAAATGAAAGAAAACAAAACAAAAAAAGCGGAAGAGTTTTATTGACGACGTTCAATCATACTGGGGAGAACAAAGGTTTCGTGCTGATAACACAGGCGTGTGACATACGCGTAGTGTATTTTTTTTTCAAATCCAAAAAATGGCTACTTTTTCTGAAGAAAATCCGTGATATTTCCTTATTTTATAATTTGTTTGTTCTATCAAGTTTTGCGTGCAAATATATATAACAGGTTGTTGGTGCTCATTGAGGCGGTTCTAACGAGTACCAAAAACCTATGTCTTGGAGCAGAAATAGGACCCCGTAAATCCCGTTTTCGCTATATAAAGTGGGATTTATGGAGTGTTCATTTCACGGACTTGTTCACGTGATGATTCTCGACGTCACCGAATGACCTTCTCGACGTCACCGAATGGCCATGTGACGTCGCGTATGTCTATGTATTGATTTAGGTATGAACGCCATTGTGTCCCTCTAGTTAACTATATGTGTTTTTGTAAATGCACTGACACTTTAAACCGGCCCCTATAGCTCAGTTGGTAGAGTGTCCGCTCCGGGGAACGGGAGGTCTCGGGTTCGATCCCGGGCCGCGACATACCAAAGTCGTTAAAAATGGTACTAGCTGCTCCTCGTTTGGCACTCAGATTTACGGGGTAGAGCTAGGACTGGTCGATCCAGTGTCAGGATAATTTGACTGGGTGTGGTATCATGTAATGTGTCTGGGACATGATACTTCAGTGAGGCAGCACTATAAACGTGAGCATTGAGCTCCCTGTCGCAACCAGACACCGTCGTGATATGACTGAAAAAATTGTTGAAAGCGACGTTAAACCCGAATTCACACACACATACACACACACACTGACACTTTAAATATACTCCAATGTTTTGAATAGTGGGACAGCTTTTATTTTTCAAACCTGTGTGACAATCCACTCCCATCCAACCAGAATCACAGCCGGACGTGCAGATGCCATCTTTTCTGTCACATCTCTCAGTAAAATCGAAACAGTTGCATGACTTTGTACACATTTTCTCAAAGGTAAATGGACTACATTCTGAAATAAACAAAAAATTCTATTGATATAGTTTGAGACAAATAATGCCACGTTAATCGGAAAATTTTGAACCAGCTTCTCCAATAAAAACTTTTCTTATCGGAAATGTACGGAACCCGGGAAGGGACATGCACTTTTTTAATATGTTGTGCGAACAAGATATTAAGTTGTGCGAACAAGATATTATCCTGTGCGCACAAGATAATATCTTGTTCGCACAACTTAATATCTTGTTAACGCAAACGCACATGATTATATCTTATGCGGGCAAGATAATATGTTGTCCGTAAAAGATATTAAATTGTACGAACAATATAATATATTTTGCGCACAAGATCTATGTTGTGCAAACAAGATAATATGTTGTGCGAGCAAGATAATATGATGTGCGCACAAGATAATAACTTGTGCGCACAAGATAGTATCTTCTGCGCACAGTACATTATGTTGTGCGAACAAGATAATAAGTTGTCCGCATATAATATTTTGTTGTCCGCACAAGATCTATGTTGTGCAAACAAGATAATATCTTGTGCGCACAAGCTATTGAGTTGTGCGAAGAAGATATTATTTTGTGCGTCCAAGAAAATAACTTGTGCGCACAAGATATTATGTTGTTCGCACAAGTGCGCACAAAATATTATCTTGTTCGCACAACATATTAAAATGAAATGCATGTCCCTTCAAGGGTTCGGCAGAAAGGCCTACCAGCACAATTCCAACAAGCCAATACTATTTTGACCCCCTTGAACCCCACTTGGTTTTGGGTAGAAATAAAAAAAATAATGTTTACCCCCTCTAAATCCCAGTTTTACGGTACAGTGTTATTACATTGTGAGTGCTCGTTAGAACAGCCTCTGCGAGGGGGTTCTAACGAGGACCCACAATATGTTTTTGAGTAGAAACAAGAAAAATAATGTATACCTCTCAAAACCCCAGTTTTACCGTACAATATGTTTTTACATTGCGGGTACTTGTAAGAACCGCCAACAAGAATCACTTAGATAAGATAAGCCTTTGATGTGCACTATGTCCGAAGGACTTGTTTGTTGCAGACGTTTAGACAGGCCACCCCTTTTATAACGAGACAAAAATGTCTATTTAAGACCACCTACAATTAAGACTAATTCTGCTTTTAAAAACATATTTGATAGGTTGGAGTTGTTCTTTCATTGCGCTTTCTACATCCAGTGTCCTGTGGTCAGAGACCACATTTGTGACTGTTCAAAGGTGGTCTTAAAGACCACTTTTGAACAGTCCCAAAGGTTGTTTTAATATAGGAATGTTACTGTATGTCATTTTCAGATTTAAGAAACTTCTGGGTGTCCTTTATTTCAACCGTAGACATAATTAAATTTTAATTAAATTCCTAACTTTTTTGCAACAAATAGTAGACCTAACTAAAGATAAAATTCGCTGAATACGACAATCCCTACATTTGCAAACAATTTAGAACCAGATCAGAAGCCATCTAATCAGTATCTACATCGCTTGTCAGCGACAGTCTGGAAACTGAATGAATACGTCGTATCAATCAATTTGATTTTTTTTTTCAGCGGGATAAGGGTCAGGAGCTAATAGAGACGTGTCCATATACTTGATTCCTTTTTGAAGACACAACAACATATTTACGCCAGCACGCAAGAACATGGTATTTGTCGCATAAGCAACGAGCAGCGGCTCAGTTTCTACCCGCCAATGGTGTTCATTGGAACCGCTCATTGAGGCGGTTCTAACGAGTACCCGCAATCTGTGTCTGGGAGCAGAAACAAAACAAAATGTATATCCCCGTAAATCGCAGTTTCTGTATGTTTTTTTTTTGGGGGGGGGGGGGGGCATTAAAAGGATGTTTATTTCACAGAATTGTTCGCGTGATGAAATTGGAGAATGTTTGGGGCTCTTTTCACATCCACTTGCTCAATTAGTGCGGTAATATCATTGAATTAAGTCCGGAACAGATATCAGGCAAATTGTACCAAAGGATGATGAGTTCGAATTTTAAAAATAATCATTTTAAAGCTTTTGATGTCAAAAACTTCGCAATTTACTTGGAAACTGCCTTGTATTTATCCCGCTAATTTGCAAAAAGTCCCTTTCAAGCCTTTAGACTGATACAGATAAGTATGCATGCACTATAGACTGAGATGAGAGGGCTTTCATAGCGAGCCCTATCACCAGGCTCTACACAATTTGCATTTCTGTTAGGATTTCTAATAAGTGAGATTTTTAAAGAAAGGGTCTTCGCCAATTCAAATGTGGAAGGACCAGCACCAGACAGTCCGGGATGAACTGGTGTAGGTGACGGAAATGATATGTGTTTGTGCTAAGAACGAGTTAACCCTTATAATGCTGTTCACGACAACCCCTATATTTGGAAACAGTGTAGATCCAGATCAGATGGCTCTCGGGATGACCGTGCTGAGCGGAATTTCGGCGTAGCCTCGGTTCCGCTCAGCACGGTCATCCCTCGGGTTGGAAACGCTCATCTACAACAGAACCCCATATCAGATTCTTATAATCTCCCAGGGAAAGTTAGAAAAGGGATAGAAGAGAAATGTTAGGAGATTAAAGAGGAAAATAAATGGAAGTGAAGAAACAGGATAAATCACAGATTTCCTCCTCGTAACTCACCTGCTGCAAAGACAGCAAGCCTTTCCAAACAATAAGCTAATATTAATTGGACGCCCTGATGACGTACTATACACGACACCTTGCCTTAAACCCACCACGCAAAGGGTACTCCTGAACATCAAGACATGCAACACAATTTTTGACTTCTTTCTGCCCCGAACAGACGGTCGAACTCCAATGGCTCAACACATTTTGGACCATAGAAATGTGTTTGAGACAGGGGTATAGAAAATGGACTATCACATGGTCAATAATGTAGGGCTCAGTGCAAGAAGGGACGTAAATAAAAATCAAAAATGAGTTCCTTTTGGGCAAAATCTGGATAACAATTATACCATGCATAAAGCACAATTCATCATCGTTATACTCCCTCTGGCCACAGAATTGCTGCACACAGTCGAATTAAATAAGATTAAACGAATTACACAATGGGTACACTCGATTCTGGAGGTTAATGCAACACATGCAGGACCAAACTCGATGAATTCATTATTTAAGTTTAATTCATAGTTTCATTGTCTACCTATATCAGTTCTCATCCTGTAAGCTGAAATGGGCAATATTTTATACGAAACCATTCATTTCCAGTCTAATAGAGTCATTTCAGTAATTAAAACATGGAATGAATTTTGACGATGGAGGACTTTGTTTAATTAAAACCGATGCAATTCTATGAAAATTATGCGTAACGAACGTTACATTCACATTTCCACGAACTTTTATCGTAAGAAATAATCTTTGCGTACATAATCATCTACTTTGCCATATCTGATGTACTGGCATACCCTTTCTGTATGTTATTTTCAGATTTATGAAATAAGGAGTTGGGCCCTTGTTGCACAGACAAAATCGCCGAAATCGATACTTTTCCGCTTTGTTTAAAAGCAGTGAAATACTCACACGATCTCTTAAATGCAACGTTTCTCAAAGTATCGTGTCACTGTATGCAAGCGAAATCCAATTATTTTGCGTTTCGTAAAACATCAACGACGAAAAAAACAACAACACCTTTTTCGCATTTTCTCGAAATAATGAAAACCGGACTTAGGTCCCTTGCTGCACTGGTCCCTTCAACTGTGAGCAACACAAGTGTTTATCATTATGCATAATAAGGCTCCGTCTTGTCTTTGGCAACCATTTTGAAGCAAGGACTATACAACAGAACAAAAAACTGCAGAGTGTGATCGTAGTTTATGTAGCCAGTTTCGGCCAACTGAGCCTAATCTTTAAATATATTATATAGACATGCAGTCGCCTTAATATTCGTAAACTGAAATCCATCCATAAAATTAAGACTAGAAGCTTCAAAATACAGTTTCTTAGTATTTAATGCATAAAGTGTCATCTTGCGAGAGACCGTCTTCGGGACCACCCAAAAGTTCTTGGTCGTTACATAGACATTTTACTGTGTTTGCCAACTTAAACATCTTGATTCTCTATACTAGATACAATTCAGTGAAAAACTGTTGTCAATTTTAATGAGGTATGCAGATATGCACCGGCAGTCATGAATGGCGTGCACAAGGCTGTGAATTTTCGAAGTGCATATTATTTTCGCACTGAAAAAAATGGCCTGTGCATGTATGTTTTGTTAATATATTTTTCATCTTGGATAGCCATTGGCCATTTTGTGGACGAGTAACTGTTCTTCTGGTTTCCGCTTGTGACGTTTGCATTATAGTGAAATTAGTCATTACGCAAACACGCCTATACAAATACATTGCCACCTATATCGCCGAAAAAATGAAAATTTTATGATGAAAAATTGTGATATTTTTCTTATTTCTGCTCAAAATGTAGAGTGTTGGTACTCGTTAGAACCGTCTCATCGAGGCGGTTCTAACGAGTACCCACAATCTATATTTCAGAGCAGAAATAAGAAAAATAAGGTATACCCCCGGACTACCCAGTTTTACTATATAAAAGTGGGGTTCAAGGGTGTCAAAATTATATAGGCGTGTTTTCGTGATGGCATTATGGTGAAATCATTTGAGTTCGTGTTTCTTTCCCTTTGACGTGTTCGATCGGAGGGGTGACGTAATTGTATTTATTCCTGATCAACGCCTTCACTTCTATTTCAAATAAATGTATGTGAAGTAATTGTATCTGTTCCACTTCTATTAAAAATAAATAAATAAATAAATAAATATGACAAAAAACGCAGCCGGTATCTGCTGTGCGCGATAGTTTCGCAGCAGCAGACCATAGCCTGCTTCCGCAAAACATACATGCACAGACGAGCTTTAACAATTATAACAAACCGGGACAGAAGAGCAAGTAAAATATTTTAGAATTGTGTTACTAAAGCGCTAAATAGTAGTGTAGGCAATGATCGGCAATCGATACAATTAACCCGCAGCTTCCATCAGAGACACCATGGGGAAGAAACAGAAACATGAAACAACTAGATCCTAATGGAAAAACCACTAGCGGAAAGCCAAAAGGACAGTTACTTTCCCACAAAATGGCCGATTTGGCTATGCAAAGCAAAATAATATAAACGATACACACACTTAAAGACAAGCCATAACAAAAACAAACCACGACAGAAGAACCGCCTTGGAACGGTCAGTGAAACGAATTCCACTGGGGTGGGGGTGGGGGTGCTTAAATCAATTTTACGTGGCCACAATCCTCGCCCTTACTTCCGTCGCGATTTAGACAAATAATTTGTTCAGTCCGCATGAAGGGCCTCATCAGAGCAATATCTCCGTGAATACAAAAATAAGTCAACCACAGAGATGAAACAACGGTGAGGACTGGATAACAAGAATCCACTGATATGATGGAGCAAAAGAAACTGATAGTTAGACAGTTAGTCTATAAAACTGTATGTTGATGATAGCACATATTAAGATGATTTTTACCGAATATTTGAAAGTCGCATATCACAACTGGACCTTCTCGGTTGACAATCTTTACATATCTGCCGTAAACTGGTTCCTGACATTGTAATGTTGCTCCATTGTCGTGAAGTTGAATTGTAGTACACGGCGACATACTGAAGATCTCGTCATCGTGCCCGACATATACCCTCCAGTCGTAGAAATCACTCAGGTAATCTGTAAAAAAGCAGCCAATACTATCTACTTATATCAGGGCACAGTTGTTCCAAGTATTGTTACTGAGTTGTTCCAAGCATTGTTCATTACGAAAACACGCCTATTCAAATACAGTGCCAATTTTTTGGCCAAAAATTAGAAATTTTAAGATGAAAAAGTGTGATATTTTTCTTATTTCTGCTCAAAACATAAATTGCGGGGACTCGATAGAACCGCCTCGACGAGGCGGTTCTATCGAGTACCCACAATCTATGTTTTTGAGCAGAAATAAGCAAAATAATGTATACCCCCTTAAACCCCAGTTTTACCTTATAAAAGTTGGGTATGATGGGGGCAAAATTATATAGGCGTGTTATCGTAATGTACTGTAACTTAACGAACAAGCTGCGTGTAGTGGTCAAAATGCTATCTGTTCTAGCAAGTACAATATCAACAGTCTGACATGTTTGCTGGAAAAAATGTGGGAGCTACATAATACCATATTTGGCATATGAAATGATGAAAACTATAACGGCATGTTCGAAAATTACATCGTGTGTTCTCATTACGAAAACAGGCCTATACAAATACACTGTAACCTTTATCTCCGAAAAAAAATGAAATTTTTAAGATGAAAAATTGTGATATTTTTTTTATTTCTGCTCAAAATATGGATTGTGGGTACTCGTTAGAACCGCCTCATCGAGGTGGTTCTAACGAGTACCCACAATCTATATTTATGAGCAGAAATAAGAAAAATAAGGTTTACCCCTGCAAATCCCAGTTTTACTATATAAAAGTGGGGTTCGAGGGGGTCAAAATTATATAGGCGTGTTTTCGTGATGTGAACAAATGGACACTTATACAAATAAATTGGCCCCGACATGCATAACAAATTGTGCGTCCAGCAAAAATTTAAATCACATTACAAAAAATAAATAAAATAGAACAGGCCTAGTCAAATATATTGAAAACAAATACCACCAAAAATGGAAACGTTTCAGATTAAGAAAACTCTGATAATCATTTTTCGAATTTCTGCTCAAAACATAGATTGTTGGAACTCGTTAGAACCGCCTGGGCAAGGCGATTCTAACGTATACTTACAATGTGTATACGAGTATATTTGAGTAGAAATGAGAAAAATAATATATACGCTTGTAAACCCAAGTTTTACTGCATAAAAGTGAGATTTAAAGGCCCCGGTGGTAAAATATATAGGCCTATATCAGCTAGTATTAAAGGGAATTGATACAATTTTCAAGCGCTCCCTTTATTGATTATCGTGTCTCTTCAGGAGTAAGCTCCTCCTCAAGGAACAAGTTTCCATCTGGTTGGATTAGTTGTGTCGTCCACCAACGCCAGCACAAGACGACTGGCCAACGTCGGCCCAATATCGACGCCGTATCGATGTTCGGCCGGAGTTGACCGACATTATTTCCTGGCTGAATAGATAATTGAAGGTGAAAGCGATCAGTTGTATCTTCATTAGTGTACGTATTATACTGATTATAGTGTTTATGAAATTAAAGACATAACAATCAGTTCTAGGTGTATTATCAATTGAAGCTTTCAGCCTACAAAAATATCGAAACCAATAACTAAATAGGAGACACCGGGAATGACTTAGTTATGAGCGCAATTAATCAGTAACGACATGATCAGAATAACTTGATCTTCTTTATCTTATGTTTGTCAACAACATACCGAAAACGGACAAGGTTATCAAGGTCGCTTACATGTACTTTACTTTTTTTCTGATAAAGTAAAACTTCGATGGCTCGATATCCGATGGCTCGTTTACAATGGATGAGTCGAACCCGTTCTTGAGTCCGCAGGGAGTTCCTCCAAATGCGATATAGGGGTAATTTAGGAAGATTTTCTTCATTTGTCTTGCAAATATATGCTGTGTGTACTCATTAGAATCGCCTCGTTGAGGCGATTCTAATGAGTACACACAACATACATTTATAATATAGAACACCGAAAAGATATCCCACAATTGTCTCCATTATGCATCCTGGTATGGCACTATCCCTCTGTGGCTCGAACTACCGCTGTCTAGAACAAGTTTTCATGGTCCCAAAGTGGTTCGAGCCATTGAAGTTTGACTGTACTTATCAATAAAGACAAGCTAACAGTGCAACACGTATGATTTCTTGCGTGTAACTACCTCGATGTATCATCTCTATTTCTCAAAGCAGGAAAGGATGTGAAGTGACTGTGCGTATGCGAAAGCTCGCCCGAGCCTTTGTTGGCCATCTCTGCGACAGTTGAGGTTAAACGTCCCCGTCAACACTGTAAAAGGTCATTTTGGAGACTTTGCTTCCAATTTTGTGGGGACGTTTACCCGACATTGAAATGAAATGACATCTCAAGCCCTGCAACCCAATGAAACCAATAGGGCTTTAAAGCATGGACGGTCCGACTCGCATCGCTATGCTTTGGCATGTTAGATCGTCTAAGCGGTTTACCAGTTCTTATGTGCGGTCCGTGTCAGCTCTGCTTGGAAACACCATGTCGCCAATCTATTTCTTCAAGCCTCGATGGGCGGGGGCTGACTATGCGATTTGTATCTTTATCTTCAAGTTGTTTGCTGTACCATCACCAAAACATGCCTATATAATTCTGACCCTATTCAACCCCACTTTTATATAGTAAAATCGATTTAAGCCCCCCAGTGGAAATCTTCCACTGACCGTTCCAAGGCGGCTCTTCTGTGGCGATTTATTTATGTTGTTGTTTGTTACTTACTGTGTGTATCACTTGTGTCTTTTAATTTTGGATGGCCATATGGCCATTTTGTGGGAAAGTAACTGTCCATATGGCCTTCCTTTGTTTAGGTTTCCATTATGGTCTGGTCGCTTAATGTTTATATTTCTTTCCCTTTGGTGTCTTTTATGGATGGAGTAAGTTAATTGTATCTATTCCTGATCTTTGTTTTACTGCTACTTTACAGGGGTAAACCTAATTTTTATTATGTCTGCTCTAAAACGTTCAAACGAGTATCCACAATCTATATTTTGAGCAGATAATAAGAAATAAGAAATATATCCCAATCGTTAATCTAAAAATCGATTTTTTTCGAAGGTAAAGTTCACAATGTATTCGTATAGGCATGTTTCCGTGATGCTGTGGGTGGACATAAGGGCATATGCAGTGTAGGTTTACAAAGAAAAAGAAACTGTTCGCTTTTACGTTAAATGTCACACCCGCATTAAGACGGCTCTGAGTAATATATATCTATCTATCACCGTGACCATTATGGGGGTGTGCATGAAATGAGTCAACCTATCAGTCTAAGCCCAAATAAACTGCTCTATCACAATAGAAGTGAACGCAATGATCAGGAATCGATACAATTAACCCACAGCTCCCGTCAGATACACCAAATGGAAAGAAACAAAAACATGAAATAACCAGACCCTAATGGAAACAGGAAAGCCAAAAGGACAGTTACCTTTCCACAAAGTGGCCAACTGGTCTTCATTCAGGTAGAAGCGGACATTTTTAAACCGTATCCTGCTGAATATATTAATTAAGACACACCTATTACCAGCTTACAGCCACTTCAGATTACTTGACATCGTTTGATTTATTTAATTCACAAACCGCATTGCAAACAGTGTAAATCGTGATCAGATCGCTTCTCCAGATGGCATTTGATCTAGATCGACACCTTTTGCAGAGTTATGGTTTATTGTATTCAGAAAGAGAAGGGTTAAGAATATATAGTTCCTAGAGCCATGCATTATCAATTTGCTTATCGGTCGTAGGGGCTACTTTGACGACTGCATGACTATCTCTTTCCACTTTGTCCTGTCTTCAACTGCACTCTGAGATGCTGTAAACTCAACCATGTCGGCTCCTTGATAATATCATGCTAACTAGAGCTGTTTCACGAAGAACTGTCTGAGCGAAGTCTAATGAACGGAAGACATCCCATTGCTTTAATTTAGTGAAGAGAACTTCCTGAGGGCCAAGTCATTTGCGATGCGGTCCATGTAAATGATGATAATGATCCTTCAGTAGGGATTGATTTTTTTGTCTCTCCAGTCCTCTGTCAGTGGCCGAGTCTCGCATGGATATTTAAATAATGCGGATGACAAGTAAGCGCAAAAAAGAAGTGAAGGCAATGATCAGGCATCGATACAATTAACCTACAGCTCCCATCAGAGACACAAAAAGGGAAAGACATAGAAACATGAAACAACTAGACCCTAATGGAATCATTAATAGCGAAAAGCCAAAAGGACAGTTGGCAATTCAAAACAAAAATTATAAGCGATACACACACAATCAAACAAAAACCATAACAAAAATAAACCGCGACAGAAGAACAGCCTTGAAACGGTCAAGGAAACGAAATTCACGTCCGCAATCTTCGCCCTTACTTCCGTCGCCATTTAGACAAATAATTTGTTCAGTCCGCATGAAGACCTCTTAACTCATCAGTGCAACATCCCCGAGAACACTAAAATTAAACAATCCGAGAGATAAAACAACAGCGTGCAAGAAACCACTAAAATGCTGGCGCAAAAGAAAACCAAGAGTTAGACTCCGATGGGCTCGATCAGAGACAAAGCAGCAGGCACCAACCAACATTAGCATTCAAGAAAGGGAAATTTACTATCTCCAAATCAAAAACATCGCGTTAACCATACATTTTGCAGGAAACAAGCCAATTTACAATCCAAAAACGGGGCAACGGTATCAGAAGACTTTGCTTTATTTAACTGAAGTTCAGTGTGTGTGTGTGGGGGGGGGGGAGGGGGGGTTGGTAAATCCAACTGATCAAACCATCTGAATAGGTATTGTCAATATTTAATAAATCATCCAAATATCTGGAAGTCGAGCTAAAGGCTTCAATGATTTAAGTTTTGTTTTCAACGGAAATGGACATCATGAAGTCTCTTTCATAACAGAACAAGAATAGATCAGCCAAAAGGGGTGCGCAATTCGTATTCATCGGAATACCCACAATTTGTCTAAATCATGCACTTAGTACCAAATCTTATGTAAATATTGTCAAGTAGAAAGGTGAGAGCTTCACACACTTTCTGGCATGACCATACAGTATATTTCTTATGCTCTTCAGAAGTGAAAAAAGCATTTCTTATATTATATGCATGATAGAGGTAGTCTTATCTATGAAATGTTCATTTAATAAATCATTAAGTATTTTTATTTTATAAGATTGTGAGGAAGTGTAGTGTAAAGGGTGGAAAAACGTAAGTAGATAGACTTGAAGCACGACAACGTAGCTGGCTATTTGTTACTGTCATATATTATGTCGAACACTGTAACGCTAGTTACGGTGTGAGTAGAACAATGCTTTGATTCTAAATGGTAGTGCTACAACCAGGTATATCAGGTTACAAAATCAGCCGGGTGCGGTACATATCATTCGTCTAGGCTACCTCCTATATATATTTTTATAGAGATAATCTTATCTTGATGAGTAATTATGGGCTAAATTGTTAATTTTAAGGTTAATTAGTAAAACTGGGGTGTGCAAAATTCAAGAGCAAGTCTGTAAAATATCTATAGCCAATTTTAAAAGACAAAGGTGTAATATTTAGTGACCAAAGCAAGGTAGATCTAGTGCACACTGTGAGAATATAAGAATCTTATATGGGTGTGAGGGTGGATTGAAAAATCCGTCCCGAAGGACACTGTCCGGCATCACGAGGCTTGCCGAGTGATGTCGGACAGTGATTCCGAGGGACGGATTTTTCTATCCATCCCTCACACCCATATTGGATTATTTTTCTTGCATACCTTCCATTTCTATTGCGAATTTTTAATGCTGCTGTCACTTCGGTCACCGACGTCCGCCATTTTCTGATGACACAACAGGAATGTTTAGTGACGTCACGCATGACGACGCCGCACATGAGGTAGTAATCAACCAGTGCATTTATCGAACACGCGATTATATATTCGATTTGGGGTCGGAACACCAGGGTCAGAACATAAATTTCTATCCCAGGGTAAAATCACGGATTTCCTTGTCTGGTGTGCAAGATCTGCTTTGAACTGACCATAGAAAACAGAAGTGAAGGCAATGATCAGTAATCGATAAAATTAACCAACACGTCCCATCTGAGACACCAAAGGGAAAGAAACACAAAAAAAATGAAATAACTAGACCCGAATGAAAACATCAATAGCAGGAAGAAAAAAGGACAGGCAATTTCCCACCAAATTGCCTATTCAAAACAAAAATATATAGCGATACACACATTCAAAGACGAACTGTAACAAAAATAAACCGCGGCAGAAGAACCGACCGGGAACGGTCACTGAAAAGTATTCCACTGGGGTGGGTGTGTGGGGGGTGACTTAAATCGACTTTACGCAGCAGACCCCGATAGCTTGGA
This sequence comes from Lucinisca nassula, assembly GCA_963580285.1. Classification (NCBI taxonomy): domain Eukaryota; kingdom Metazoa; phylum Mollusca; class Bivalvia; order Lucinida; family Lucinidae; genus Lucinisca; species Lucinisca nassula. Next base: position 10,262,047 of record OY757014.1, read on the forward strand.
TGAAGACAGGGCTGAAATTTTGAACAATAAATTAATGCTACCGAATGGAACAAATCTTCCTAATTCTGACACACTTACAGGGTCCAGTGACATTTCCATTCTGTCACCTGTAGGTATTTTTGAAGTCAATCTGATCTTGCAAGTTTAAGAAACTATTTTGTTTAATGGAAGCCATTGGAATATTCTTAGATGGGTATGTGTTTCATCCTGATTCTGTGACTATCAATGACTACTACACAACTCTGACAGCAGAGTGCCATCCAAGAACCAATGAGTAAGACCCAGTATCAAAGATAGGATTTTATAATTTATGGTGGTCTTCAGTAAAATGGTGGAAGTAGAGAAGGAATAGACTCTTATTCTGCCCTACGCTCATGTGAAGGAGGATAAATGTACATCACTATATTTGTCAAGTTCTTAGAGAATCAAATCATGGGTGGAAAACGATCAGGAACTGATACAATCAGATCCCATATACTTCACACAATATCATCAGAGAAAGAAGTTGAAACATGGAATGATGACACTAAACAAAATGGACCACGGGCAAACCAAGTCAGCAGCTCTTTCCCAAACAGGTGGTGACCTTACCAAAGAGGAGCAGCATACATAATGGGGGAAAGAATCTGAATCACAAACATCAAGGCAAATATTAAACTAGAAGGACAAATGTAACTAAAACTGAACAACCAAAATGGGAGAAGAATCAGAATCATGAACGTAACAACATGTATAATTAGGGAAAGAATCAGAAGCAACAACACAAAACGGGAAGGAATCACAGCAAAAGATCCAACTTGGAATGGTCAGTAAAATTACTGGTGGATTGACCTCACCCTCAATTTCATTGTGGTCTGTATTAATACTGGTTATAATTCCAGTACATTCAGAACATGATGGTTGTTAGATATTTAAGTACATACCCAACCGGCACACACCGTCACATTAGAGTCGAACCAACGTCCATTCAACGTTGAATCGACATTGGTTTGACGTTGTATGCTATCTTGGTAAAACCTATCAAGCATTAAATATACACAGGATCATAGATTCATTGCATAGTGATGAAAATGTTAACATTAAAAGAATAAAACAATATCAAATGTTGTCATTTTCATTTTAATCAATCAGACTATCAGACAAGTCCACCTTTTTCTTTTAAACCTTGGGATACCATGTCGTTACAAAATAGACGTAAAGGCAATGGTCAGCGATACAATCATCCCACAGCTCCCATCCGAGACACCAAAGGGAAGCGAAGCACAAACATGAAACAGTTAGACCCTCATGTAAATATCATTAGCGGAAAGCCAAACGGACAGTTACTTTCCCACAAAATGGCAAGTTGGCTATCCAAAGCAAAATACTATTAAGCGATACACACTCTCAAAGACAAACCATAACAAAATTAAACCACGACAGAGCAACCGCCTTGGAACGGTAAGTGAAACGAATTCCACTGGTGTGTGTGTGGGGGGGGGTGCTTAAATCGATTTCAGGTTGCCACCATCCTCGCTCTTTTTTCAGTCACTATTAAGACAAATAATTTGTTCAGTCCGTATAAAGGCATCCTAACTTATCAGTGCAACATCTCCATGAACACAAAAATCAAACAACCACAGAGATGACACGACGGTGAGGACTCGACAGCAAGAAACCACCGTCTTTAAATGCCGACAAACCTTATAAATGTTGAGTCGCTCATGGAGTCGTCCACAAGCCTTCATCCAATCTTTATATTTTTCATTTTGGAATAAAAATAAAAGTCACTACCTACATGTGTGGCTTGTGGTTATAGCGAGTGTCACTGTCACATTTTCCCCAGGCGCATCGTTTTGCAGCCATTGTTACCCAAATCTACACAATTTCATGGTACATATTCAAAACAATTGGAAGAATATTAATGTGCTTAACATTTTCTCACATGTTCATAAAATTAATGCAGTTAACCTCAACGAAACCCCGTGCAAGATAAAGTGTAATGGGTCTTAGTAGTGCAGGCAAGGTTTTGCACCTGGTTTATCTTCTATATCCGGAATAGGCATATTGTCCCGCTTATCCTAAGGGGAAGGTAGTATCGCGATGGTCCACTCTATTAGTTTATATTACCACGTTTTATTTACCATGTAGCAAACATGTACCTGTATTATTGGATAAACCGACATCCTGATTTCTTTGCAAACAACACTCGTATACATACCCGTTATAAGGGTAAAGCCAGTTATTCGTTTTACACTGTCAAGGGTTAATGTCCACCATCCGGGTACATCTGCTTTAGTAGAGGAACATGTATTCACACCGGCATCGACAGCCAACGATGCATTTTGTGATTTATCGCCTTCTTTCTGTGAACATGGTCTGCTAAAAGCTATATTCTCTGAAACAAAATTGAAAACTACAATCAAACTTCTGGCCCAAACATTCAAAGACGAACAATAATAGAAGTAAACCGCGCCAGAAGAAACGCCATGGATTTTGTGTTGTCGAAGATGTTGCACTGATGACAAATTATATGTCTAAATCGCGAGAGGATTGTGGCCACATAAAATCGATAAGCCCCCTAGGTGATTTCGTTTCACTGACCATTCAAAGGCGTTCTTCTGTCGTTTTTTATTTTGTTATGGCTTGTCTTTGTGTGTGCGTACGTGCGTGCGTGCGTGCGTGTGTGTGTGTGTGTGTGTGTGTGTGTCGCTTATTTTATTTTGTTTTGGATAGCCGATTGGCCATTTAGAGGGAAAGTAATTGCCCTGATTGTTTTCCGCAATTAATGTTTCCATTAGGGTCTAGTTGTTTCATGTTTGTGTTTCCCTTTGATGTCTCTGATGGGAGCTGTGGGTCCTGGTCATTGCCTTCAATTCTATTTTCCTAACGGACAGAGCAGACAAATGAGATTTGATCGAATTGTCATCCCGGTAGGCACACCTTCTCCCTTATGGGGAATGGATACAGGGGGCAACTCCTTCATAAGTATTTATCTCCCATGACAATAGAGGAGCGAATAAATTCTTTCCTTAAAGAGTTGACCCCTTTTCGTGGGACAGACTTATAGAAAAGCGACCTGAAGTCCCGAAAATTGTCTCCGTTTGAAAAATTGCGGAAAATCTGCCAGGTGTTCCCAGTCCCCTTAAGTACGTGTGTTCAGTTTAAACGTATCGCAGTGTCTGGAGTCTGATCAAATTCCATATAATTTACAAAGATTGGTTGCGTTGGGATTCAAAAAAACTTCAACCCTTGTGTATCAATTAGGGGATAACTGTATCCAAAATTGCCATTGGGGGAGGGTAAATCTACGGTTATACGGTCGAAAAATCGTTTTACGGCGACGCGTCATAGTTCAAAACAGAACAGTTATCCTTGTTCTAAAGCACTTGTTCGGGTGTCAAGTTAAAGAAGGCGACAAGCGCTATGAAATGCGTAAAACCAAAATTCCAGCAAATGAAAAGTGACATCATTACGATAACACGCCCGTGCGACATAGTGCATTTTTCTCAGCCCCAGAATGGCTACTTTTCTGATGAAAATCTGTGATATTATTCTTATTTACAATGCAAATATAGGTTGCGGGTGCTCGTTAGAACCGCCTCAATGAGGCGGTTCTAATGAGTACCCACAACCTTTGTCTTGGAGCAGAAATAAAATAATAATACAAATACACCCGTAAACCCCAGTTTTCTCTCTATATAGTGGGGTTTAGCTGGGTGTTCATTTCACGGACTTGTTAAGGTGATGTGATGTAATGGCGTCGGGTTTCGACAGTATATCGCAGATTCTAACACAGGACGCCTATATAGCCGATAGTAAAATCTAGTGATATATTGAGTGATAAATCACAGGGCGGAAGAGCACGACGCGAAGAAACGCCTTTTCTTCTGATTTCATAGCGTAATTCATTGTTGCCTTGACGTTAGACGGCGTAACGTCTTTTTCTTGTACCACATGTGTTATGAAAACAGGTAAACGCATCTGTTACAGCCATTTCTATTAGCGGAATTCCTGTTAACAACAAGAATCTGAAGGAATCAATAGCAGTTTCGTCGACTTTTAGTGTCCGAGAACCGAAATAAATCAGCTCTAGTGTCGTAATTTACTGAGTGATGTGAGTGTGTGAATTCGGGTTTAACGTCACTTTCAACAATTTTTCAGTCATATCACGTCGGTGTCTGGTTGCGACAGGGAGCTCAATGCTCACTTATATAGTGCTGCCTCACTGACGTATCATGTTCCAGACACATTACATGATACCACACCCAGTCACATTATCCTGACACTGGGTCGACCAGTCCTAGCTCTACCCAGCAAATCTGAGTGCCAAGCGAGGAGCAGCTAGTACCATTTTTAACGACGTTGGTATGTCGCGGCCCGGTATCGAACCCGAGACCTCCCGTTCCCGGAGCGGACACTCTACCAACTTTACTGAGTGATAAACAACTGTTTGTCGGTCAGTTGTAAGTAGACAAATCACTCGAGTTACGCACTCGGGATTTGATCAACTTTTACAACTGATCTCAAACAGTGATTAATCACTCAATACATCACTGCTAGAGCTGATCTGTTTCTTTAATATACTGTCACAATTAGCTGACGTTATCCAATCAGACGTCGCGTTACCTACGCAAGAGCATTAGTATTCTATGTCGGCTACCAGAGAAAGGGAGAACAGAGATTGAAGTGGTAGTAGAGAAGGTGAAAGTAATGGGCAGTAAACGAGGAAAGTAAATGGAAACGTATAAACAGAAGAAATAACAACATTTCCCCTGTACCCTTTCCTGCTGCAAAGAAAGCAGAACTTGCCCAACTGTAAGCTTATATCAGTTCGACGCACCTGGTCCAGTAATTAAGAAAAAAAAAATAGAACCACATATTAAAAATGTTTATAGTAGTTTGAAAAATACCTCTTTGGCAAGTTGGTCCGGACCAACCTGCAGAACAGCCAGTGGTACATGTACCGGATATTACGTCACAGTCCTCGTTGTCGATACAATGACATGTATATCTGCATTTTCGTCCAAACTTTCCAACCGGACAGACGCCACCTGTGTAAAATATATAAGCCTGAAGTAAAGATCGCACCATGCGGGGTATTGTGGTGAAATCAAATAAATAAAACAATGGATCTCCATATGCAGTATTTATTTTCCGCATAATATACATGTATAGTATAAAAATAGAGATATAGGTTGACAATTTAGCTTCCCTCTTTAGTTGCACCCCGGTGGGTCAGGCCTCAGATTCTATGACGGTTTCAGCGTAAAGGCTTATGTTGGTTGGTATCTGATGCTCTGTCTCTGGTCGGGCCCATCGGAGTCTAACTGTTGGTTTTCTTTTGCTCCAGCATTTCAGTGGTTTCTTGCTGTCCATTCCTCACCGTTGTTTCATCTCTGTGGTTGTTTGATTTTTGTGTTCACGGGTATGTTGCACTAATGAGCTGGGAGGCCTTCATGCGGACTGAACAAAGTATTTGTCTTAATTGCAACGGAAGTAAGGGCGAGGATTGTGGCCACGGAAAATCGATTTAAGCCCCCCCCCCCCCCCACCACCACACACAATGGAATTCGTTCCACGGACCGTTTCAAGGCAGTTCTTCTGTCGCGGTTTATTGTTGTTATGGTTTGTCTTTGGGTGCTTGCCGGCCTCAGTGGCTCAGTCGGATGCGCGTCTGACTGGTGATCAGGAGGACGCGGGTTCGACTCCCGCCGGGGTCGGCAACATTCTTTCGTGGAGATTGATCATGAAATCTTTTCTACGGTCATTCTCTCCCTTCCGCTGATTCAAGAAGGTCAGTTGTCAGTTTCTGGCGAAAGAATGTGCACTGTACTGGTTAACCGCTTACGTATAAGCCTGCCCAGGAAAGTGTTGATAGGTAAACTGACCGGCTCAAAAATGACCTAAATAGTGTTGACTGGGCCGTTAAACTCCAATACAAACAAACAAACTTTGGGTGCTTGTGTCGCTTATATTATTTTATTTTGGATAGCCTATAGGCCATTTTGTAGCTGTTTTTTTGGCTTTCCGCTATTGATGTTTCCATTAGGGTCTGTTGTCTCATGTTTGTGTTTCTTTCCCTTTGGCGTCTCTGATGGGAGCTGTTGGTTAATTGTATCGATTCCTGGTCATTGCCCCCACTTCTATTTCCTATGACTGTTAATAAAGATCTTAAGATTGTATCACAAATAATTCAAAATACTGTAAGATCTTATCTGTACACTATCTGCCAGTAGTAAGTCCCTGCTAATAGAATTGACTGAAACTAGTCACTACAAATAGAAGTTTTCCTATTCTAGTCTGTATGACTCCTAAACTGTCATTTAATTTTTGCTATTCTGTCAAGTTTCTGTCATCTCTTTACTGCCTCTAACGTAATTCGGCCTCACGACACCAACGTCAATAAGCGTGATTTGCACTTGCCTCCGGTTCGAATCCCGACAGCGGGGATAAACTTTCCGTGTTCAAACACGTTCCACTGGGATCAGTTGCAGGGACGAATTTCATAAAGAGTACCGTCCTTCGGATCGCGACGTCAACTGAAGGCCTCTGCGCAGGAACAGTCATCCCCTGCTCAGGTTAACCTATTTAGTACCGGAAATCCCTTAAGTGGTACTTGGTTGGTTGATTTGAGGTTTAACGTCCCCGTCAACACTGTACATGTCATTTTGGAGGCGTTGCTTCCAATTTTGTGGGGCTTTTACCCGACATTGAGATGAAATAACATCTCAAACCCTGTCGCCCAATGGAACCAAAAGGGTTTATACGCATCCGACTCCGGCGAAAACAAAACCTGACACCCCTAAATTTGGAAATGAACTGCTGTATATAAGGAGGAAGATTCGATTTGGTACAAAAAAACTTTAATTACATGATTGCTGTGTATGTCACCGAAGTGCAGATTTAATTTTATTGTCTATTGATGCATCGAGTCCATTGCGAGTAATTTAAAAGCCGAGTACCGCTGAATTCAGTGCTTGGGTGGGGAGGGTGGGGGGTATTCAGCCTTGCAGACAACAATGCTGTTGATGAAGGAACTCAATAAAACCGAGTTTAAATTTTTCATTCTAACATGTATTCTTTGCTTCCAAAGTCAACCTTTTTCATGTATTTCATCCTGCAAATCGGAAGTGCTTATAACGTTAATCGCATCCCCCAACACACACACACACACACACACACACGCACACGCACACACACACACACACACACACACACATCCCTGGGGTGAAGGCGAAACTGGAAGAAATAAAGATCAGCTTAACGTTTGATGACGTTGACGTCAAGTAAAACTTAAGTTAAATATAGAAATGTAAAATTTAGGAGTATTTACTTTTGGGCAATATATACTAAAAGTTAAATTATCTATGAGCCTAAGATCGGAAGCATTGTGGTAACAAGTAAGTTAGTTGAGGACTAATAAATATTCTTAAAACTTTCAAATTCTGGATTTCCCTTCATTGTTCTCAAAACTGAACAGGAATGACAGCTCTCCAACAAAATTAATTATCTGATGAATATGGTGGTATTATGGTAATAATTGTTTTCACCCAAAACATAAGTTCATAAGTTAAAAGTTCTTTTTAGAACCGAGGCGGTTCTATCGAGTACATACAATCTGTGTCTTAGGGCAGGGTTAAGAAAAATAATGTTTACCCATGTAAACCTCATTTTAGCTCTCCTTACGAAAGTTAGGGGGCTATTGCCATACCCCGGCGTCCATTGTCGACGCCAGCGTTGGCGTTGTCTTCCGTATTTGGTTAAAGTCTACCTGGAAACTCTTATTTTTATATTATACTAATATATTTTCAAATCAACATTAAAACTGTAAAAACAAAATTTTAAAATAAAAAGAAGCAATACTCTTTACTCCCTTTCCCAAGTTTCTTGGCTGAAACTGGAATTTTAGATGATATTTATTTCCTCTGGGTTACCTCAGTTTGTTCACTTGTTCAAGACTTAATACCTGCTAACTCTGTGGTGCAGTGGCAGTGGAGAGTGTTAGACTCTGAATTAGAGTCATGAGTTCAATCACGATGGAGGGTTTTTAACAAGAATTCCTGTTTTTAAACTTGCAAGTAATAACACATGTTTCATATCAGTTATGGGCAAGAACTGTATAACTAAAAGAACTTGGCCTCATCCAGTTAGGCTCCCAAAGGCAAGCTACGTTGTCTCCTGACAACTCTTGTCACTTATGGGAGTTTATTTCTCCATTACGAACACACGCCTATACAAATACATTGTAAACTTTACAGCCGAAAAACTAAAGTTTTAATATAATAAAAAAAAAATATGATATTTTTTCAATTCTGCTTAAAATTATAGATTGTGGGTAAACAAAGCGTAACACTGTGCAGCCCAATATATTTATTCTGGCCTTTGGGGGGGGGGGGGGGGTGTAACAGAAGTATTTTAACAATATTTGAAGACTTTCTATTGAAGAAACATTTTTGTGAAGGAGAAAAAGAAAACACAATAAAAAACAAAGAGAAAGAGCCCTCCTAGAGGAGATTATGAAAGATTTTGTTACTATAGAAACAAAAGGGACAACTCTATTCATAAACTTTGAACACTCATTCGGCCCTCCTGCACACTGTTGTTTCCGACAGTTTGATTCCAACAAGACTAGTAGCTTCAGAGGAGAGGTCATTTAAAAACTGTGAACATGCTTTCGACCGAGTCAACACTGTTTGCCAAAAACGATCTTTTATCGAAATATTATTTTTCTCATGTCCTTTTCTATAATTTCTAGCTCATTTATTCCAAAAGAATACTTGGACTTTAAAGTGTTTACTTTCTCACTTTTATAGTCTATTTCTGTTTCTGGGAAAATTTTGACACAAGTTGTCAATTTGTAAAATTTTGCGAAAAAGAAAAATGAAAAGTAAAGGGACACAAAAGCAGCAGCAGTCTGATTCTAGTTAACACAACATAATGAACCACTGTCCATCTCTGTTCCAAACTTCAACACTGTATACCCAGTAGTTCCTGAGAAAACTGTGACACTAATTTGCATTCTAATTCTCAGTGTGTGGAATTGTGAGAAAAAGAAAAATGAACAAATAAGCGTTAAATAAGCAGCAACAACCCTGCTAAAAAACATAGAATATGGGTACTCGTTAGAACCGCCTCGCCGAGTAATGAACTTCTCTCACGAAAACACGTGTATATAATATTGACACCCTTTAACCCCACTTTTATACAGAAAAGCTGGGGGTTTACAGTGGTATACAGGGATATACATTATTTTCGTAATTCCGCTCAAAAACACAGAACGTGGGGCTTCTAACGAGTTCCCACAATCTATGTTTTAGGCAGAAATAGGAAAAATATCAAAATTGTTTTATTTGAAAATTTTCATTATTTGGTAAAAGAAAAATTCAATATATTTGAATAGCCGTGTTTTCGCCGAACCGCGTTCCGCATTTGCACTTAAGAACCGCAGCGTCCCTAATGTATTTGCAGGTCTTAACAAAGTGCATTCAAATAGTTACGCTAATGTTTCCTATCTTTGCAATTTAAATTAAGTTCCTTATGGCTTCTTATGATTCTGACTGACAGCAAATAGAATGTATTCGACATACCATCGGTACTTGCGGTTCTTTCATTTTCATTGCGCGTCGTTTACTGAGCACACACAAAAACTTCATTCACAAGCAGCTATTAGTTGTTTTCAAAGAAAAATGAAAAGAAGATTGTAAATGACACATGAAACATATTCGGCATCAAACTAATTGTGATTAATAGCTTAGATCAACAAAAACCTCGATACGAAACGAGCTGTGGGCTTCATTCCCCTTGCGACTATATTTTATTTAATCTTTACTTTAATAACAAACTTAATCAAAGACGTACGAATTATATTCATCAATTCATATTTTGATATAACCATGCCTAAAAACGTCTAGGTTTGTGAAACTATGTTAAATTGAGTTCGGATCGGGTGTTGGGTTTTATACTCCATCGTTCAACAAACCTATTTCCTAGTCAAGAATGAACAATATTATTTTTTGTTGCCAATATTTCTACCAAGCTTAAGGCAAAGTATAGTTCCTGTTAACTTATTATATGGATTAAAACATCCGATTTTACATTCCTTTTTACACATCCATAAAAGGCATATGATGATTCTGTATATAATCGACACAGTTGATAGAAGTGAAGTTGAACCCCTTGTCCACTTAGCCTTTGGGCCACTTACAGCAAACATTTACTTAAAGCTTGTCTACATCACGCTAACAAGTCCGTGAAATGAGCAGCCCCTTACACCCCCACATAATATAGAGAAAACTGGAATTTACGGGGTAAACAGTATGTTCCTTATTTCTGCTCCTGGACATAGGTTGTGGATACTCGTTAGAACCGCCTCACCCACAACTTATGTTTTGAGTATAAATAAGAAAAATATCACAAATTCTCTTTAAAAAATTGACCGTTTTGGGGGATGTAAAAAATGCACTTATGACGCATGGGTGTGTTATCGTAATGATAATTATTTATTTCATTGTAACTATTTTATTGGTGTGTTTAGATTATTTTTTCCATTGTTTAACATCTGCATTGTCATACTGTACAACTGTCAAATTCGGTAACAAATATATTAAAAGTCAAACATCGGTAAATTCTATACTTACCGCTACTTTTTTTTTGCATCTAATTAATCGCAAATTACAATTTATTCAATCGAGACAAATATCAAACGCCAGCTTAAACAGCTAGGCCGAATAATGAGCTGTGCCTTAGGACACGGTAAGACACAAAACGGATCTGGTCTAAACTCAACTACATAGACTCTCAAGGGACCCATTACGAAAACACGCTAACGAGTACGAGCGTACCCACAATCTACATCTTAGAGCGGAAATAAGACAAAATAAGGTTTACCCCGTAAAACCCAGTTCTACTATATAACAAGAAAAACGCCTAATGGCATTATGGACGGGTTTTTGAAAAAAGGTTAACCAAAAGGTAAACCGGGACGCGGACGCCCGGCCGCCCGGCCGCCCGCCCGCACTGACATCCCTATTGTAAAGGACGGATATTTTCCTTGCAAAATCCGTCCAAAAATGGGGTTCAGGGGGTTGGTGGTGTAAAATCATACAGGCGAGAAACTGAAAGTGTTTTCCTATTTATGCAGCGAACCCTAAATGATGTGAACGGGTAAATGGCGAAAACCTTTTTTCTTATGACGTGTCTCTTTTTATTTCTATGCTCGAGCCACCTAAGTGAAGGGGATCCTAATAGTAACAAATCATCACGAAAACACGCCTATTAAATGTTAGCCCCGTTCAACCCCACTTTTATCCATTAAAATTGGGGTTTACAGGGGTAAACCTTATTTTTCTTATTTCTGCTCTAACATATTGATTGTGGGTACTCGTAAGAACCGCCTTGGTGAGGCGGTTCTAACGAGTACCCGCAATCTATATTTTGAGCAGAAATGAGACACATATTATAATTTTTCATCTTAAATTTTTCGTGTTTTCGGCGGTAAAGTTTACAGTGTATTTGTATAGGCGTGTTTTCGTAATGGTTTGAAGGAGAGATGAGGGCGCTAATACAGACGCTGAGAAATCTCACTTTTCCCTAATATGATACAAGCGTATAGACGGTGATGTTTATGAACCGCATCATAAATAGACTTGATTTACTGTTCGCGAACCACAAAAATGATGCAGACAAGCCTACGCATTCGCACAGCCTGATCGGTACCTCTAATTGTTACTGTTTTCCGAATAACAGTCAATAACATACGAACGAACGGAAGTGTTTTGTTTCAAAGTATGTTTTCTAATTGTAAGAGATATCTGCACACTAATTAGTCTCAGACTGGTAATTTATCCATAGATCGTTAAGACGTGCATCGCGTAAATACAGTTTAGTGCGTGTGCGTACGTCTGTATTTGATTTTTGTGAGTTTGAATTGAGGTTTAAGACACCCCTTTTGTTAGACATAAGCAAACATTGTAGACCCAGATCAGACGCCGGAGAACGCGGCGTCTAAGCTTGGTCTACACAGAATTCCCAAAGTACATACGTATTTTTTTTTAAAACACACCAAAACAAAATCAAAAAAGGTGACACGTCCATTTTAGAAATGGACCACTCCAAGCTTATTAAGGTGGACGCGTGTTTGGGGTTTACGTCCCACCAACAGCTAAGGTCATACGGAGACGGGGCCTCGGTTAAAAGACTCGACCGAAAGTCTGGAGAAGCCCGGGATCCGATCCTGCAACCCCTGGTTTTCAAGACAAGTAGAGTAACCACTACACCATGCACGTTTCTATTTATTAAGATGGAAGATTCCATTGTCATATATGGGCTAACGTCCCAGTCAACACTTATTAAGTCATTTGGGAGACGTTGCTTCCTATTTCGTGGGACTTTTACCCGACATTGGGATGAAATGACATTTCAAGCACCTTTCACACATAGGGCTTATGATCGTTGGATCATTGGGTCCGACTCGCACCACTTTGCTTGGGCAGGCTTGGTCCTTCTAAGCGGTTTGCCAGTACTCGTGTAGGTCAGTTGCAGCTCTGCGTGGAATCATCATACAGCCCAGTCTATTTCTCCAACCCGATGGGCGGGGGCAACGTGTGTATTTCTGTGTCGTGTTTGCTTGTTCGTGCACGCGCGTGCGTGCGTGCGTGCGTGCGAGAGAGAGAGAGAGAGAGAGAGAGAGAGAGAGAGAGAGAGAGACAGAGAGTGTGAATTCGGGTGTAACGTCGCTTTCAACAATTTTTCAGTCATATCACGACGGTGTCTGGTTGCGACAGGGAGCTCAATGCTCACTTTTATAGTGCTGCCTCACTGAAGTATCATGTCCCAGACACATTACATGATACCACACCCAGTCACATTATCCTGGCACTGGGTCGACCAGTCCTAGCTCTACCCCGTAAATCTGAGTGCCAAGCGAGGAGCAGCTAGTACCATTTTTAACGGCTTTGGTATGTCGCGGCCCGGGATCGAACCCGTGACCTCCCGTTACCCGAAGCGGACACTCTAACAACTGAGCTATCGGGGCCGGTACCAGAGAGAGAGAGAGAGAGAGAGCGAGAGAGAGAGAGAGAAAGAAAGTTTCCGTGTGTAGAAAATAATAGTGTATATATTCAAACACAAGGACAGGACTACTGACTTACCAGCGCATTTGACTAGATACACTATGATCACTAAAAGCATTTCTCCAAACCCCGATGGGCGGGGGCCACGTGTGTATTTCTGTGTCGTGTGTGCTTGTTCGTGCAAGCGCGCGCGTGTGTGCGTGCGTGCGAGAGAGAGAGAGAGAGAGAGAGAGAAAGTTTCCGTGTGTAGAAAATAATAGTGTATATATTCAAACACAAGGACAGGACTACTGACTTACCAGCGCATTTGACTAGATACACTATGATCACTAAAAGCATGTAAGCGCTAAATTCCATTATTTCCACCGACTTTGAATCATTAGGACGTGTTAATTATTTTTTTTTAGTTAAGTTTTTTTTATTTCATGATATTTTCTTACACGTTTCTTGTTATTTTTATTAATTCCCTTGCTTAAGAAAAACACTAGTTGTAAAACACACATATTTTTATCATACGAATTTTTTATTGCGAAAAGAAAAAAAAATAAAAGTATCTTTAGGTTATAGTGCACAGCATAGACTGATCAGTCTGCGCGGCAGCGCAGGCTGATCAGTCTTTGCTGTGCGCTTCACAGAGGATCGTTGACTCAATGCTACCTCATGAAATAATGTTTGTATTCTTGTTGAATGGTTATGCGGTCTGATCTGAGTGCTTGCTTGCCCGACAAAGACAAAGTTTCGCTTGAATCGCCCCATCTAGTGCATCGATCGACTGCGAGTTTCATACACTAATTATATGTAAAAAAGTAAGCTTAATAGTTTCCTACCTGTAAATAATATTTCAAAGGAAATTTCAAACTCAGTTGAGCTGATAAAATAAATGTAAATACGAATTCAAATAGACGGAGCGGGTCTTCAACAAATCTGCTTAAAGGAGAAGAACAAAATAACGCCGGAATTGGGAGAAATTGTTAAATTCCTTTTTCACAGTAGCTTTGTTCATAGGCATCTAAATGTGTTTGTATGTTCATTTTTTAGTTTAACGGCCCAGTCAACACTATTTTAGGTAATTTTCATCTTAATGTGTGTGTGTGTGTGCTTCCTAGTGATTTGCATTATAACATCTTAGCAAGCAGTTGGGAAACATTGTTACTTTTACCCTGTAATGATTATTCTGAGATGCCAAATCATATTTGCATGACGAGCATATCAAGTTTCTATCCTAGTCCAGACTTTAACCAACAGAGTTCATTAATTTGTTGAGCATGTCACAGTACATACGCATTGTGCATCTTCTGTATACTTTGTACTTGTTTTATATTGTACAGAACTGTTTATTATGTCTATTTGTATCATATCTTGAGGACCACATGGAAGATTAGCTTCACTTATATGCTAAATGTAGTTACCCTCGTAAAATAAAGTCTTGACTTACTTACTTACTTACTTACTTACTATTGAGCGCTTGGTACAAACTGAGCGATGTATTAAATAGGTTTTACCACGTATTAGCCTACATTTTTCAGCTGACGGCTCATAAAATAGCATTGCATTTTGTATATCGAACGTGAATGGCTCAGTGTGACGCTTTCACATTTGCAATGGTACGAGGGTCGTTCAATAAGTATGTAGACTTATCTACATAGAGTCACGCTTGACCTCTTTTTTTCCCACATAAACTCCCCACAGCAATAGGCACGTCCTCCATTTTTTTTTTTTTTTTTTTTTTGGTTTTGGTTTTAAGGCCCTTTCAAGATTATTTCACTCAAATCGGGCCGATCGTTAATCAGAGGTGGGCGAAAACCGGAGTTCCCGGAGAAAAACGACCTGACCTTCCGTTGCAGAACTTGGCGTCTCACATGTGACCGAGCGAGGCTTGGCACTTCCTCCATTGATGATCCAAGGCCAACAGTCTATTTTTGCAATTCAACCTCCAACCGCTGCCTTAAGCTCTTCATCTGAATGGAAGTGACTTCCAAACAACACCCAGCCGCTTCATTGCGTTCAAAGAAACTTTGCAACTATCGACTCTAGCATTGGCATGATGCAACAGCACACCCACGCCTTTTCTGTAGTATAGCTGCACGTAACTGGTCCAAAATATTAGCATAATAATCCCCATTATTAGTCTAACCATGATGTAAAAAGTCCTCCATCAGAAACCACTTGGATCCCGAAATCACAGTTGCCATGACCGTGCCAACTGAAGGCTGCGTCTTGGATTTCTTGGACGCGATGTACGGTGACTAGTCCATGGTTTACTTTGCTGTTTAGTCACAGAATCATAGTGGTGGATCCACGTCTCGTCCCCGGTAACAATTCATACACTAAGGCCTACCGGGTCAGAATCATTACTGTCCAAACTGTACCCTCAGACAGCTCTTTACAAACGTATTTTTGCAGGTAAAGCAGTAAAAACGCTACCCTTTAAACTCTCCAATCTTCCAGCCATGTTTTCTTTCAGAAATGGATAGAAGGTTAATAGCGCGTGATAGACGTGATAAAAGGATGTGATGGTATTTCGATATGACATTATACACCTTTTGATCCGATAAAAGTGAGATTGGTAACGGTAGAGACTATTAATCAATACAGCAAGTATCCTGCCTTATCTAAAACTTGTTATGCGCCTGTCTTACTTTACTGGTTCCCGTAGATTTTGACTAGTGACGTCATCAGTAGCATTCACAGGTCTTCGTCTTCCCATGTTACCCCCACCTCGTTTAAAATAAGCCACCTAATGTTTAATAGTTGCATATGAAGGAGCAGTCTACTGAAGAGCATTAGAACCAGGTATACTTTGACTTTTTTGACAGGTAAATCGAAATTTAGACTTAGTATCTCGAAATTTCGCTTTACTGTCTCGAAATGTCGACTTATAAACGCTAAATCTCGACTTATTAACTCGAAATTTCAACTTAGTATCTCGAATTTACGACTAAGTTTCTCAAAATTAGGACTTACTTTCTCGAAATATCGACTAAGTACCTCAAAATTTGGACTTACTATCTTGAAACATCTTGATATTTCGATTCTGCATCTGAATTAACTTGAAATGTCGACTTACTATCTCGTTATATTGACTTATTATCTCGAAAATTCGAATAAATAATTAGGAGACAAAAAGTAAACATTTCGAGCTATTATGTCGAAAACTCGAGATACTTAGTCGAATAGTTTAGTTATTTTGTCGAAATTGTGAAATACTTTGTCGAAAGTTCGAGTAATTATGTCGAAAGTTCGAGTAAACAAGTCGAAAATTTGGAAATGATAAGTCGAAAGTTTGAGATAGTATGTCGAGAGCATAAGTCGTAATTCAATATCCAAGATAGTATTTCGACATTTCGAGCTACTAAGTCGAAATGTCGAGCCACTTTATAGAAGTCAATATTTCGAAATACCAAGTCGAAATTTCGTGTCAATATATCGAGCGGCCACGAAAGTACGTCAACGTTTCGAGTTAGTAGAATTTTCGAGTTTGTAAGTCGAACTTTCGAGATAGTAAGTCGAAATTACGAGATAGCTATCAAAAGAAATAAAAGTATCCCTGACCCTAATCCTCTATCGTAGCAGTCTTTCTGTAAACTTCACACAATTCTCCATACATTTCATGGGTCGTCTTCTTTTTTGCAAAACAAGTATCTAATCACTGCTCTGTACTCAATCTATGAAGAAAAATCCGCAACACTGACCCCTGCCATGTTATTTTACCTCGCACGGACTACAAAAACTCGAATAACCGATAAAATTGCGTGCAACCATGTAAAAGGCATTGATGTATGGTATGTCTAAAACGTGCACTTGCCACTAAAAAGGGTCAGGCCAGTTAAATATTGGACGACCCTCGCGAATAGGGATCGTCTTAAGTGTTCGGCTATGAGGTACTTCTTCATTTTGTTGATGAACCCCCAAGAGGATCGTCCACCTAATAGGTTTGGACCGGTCCAATTTCAAATAAGACCACTCAAAAATGACAATTCTCCCGGAAATGGTGAAATCAGATGAAATAATAAAAATCTCACTGTAACATTTGTGGCAATTTATCATAAACTTTTAATCACTAAATCGATAAACATGTTCAATATATAAAACCAAAGGAGACATATATCACCGAGAAAACCATCCTTCTATTAGCCTTCTTAGCTACTTAGGCAAAGTGCTTACTAATAAGTAAATCAAATAACGGGTAAAATTAATATGCTCAAGTCTATGGTTTACTGGCGAAATGAAATTTTTCAGATTAACAATTTTGATAATTTTCTTATTTCTCAATGAGGCGGTTCTAACGGGTACCCACAACCTATAGGCTCTAACGAGTACCCACAACCTATATTTTTGGACAGAAATAAGAAAAAAATGTTAACCCCCGTAAACCCCAGTTTTACTATATAAACGTGTCAAAATTATATAGGCGTGTTTTCATGATGACTAGCATTTTCCAGATGATTTTTTTTTTTCATAATTATTTCTAGTCATACCATAGCTGTTCGGCGTTTGTTATAACCAACTCATTGAGCGAGTACCAACAATCCATATTTGTGAGCAAAAAAACAAACAAACAAAAAAACAACAACAAAAAAAAAAAAACAAACAAAGGAAAATAATGTCTACCCATGTAAACCCTATTTTTTCATAAAATGGTGTTTAAAGCGACATTCATTACACGGACGTGTTAACCGGATGAAAAATAGAAGCGATGGCAAGGATCAGGAATCGACACAATTAACCCGAACTCCCATCAGAGATACCAAGGGAAAGAAACACAAACATGAAACAACTAGACCCTCATGGAAAAATCACTAGCGGAAAGCCAATAGGACAGTTACTATCCCACAAACTGACCAATTGGCTATCCAAAACAGAACAATACAAGCGATACACATACACAAAAACAAGCTATAACAAAAGTAAACCACGACAGAAGAACCGCCTCGGAACGGTCAGTGAAACGAATTCCACTGGGGCGCTTAAATCGATTGTATGTGGCCACACTCCTCGCCCTTACTTCCGTCGCGAGTTAGATAAATAATTTGTTCAGTCCATATGAAGGCCTCCTAACTCATCAGTGCAAAATCTCCGTGAACAAAAAAATCAATCAACCACAGAGATGAAACATTGGTGAACAACATTCCAAGGAGTATCCATAATTGTTTTGGAGCAGAAATTAAAAAAAAAAAAAAAAAAAAAGATCAAGAATATACGTTTTGTCTGCAAAACCGTGAGTTCTATGATTTATTCGAAGGGTACGTGTACATGTAT
Source organism: Lucinisca nassula (assembly GCA_963580285.1). Taxonomy (NCBI): domain Eukaryota; kingdom Metazoa; phylum Mollusca; class Bivalvia; order Lucinida; family Lucinidae; genus Lucinisca; species Lucinisca nassula. Next base: position 10,280,358 of record OY757014.1, read on the forward strand.
GAAAAATCCGACGAATGAATGACTAAAATACATAATGGTTTTAGGAGATAAACATAAAGTTTCTTTATTCTAATACCATATAACTGGAAGTCCTGGAACGATCTATTTTCTAATCTTATAACTAATATATTGATTTACTGAGACGGCCACTTATATAAGCTCATATTTCTGTCTCCAGAAACAATAGCGTGTTTCATCTATTAGCAGGTGCTTGGAAATCAATCTAAACAAGTAAGGATTTGTATCAGATCTTTGAGGATAAGTTTACAATTATGTACATGTACTAATTTACTTTAATACTTTTATGTCTTAGAGGTAATACAATACGATACTAGACAGAAATTAAAATTTATCAGATTGGGATGTCTTCTGAATTTTGAGCATAGTCATGATAAAGCCCGTCTTTGTAATTTGCAAACAGCATAACTACAAGTCAATCTGCACAGCCGCTCTGTCTGATTAGCACCTTTGTATTCGCTGATTGTATAGACGGATCCAGTGTCTTCACACCTGAATTCGTTTAGCTTTCATTTAGCACGCGCAAATACCTCCCGTAGAAGTGTACCTCCGGTATCTGGGTGGCATAAAATGCATGTTTCCGTATAGTGTAAATAAGATTTTTCAATAATTATCATACTATACGCGTTTCTTCGTCGCAAAATTAAATTATTTTTGATACTTCGTGTTTCCGAAGTATTGAATGATATAAAACCAGTCTCTTTTTACCTTTTTATCGCACATTTTGTTGCCCAACTTCCCATCCGTACGACGAAAGATAGGTGATGCACATCAATTGATGAAAGGAAATAAGATGGGCCCCATCAAGCGATTTTGGTACTTATCGCCGATGCGAGCAGCGAAGGTTCAGGCGAGCCTGCGCATCCGCGCAGTCTCGCCAGAACCTTCGCTGCTCGCTCATACAAGCAGTGAATCAAGAGGAACCTTCAGACAGAAAGCCATATCCCTGGCCCCTCTGAATGGCTGGGCATGCGCAGTTAAAATTTCTCATGACGGTATGCTCGAAGACACAAATTCGCTTGGCGGGGCTCAGATAAAAATAGAAGTGAAGGCAATTATCAGGAATCGATACAATTTAACCAAGCTCCCATCAGAGGCACCAAAGGGAAATAAGCACAAACATGAAACAACTAGACCCTAATGGAATCATCAATAGCGGAAAGCCAAAAGGACAGTTACTTTCCCACAAAATGGCCAATTAGCTATCCAAAACAAAATAATATAAGCGATACACATACTCAAAGACAAAACATAACAAAAATAAACCGCGACAGAAGAACCGCCTTGGAAGCTAAAAGGCAGATAATTTTTTCGCCTAAATTTATTTGGGAATATGAAGCAAAAATAAATTTTATAGGACAAAATAAAAACGAAGGCAATGATCAGTATAGTTTATCAACGACCTTTGAGAGTTCAAAGTTTAAGCGTAACAAGTCTGTTACATTTTATCGGGAAGCAGGTTTTGGATAACTTTTTTCTTAGGATTTTAAAAATATAAATAAATATTTTTATAATACCCTTCTCAAGAAGTCATGGCCGAGTGGTTAATGCGATTGACTGCGTGTCACACTAAATATCTTTTAGATGAGGGTTCGAGTCCCAGTGGCACAATTTTTTCTATTTAATTGTTCATTTTTTATTTTCTTTATTTTTTATATTTACATCCTTTATACTTTGTTTCCTTTGTCTTATTTTCAGCAATTATATTTTATGTCATTGTAAATCTCTTACATGCCGGCCTCGGTAGCTCAGTCGGATGCGCGTCTGACTGGTGATCAGGAGGACGCGGGTTCGATACCTGCCGGGTCGGCAACACTCTTTCCCGGAGATTGATCATGAAATCTTTTCCATGGCTATTCCCTCCCTTCCGCTGATTCAAGAAGAGCAGTTGTCAGTTTCTGGCGAAAGAATGTGCAGTGTACTGGTTAACCGCATACGTATAAGCTTGCATAGGAAAAGTGTGGATTTGTAAACTGACCTGCTCAAAAATGACATAAATAGTGTTGCCTGGGCCGTAAAACCACAATACAAACAAACAAAAGTCTTTCAGTTACATTTCAACCGCGCATTAGCCTTCACTGACGGCTATGAACGTACGTACAATCATAGTAACATTTTTGATAATATTTCTAGTATCCTAACTGCAACGATTCGCTTGTGCTCGTTCCATCTTTTCAATAAAATGAACATACATCTAGTGTGATGGTCCCACCCATCGGGGCTTGGAGAAATAAATCGGGCTGCACGATGCTTCCAAGCGGAACTGAAACTGACGGCACTGCGTTTTGAAAGACTATAGTCGAAACCATGAACCCATGGCTCCCATCAGAGACACCAAAGGGATTTTTTTTTTGATTGAGGTTTAAAAGCCCCGTAAACACTGTATAGGTCATTTTTGAGACGTTGCTTCCAATTTTGTGGGACTTTTACCCGACGTTGAGAGGAAATAATATCCCCAGCCCTGTCGCCCAATGAAACTAATAGGCAATGACGGTCTAACTCACACCGCTTACCCTGGGCAGACTTTGATCCTCTAAGCCGTTTACCAGTACTCGTACACGGAATCTAAAGTAAATAATATTATTCTCAACCGGTTTCTTTTACAACTAATCAGGGGAATAGTGCAATATACTCATAGACAAACCATAGCAAAAATAAACCGCGACAGGAGAACCGCAATGAAACGGTCAGTGAAACCAATTTCACAGTGGGGTGTGTGGGGGTGGTCTTAAATCGATTAAATCAATCCTCGCCTTTGCGGCCGTCGCGATATAGACAAATAATTCGTTCAGACTGCATGAAGGCCTCCTAACTCCTCAGTGTAACATCTCCGAGAACACAAACATCAAACAACCACAGAGTTGAAACAATGGTGAAAACTCGACAGCACAAAAACAAAACAAAAAAAACTGAAATTCTGGAGCAAAAGAAAACCAACAGTCAGACTCCAATGGGCCCGAGCAGAGACAGAGCATCTGGCACCAACCAATATTTTTACATAAAAACAAATTCTAATTCTCAATAAGCCTTTACGCTAGAATCCGAGGCCCGACCCACCGGCGTGCAATTAAAGAGGGAAACAAAATTTTCAGTCGTGATTGGGTTAACTAACATGCATGCAGTCTTAAACCAATAGAAATTATAGAAAAATCTCATGGCACGTCTAAACAATGGACTGGTCACGGTTTCACCGTATCCAAAGGAATTCAACCCTTAGCCTCCAGTTGGCAAGGTTATGCCAACAGTTACTGTGGTTTGGAACAGCAAAGGGGTTCTGTTGGTGAACTATTTACCTCATGGCTGGACTATTAATGGAGACTATCATGCTTATATTTTGGACTAATTACGTACAGCTATAGTACAGAAATGGTGTGGAAAACTTACAAACGATGTGCTGTTGCAACATGACAATGCATACTTTCACAATTTATTTGATGGGTTGCATGATGCTTCCACGCAGAGCTGAAACCGACCCCACACGGGTACCGGAAACCCGCTTAGAGTATATAAGCCTGCCCAGGCAAAGCGATGCGACCGCCCATGCTTATAAACACTATTGGTTTCATTGGGCGACAGGACTTGAGATGTCATTTCATTTCAATATCGTATAGAAGTCCCACCAAATTGGAAGCAACGTCTCCAAAATGACCTATACAGTGTTGACGCGGACGTTAAATACCAAATCAATCAATCAACTATTTGGACGCAATAAAACGAAAAAGTTTCAACGGAGAATTAGTGTATAAATTCAGAAAAATAGATACTTGCTTTTTTCACTTCTAAAGAGCATAAGAATTATACACTTTGGTCATGTCAGAAAGTGTGTGATGCCCTCACCTTTCTACTTGACAATATTTATAATAGATTCGGTACTAAGTTATTTAGACAAATTGTGGGTATTCCGATGGGTACTAATTGCGCACCTCTTGTGGCTGATCTGTTCTTGTATTGTTATGAAAGAGACTTCATGTTGTCGCTTTCCATTGATAACCAATCTGAAATTATTGAAGCTTTTAGCTCTACTTCTAGATATTTAGATGATTTATTAAATATTGATAATACCTATTTTGATGGTTTGATCAGTCAGATTTACCCCCTAGAACTTCAGTTAAATAAAGCAAATTCTTCTGATACCGAGGCCCCGATTTTGGATTTACATCTAAAAAAGATTGGGTACAACATGGATATTATACGACAGACTGCATGCATGGTAGTTAACCCTATCATGGTTGGCAACTTTGCTTCCCTCTTTAATTGCACGCCGGTGGGTCAGGCCTCAGATTCTATGACGGCTCCAACGTAAAGGCTTATTGAAAATTAGAGAGATAATGTTGGTTGGTGCCTGATGCTCTGTCTCCGGTCGGGCTCATCGGAGTCTAACAATTGGTTTTCTTTTGCTCCAGCATTTCAGTGGTTTCTTGCTGTCGAGTCCTCACCGTTATCTCACCTCTGTGGTTCTTTGATTTTTGTGTTCACGGAGATGTTGCACTGATGAGTTAGGAGGCCTTCATGCGGACTGAACAAATTATTTGTCTAAATCGCGACGCAAGTAAGGGCGAGGATTGTGGCCACGTAAAATCGATTTAAGCCCCCCGGTGGAAATCTTCCACTGACCGTTCCAAGGCGGCTCTTCTGTGGCGATTTATTTATGTTGTTGTTTGTTACTTACTGTGTGTATCACTTGTGTCTTTTGGTTTTGGATGGCCATATGGCCATTTTGTGGGAAAGTAACTGTCCTTATGGCCTTCCTTTGTTTAGGCTTCCATTATGGTCTGGTCGCTTAATGTTTGTATTTCTTTCCCTTTGGTGTCTTTTATGGGTGGAGTAAGTTAATTGTATCAATTCCTGATCTTTGTTTTACTTCTACTTTGCAATGATTACAGTACTTAATTTCGTAAACTCATCCTTGGATATAAAAATGGATACAACATAAATATTATACGACAGCCTGCATGCATGGTGGTTAACCCAATCACGGTTGATTACATTGTTTCCCACTTTAATTGCACGCCGATGGGCCAGGCCTCAGATTTTATGACGGTTCAAGCGGAAAGGCTTACTTATGTTGGTTAGTACCTGATGCTCCGTTTCTGTTTTGACCCATCGGAGTCTAACTGTTATAGTCGAGTCCTCGCCTTTGTTTCATCTATGTGGTTGTGATTTTTGTGTTCTCCGAGATATTGTACTGATGAGTTCGGAAGCCTTCATGCGGAAAATCGCGACGGAATCAAGGGCAGATATTGCGGCCGCTAAAAATCGATTTAAGCCCTCAGCGAAATTCTTTTCATTGACCGTTCCAAGGCGGTTATTCTCTCGCGGTTTATTTGTGTTATGGGTTGTCTGTTTGGAGTGTGTGTGTCACTTATATCTTTTTTTGTCTTGGATACCCAATTGGCCAATTTGTGGAAAAGTAACTGTCCTTTTAGCTTTCCGGTATTGATGTTTCGATAAGGATCTAGTTATTTCATGTTTGTGTTCCTTTCCCTTTTGTGTCTCTGATGTGAAGTGTGGGTTAATTGTATCGATTCCTGATTATTGCCATCACTTCTATTTTTCATGATGTCCCTTTCCGTGGAAAACCAATCTGCAATCAATGGAGCCTTTAGCTCGACTTCTAGATATTCGGATGATTTATTAAATAAAGCAAATTCTTCTGATGCCAAAGCCCCGTTTTTTATTTACATCTATCTATTGTAGACGGGTTCATGCCCTGCCTAGTGTTTGAAAAAGAAAACGCGATGATTTTGATTTTGAGATTGTATTGTTTTTGCCTTTCTTCGATGGTGACATTCCTCGTGCGGTATCCTACTGCGTTTATATTTCGCAATAAATTGGATATACCAGAGTGTCTAATCATGTATTTTCTTTAGTTCGATTGCGATGAAAACTTCAAGCTTATTTATTTTACTCGAACACTCATACCGGATTTTACCACGCGGGCGTCATAGAGGCAGTAACTGACTTCAACACTCGTAAGAAATTGTTAAATGCTAAACTTCGTAATCAGGGTTACTCTTTCTACTTGACAATATTTATATAAGATTCGGTACTAAGTTATTTAGACAAATTGTGGGTATTCCGATGGGTACTAATTGCGCACCTCTTGTGGCTGATCTGTTCTTGTATTGTTATGAAAGAGACTTCATTTTGTCGCTTTCCATTGATAACCAATCTGAAATTATTGAAGCTTTTAGCTCTACTTCTAGATATTTAGATGATTTATTAAATATTGATAATACCTATTTTGATGGTTTGATCAGTCAGATTTACCCCCTAGAACTTCAGTTAAATAAAGCAAATTCTTCTGATACCGAGGCCCCGTTTTTGGATTACATCTATCTATTGTAGATGGATTTGTTTCGTGCAAAATTTATGATAAACGCGATGACTTTGATTTTGAGATTGTAAATTTTCCTTTTTTGGATGGTGATGTTCCTCGTGCGCCATCCTATGGCGTTTATATTTCGCAATTAATTCGATTTGCTAGAGTGTGTAGTCATGTAACTGACTTCAACACTCGTAATAAATTCTTAACGGCTAAACTCCTTAATCAGGGTTATCGGTACCATAAACTACGCAAAGCCTTTTCAAAATTTTATAGACGCCATTCTGATTTAATTTCAAAATTCAATATTGGACTTAAATCTCTTCTGCAACAAGGTCTATCGGAACCCGAATTTTATGGTGACTTAGTATATAAATTCAGAAAAATATATAACCGCAATGACTTCAGCACCCAATTTCGTAAAATCATTCTTCGATATAAAAAGATTGGGTACAACATGGAGATTATACGACAGACTGCATGCATGGTAGTTAACCCAATCACGGTTGGCAACTTTGCTTCCCTCTTTAATTGCACGCCGGTGGGTCAGGCCTCAGATTCTATGACGGCTCCAACGTAAAGACTTATTGACAATTAAAGAGATAATGTTGGTTGGTGCCTGATGCTCTGTCTCTGGTCGGGCTCATCGGAGTCTAACTGTTGGTTTTCTTTTGCTCCAGCATTTCAGTGGTTTCTTGCTGTCGAGTCCTCGCCGTTGTCTCACCTCTGTGGTTCTTTGATTTCTGTGTTCACGGAGATGTTGCACTGATGAGTTAGGAGGCCTTCATGCGGACTGAACAAATTATTTGTCTAAATCGTGACGGAAGTAAGGGCGAGGATTGTGGCCACGTAAAATCGATTTAAGCCCCCCAGTGGAAATCTTCCACTGACCGTTCCAAGGCGGCTCTTTTGTGGCGATTTATTTATGTTGTTGTTTGTTACTTACTGTGTGTATCACTTGTGTCTTTTAATTTTGGATGGCCATATGGCCATTTTGTGGGAAAGTAACTGTCCATATGGCCTTCCTTTGTTTAGGTTTCCATTATGGTCTGGTCGCTTAATGTTTGTATTTCTTTCCCTTTGGTGTCTTTTATGGATGGAGTAAGTTAATTGTATCAATTCTTGATCTTTGTTTTACTTCTACTTTACCCGTATCATAAACTACGCAAAGCCTTTCCTAAATTTTGGTTTCTAGCTGTCGAGTCCTCGCCGTTGTTTCTTCTCTGTTGCTGTTTGATTTTTGTGTTCTCGGGGATGTTGCGCTGGTGAGTTGGGGGCTTTCGTGCAGACTGAAAAAATTATTTGTCGAAATAGCGGCGGAAGTAAGGGCGGGGATTACAGCCGCGTAAAATTGATCCCCGACCCCCATTGGAATTCGTTTGACTGACCGTTTCAGGGCGGTTCTTCTGTCGCGGTCTGTTTTTGTTATGCTCTGTATTTGAGTGTGTGTATCGTTTGTGTGTGTATATTTTTCTTTTGGATGGCTGGTTTGTCATTTTGTGGGGGGCGGCTGTCCATTAGGTTTTCCGCTGTTGGTATTTCCATAAGAATCTAGTTGTTTCCGGTTTGTGTATCTTTCCCTTTGATGTCTCTGATTGGAGCTATTGTTAATTGTATCGATTCCTGATCATTGCCTTCACTTCTGTTTTAAATTTTTTCTGCAAAAAGGTCTGTCGGTTCAGGAATTTCATGGTGACTTAGTATATACTATATACATTCAGAAAAATATATACTTGCAATTTCTTCGACTTGGAATCATTCTTCGATATTCAAAGATTGGTGCAACATAAATGTTATACGACAGACTGCATGCAAGGAAAATAGAAGAGAAGGTTATGAGCAGGAATCGATACAATTGAACCTTAGCTCACATCAAGGCACCAAAGGAAAAGAAACATAAACATGAAATAATTAGACCCCAATGGAAACATGGAAACATGAAGGCGGAAAGCCAAAAAGACAGATTTTGCCCCCAAAATGGCCATTTGGCTACCCAAAACAAAAACAAATATAAGCGTTACACACACTCAAAGTCAAACCATAACGAATACAAACCGCAAAAGAAGAACCGCTCCGGAACGGTCAGCGAAACAAACACACACGGGGTGGGGATCAATCCACAGTAGCCGCAATCTCCTTTCACACTTCCGTCGGGATTTAGACAAACACGCCGTCCAGTCCGTATGAAGTCCATCAACGCACCAGTGCAACAACCCCGGTAACACAAAACCAAACAATAGATGAAACAACGGCGAGGATTTGACAGCAAGAAACTGCTGAAATGCCGGAGCAAAGGAAAATCAATAGTTTGACTCCGATTGGCCCGACCAGAGACAGAGAGCATCAGGCACCATTTAACATGACAAAAACTTGAACTCTAACTCCCAGTAAGTCTTTACGCTGGAACCGACATAGAATCTGAGCAAAAGTTCACCCAATCACGCTTGATAACTTGTCTTCCCTATTGAATTGCAGGCCACAGATTCTATCCAGCGCAAAGGCTTGTTTAGAATTAAAATTTAATTTAAGTAATATTGGTTGGTACCTGATGCTCCGTCTTTGGTTTGTGAGTGTTCGATAAATCGCTTCCTTGCGGCGGTTCTAATGAGTACCCATAACAAATGACTTGGTGAAGAATAAGAATAAAATATTACACACACCACCCCATAGACCACAGTTCTCTATACAAAGTGGTGTATAGGCGTGTTCGTTTCTCGGACTCGTTCTCGCTAGCTTTTTTGTTTATTTCACGCGAAAATATTTATTTATTCGTTTTATGTTAGTCTATAGATTGTGGATACTCTTACGAGTAACAAAGGTCTATGTTCCAAAGCAGATATTTAAATCATGTATGTTTTTCAAAGCTCTGCTTGACGTTTACAATACCATGGCGACTGAGATAAAAGACCTTTTGATAATACATCCGTGTGATATGCTGCATGACACGATTAGGCCTAAAATAACTGTTTCCGCTAACCCGACCGATCCTGATTGTTTGTATGCCGACCCTGCAATTGTTATTGGCTTCTTGCCTACCGGCCTTAATATTTAATAGCACTTTTGACAAAAATAAATCATAAAAACTGTCAATATAACTAAACTGATATTTGAAACCCTGTTCTTTCGCTTCCTGAGCGCTTTTAACCTCGTTATTTGAATGTTTTAAGGTAATATAGTTAAAATGTAGCTGTTTTAATGTTTTGCTTTGCTCTTTTTCCATCGAATACAATTTTGACAAAAAGTAGTTTTTTGCGACCTACCGACCCTTACAAGTTTTCAGTAGTTTGTTTTTATTATTTGCTGATGAAAAATTGTGATTTTGTTCATTTATAATCCAAGCATCAACAACCTATGTTTTGGAGTAAAAATTAGAAAAAATATTTATACCCCTCTAAACCCCCGTTTTCTTCAATTTAAGTGGGGTTTCCACCGGAGTTCATTCCCAGAAATTAACCCGATAACCATCAATCTTTGTTTGTAGCAGAGATATGAGAAATGTTACACAGTTTCATGTCAACATTTCATTTCTGTGGTCTTGAAAGTTACGATGATGCTGTACGATTGATTGATTGTTTTAGTTTTAACGACACGTCAACCCTTGTGGGACATTTTTGTCGTCTCTCAGAGAACGGGAGAAAAGAGTTTGAGAAGATAGCAGAGAGGGTACAAGGGAGGGGTGAAGGGGAAAGAGAGAAAGAGTAAAATAAATTGAAGTGTAGAAACAAAAGAAATAATATTACCCCTCTACCATCACCTGCTGCAAGGACATCAGGCCTTGTCCAACAATCAATACATGTGTATTTAGTGCATTCTTTCATGCCTTCTAAATCTTTCCACTGACCGTTCCAAGGCGGTTCTTCTGTGGCGATTTATTTATGTTGTTGTTTGTTACTTACTGTGTGTATCACTTGTGTCTTTTAATTTTGGATGGCCATATGGCCATTTTGTGGGAAAGTAACTGTCCTTATGGCCTTCCTTTGTTTAGGTTTCCATTATGGTCTGGTCGCTTAATGTTTGTATTTCTTTCCCTTTGGTGTCTTTGATGGGTGGCGTAAGTTAATTGTATCGATTCCTGGTCTTTGTTTACTTCTACTTTCTAAATAATTTGTGACATTCTTTTCTTATTTATATTCCAAACATAGTTTGTTGTTGCTCGTTAGAACCACATAAATGCGGCGGTTCTAACAAATACCGACAACCTAAATCTTGGAGAAGATGTAAGAAAGAAAAAACCTGTTAATCCCTAATGTGTCTATTTCTCTCGAAGCAGATGTCTACCTTAAAACAGTTGAACATAAGCAACACTTCTATACCCATAGACGGACATATCCAAGGTTTTTAGTTTGAATACTCATTTTAGTCTGGTGATATCATTTCAGATTACATTTACATGTACCACCCCAACAGGACAACAATAATTGACCAACACAATGGGACTTGACGGCATACCAGACTGGGAAGCCGGGTTAAAAATCTGGAAAGTAGTCCCGCCGATATTACTGATATTTGGGACAGTTGGTAATATTCTAAGCATTGTTGTGCTAATGCGAAGGAAAACGCGATGGTCATCGACAGCCATGTATCTAACAGCCTTGGCTTGCGCTGATTTGCTGGTACTCTATACAGGACTGTTACGCCAGTGGATTAAATACATGTATGATATTGATGTCAGGCATATAAGCGTCGCAGGATGTAAAGTTCATGTATATCTTGTTTACTTTGGAACCCAAGTATCGTCATGGATTCTTGTTGCTGTGACGTCAGAGAGATTTATCGGCGTCTGGTGTCCACACAAAGTTAAAATGGGCTGTACGTCAACGACTGCAGGTTGTGTTATTGGCATAATTTGTTTCATTATGGGGAGTTTGAATGCTCATTGGTTGTACGGCGTTGGTGACTATGTATACACTTTTAAAAACCAAACACGAGTGAGCAAATGTACTAGCTTGTTCGACGACTACGCTAATTTCTTACAATATCATTGGCCATGGGTTGACCTGTGTATGTTTTGTCTCGTGCCTTTTGTTATTCTAGTTGTGGAAAACTCTGCCATAATAATAAAAGTGTTACATAGCCACGCAAAAGCACGGACGCAAGTTGCACCAGCAAAGAATGATGGCAAACAGAAAAAAACGAGTAGTAAAAGGTCACAGCTTACCGCAATGTTGCTAACAATCAATGCGGTCTTTCTAATATGCGTAACTCCAATATCAATTTATCTAATCGGCCAGACGCATTGGATCAAACAAATTGAAACATGGGAACAGTATGCACACATGCAATTATGGTGGGCGATCGTTAATATTCTGATGTACACGAATCATACGGTGAACTTTGTCCTTTATTTTCTCAGTGGGTCTAGATTTCGCCAGGAAGTTAAGGCACTATTTTGTGGCGGAAGAACACGAGGGTTATTCGGAATGACTGCAAACACAACACGAGCGGCACCGTCTAACACAGACGTTTCACACGTTGATCCTACGGTGTATATGAAGTCAGCACAGGGGCCACGCAAAGAAGACACTACTCAGGATGTGAGGCAACAGATAGAATCTGTTGCATAAGTACCTTTAACAATTTCTATATTCAATGACGTATAGTCCTGGATCAGACTTATCTATCTGTATGTATATTGTGCTGCTATAGTAGACAAAACCGCTTTGATAAGGTATTAACTTTGAGTCCTAACAGATTGTTGGAAAGGCTATACCTGATAATGACAAGACAGCCAACTGATGTGTATTCGTGTTTTCTCTCCTTTGGAAATCAGCACTCTCTGAAGAAGACAAATTGCAACTGAAAGCTGTAGATTCCTATACAAATGAGAGACATTCCTATTTTGACGGAGTTGTCTGTCTTGAAGATGTACACACTCCTCTTATTACAGTATAATTCCTATATATAGACCACCTCCGTGACTTTTCAAAAGTGGCCTTTTTTCTGAATAATCCCAAATGGGGCACTCTAGATGTAGAAAACACAAAGAAAATGTACCCGAAACCTTCTAGATATGCTTTTAAAAGCATATATTGCCTTAATATTAGGTGGTCTAAATGGCGGACTTGACTGTACCCTTTCTTTCTGTCGGTGACTGGTTTGCCTGCAATTCAAACGATAGTGTACATATAAGAAGCAAATGTCAATTCACGGGTGGACATCAGGGGAACTATCGCGATATCGCGTCACGTAATTTTGCTCCAACGACACATCCGGAAACTGTCGCGATAGCTCCTAGGTCCTTGAAATGGTAAACAAATATAAGTACTCTTGTGTGTTTTGATTTATTGAAGAAGAATGAGAGAATAATATAAAGTTTCGGAGATCCTAAGCAATGTTAAAATGATTTACCTTTCTAAGCAAGCCGAAAAAAATATTGACAAAATCGTTGCTGAAAGTAGGCGACCGTAACAAAATCGATCACAGGGTCCTCTGACTATAGTTTTATGTCAACATGAATGAATGATGCAACTGTTTTGTAAGTTTTCGCTTAGAACGAGATATTTTCGGGGCAAATTCTAGGTGTGTTGGCCCTAATTAATCACTAAGATGTAAATAATTTTATCAGTACATGTACTGTGGAGGAGTGATTCCAAAAGTTTCAGGCGGAGTAGTTCCCAAAACACATCTAGTTCCCACAAGTCTCATTCCATCACCTGGAGAGAAGTTTTTTAGATTAAATTATATGCCGATTTAAACCACCAGTCAATCTCTAGAATCACATAAATGACTCAATGTTACAAGAATGAAATATAACAGGTTTTTCAAAGCAATTGTCTAATAGAGCGAAATTCCCTGACGTTACACATCTGGTCTATATTAACCAAAGGGAACTGCGTAATCATTAGAATACAATGGGAATTATAGAGATTTTAAACCGCGATATAACTGAAGAAAAGAAATATCCTCCTCAAATTGTCACTTTCTACTACTAAGTTATACATCCAGTCAACGATTTCTAATAACATTGTATGATTTCTGCCATGTTAAAGTAAATAAATCTTGAATGTATCGTCAACAATATCTGCACGATACTTGAATAAAATCGGCATTAATCTCAACATGTATCCAAATGCAATAACTAATAAATTATTATTACTAGGTCAAACATGTCCGAAACATTAACACTGTCAATTACTTCCTTATTACTGGTTGGATTTTGAAATTATTTGGCAGCATTGTTAACCATCATGAGAGGATGTGTTGTGCGTAAAACCATGGTCCGTACCTTCAAGGTTAAGGTTGTACTTAGTGGTAAAAAAGATTTTTTCCGTGTCTGATTAATAAGTGTCTTCTTCCTGGATGGATTATTATGTTTCTTATTTCTACTCTAAACTTCTACTCTTTTTGGTGCCTCTGATTGGAGCTGTGGGTTAATTGTATCGATTCCAGATCATTGCCGCCACTTCTATTTAGATTGTGGGTAATCGTTGGAATTGCTTTCATGAGTTGAGCAGAAATAAGAAAACAAAAACAATTCTTCAAGTAGTTCATCTTTAAAATTTCGTTTTGTTCGGCGATAAAATTTTGAATGTATGAGTATAGGCTGGCAAATTAAGTTCAATGCGGCCAAATGCCATTCAATTTGGATGTCACGGCACCCACGAGACAAGCAGATTAAATTCGACTTGTCACTACACCCGCATACATTGGAGCAGGTTAAATGCGCAAAGGTATATTGGCATCACCATCACTGACAATTTCGACTGTGATCAACACATTACTTAAATTGCATCGAAAACAACTAGGACTTTAGGATTTCTTAAACGCAATTTGGCAGGCAAAGGATGTTGCATAGGTTCGATCTCAACTAGAGTATGCATCACCTGTTTTGGCACCCCCATGTTAGGACGGCTGTTCGATGGACCTGCAGGAGATGGTGGAACAAAAGTAGTGTTGGTGATATGCTTGATGAGCTAGATTGGCCATCGCTGGAGGGCCTTTGTAAGAAGTCTTCTTTAACCTTCTTTTATAAAATACACTCTGATACAGTGTCTCTTGATAAAGATAAACACTTGGCTCCTGTGACTAGTTCAACTCAAAGAAGGGCATCAAAATTAAACAGTTAATATCATAGGTATCAGGCATATTGTGATGCTCTGAAGAATTCATTCTTTCGGGGAACTATTCCTAAGTGGAATAGTCTTCCCTCCTCTGTGGTAAAACTGCAGTAGAGTTCAAAGCCCGCATGATATAGATTGATACTCAGGGGTATACGTTTTATTACACCTCTGTAACAGTTTGTAAATACTTTTAAGAACTCATCCATTGATTTTTTGGTAAATTTAGCGAACCACCTAATTAAGGTAATGCCAAGAGGTGACAGGCTCTGTATCTGTTAGACTCTTGGGAACTAGAGCTTGTTTTGGGAGCTACCGCGATGATGTGGGAGCTACTCCGCCTGCAAATTTGCGGCATAACCCATTCACTGCACATGGATTGATCTTCTTTTTACATCTAAATGATGAATGAGGGCTGACGTACCCAGAATATGAGCCAAAAGATCTCGTTCTAAGCGAAAACTTACAAAACTATTGCTTCATACATTCGTGCTGACACAAAACTAAAGTCAGATTACCCGGTGTTCGATTTTGTTACGGTCGCCTACTTTCATCAACGATTTTTTCTATATTTATTTCGGCCTGCTTAGAAAAGTAAATCATTTTAACATTGCTGAGCATCGCCGAAAGGGCAGAGGAATTGGTTGGTCAATTCAATGATGCATTTAATAAAAATGAGTTTAACGAGGTTCTATTGACTGAAAGATCGGCCCCTTTCATGGAATATATTGTTGTATCCTCGGCAGGAGTGATCAAGTTACTTAAAGGCTTGAACCCTTCTAAAGCTTTAGGGCCTGATGCGCTTCATCCTAGAGTCCTGAAGGAACTAGCAAACGAGTTAGGTCCAGTTTTTGCTCAACTTTTCCAACAATCTCTCGATACGAGTGAAATTCCCAACGAATGGCTACTAGCGAACATCTGTCCACTTTTCAAAAAAAGGGACAGGGCTCTTGCTTGAAATTATCGCTCAGTGTCACTGACCTGTGTTCTATGTAAATTGCTTGAACACGTAGTTTGTTCAAACATCATGGCCCACTTTGATGAACATAAACTTTTGTCAGACAGACAACATGCATTTAGGAAAAGGCATAGTTGCGAAACTCAGTTTAGCACGGTTATTAATGATTGGGCAAAAATCCTGGACAAAGGGGGGCAGGTGGACACTTTTATTCTGGACTGGGAGAAGGCTTTTGACACCCCTCCGCATGAACCACTTAAATCCAAATTATTTGGTTATGGAATTGGAGGAAAGACTCTAAAATGGATAGATTCCTTCCTTTGCTACAGAAAACAGCGGGTTGTTGTTAATGGCGAATCTTCAGTATGGGCGCCAGTATTGTCTGGAGTCCCGCAAGGGACTGTTCTTGGTCCTCTATTGATCTCCCTGTACATCAATGATATCTCCGCTGACATTGATTCAGAAATAAGACTGTTATCAGACGACTGTGTTTGTTACCGGGAAATTAGAGATACAGATGACTCACTGAAACTTCAGGCTGACATAGATAGATTACGATATTGGGCCCGAAAATGGGGCATGAGATTTCAGCCAGTTAAATGCAATATTATGCAGATAACTAGGAAGAGATCTAATAAAATTGAGGCTTCTTACACTTTAGAGGGAACGGTCCTCGAAAATGTGAATTCCATTAAGTACCTTGGTGTGACAATCACTCACAATTTAAGATGGAATACACACATTAGCCACATGTGTACAAAGGCGAATAGAACACTTGGTTTCCTGAGGCGAAATCTTCATCAGTGTCCTCAGGATGTGAAAGAGACAGCATACAGGGGACTTGTTCGCCCAATCTTGGAATATGGTAGTTGCATCTGGGACCCAAGCGGAGAAGTCCTCAATGAAGAAATTGAAAAAGTTCAGAATAGAGCTGCTAGATTTGTAACTGGAAATTACTCCTTTGAAACTTGGAGCATGACTGGAATTCTAGGAAAATTAAGATGGGAGTCTCTCAAGAAAAGGAGAAGAGACAGAAGGCTCATACTCTTATACAAAGGTCTAAAGGGTGCTGCCAGCATTCCAACAGATGACCTTGTTCCCCCAGCTAGGCACTGCAGAAAGCACCATTCAATGACGTTTCAGACCCTTACTGCAAGAACGGACATTTATAAAGAATCTTTCTTCCCCCGAACCATTAGAGATTAGAATGCCCTTCCCGATTCGATTATTTCGACGGCTGAAGGTGCTGAGGATTGGGTAGCTAAGTTTACCTCATTGGTTAGAGCTAGGGACTAACTTCCCATATCATAGGTCCTGGTGTATGAATGTCATTTGACGTGTCACCAGTAATAATTCTGATTCTGATTCTGAAAGTTTATATTATTCTCTCATTCTTCTACAATAAATCAAAACACACAGGGGTATCTACCTTTGTTTACCATTTCCAGTTCCTATGAACTACCGCGAGATTTCCCCGATGTTTCGTGGGAACAAAAATACGTTGACGCGATATCTACCTTGATTTTGTTTGGTTGATTTGCGGTTTAACGTCCCCGTCAACACTGTAAAGGTCAGTTTGGAGACATTGCTTTTAATTTTGTGGGACTTTTACCCGACATTGAGATGAAATGACATCTCAAGCCCTGTCGCCGAATGAAACCAATAGGGTTTATTAGCACGGACGGTCCGCCTCGCACCGCGGTTCCTGGACAGGTTTAGATCCTCTAAGCGGTTTACCAGTACTAGTGTGCGGGCCGGATTCAGCTCTGCTTGGAAGCATCATGCAGTCCAAATATTTCTTCAAGCCCCTATGGGCGGGGACCGAATATCTCCCTTGATGTCCACCCGTGCAATTGATTAGTAAGAACACTGACGGCAGTGTAGCGCGGGCCTCCGTGGCCTAGTGGATAAGAGCGCTGACTCTTAGTCATTAGGTCTCTCGCCGCCGTAGGTTCGAGCCTCGCTCGGGCCACGTGTGAGTCGCCAAGTTCTGCAACGGAAGGTCAGGTGTTTTTTCTCCGGGTACTCCGGTTTTCGCCCACCTCTGATTAACGATCGGCTCGATATGAGTGAAATAATCTTGAAAGGGCCGTAAAACCCAAACCAAAAAAAAAAAAAAAAAAATGACGGCAGTGGTGGGTCGATTGTCTTTGAGTGTGCTCTGGAAAATCGTCCTGAATGAGATTATTTTGTTCAAACCTTAAAATCCTGTACTATAAGCAAACAATGTAAAGTCTGACCAGAATCCGCATGTTCATGCGTGATATCTGAATCTACACTCCTTGCTAGGCCAAAAGTAAGATTCCAGTCCACATTTTTTAGTAACATGATGTAACCCTTTTACGCAACACTGACCTCACACCGATATGAAATGCGAGGCCTTCCTATTAGTTACCATTATTGGGATATCCTGCAAATCAGTGCTAGTCACCTGGGGTCAGTTGCTCAAAGCATCGTTAGCTTAACATGCTCATTAAAAGTCATATTGTTAACTGTTCTAGCAAGTACAATACCATCAATGTTGGTATTTTTGCTGAAAAATAGGAGCAGATTTTGCATTTGCAAAAGCTGTTCACATTTTGTTCTGCAAATATATTAACCTATTTTCAATATTAAATTACCAAAGTTTTAACGATACGTTAACTAACGATTTCGTTAGATTTGAACAACTCGCCCCTGAACATCAACAACAAAAAAGTGCTGTTCTTGGTAACTTTGCATCGTTTGACAAACAACCGACTGAAAAGCGGCGGAATTTTTTTAACCCACTGCATACTAGTGAATTCTTCCACTGATATATGTTGGAGAAGTCCTATTATCATATAAGGGGTTTCAGGCCAATTGTTTCGTTTTTAATCTAGTTTTGACGGAAAATTCTATTAGCAACTTGTGCAGGCCCTGCGCAGACGATGCGTTCTACGGCGTCTGATCTTGTTCTGCGTTGTTTGCCAAGGTACCCCTTGAGGGTTTTCCGACATGCAATGGGTTAATGACCAGCTCACTTCAGATAGCTTCATCGCAAAACACCATGACTACAACTATTAGTAGAACCGTATATAAAAATAGACAAACAAGACGATTTTATGAGAAATGAATAATTGAAACTGTAAATAAACTCGTTCTATGTGTTTCTGTATTGTGACTTTATGCCAATGTTTATGGTCCTGCATAAACGGGCGTATATCCTGATACTGAGGAAGTATGTTGGTTATTATGATCCTCTTTATGTAGTCAGTGCTAGGTACTGGTCAACAAACTAGGTCTGGCAGTGATGTCAAATCAATAACAAAGCTAAAAATAGAAAAAAATTTCCAGTATAAATTTGCACTTGGGTTTATCGTATAAACAGGACACGCCCACTGATTATACAGCAGGCACAAGGGCCCAGGGGACCGTCATGCTGACGGTCCGAGTTCGAATCTCACTGATTGCGTTTTTTTATTATATATTTGTTTTATCTTTTTATAGTTAATTAAATCTTCATTGTTTCATATTTTTATATTTTACTGGTTTAAAATCTACAGTTAATTGTTTTGTATATATATTTTTTCTATTTCCCTTTTTTCATCTTTGTTTCTCATAACACGTTTTATGCAGTCAAGTGTTATGTGCTTGAAAACTATCAAGAAATATGTTCTGTACACGTCGTAATTATCCACTTTTAACATGTCATCGGGTAAAGCGATTTCACATGTCGTGTGTGTGTGTGTGTGTGTGTGTGTGTGTGTGTGTTTCACGAGGAAAAAAATACTCGACTTACGTGGGTTTCGAACAAGCCACTTCTTTGCCTGCAGAACAACTCCTCTACTCTCTCGGCTACGAAATCCACAAGGCTTTGGCGGTTTTTTAATAATCTTACCCCTATGTTTCAAGTAAAGGCCATACCATATGAATATTCGAGTATACTAATTATGACGAAACTGCCAGGAATTCCTTGTCGGACTATATATACGCACACGTGATTTTAAAAACAGTTCAGATTTACGACTGAATGTACGTTTATAATGAAAGCGCGTTGAATAAACATGTATTAATATAATGTTATTAATCTAGTGATTTCGTATTGGCCCAGTTGCAGGTCCGAGGTCTAATGTATTGGCCCGATGCCGAAGGCCAAGGGCCAATACAGCTGACCGAGGACCTGTTACTGGGTCAATAGGTAAATACTCGATTAATGACAATTTTATTAATTGGCACAATTAAAAACCCGGCCTCGGTAGCTCAGTCGGTTGGGTGTCTGACTGGTGATCAGAAGGACGCGGGTTAGATACCTGCCGGGTTCGGCAAGATTGATCATGATATCTATTCTACGGTCATCCCTCTACCCTCCGCTGATTCAAGAAGGGCAGTGGTCAGTTTATGGCGACAGAATGTGCACTGTACTGGTTAACCGCTTACGTATAAGCCTACCCAGGAAAAGTGTGGATAGGTACACTGATCGGCTCAAAAATGACCTAAATAGTGTTTATAATTTACCAATTATAAAGCCTCCAAAACAAACCACCAAAATGGCCTAAATACTGTTGACTGTGCGGTAAATTCAAATACAAACAAACAAACAAAACACAATTAAAAACATGATTATTGATTTTTTTTTACCTCACTTGACCTGCGGTCAGTATTGTTTGACCTGGTTATAATACGGATGACCTCCAATCAATACAGGATAGTCAATTAATAAAACAAGTTATTGGAATAAAATGTTATAATCGATTTCTGCGATCAATACAGGATAGTCAAGTAATAAAACAAGTTATGAGAATAAAAGGTTATAATCGATTTCTGTACAATGTAAGTTCAATATTGGCCCAGAAGAATACATTAAAACAACCAAAATTACTTCACCAAGTCTCGGAACTCTGGTCATGTACATGTATATAGAACAAATTATGATTGCACGAACTTCCCTTAGTTTAAAATATCATGCAACGAGTACCCCACTAAACCAAATTTTATATGGAGATAAGTGGAGTTTACAGGGGTATTAATCATTTTTCGTTTGTTAAAAAAAAATTGTTAGTACTTGTTAGAACCATCTTATTGAGGCGGGTCTAAAGAGCACCATCAATATATCTGCATCCCCCGCTCCCCCCACCATCGGGGCTTGAAGAAATAGATTGACTGCATGATGCTTCCACACAGAGCTGAAACCGACCGCACACGAGTACTGATAAACCGCAGAGAGGATCTAAGTCTGTCCAGCAGAGACGTGCGAGTCCATGCTTATAAACCTCTTTTGGTTTCACTTGACGAAAGGGCTTTTTAGATGTCATTTCATCTCAATGTCGGGTAAAAGTCCCACAAAATTGGAAGCAACGTCTACAAAATGATCTATACAGTGTTGACGAGGAAATCAAATAAATCAAAACCACCAATCTATACCACTCGCTAGAGCTGCCTCATTGAGGCGGACCTAACGGTACCAACATCTATTTGAACTACAAATATGGAAAGTAAACAACATTTGCATCTGATATAGTCTTTCAAAACGCAGTGAAACATGACTGCACTTTTAATTTTGGACTAGTCCGTGTTTTAGGTAAGTCGCCTTCAGTTGGGATTTTACATTGGCAGATATAGTTTTACTGAGATTCGTACTGCATCATACTAACCACTTGTCCACGAATTCTACATTATGACATTATCAAAAAACTTATTTATAATTTTAAACTCCTGGGGAAAAAACCACAACAAAAACTACGAAGCCTGCTTCCCCTAAAACATGGAATAGACTTGCCACGCTTGAACGTTAAACCCTCAGAGGTCGTTGATAAACTATAGTTGCTAGTTAAATTAGAAAGACGGTGTTTTAGCGCACGAGTGTGTTGTTGTAAAGTCCCAAAAGAACTTCACTATTACTGGTTATTAAGAGCAACCAAAAAGTACAGTCACCGTTTTTGTACGCGATCTCTGCCTTAAAAAGCATAACATAGTTTTGCGCTAGTCAGGGTGAGGCAAATATGTCACCGGGGGACGTCCAACTGGTAATATCTTACAGTTGGGCATTGCCTGCTGTCCCTGCAGGAGGTAATGATAGGAATCTTGTTATCTTTTGTTTCTTCTCTTTCTTTCAATTTTCTTTCTATCGCTCTCTCTCATTTTTCTCCTCTACTATATCTTCTATCTTTTTTTTCATTTTCCAGAGGGACAATACAAAATGACCCGTGAGAGTAGACGTGTCCCAGGACTATCAATCAATCAGTTCAAAAATACATAGTTATACTCTGATTTTGTCGTTCATGACAAACCCTACCTTTGCGAATAGCGTAGATCCAGACAAGTTGGCTTTCCTCTGAAAAAGCCAACTGATCAGGAACTACTCTGTTTATCTAGAGCTCGTCAATTGAATGGATGTAATATGGGATTGCCGATTTAGTGTTTAATTCAATTTCGTTATAGCTGTAGTTTTATTATAGATATCTATAAATCAAATTATAGATATCCATAAATCAAATTATAGTTATCTATAATTAAAATTATTGATATCGGCATTCTATAATTGTCAATATTTTTTGAAATCATAAAATGTATTCAATGCTATGTAATATATATTTCTTGATATCTATAAACTGGTTTTATGACATCAATTATTCCTTTGCATATATAAATACATAAAAATCCAATTATAGATAGCATTTAAAAAGCTGAATCATAGATATCACACTTTTCAAAAATGGATATCAGAAACTTTACTATGAATATCAATAAATGTAATTATTGATATCCTAAAATGTTCTTCAATATTTGATATCTATATATCGAATAAAATATAGTTATAATTTGAATTATAGATGTCCCTTAACATAGTATGGATATCATAAATAAATAATAGTTTGTTTGATTTGATGCTTAACGTCCCGCCAAGACTATGTAGGTCATGTTGGAGACGTTGCTTCCAATTTTGTAGGACTTTTACCCGACATTGGGATGAAATGACATCTCAAGCCCTGTCGCCAAATGAAACCGAAAGCGTTTATAAGCATGCAAGGTCCGACTCGCACCACATTGCCTGGGCAGGCTTAGATCCTCTAAGCGATTTAACAGTACTCGTGTGCGGGCCGGATTCAGCTCTGCGTGGAAGCATCATGCAGCCCATTTATTTCTACATGCCCCAATGGGCTAGGGCAATAAATAAATAAAAAATAGATATATAATATTAATTACAGATATCTAATATTATTTATTGATATCCTAGATTGTTATTATAGATATCATTGATTTTATTCATGGATATCTTGAAATTAGTTTAAATAGCAAAAAAGGCACCTCATAATTTAATACTCGGTGTGGCTTAATTTATTTTATACTTTGCAGTGAAATCAATGCATATATGAAGCAAATAAAATGATATATTCATACTGTGAAAAAGATCATGACCTTATTTTCACAGTAGCAGCCCGGACTACTTTTCCTCGCCAAAAGTCGTATGTTATCGGTAAAATATTTCTGTAGAATAGCTTGAAAAGCACTCTTTGAACTGTAAAAATTCTTGTTTTCAAAATGGCGATCCGTTTATGTTTTGAAACTGACTAATGTGACATCATAACAAGGTTAAAATGATGGCTCACCGTAAGTGTCCTAAAAATTATAAAATAAAAAGAAAATTTATTTTTTTCGCACTCGTGAAATTTTTGATGTTTGCAACACACTCGATGAAATATTTTTGGTATCCTTCTCAAAAAAAAAATATCCTCTATATAGTCAACAGGATAAAAGTTAGGCAAGCAAACGAACGTATTTATCCTGTCAAAAATAGCATCACAATAACAAGTCCGTGAAACGAAGACCCCCCCAACCCCACTTTATATAGAGAAAAGTGGGGTTTACGGGGGTATACAGTATCTGCCTTATTTTTGCTCGAAAACATAGATTCTGGGTACACGTTAGAACCGCCTCAATGAGGCGGTTCTAACGAGCACCCACGATCTATGTTGAAAGCAGAAATAATTAAGATGTTTTAATTTTTACCTAATATTTATCATTTTCTGACACCATGTTGGACGCCATTATTTCTTACGGACATGTTTTCCTAATGGAGAAGTAACAAATGTGCTACAAGAAATGCTAGGATATGCAGGGCCCAGTTGTTCAAAAATCATTAGCTAAACGAGCTCGCCAGTGGTCAAATTTTGTTAACTGTTCTAAGAAGTACAATATCTAAAACAGTTATTTTTTTTTGCTGAAAATGGTGAACAGCTTTAAATTGCATTTGCAAATTAAAGCTGTTCACATTTTTCAGCTGGTAACCTGTTAGCATATTTGCTAAGAAAATGATCGAAGTTTTACCATAACGTTAACTTACGACATCGTTAGTTTTGACATCAGGTGACCAAGTCCGTGAAATGAACATCCCTCTACACCCACTTTATATGGAGAAAACTGGGATTTGCGGGGGTTTACAGGGGTATACATTATTTTTCTTTTTTCTGGTCCAAGACATAGGTTGTGCGTACTCGTTAGAACCGCCTCAGTGAGGCGGTTCTAAGGAGCACCCAAAACCTATGCTTGGAGTACAAATAAGAAAAAAAATCAGACATTTTCATCAGAAAAATTGCCATTTTTGAGGTTTGAAAAATGTACTATATCACACGGATATGTTATCGTAATGAAACACTAGCCCCAGATTGCTTGGAGTGAAGAGAGACAGTCACTGTTAAACCAGGTCACGATTTTCTTTTTCGTTTTTGTGCATGCTCGGTTTTCTTGAGAAAAAGTCTGTCATTTTGGCTTTCCGCTTGTGTTTTATTAATCGGAATTATGCCCGACGTGGAAGTGGACAGAATAAGTTAAGAACATATAAGGTATTTAAAAGTTCTAATTTAACCGAAAACTACTTAAATTGCATTATGTCTCATAGGTATAGAAGTGCCTACATGAGGTTCCGATGTGGAGTCACGCCTCTTCGCTTGGAAACTAGAAGATACGAACGGTTGCCTGAAGACCAGAGGTTGTGTTTCAGCTGCCCGGATTCAATTGAAAATGAAGAACACGTTCTGCTTAAGTGCCCAATATAGTGGAACTTGAGGGAAAATATGTTCACAGGGCTAACAGCTGAATTCCCAAATATTGAACATTTATCAGATCAGGATACACTGAGAGCGATTCTAAGCTGTGAATTTAATAAAAGCATACGGACATGTGCCAAAACCTGCTTCGAAATTTTACGTAAGCGACGGGACATGCTTTATAAATAACTGTGTCGATCTAATTCTTAACCATAATGGAAACGTAATGCGTTTTTTAAGGGCTGTAAATCATGTTTATATACTTGTACATATAGTGTCTCATAGCTCTGAAGTAGAGCCTTTCATGTATGGAAGTTTAAATCTACTGTTTTTCTTTCTTATGAAATGAGACGTTAATCATCACGAAGACGCGCCTATATAATTTTGACCGCCTTGAACCCCACTTTCATATAGTAAAACCGGAGTTTCCGGGGGTGCACCTTATTGTTCTTATTTCTGCTCTAAAATATAGATTGTGGGTACTCGTTAGAATCGCCTCATCGAGGCGGTTCTAACGAGTACCCACAATCTATATTTTAGAGCAGAAATAAGAAAAATAGCAAAATTTTTCATCTTAATTTTTTTTTTTTTCGGTGATAAAGGTGGCAATGTATTTGTATAGGCGTGTTTGCGTAATGAAAATATTTGTATTGTCTTGTATTGTATTTCATTAAGGTTAATTTATGTTCGTGTTTCTTTCCTGTTGGTTCCTCTGATGGGGAATGTGAAGTTATTGTATCGATTTCTGATCATTGCTTTCACTTTTATTACAGCAAATCCTTAAGTTATCCGATTATTTTCAGCATCATTACGAAACCACGCCTATACAAATACATTGTTAACTTTACCGCCGAAAAATTGAAACTTTTTAGAAAAATTGTGATATTTTCAACTTATAGATTGCGGATACTCGTTACAACCGCCTCGTCGATGCGGTTCTAACGAATACCCACAATCTATATTTTTGGAGCAGAAATAGGGTAAACCCCTGTAAACCCCAGATTTACTATATAAAAGTGGGGTTCAAGGGGATCAAAATAATATAGGCTTGTGTTCGTGATGTATACAGTGGAATGCACAAGGGTGTTCATTACACGGAGTTATCAACGTGTCTTACGTAAATGTCTTCTTTTCTATCCATTACGATAACACGCCCGTATGGCATATTGCATTTTTTCACATCTCCAAAATGGCTACTTTTCTGATTAAAATATGCGATATTTTTCTTATAAATACTACAAACATAGGTTGTGGGTGCTCGTTAGAACCGCCTCGTTGAGGCGGTTCTAACGAGTACCCACAACCTATGTCTTGGAGTAAAAATTAGAAAAATAATGTTTACCCCCTTAAACCCCAGTTTTCTCTATATAAAGTGGGGTTTAGGGGGGGTGTTCATTTCACGGACTTGTTCACGTGATGCAATTTTTTTTAATAATAGAAATGTTCCTTTCAACTATCTTTCTTGACTTTGAGGGTTTGGATGTTTGCACTGCCTTGTCTCCTATGATACGCCTCTGAATTAAACTCTTGTCAGGATAAGAATCTTGTATAGTTTATACTTATTTATTTTAGTTCGATTGCACTGAAAGCTTCAAGCTTATTGAATCGCTGTCAAACACTCATTCCGGGTATTTTCACGTGCGCGCGAGTGAGTGGCAGTAGTTTTACACCACTGCTACCCATTTACACATGTGTGGAGTGGGGCAGTGTCATTACGTGTCTCGCCCAGGGACACACTTCGATATCTTATTTGTCTGTTTAAAGGCGAATAGTTCTTTAATTGCACCAGATGCATGTTTGCTAATAAAATATAATGTTTTGTCTTAAGAAGGAAAATGTAAAAAAAAAACTGCACGGCAATAAGTCCCAACTGACTACCGTGATGAGAACAAGTATGTGTACCCCCACTTTATTTAAAAAAATGGGCTTCAAGGGGGTATACCGTATTTTCCTTATTTCTGCTCAAAGATACAGGTTGTGGGTACGCGTTAGAACCGCCTCCATTCAGCCTCAATGAGCACTCAAAACCTTTGTTTGCAGTATACGTAAATAAGAAATATATAACGGAATATCACCAGAAAAGTAGCCGTTTGGATGATGCGAAAAAATGCACTGTGACGCATTATCCTAATGTATATGATTTTTACTGGTGTGTATGTGGTGGTGGTGGTGGTGGGGGGGGGGGGGGGGCTTAAATCGATTTCACATGGCCATACATTACGATAACACAACCGTGTGAGAAAGGGCATTTTTCATGTCTCCTAAATGACTGTTTTTTCTGATGAAAATCGGTGATATTTTTCTTATGAATACTGCAAACATAGGTTGTGGGTGCTCGCGCAGAAATAAGAAAAATAATGAATACCCCGTAAACCCCAGTTTTCTCTATATAAAGGGAGGAGGGGTTAGTGGGGTATTCATTTCACGGACCTGTTCACGTGATGGCCAGAATCATCACCCTTGGTTCTGCCGCGGTTCAGACAAAATCAACTACAGAGTTGAAACAAAGATGATGAGTCGACAGCATGAAATAACTGAAATGATGGGGCAAAGGAAACCAACAGTTAGACTCCTTAACTTTTAACAAATTTGTTTTATGATCCAGCAAGAGGTTCAAAAGGTCCAGGCGGAATGTTTAACAATGCAGACCCTGACCGGACTGCTCTTGGTTTGTACTATTTGCTTATGAATGTCTGTTCTAATACTTTGGATGATTACGATTTGGCAAACGGGACTTTTAAGGATTTCAAGGCCCTTTCACACGATCACGTATCGAGGGCTAGGTTTCACTACGTTTCCCACCCCTACGTTTGGCTAAATGTTTTTCCTGTTTTAGAAGTTAAGAACTTACCTCGTTTGAGATACGTTAATTTTCCTTGTCCTTCATACCGGCTTAGTCTCACGCGTTTACTGTAGATGAAAAAAATAAACAAGAGGGTCCAATGGCCTATATCGCTCACCTGTGTACCAGAAAAAAAAAGTGTAGGAGACCACTTGACATTGCTACATACTAAATATCTGAACTCTGGACCTTATGGCTTTGGAGAAGAAGATTTTTGATTTTTTTTTTCCAGTATAAGTCCATAGGTAAATTTTGACCCAAAAGGCATGGCTGACAGGATTTATGTAGGCGACCATTTTATGTTGCTATATACTAAATATCTAAGGTCCGTACTTCATGGTTTGTTTTGTTTGATTTGAGGTTTAACGTCCCCGTCAACACTGTAAAGGTCATTTTGGAGACGTTGCTTCCAATTTTGTGGGACTTTTACCCGACATTGAGATGAAATGACATCTCAAGCCCTGTCGCCCAATGACACCAATAGGGTTTATTAGCATGGACGGTCCGCCTCGCACCGCGGTTCCTGGACAGGCTTAGATCCTCTAAGCGGTTTACCAGTACTAGTGTGCGGGCTGGATTCAGCTCTGCGTGGAAGCATCATGCAGCCCATATATTTCTTCAAGCCCCTATGGGCGGGGGCTTACTTCATGGTTTCAGAGAAGAATATTTTTGAAGCTTTTTTTTTCCAGTATAAGTTTATTGGATTTAAGAAGCCACAGGATTTGGCCAATTTGAACCCCAGGGGCAAGACTCAGGCAGGATTCATGTAGGCAACCACTCCACATTGCTACATGCTAAATACCAAAGCTCTGGGCCTAATGGTTTCAGAGAAGAATATTTTTGAAGTTTTTTTTTCCATTTTAAGCTTTTTTCCATTTTAAGTCCATCCATGGTAGCTAATGGGCCATGGGCGTGGCCAATTCCGGCCCAAGGGGCATGATTGGCAGGATTTATGTAGGTGATCACTTGCCGTTGCTACATGGTAAATATCTAAGCTCTGGGTCCTGTGGTTTCAGAGAAGAAGATTTTTTAAGCTTTTTTCCATTAGGAGTCTATGGGAGCTAAGGGGCCCCAGGGCGCAGACCATTTGGACCCCAGGGGCATGATTGGCAGGATTTATGTAGGTGACCACTTGCCGTTGCTATATGCTAAACACTAAGCTCTGGGCCCTGTGGTTTCAGAGAAGAAGATTTTTGAAGCTTTTTTCTATTCATCTGAGGAGTCTATGGGAGCTAAGGGGCCCCAAGTCGTAGACCATTTGGACCCCAGAGGCATGATTGGCAGGATTGATGTAGGTGACCATTTGCCGTTGCTACATGCTAAATATCTAAGCTCTGGGCCCTGTGGTTTCAGAAAGAAGGATTTTTGAAGCTTTTTTCCATTATGAGTCTATAGGAGCTAAGGGGCCCCAGGGCATGGTCCGTTTGGACCCCAGGGGCATGATTGGCAGGAATTATGTAGGTGACCACTTGCCATTGAACATTACAAGCTAAATATCTAAGCTCTGGGCCCTGTGGCTTCAGAGAAGAAGATTTTTGAAGCTTTTTTCCATTATGAGTCTATGGGAGCTAAGAGGGTCCCAGGGTTTGGCCCATTTGGATCCCAGGGGCATGATTGGCAGGATTTATGTAGGTGAACAGTTGTCATTGCCACATGCTAAATATATAAGCTTTGGGCCCTGTGGTTTCAGAGAAGAAGATTTTTGAAGCTTTTTTTACATAATGAGTCTATGGGAGCTTAGGGGCCCCGGGGCGTGGCCCATTTGGACACCAGGGGCATGATTGGCAGGATTTATGTAGGTGACCACTTGCCATTGCTACATGCTAAATATCTAAGCTCTGGGCCCTGTGGTTTCAGAGAAGAAGATTTTTTAAGCTTTTTCCCATTATGAGTCTATAGGAGCTAAGGGCCCTGGGGCGTGGCCCGTTTGGACCCCAGGGACATGATTGGCAGGAATTATGCAGGTGACCACT
The DNA here is from genome assembly GCA_963580285.1 of Lucinisca nassula. NCBI lineage: Eukaryota > Metazoa > Mollusca > Bivalvia > Lucinida > Lucinidae > Lucinisca > Lucinisca nassula. Next base: position 10,309,536 of record OY757014.1, read on the forward strand.
TGCCGTTGCTACATGCTAAATATCTAAGCTCTGGGCCCTGTGCTTTCATGGTAGAAGATTTTTGAAGCTTTTTTTCCATTATGAGTCTATGGGAGCAAAGGGGCCCCGGGGTGTGGCGCATTTGGAACCCAGGGGCATGATTGGCAGGAATTATGTAGGTGACCACTTGCCGTTGCTACATGCTAAATATCTAAGCTCTGGGCCCTGTGGTTACAGGGAAGAAGATTTTTGAAGCTTTTTATCCATTATGAGTCTATGGGAGCTAAGGGGCCCTGGGGCGTGGCCCATTTGGACCCCAGGGGCATGATTGGCAGGATTTATGTAGGTTACCACTTGCCGTTGTTACATGCTAAATATCTGAGCTCTGTGGTTTCAGAGAAGAAGTTTTTTTCCATTATGAGTCTATAGGAGCTAAGGGGCCCCGGGGCGTGGCCCGTTTGGACCCCTTGGGCATGATTGGCAGAAATTATGTAGGTGACCACTTGCCGTTGCTACATGCTAAATATCTAAGCTCTGGGCCCTGTGGTTTCAGAGAAGAAGATTTTTTTCCCATTTTTTCCATTATGAGTCAATAAGAGCCAAGGGCCCTGGGGTGTGGCCCATTTGGAACCCAAGGGCATGATTGGCAGGAATTATGTAGGTGACCACTTGCCGTTGCTACATGCTAAATATCTTAGCTCTGGGCCCTGTGGTTTCAGAGAAGAAGATTTTTGAAGCTTTTTTCCATTATGATTCTAAGGGAGCTAAGGGGCCGCAGGGTGTGGCCCATTTGGACCCCAAGGGCATGATTGGCAGGATTTATGTAGGTTACCACTTGCCGTTGATACATGGTAAATATCTAAGCTCTGGGTCCTGTGGTTTCAGAGAAGAAGATTTTTTAAGCTTTTTTCTATTATGAGTCTATGGGAGCTAAGGGGCCGCAAGGGCGTTGCCCATTAGGACCCCAAGGACATGATTGGCAGGATTTATGTAGGTGACCACTTGCCATTGCTACATGCTAAATATCTTAGCTCTGGGCCCTGTGGTTTCAGAGAAGAAGATTTTTGAAGCTTTTTTCCATTATGAGTCTATGGGAGCGAAAGGGCCCCGGGGCGTGGCCCATTTGGAACCCAGGGGCATGATTGGCAGGAATTATGTAGGTGACCACCTACCGTTGCTACATGCTAAATATCTAAGCTCTGGGCCCTGTGGTTTCAGAGAAGAAGATTTTTTTTAATTTTTCCCATTATAAGTCTATAGGAGATAAGGGGCCCGCAGGCGTGGTCCGTTTGGACCCCAGGGGCATGATTGGCAGGAATTATGTAGGTGACCACTTGCCGTTACTACAGGCTAAATATATAAGCTCTGGGCCCTGTGGTTTCAGAGAAGAAGATTTTTGAACCTTTTTTTCCATTATGAGTCTATGGGAGCGTTTACTGTAGATGAAAAAAATAAACAAGAGGGTCCAATGGCCTATATCGCTCACCTGTGTACCAGAAAAAAAAAGTGTAGGAGACCACTTGACATTGCTACATACTAAATATCTGAACTCTGGACCTTATGGCTTTGGAGAAGAAGATTTTTGATTTTTTTTTCCAGTATAAGTCCATAGGTAAATTTTGACCCAAAAGGCATGGCTGACAGGATTTATGTAGGCGACCATTTTATGTTGCTATATACTAAATATCTAAGGTCCGTACTTCATGGTTTGTTTTGTTTGATTTGAGGTTTAACGTCCCCGTCAACACTGTAAAGGTCATTTTGGAGACGTTGCTTCCAATTTTGTGGGACTTTTACCCGACATTGAGATGAAATGACATCTCAAGCCCTGTCGCCCAATGACACCAATAGGGTTTATTAGCATGGACGGTCCGCCTCGCACCGCGGTTCCTGGACAGGCTTAGATCCTCTAAGCGGTTTACCAGTACTAGTGTGCGGGCTGGATTCAGCTCTGCGTGGAAGCATCATGCAGCCCATATATTTCTTCAAGCCCCTATGGGCGGGGGCTTACTTCATGGTTTCAGAGAAGAATATTTTTGAAGCTTTTTTTTTTCCAGTATAAGTTTATTGGATTTAAGAAGCCACAGGATTTGGCCAATTTGAACCCCAGGGGCAAGACTCAGGCAGGATTCATGTAGGCAACCACTCCACATTGCTACATGCTAAATACCAAAGCTCTGGGCCTAATGGTTTCAGAGAAGAATATTTTTGAAGTTTTTTTTTCCATTTTAAGCTTTTTTCCATTTTAAGTCCATCCATGGTAGCTAATGGGCCATGGGCGTGGCCAATTCCGGCCCAAGGGGCATGATTGGCAGGATTTATGTAGGTGATCACTTGCCGTTGCTACATGGTAAATATCTAAGCTCTGGGTCCTGTGGTTTCAGAGAAGAAGATTTTTTAAGCTTTTTTCCATTAGGAGTCTATGGGAGCTAAGGGGCCCCAGGGCGCAGACCATTTGGACCCCAGGGGCATGATTGGCAGGATTTATGTAGGTGACCACTTGCCGTTGCTATATGCTAAACACTAAGCTCTGGGCCCTGTGGTTTCAGAGAAGAAGATTTTTGAAGCTTTTTTCTATTCATCTGAGGAGTCTATGGGAGCTAAGGGGCCCCAAGTCGTAGACCATTTGGACCCCAGAGGCATGATTGGCAGGATTGATGTAGGTGACCATTTGCCGTTGCTACATGCTAAATATCTAAGCTCTGGGCCCTGTGGTTTCAGAAAGAAGGATTTTTGAAGCTTTTTTCCATTATGAGTCTATAGGAGCTAAGGGGCCCCAGGGCATGGTCCGTTTGGACCCCAGGGGCATGATTGGCAGGAATTATGTAGGTGACCACTTGCCATTGAACATTACAAGCTAAATATCTAAGCTCTGGGCCCTGTGGCTTCAGAGAAGAAGATTTTTGAAGCTTTTTTCCATTATGAGTCTATGGGAGCTAAGAGGGTCCCAGGGTTTGGCCCATTTGGATCCCAGGGGCATGATTGGCAGGATTTATGTAGGTGAACAGTTGTCATTGCCACATGCTAAATATATAAGCTTTGGGCCCTGTGGTTTCAGAGAAGAAGATTTTTGAAGCTTTTTTTACATAATGAGTCTATGGGAGCTTAGGGGCCCCGGGGCGTGGCCCATTTGGACACCAGGGGCATGATTGGCAGGATTTATGTAGGTGACCACTTGCCATTGCTACATGCTAAATATCTAAGCTCTGGGCCCTGTGGTTTCAGAGAAGAAGATTTTTTAAGCTTTTTCCCATTATGAGTCTATAGGAGCTAAGGGCCCTGGGGCGTGGCCCGTTTGGACCCCAGGGACATGATTGGCAGGAATTATGCAGGTGACCACTTGCCGTTGCTACATGCTAAATATCTAAGCTCTGGGCCCTGTGCTTTCATGGTAGAAGATTTTTGAAGCTTTTTTTCCATTATGAGTCTATGGGAGCAAAGGGGCCCCGGGGTGTGGCGCATTTGGAACCCAGGGGCATGATTGGCAGGAATTATGTAGGTGACCACTTGCCGTTGCTACATGCTAAATATCTAAGCTCTGGGCCCTGTGGTTACAGGGAAGAAGATTTTTGAAGCTTTTTATCCATTATGAGTCTATGGGAGCTAAGGGGCCCTGGGGCGTGGCCCATTTGGACCCCAGGGGCATGATTGGCAGGATTTATGTAGGTTACCACTTGCCGTTGTTACATGCTAAATATCTGAGCTCTGTGGTTTCAGAGAAGAAGTTTTTTTCCATTATGAGTCTATAGGAGCTAAGGGGCCCCGGGGCGTGGCCCGTTTGGACCCCTTGGGCATGATTGGCAGAAATTATGTAGGTGACCACTTGCCGTTGCTACATGCTAAATATCTAAGCTCTGGGCCCTGTGGTTTCAGAGAAGAAGATTTTTGAAGCTTTTTTCCATTATGAGTCAATAAGAGCCAAGGGCCCTGGGGTGTGGCCCATTTGGAACCCAAGGGCATGATTGGCAGGAATTATGTAGGTGACCACTTGCCGTTGCTACATGCTAAATATCTTAGCTCTGGGCCCTGTGGTTTCAGAGAAGAAGATTTTTGAAGCTTTTTTCCATTATGATTCTAAGGGAGCTAAGGGGCCGCAGGGTGTGGCCCATTTGGACCCCAAGGGCATGATTGGCAGGATTTATGTAGGTTACCACTTGCCGTTGATACATGGTAAATATCTAAGCTCTGGGTCCTGTGGTTTCAGAGAAGAAGATTTTTTAAGCTTTTTTCTATTATGAGTCTATGGGAGCTAAGGGGCCGCAAGGGCGTTGCCCATTAGGACCCCAAGGACATGATTGGCAGGATTTATGTAGGTGACCACTTGCCATTGCTACATGCTAAATATCTTAGCTCTGGGCCCTGTGGTTTCAGAGAAGAAGATTTTTGAAGCTTTTTTCCATTATGAGTCTATGGGAGCGAAAGGGCCCCGGGGCGTGGCCCATTTGGAACCCAGGGGCATGATTGGCAGGAATTATGTAGGTGACCACCTACCGTTGCTACATGCTAAATATCTAAGCTCTGGGCCCTGTGGTTTCAGAGAAGAAGATTTTTTTTAATTTTTCCCATTATAAGTCTATAGGAGATAAGGGGCCCGCAGGCGTGGTCCGTTTGGACCCCAGGGGCATGATTGGCAGGAATTATGTAGGTGACCACTTGCCGTTACTACAGGCTAAATATATAAGCTCTGGGCCCTGTGGTTTCAGAGAAGAAGATTTTTGAACCTTTTTTTCCATTATGAGTCTATGGGAGCGAAGGGGCCCTGGGGCGTGGCCCATATGGAACCCAGGGGCATGATCGGCAGGAATTATGTAGGTGACCACTTGCCATTGATACATGCTAAATATCTAAGCTCTGGGCCCTGGGGTTTCATACAAGAAGATTTTTGAAGCTTTTTTCCATTATGAGTCTATAGGAGCTAAGGGGCCCCGGGGCTAGGTCCGTTTGGAACCCCAGGGGCATGATTGGCAGGAATTATGTACGTGACCACTTGCCATTGCTACATGCTAAATATCTAAGCTCTGGGCCCTGTGGTTTCAGAAAGGAAGATTTTTGAAGCTTTTTTTCCATTATAAGTATATAGGAGCTAAGGGGCCCCGGTGCATGGTCCGTTTGGACCCCAGGGGGATGATTGGCAGGAATTATGTAGGTGACCACTTGCCGTGCCTACATGCTAAATATATAAGCTCTGGGCCCTGTGGTTTCAGAGAAGAAGATTTTTGAAGCTTTTTTTCCATTATGAGTCTATGGGAGCTAAGGGGCCCCGGGGCTGGCCCATTTTGAACCCAGGGGCATGATTGGCAGGAATTATGTAGGTGACCACTTGCCATTGCTACATGCTAAATATATAAGCTCTGGGCCCTGTGGTTTCAGAGAAGAAGATTTTTGAAGCTTTTTTCCATTATGAGTCTATGGGAGCGAAGGGGCCCCGGGGCGTGGCCGATTTTGAACCCAGGGGCATGAATGGCAGGAATTATGTAGGTGACCACTTGCCATTGCTACATGCTAAATATCTAAGCTCTGGGCCCTGTGGTTTCAGAGAAGAAGATTTTTGAAGCTTTATTTTTCCATTATGAGTCTATGGGAGCTTAGGGGCCCCGGGGCGTGGCCCATTTGGCACCCAGGGGCATGATTCGCAGGAATTATGTAGTTGACCACTTGTCCTTGCTACATGCTAAATATCTAAGCTCTGGGCCCTATGGTTTCAGAGAGGAAGATTTTTAAAACTTTTCCCTTTATAAGTCTATGGGAGCTATATGTTGCCATGGCAACCAGAATTCCAATCTGATCAGCCCAAAAACCTTATGCAGCCTTTCCCCCTACCTATTGATGCTTCACATGAAATTTGATCAAGATTGGCCATGGGGTATTAGAGATATACTTATTTGAAATTGTTTACGGACGCACGCACACACGCAAGCACGGACGGACGCACGCACGCACGCACGGCGGACGACGGACAAAAAGTGATCCCAAAAGCTCACCTCGTCACTACGTGACAGGTGAGCTAAAAAGAGAAACGACCAGGAACTGGTGCAAACCGCTCCAAAATTCTTCCCACACTGTCACTATGGAAAGAAGTCGAAACATGGAGCGCCGGCAGTAAACAAAAACGGACAAGCAAACCGAGTCAGCAGCTCTTTCCCAAACCGGTGGTGACTCAAGACTAAAAAGGAGCAAAATACACTAGGAGTAGTTTTACTAGTTGCCTGCTACGTTCCGACATGTTTTACTATCTGCATTTTACGTTTCCCTACGATTCAGTACGGCTGTGTCTGGGGTTGAAAATTGCGCAGTGCAAAATGCCCATGGCAATATAATTAGAAAAACAACAACATCAGACACAACAAAAATGGTGGTCACATCACGTGAACAAGTCTGCGAAATGAAGACCCCCCCCCCCCTATACCCCAGTTTATTTAGAGAAAACCGGGGTTAACCGGGATATACATCATTTTTCTTATTTTTGCTCCAAGACATAGGTTGTGGGTACTCGTTCTAACGAGTACCCACAACATATGTCTTGGAGAAGAAATAAGAAAAATAAATATACTCCCGTAAACCCCGATTTCTCTGTATAAAGTGGGGTTTAAGGGGGTGCTCATTTCACGGACTTGTTCACGTGATGATCATGAACTAGATACCAACATTGACTGGCACTTCATCAATGTACAGATTCTGACAACGACAGATATATGCCAGCTGCAATAGGCAGATGCTTTGAACATACATTTGATGCTAAATAAAATGTTTCTGCACAGGTGGGCCAAGAAAAAAGAGTAACACAAGGCAAGAGGAGGTGAACCTCATTCGATACGTGCTAGTTTTTGTTTTTAGTATGGGACCCTTTGTGCTTCTCTTGCTCCCTTTCCTGTCATCTCGACTTGAAGACATCCTGAAGTCGAATGGCCAAAATAGCTCATTACGGTAACACACCCGTGCGACATAATGCGTTTTTTTCACATCTCCAAAATGGCCATTTTTCTGATGAAAATCCGTGATATTTTTCTAATAAATACTGCAAACATAGGTTGTTGGTCCTCGTTAGAACCGCCTCACCTATGTTTCAGAGCAGAAATAAGAAACAAAAACTGTTTACTCCTGTAATCCCCAGTTTTATCTATATAAAGTGGAGTGTGGGGTGGTCATTTCACGGATTTGTTCACACACATAACTTCGTGTTTGCTTGGTATACGCTACGTGATCGAAATTCCACGTGTGTTTTGAAAATATCAAAACAACCATAGCTTAGAACGGACAGCGTCAAGATTGTTTGTTTGTTTGTTTGATTTGAGGTACAACGTCCCCGTCAACACTGTAAAGGTCATTTTAGAGACGTTGCTTCCAATTTTGTGGGACTTTTACCCGTCATTTAGATGAAATGACACCTCAAGCCCTGTCGCCCAATGAAACCTATAGGCTTTATACGCATGGACGGTCCGACTCGTGCGCACCGCTCTGCCTGGACAGGCTTAGATCCTCTAAGCGGTTTACCAGTACTCGTGTGCGGGTCGGATACAGCTCTGCTAGGAAGCATCATGCAGCCCATATATTTCTTCAAGCCCCGATGGGCGGGGGCCGAGCATCAAACTTGATGTTTGAGTTTAAAGACTGTTTGTATGTACGTGGGGATATTGCTGTTATCTAGATGATCGGAATAGAACAATAGAAGGTCAAAATATGTGATAAGACTGAGACGTATTTTACAAAAGTATTCGGATATATGCGTTTCAATTTAGAGACCAAATGAATGGATTAGGTAAAAAGCATCAATCTTAAGGAACGAAAATATTTTGCAAAAGAAAACTGTTAAATATTATTTTTAATTTTTGAACTTGTAAAATCAACACCGACGTTTATTATAGTGGTATGTTTGTAAATTTAGGATAAATGCACTTTTCATTTCAGTCAGGGAAACGGTATAAATTTTAGTGTGACTCTTGGAATCTTTACAGCCAAAATGGGAGTATATCTTTCTTTAATAGTTGCTTGTTTATATTTACTAAAATGTAAGTATACGAATTCTTTCAGTTAAGTTCAACCTATAGTTCGCCAACAAATAGATGGCAGTGACGTAGCTGACTATTTGAGCTATTTTACCGTTAGCCCCATAAGCTTTGCATTGTTCAGAACAAAAACAAGTCGTGACGTCAATGTCAACTATTCCTTGACGGAACCAATGTATTGATTTGTGCACATTGTTGCTATTTCGTCTAAATTACGTGCATGACTGCCTTTTCTTAGCGTTTCACTTATTCGATAATTATTTTACGTGCACATTTTTTTAACATTTGAGCCAGCGCACGACAAAACTAAAAATAAGACATATGCGCCCATCGAAGACCCAGATCAGCCTGCGAATCCATATAGTCTAACCAGAGCCTTATCTTGCTGCATGAAGGAGCATTGGGCCCTTAGCTAGCCTTAGAGCGCACAACGAAGACTCTGATCAGACTGCGCGGATGCGCAGGCTGACCTGAGTCATCGTTGGGCGCACATGTCTATTGTCATGTCACGCGCTGCTCATTTTCCTTCTCTTATGAGTCCACGAGTTTCTTTTTTGTGCATTTTCGAGACTTTCGATGACTAGAAATGTCGTTGTTAATTAAATAAGCTTAATACTTCTAGCTCTTGCACTACCACTGAACTTTCTAAATTATTAACTTTCTGTCTTACTGCTATTAAAACGCATGTGATTAAATAATGTGATAAAGTCTTTGAAAGATCAGGAAGAAATCTGTTTTGGTCTATAAAAAATTCAAATGAGGTTTTAAATAAATTGAAATCCAGACGTTTTCGTGCTTCAAGTCTGTCTGCTTAAGATTTTTCCGCTCTTTACACTACACTTCCTCATAATCTTATAAAAGAAAAGCTTAATGACTTAATTGAATGGACTTTTCACAGGGAAGATTCTCTCTATCTTGCATGTAATGTCAGAAATGCATTTTTCACTTCTAAAGAGCATAAGAATTATACACTTTGGTCATGTCAGAAAGTGTGTGATGCCCTCCAGTCATGTATCCGACTTGAACACTCGTAATAAATTATTAACCGCCAAACTTCTTAATCAGGGGTATCGGTATCATAAACTACGTAAAGCCTTTTCTAAGTTTTATAGACGTCATTCTGATTTGGTTTCAAAATTCAATGTGGACTTGAAACTCTTCTGCTAAAAGAGCTATCTGAACCCGAATTATATGGTGACTTAGTATATAAATTTAGAAAAATACATGCCTGTAATGACTTTAGTACCCAGCTTCGTAAAATCGTTCGTCTATATATAAAGATTGGGTACAACATCAACACTATAAAACCGACTGCATGCATGGTGGTTAACCCAATCACGGTTGGCACCTTTGCTTCCCTTTTTGATTGCACACCGGTGGGTCGGGCTTAAGATTATATGACGGTTCCACCGTAAAAGCATAAATGGAATTTTATTTTATTTTAGTATTATTTATGTTTGTTGGCGCCTGATGCTCCGTCTTTTGTCGGGCCCCTCGGAGTCTAATTGTTGGTTTTCTTTTGCTCCAGCAATTCTGTTGTTGTATGCTGTCGAGTCCTCAACCATGTTTCATCTCTGTAGTTTTTTGATTTGTATGTTCTCGGAAATGTTACACTGATGAGTTAGGAAGCCTTCATGCGGACTAAACAAAATTAGTGTATACCGCGACACAGGTAAGTGCGAGGATTATGGCCATGTAAAATCAATTTAAGCCCCCCCCCCCCCCAGTGGAAATCTTTCCACTGACCGTTCCAAGGCGGTTCTTCTGTGGCGGTTTATTTATGTTGTTGTTTGTTACTACTTACTGTGTGTATCGCTTATGTCTGTTTATTTTGGATGGCCATTTGGCCATTTTGTGGGAAAGTAACGGTCCTTATGGCCATCCTTTGTTTAGGTTTCCATTATGGTCTGGTCGCTTCGTGTTTGTGTTTCTTTCCCATTGGTGTCTTTGATGGGTGGAGTAAGTTAATTGTATCGATTCCTGATCTATGTCTTACTTCTACTTTTCTAGTGTAACGTTTGCTAACTGTGTTTTTTTTTTTTTTTTTTTTTTTTTCATTTGTAGATAGCACATAGTCTCCGCAAAAACTCTAATTAACCGACATACCAAATCACAATAGCTCAATGCCCAATTTTGCTGGGTGTTGCATCTTTGCGCTCAATCTATCGTGACGCATAAATGCATTTGTTACCATCATTGTCTTTAACATGCATGCGGTAATTTTTCTTGTTGGAGATCGGTTTAAAACACAACTATTGACAACAGTTACATTCTGTAAGGTGATTCCTTGATGACATGTAGCCTTCCGGGCGCACCAGAATCTAACTGCTGGTTTTCTTTTGCTCCAGTATTGCAGTTATTTTATGCTGTCAAGTCCTCATCTTTGCCTCATATCTGTACTTAGTTGTTGGATTTTTATGTTCTCGGAGATGTAGCGTTGATGAGTTAGAAAGTCTTTTAAAATTCAATGTCGGACTTAAATCTCTTCTGCAACAAGGTCTATCGGAACCCGGTGACTTAGTATATAAATTCAGAAAAAAGTATATAAATGCAATGACTTCAGCACCCAAATTCGTAAAATCATTCTTCGATATAAACTAGGATACAACATAAATGTCATGCGACAGACTGCTTGCATGGCAATTAACCCAATCGCTGTTGACAACTTTGCTTCCCTCTTTAATTGCACGCAGGTGGGTCAGGCCTCAGATTCTACGACGGCTTACTGAGAATTAGAGTTTCTAATTTTATGAAATTTGTGCCTGATGCTGTTTCTGGTCGGGCCTATCGAAGTCTAACTGTTGGTCTTCTTTTGCTCTAGAATTTCAGTGGATTCTTGCTGTCGAGTCATCACCGCAGTTTCATCTCTGTGGTTGTTTGATCAGAATAAGATCAGAATTGTTACTGGTGACAGGTCAAATGACATTTATACACCAGGACCTGTGATATAGGAAGTTAGTCCCTAGCTCTAACCAAAGAGGTAAACTTAGCTACAGAATCCTCAGCACCTTCAGCCATCGCAATAACCGAATCGAGAACGGCATTTCAATCTCTAATGGTTCGGGAGAAGAACGATTCTTTATAAATGTCAGTTCTTGCAGTAAGGATCTGAAACGTCATTGAATGGTGCTTTCTACAGTGCCTAGCTGGGGGAACAAGGTCATGTCGGAATGCTGGCAGCACCCTTTAGACCTTTGTATAAGAATATGAGCCTGGTGTCTCTTCTCCTTTTCTTGAGAGACTCCAATCTTAATTTTCATAGAATTCCAGTCATGCTCGCAGGTTTCAAAGCAGTAATTGCTTGTTAGAAATCTAGCAGCTCTATTCTGAACTTTTTTCAATTTCTTCATTAAGGCCACTCTGTTTGGGTCCCAGATGCAACTACCATATCCTAAGATTGGGCGAACAAGTCCTTTATATACTGTCTCTTTAACATCCTGAAGACACTGATGAAGATTTCGCCTCAGGAAACCAAATGTTCTATTCGCCTTTGTACACATGTTGCTAATGTGTGTATTCCATCTCAAATTGTGAGTGATTGTCACACCAAGGTATTTAATGGAGTTCACATTTTCGAGGGCCGTTCCCTTTAAGGTGTATGACTCCTCAATTTTATTTGTTCTCTTCCTAGTTATCTGCATAATATTGCATTTAATGGGTTGAAATATCATGGCCCATTTTCGTGCCCAACATCCTAATCTATCTGTATCCTTCTGAAGTTTCATTGAGTCCTCAGTATCTCTGATTTCCCGATAGCAAACACAGTCAATGTCATTGATGTACAGGGATAATAGCAGCGGGCCAAAAACAGTCCCCTGAGGGACCCCAGATAAAACTGGCGCCCATAATGAAGATTCCCAATTAACAGAATCGCGCTGTTTTCTGTAGCAAAGAAAGAAATATATCCATTTGGGAGTCTTCCCTCCAATTCCATAAACATATACATTTAATTTAAGTAGTCTATGAGGAGGTTGTCAAAAGCCTTCTCGAAGTCCAGAATAAATGCGCCCCCCCCCCCTGGCCCCCTTTGTCCAAGTTTTTTGCCCAATCATTAATAACCGTGCTCAACTGAGTTTCGCAACTATGCTTTTTCCTCAATGCATGTTATCTGTCTGACAATAGTTTATGTTTATCCAAGTGGGCCATGATGTTTGATATTTGAGTTCACGGAGATGTTACACTGATGAGTTAGGAGGCCTTCTTGGGTAGTCCTCACCGTTGTCTCACCTCTGTGGTTCTTTGATTTTTTGTGTTCACGGAGATGTTGCACTGATGAGTTAGGAGGCCTTCATGCGGACTGAACAACTTATTTGTCAAAATCGCGACGGAAGTAAGGGCGAGGATTGTGGCTACGTAAAATCGATTTAAGCCCCTCAGTGAAATCGTTTCACTGACCGTTCAAAGGCTGTTCTTCTGTCGCGGTTTATTTTAGCTATTGTTTGGCTTTGAGGCCGGTATTGATGTTTCCATTAGGGTCTAGTTGTTTCATGTTTGTGCTTCTGTCCCTTTGGTGTCTCTGATGGGAGCTGTGGGTTATTGTATCGATTCCTGATCATTACCTTCTATCCTATTTTTCATTCAGATAATGATAATAATACTAACTTTATTTCAAGAGGATAACATATTTGGCACGAGTGCTAGTCTAACATATTGTCCTCATTGTAACATATGTACATGTGCATGCATGTATGCAGAACGCGGCGTCTGATCAGGGCCTACACTGTTTGCAAAACGTAAGGCCATTTTTCCTAATTCATTTTGAAGAAAACACAACCTAACACCTCTAAATTTCGAAATTGACTCCTGTTATATATAAGGAGGAAGATTCTAGTTTGTACAAAAAGGTTTAATAGATGGTGATAAAATTGGTAGTGATAATTGGATGATCTGATTAACTTTTGAATAAATTCTTGAAATAAAAACTTTTAGTCGAACAACGAACAATTTATGGCCCTTTATAAATTTGGGCATTTTACCTTTTTTTTTAAAAGTCTCAAAGACTGTTGTAGCTAGACCCTTGATATTTGGTCTTACGAGTCCCAGTGTTCAGAAGATGCTTTTGTTAACTTTTGAATACATTCTGAAAAAGAAAAAGTTTTTTTTGGTCAATTTGGGCAGTTTAACCTTGTCAGCAAACATCTCAAAACCTATTGGAGTTAGCACCTTGATATTTAGTGGTACTATTGACAGTATTTAATAGATGACATTATTAGCTTTTGATTAAATTCATAAATAATATGGCCCTTTGTAAATTTGGGCATTTCGCATCGTCAGGAAAATATCTCCAGTCATCACGAAAACAAGCCTATATAATTTTGACCCCCTTGAACCCCACTTTTATATAGTAAAACTGGGGTTTTACAGAGGTAAACATTATTTTTCTTATTTCCGCTCTAAAATATAGATTGCGGGTACTTGTTAGAACCGGTTCTAACAAGCACCGACAATCTATATTTTGACCAGAAATAAGAAAAGGATCACATTTTTTCATCTCAAAACTCAATTTTTTTTCTGCGATAAAGGTTACAATCTATTTGTATAGGCGTGTTTTCGTAATGTATATACTCAGATTCAATGAAAACGCACCACTTTTAGATAGTATAAGGTAAAAATGACTCACATTTGAACTGATAAAAAAAGTAAAGTTGTCACCGAAGCATGATTTTGTTTTACACGAATACTGTGGGATTTTCATGATGTGCATGTGCACGTACAAAATGGAAAAATTGCAAAATTTCGTAATCACGATATTTTTTGGCACTTTCTTTACTGTAATTATAAGGTCCGGATTCTTTACGTTAAAAAGCAGCAAACATTTTATAAGAAGAAGCCAATAGAACGTCTAAGTAACGTCGATCTCATCGTGTCCTCGGTATGGTTGAAGGTGGGTTTTCATACCGCCAAGTTGCAAAGCGTATGGGTTGTTAGAACACTACGATTGCTCGGTTAGTTGAAAGGCACACCGCTACGTGGTCTGTGGACGATACACGATGCCCTGGACGTGAACGTGTTACTACACGTCAGGAGGACCGGTATATTGTTTTGAGTCATTTACGCGACCGATTCAGGACGTCTGGGAAAACTACCCAGGAGACAGGTGGAACCCATAACCTACGCGTAAGTGTCTTAACTGTAAGGCGGTGTCTCGAGGAACGCGTCTCTATTAGCCATAAGACGTTTAAGGGGAACATTTATACGGCGGAAGGTCGAATCAGTCGCTTTAATTGGTGTCGGCAGCGTATCCGATAGACAAAACAGCGTTGGCCTGGTGTACTGTTCATGTAAGAGTCCCGTATTTTTAGTTGGAATGTTTGATAGGCGGCGTAAAGTATGGCTTCGATTGTTGGGAACGATTTCAAGACTGTTGTGTTAAACAGGTGTCACGTTGGGGTGGTGGCAGCGTAATGGTATGGGGAGAGATCTCGTGGCGCCACAAAACCCAACACATCTTTGTTGATGGCAATTGGATGACACGTCGTTACATCGATGAAATTTTAGAGCCTGAGGTGGTACCGTTATTACGCAAAAAGTGGGGACCTTACGCTTTTCCAAAAGGACAATGCACGTGCTCATATTGCGAGGCTAACCATGGACTTTTTTTCAATCGAAATGATGTGCAAGTTCTTCCTTGCCCTGCATTTCCGCCGGATTTAAACCCAATTGAGCACCCTTGGGACCAGCTCTGCCAACGTGTGTACAACCGACGTCATCCGCCAACTAACCGTCAGCAGCTTGCCAAAATGGGACAACATCACACAAAACCAGATACAGAGTTTAGTTCGAAACATGAGGCGTTGATGCCAATCAACATTTGATGCTTATGGTGGACATACTCGGTATTAGGATATGTGATTTTGATTTTTAGGGTGTGTGGACTTATTCGAGGCCCCCGCGTATCTCTGCATCCAATGAAATGTTGTAACTCTGTAGTGCGTATGTGGATAAGTTAGTGGTGATTCATTAAACATGATTAAATGCTGGAAATATTGTGAATCAATTAAAATTTCAGGCATATCACTAGTGGTGTGTTTTCATTGAATCTGAGTTGTTACAGCCTTGCTGTATGATTACTGAATTGCTAGTGATGAATAAAGGATCTAATTAACATTTGAATACATTGGGATAAATACCTCATGGGTCAAGGCCCTTTGAACATTTGGACCTTTACCATTCCAGCAGATTATACACCGCCCTTCATGGTTGGTGATAATATTGCTGGTGGTTAATAAATGACCTGGTTAACTTTCAAAAGAATACTGAAAATACGCCATGAATTAAGGCCAGTTTGGGGGAATTTTTACCTTGTCAACAACTTTCTTCAAACTCTTGGAGCTAACGTAACCCTTGAAACGTTATGAATGGGTTGATAGATGACCAGATTTACGTTTGAATACATTTCGAAAAATCCGTCACGAATTATGGCCCTTCATAGGTTTATGCAGTTTTATGTTGTCAGCAAAATATTTGATATTTGGTGATAAGATTGGTAGTGATGAGTAGATGACATGATTAACTGAACAAGAAATATCTTTAAAAATATATGCGGCGTAGATTTTGAAGAAGGAAGGTTGATCAGTTCGATAGGAGTGAAATGATATTGAAAGGGCCGTAAAACAAAAAAATGGAGCTAATCACTGCAGCATGTACAGAATTAAAAATGTATATATTTTTCAATCAGGTCTCTCGTGTAGACCAGATGAGGTCGGACTAGGATACCCAGTCAGCAAAAAATTCCTGGCCAACGTCCGGCCGACGCGATATGACATGACAACGTCGTTTCGCTGTCGACCCGACATTGGCCCGCTATTGCTTGCTAGCTGAGTAGAGCATCAAGTCTCAGGCCAAAAGCTAAGCTTATATTTTGCCAAGATTCTCAGAAAAACTCTGCAAAGACTTCGTGTTGTGTGTTGTTAGAGAAACGAAGTCTTTCTACAAACACTGGCAAAGAAAAGCATTTGCCTGTTGAGTAACTGACTGACGCAAGGTTGGACGGACTGACAGACAGACAACAGTTAAGCCTTCAGGTTCGAATCACTGGATATGGTCATACGGTGGATCATGGAGGATAGCAACATGGTTTGTTTATTTACAATAAGGTTGCAAATGTGAAAGTTGAACGCAATATCAGCATATAGATGAAAATAAATGTTATTAGAGATTCTCAGTCTACATAGGTGCCTTGGGGAGGCAGAGTCAAACCCTTAGCTTTGCAAGGTATATAAACTTTCTACACGCGCTTTGTGTCAGGTATATACAGAGGTTGTCGAAGGTTTAGTATGTTAAATTAAATACTATAACATAATGGTGTTATCTAGGACCACTGGGTCCGTGGTGTTATCAATTAAAACCATTTATTAAATGCCGGTAATATCAAGGGAGACAACTAAGGCCAATGTCACTAGGCACAGATATGTTGAAACCGAAAGTAGAAACCTTGATTGTCTGTTACCCATAAAACAATCCTGTAATTGTCTCCGTTTTTCATTCAAACTGAGATAGATTAAACATTCTACAAAATTAAAAAGGCCCTGACCTGACCCTATTACACACAAAAAATGAAACATTCCCTAGGTTAAAATGAAGGAATGCTGCTCCTGAATGGACACTTCGGTAAACTGTCGTATTTATTGAATGGTACTATTTAATATGCAAATTAATTACCAATGAAATGGTCCTCTCCGCGAACGCATGGTATTATTGACCAAGGGAATAACGAGAATTGTAGGACAAAACCAAAATCATAACGGGTACGCCGAAATACTTCATGGTCTATGGCCCTTTGTTAATTTGGACAGCTGTACGTTGTCAGCAAAATATATCAAAAACGTTTTGAGCTACAGCCCTGATTTGAGCCCTATTAATTATTTGGTCACCTTTTCCTTATCTACGTGTCTATGGTTTTTGGTACTGACAAATATGTCAAGGACAACCCGGGGTCCTAATTTATAAAATATGTAGTTCTGTGTCACCTGAAGCTGCACACAAACATTCAAAAAGTCAACCCAGTGGTTCTGGAGTAGATTTTGTTTAAGATCATAAAGTTTTTGGTCATGTGACATGGGCCATTTGAACAAACTTTTATTCATCCATTGCCAAGACAGTTGTATATAAAAAATTAAAACGAAAAGACAGACGAAGGACAGCTTGGGTCAAGTTTGCTGAATGACTTTAAAATGTAATAACACTCACATACATTCATACTGTACCTCTCTCATTTTATAATCACAACAGATTTCGAAAAAAAAACAAAACAAAAAAACACACACACATTTTAACCTCTTTCCCATTCAAAAGCATGAGAGACCAAATTTTACCTTGTCCAAAGATAGGTCGACATTGACCTAGGGTCATCCATGGAACAACTTTATTTGTACTCAGCCACATAAATTTTATTCATTTTGTACCTGTTCGCATGACAATGACCACAATAGTTTTTGAAAAGTGCATTGCTTTACCTTTTTCCAATGGACCAAATTTTATTTTTTTATAAAGTAAGTCAAGGTCAACCTAGAGTCAGCATTTTCGCACTTGGTTGTGTACTCATACATTCGATGCCACATAACACATTTCAAAGAAATCAGCCAAGTATTTCTGGATAAATTCCCTTGAAGGCAAAATTAAATAAAATTTACCAAGTAATTTCAGAGAAAATGTATTTTCAACTGTAAATGGTCACCATGGGCCAAGCACACCAAATGACCTTGACCTTTTGCTTGAATAGACCTGTCATAGACCACAGTAGTTTTCGAAAAAATGCATTGTTTTATATTTTCCCATTTAAAACTAATAAGAACAAGTCACTCAGGAAAGGCCGCAATCCAAGAACGCAGCCATCATAAGTCACCTACAGAAAGTGACACGGAGGCACACACAAAAACAGACGTAACATGAACCAACGGCACAGGACCAAAACGCAGTTAAGACACTGCATAAAGCCTAGGTTCATTATTTTTACAAACATTGTATTACTCAGTTGCCCAATGTTAAATCCCAGGATTCAAAATTAGTGTGTACCGCGACAAAGGTAAGGGCGAGGATTATGGCCATGTAAAATCGATTTAAGCCCCCTCCCCCCCCCCCCCCCCCCACACACACACCAGTGGAATAAAATCGATTTAAGCCCCCCAGTGGAATTCTTTCCACTGACCGTTCCAATGCGGTTCTTCTATGGTGGTTTATTTATATTGTTGTTTGTTACTTTATGTGTGTATCACTTGTGTCTTGGTTGTGTACTCATACATTTCTGTCTCTGGTCGGGCTCATCGGAGTCTAACTGTTGGTTTTCTTTTGCTCCAGCATTTCAGTGGTTTCTTGCTGTCGAGTCCTCACCGTTGTCTCACCTCTGTGGTTCTTTGATTTTTGTGTTCACGGAGATGTTGCACTGATGAGTTAGGAGGCCTTCATGCGGACTGAACAAATTATTTGTCTAAATCGCGACGGAAGTAAGGGCGAGGATTGTGGCCACGTAAAATCGATTTAAGCCCCCCAGTGGAAATCTTCCACTGACCGTTCTAAGGCGGCTCTTCTGTGGCGATTTATTTATGTTGTTGTTTGTTACTTACTGTGTGTATCACTTGTGTCTTTTGGTTTTGGATGGCCATATGGCCATTTTGTGGGAAAGTAACTGTCCTTATGGCCTTCCTTTGTTAAGGTTTCCATTATGGTCTGGTCGCTTAATGTTTGTATTTCTTTCCCTTTGGTGTCTTTTATGGGTGGAGTAAGTTTATTGTATCAATTCCTGACCTTTGTTTTACTTCTACTATTTATTTTGGATGGCCATATGGCCATTTTGTGGGAAAGTAACTGTCCTTATGGCCTTCCTTTGTTTAGGTTTCCATTATGGTCTGGTCGCTTCATGTTTGTGTTTCTTTCCCTTAGGTGTCTGTTATGGGTGGATTAAGTTAATTGTATCGATTCCAGATCTTTGTTTTACTTCGACTTTTCAAGACAATCCGTCCAGAAGTAACTGAAGAAGAAATGTGTTCAGGTTTGGACGCTATTTGAGCATACCATTACGAAAACACGCCTATTCAAATACATTGCAAAACCAGTGCTACCAGTGCACTACCCGCCGGATGCTTTTAGCTTTATGAGTGTTACCATATATGGGTATGGCGGCCATTTTGGTCATCTGACCTGGACCTGGACCTAAAACGGTTCCCCCAACAAATGCGCCTTATCGTAAGGAGCAAAAATATATCTTATACTTTAGTACTGTACTCTGAATGGTTTGCAGAATAAAATGCATTCTCACTTTTCCAATACAAAAGCATATTTGTCAAAGTTTGACCTAGGCAATAAGAAGGTCAAGTTCAACCCAGGGTCACCATTTTAGCAATTGATGATGGGCCTACGTCCAAGATGCTATTTATCAAGTTTCGTGGAAATCTGCCCAGTGGTTCTGGAGAAGACTATTTTTGAAGGGTTTTTACCATATATGGCTTGGCGGCCATTTTGGTCGTGTGACCTGGACCCCATGAGCAAATTTTGGTTTCTCCCATCCCATAGAGGCTCCATATGATATTTGCCTTCAATATGCCCAACGGTTTCCGAGGAGAAGCAGTTCGAAAATTTTCACATTTTTCGCCTCGGCGAGGCTATACTAAATGGAATGTAATATTTCCAAGTTCATTGGTTAGATCTTATTGATATCTATCAGTATGCCAAAATTGTTTAAATATTCCAAGCGGTTAAGTCACTATCACCAATTTTCACAAACGGGTAACGGACGGACAGACAGACCATATATGGCTTTGCGGCCATTTTGGTCGTGTGACCTGGACCCCATGAGCAAATTTTGGTTTCCCCCATCCCATAGAGACTGGATATGAAATTTGACTTCAATCGGCCCAACGCTTTCTGAGGAGAAGCAGTTCGAAAATTTTCACATTTTTCGCCTCGGCGAGGCTATACTAAATGAAATGTAATATTTCGCAAGTTAATTGGTTAGATCTCATTGATATCTATCAGTATGCCAAAAATTGTTTAAATATTCCAAGCGGTTAAGTCACTATCATCAATTTTCACAAACGGGTTACGGACGGACAGACTGACAGAATGACCGAATGAGAGAATGACCTAGTGAATTTTGGGCACTCTTAGAAATCAACCGACTTCAGTCGGTCGCTTTTTCTGCGGGTCGTGCAATTTATCATCTCAAAATAACATTTTTCAGATGAAAAAGTGTGATATTGTTCTTATTTCGACTCAAAATATAGGTTGTGGGTACACGTTAACAGTTCTAACGAGTACCCACAATCTATATTTTAGAGCAGAATTAAGAAAAATGAGGTTTACCCCTGTAAACACCAGTTTTTCTGTATAACAGTGGGGTTTGAGGGGGTCGAAATTATATAGGCGTGTTTTCGTGATGAAAATAAAAATATATAGGCCCAGTGGTTTAAGAGAAAATGTTTTTTTTTATATGTCTATGGACCAGCAATTCATGTGCCCTCCATCTGCACTGGTAAAAGTGATAAACATTAAATGTGATCTTTATCTTAAAGTATATGCTTTAGGTATGAAAACGAGAAATGACAAAATAATACATTGTGAAAGATATCAGTTGTTAAATAGGATTAGTAAGATTTAAAAGAGAAGCAGCTTAAGATAATGATTAACATAACCTGGTAAATAAAAATGTTCATACCAAGCGTTGCAGCCTCTCCACTGCTTGCTGTAACATGATGTACACGGAGCCAAAGATGTATCAGAATCTGATCAGACAGTGTGAATGCGACAATGTTCCACACAGGGGTTATTCTTTGGAAGCAACCAATACCCCTTAGAACTGAAAATAATGGAGTGTACATATTTCTTGAGCCTGACTAGCTAGTTTCGGCCAGTTAGGCTTCATCATTGACCCTCACCTATATAGAATCAACGATCCCAAAGGACAAAAATACATAAACTACACTATATTTAAGGACAGAGAGTGTTTTTACACACATTCCCTTAACATCGGATGTAGTGACGTCAATAAGGCCTCATCAGTGACCGTCCGATTTTTTTTTAAAATTCCACAATGGAATCCATAATCCTAAAGGACGAGGAAATATAAACTAAACTATGATGAAGGGCAGGGAAACTTTTTACAGCCGCCTGCGTGTACTGTTTTAAGCCGCCCTACCGCGCATAAGTATGCCAATTTCATCCTCTGCATTCGGAAACAAAGGCCATCTGCAATACAACTTTTAAGCTATGGATAGCGTACTCACCCTACTTAAAGGTGCATTATTGAGCTACCAGATCTCATTTTTTTCTGGTTTTTATCTTCAATGCATACTCCTTTGTCATGTGTACACTTTTGGAGCCAAATACAGCTTCAGAACTTTGTGAAAATGGTCGTTTTCATTCGTGTTTACTCTTCACTCTGAACATGTGTTCGGAATTTCTGTTCTAAAAATAAATCTGTCACTTTACACATACATGGCGACAGTATCGTCTCTGAGTGTCGTTACTTATGGAATGGTATTCAGCGTCATATTTTTTTCTGATTCAGGCATGGCCTAAGCAAACAAGACCAAAAATGAACGTCGCATAACGTCATATATGGGGATTCTTTTTTTGTCACGAACTAAAAATAGATCTAACTGTTTTCGAAACATAGTTAGGGAATCCCTCTCAAAATCGTTTACCTGTCATCATAATTGTTCGCATTTTTGCATAAAATGCATTCATTTGTATTGTTTTAAAGAAAAATACCGGCTATATGTATTTCATTTTTGGAAGCATTTTTTCCAGATAGCTCAATAATGCACCTTTAAATCAGAGTAATATTTCAGGCAGAGCTGACTTCACTTGTCCGGCTGGTTGGCGGAAACATGAAACAAGTTGCTATCACTTTAGTCATGATCAGGAGACTTGGCCAGATGCAGTGGTAACGTATTCGCTCATTTTCAGTACCTTTGCCATCAGCTTGATAACCCAACGTTACGAAAACAAGCCTATAGGAATATATTGTAAACTTTACTGCAGAATTAAGGAAAAATTTAAGCTAAAAATATAATATTTTTCTTATTTCTACTAAAAATATAGATTGTGGTACTCGTTAGAACCGCCTCATCGAGGCGGTTCTAACGAGTACCCATAATTCATATTTAAGATTAGAAATAAGAAAAAAGGTTTACCTTTGTAAAATAGAAGTTAAGGCAATAATCAGGAATCGATATTTATATAAAAGCGGGTTTCAAGTGGGTCAAAATTATATTGACGTGTTTTCGTGAATAACAAGGACAGTCGTTTTTTTTTCTTATTTCTCCATTAAAACGTATGTTGCGGGTACTTCTTAGAGCCAAGAAGCCTCCGTGGTGTTGTGGTTATGCCACTCACCTTGTATACCAGGGGTCGCATGATCGATCCCGGGCTTCTCCAGACTTTCGGATGAGTCTTTTAACCGAGGTCCCGTCTTCGTATGACCTTAGATGTTGGTGAGACGTAAAACCCAAACACTCACTCACTCTCACTTGTTAGAGTCGACTCCAGAGGCGACACTCACAAGTACCAACAATACATTTTTCCAGATAGATATTAGGAAAACATCTCTTAAATAACCTTGTTATCAATCGTTCTTTATTATAGTTTATCAACGACCTCTGAGAGTTCAACGTTCAAGCCTGGCAAAAGTATTCCATGTTTTAGGCTAGCAGGCTACGGATTTCTTTTTTTCACAGGATTTTAAAATTATAAATAAGCTTTTTGATAATCACATTGTGTAGAAATCGTTGCCAAGCATGACGAATCTCAGTTAAACTATATCACCCAATATAAAATCCAAACTGAAGGTGACTTTCCTAAAACACGGACTGGGTCAAAATTAAAAATGCAGTCACGTCTCAGTGCGTTTTGAAAGACTATATTTGCATGCATAAAGCTGTCGTTAAACAGACATGTTTATAAGTATCGGTACAATTTCGGAATAGCCCTGCAAAATGTATAAATTCTCACTTTGCGCAAGATTTGAATCCGTACAATTCTAGATTTGCGCAAGGAATTGTTTTTTAACCCATCGAATAATTGTCGCATTTATTGTCTTTGTTCAAAGTATGCATTATTTGGACAGAGAAAGGATAAACGAATGACTCGTAGACCTGTTTCCCCTGGGTATCTTGGATGGAGGGTGTGAAGTAATTCCTGGTCATTACTTTGTTACGAGCCAGGCGTAGCAGAAAGAAAAAGCAAACAAGCCTTATGGAAAAATTTAACAAAATTTATTTGCAAACTATTTTTAAACTGTAGAAGTAAGAAAATTAAATGTACTTAGCTCTGTTGTGAAATATCCTTGAATGAATCTATTTTACTTGATAACACAGAATTCACATTCCGAAATGAATTATAATATCATTTAACAATCCAACATAGACTTTGGAAATAACTTTTCTTAAAAGCCCAAACATCAAACTCCAAAGTCTGACTCAAAGAGCCTAAGGATTCTCTAGAACGTTCTAGAGGGCTGTAAAATAAGATGAGGTAATTTTTTAAAAATAAAGCAACTCCGAACTTTCTGGAAGATTCCAAAGTACTTTTCCTTGTAAACAAGTTGTTTACAAAAATTACATTAATCTGTGGCTCATATTTCTAATTTCTAATAGCACTATTAGGTCACCCAGTGGGGTGAAAGTGGGAATCAGAAAAATAAATTCTTATGCATAACAACTTTCACTTCATTTTATTGTGTTCTTTTCCATTGATCTGTACTAGATTTCGGGAAAATATCTTCAATACAAAGTAAAAAAAAATCTTTTCATTATATCAGATCATGTGTCAACAGCTAGGTGGTCACCTTGTAGACGTGAATGATGCCACAGAAAACTCCTGGCTTTTAGCCCAAATCAAGCCGTTCAACAGTAAGTGCTTTAGACTACCCGCATACAGAGGTTATGGTCCATACTCCTTTGTCATCCATAAAGATTAAGACAGAACAGACCCGCCTTAGTTTGCTTTTGACTTAAGCTAAAGTGACCGTCCATAAAATTATTGAATCATGGACGCCACTCAATGTTTGTATTTCTTAGTTCATAACCCATTTCTGCATTACGTATTCTTAACATCGAGGTGAACAAATTCTACGATAGTCTTAGTCAGTTATATGATGCCGCACTTTTGAATAGATGTTATAAGCAGCATGCTCGACGACCTTTCTTTGATTCTGAAATTAATCAAAAGTCATTGCATCAAAATATCTTTCATTAATAAGGGTTTGGGTTTTATAGATTGACCTTGTATCTTCCGGGACAGTGTGGTGATTTCATCCATGCCTGCTTATTTTTTTAAAAAAAAAAAAAACACCTATAATTTTCTATAAATACAATAAACCTGCTAGATCTATCGTTTTTCATTTCAATAAACGTGTTTCTGATCTTGATATTGACACTAACACTGTTGATACCTGTGATTGTAAAAATTCATTGTATTGCTATCCAGCTGCTGGTCATATTATTACTGTCAATTTTAAAAACTATTCCCGATTCTAGGAAACGAAATATAATTTGTAAAGGACCGCGTCATCGATTTCCTTCTAAAATGATTTCAACATGTCTAGAGAACGGCCCCCGCCCATCGGGGCTTGCAGAAACATATGGGCTGCACGATGCTTCCACGCAGAGCTAAATCCGAACCGCACACGAGTACTGCTAAACCGCTTAGAGGATCTAAGCCTGCCCAGACAAAGCGGTACGAGTCGGACCGTCCATGAATATAAACCCTATTGGTTTCATTGGGCGACAGGGCTTGAGACGTCATTTCATCTCAACGTCGGGTAAAACTCCCACAAAATTGGAAGCAACGTCTCCAAAATGACCTTTACATTATTGACGGGGACGTTAAACCTCAAATCAAACAAACAACAAATGTCTAGAGAAGAAATCGCTGCTGCATTAAACGTAATCGATGGCGTAAAAGAGAGTAAGTTGATCATAAGAACTTCAACATTTGAAACTTAGCTTCTGAAACTAGTGGACACACGCATTCTTCCTACTCTCAAAATACGAACTTATTACCTTCTAAATCTAAGATGTCTTTACGTCGCCTTAATCTAGGTATTCAAGAATTTTATATGTTTGTTTTGACTTAAGCAGACAAGGCCGCTAACAATGTGTTCGTTGTTTGACGGCTTCACTATGTTAACATTCTTCAGCTTGAGCTTGGTGGTACTAAGGCCTATGAGCTGCAGCCTTTGTCTGTAGAGAGGGCTGTAGTTGATGACCACATTAGCCATTCAGCCACCAAGTTTGCTGTATGTGTTCCAGAAGGCCAAGACAAGTTCTTACGTTATATGGGTTACTTAAACTTCATAAAAAAAAAAAATATTAAGCAAGGTTTATGGCGGCAAATTCAGTCTTAATTATTAACTTAATGCGATTAAATATGGCGAGTAAGTTTTTGAAAGATCAGGGAGAAACCGTTTTTGGTCTATAAAATGTTCTGATGAAGTTTTTAATAAATTGAAACCCAGACGTTTTCGTGATTCAAGTCTATCTTCTAATGATTATTCCACCCTTTACACTACACTTTCTCATAATCTTATAAAAGAAACCCAAGAGGGTCCAGAGGGCCCTGATTCGCTCACCCGAGTGTTAATGTCTCTAGTACATTCTAATTTTAGCTCTGGTGGCCATCTTGTTCATCAAAGCGGAACGATTTAGGTATTATGGAACAGTCACCCAGTAGGCAACATTCTTTTGAAAAAAAGAAGTAAAGGCAATGATCCCGAATCGGTACAATTAACCCACAGCTCCCATTAAAGACACCAAAGGAAAAGAAACACAAACAACAGAACCAAATGGAAACATCAACAACGCAAAGCCAATAGGACAATTACTTTCCCACAAAATTGCCAACTGCCTATCCAAATTAAAATTATATAAGCGACACAAAACTCAAAGATAACTCATAGCAAACATAAACTGCGATAGAAGAACTGCCTTGGAACTGTCAGTGAAACGAATTCCACTTGGGGGCTTAAATCTATTTTACGAAGCCACAATCCCCGCCCTTACTTCCGTCGAGATTTAGACAAATAATTTGTTCAGTCCGCATGAATGCCTCCCAACTCATCAGTGCAACATCTCCGTGAACACAAAAATACAAACAACCACAAAGATGAAACAACGATGAGGACTCGACAGCAAGAAACCACTGATATGATGGAGCAAAAGAAAACCAACAGTTAGATTCCGATGGGCCCGACAAATTGGCCAAGGCTTTTGGAAGAATTCACGTTTGGGGCAAATTAACTATTTTCTATATTTAGCTCTAGCAGCCAACTTTTATTCAGAGCAGAACGATTTTAGCTATATTTGTAGGGTGCAACTTACGCAATATTCCTGTGAAGATTGAATTAAACGGACCCAAGGGTTAAGGAGGAATTCAATTTAAGTAAATTTACAATGTTTATTTTTTCTACTTTTAGCTCTTGGGGCCAGTTCGCTCTTGGGAGCAGAACCGTTTTAACCATTTTGATAGAGGTTCAACTAAGCAACATTCCTATGAAGTTTAAATAAAATAGGCCAAAGGGTTGTGTTTGTTTGATTTGAGGTTTAACGTCTCCGTCAACACTGTAAAGGTCATTTTGGAGACGGTGCTTCCAATTTTGTGGGACTTTTACCCGACGTGGATGAAACCAATAGGGTTTATAAGCATGGACGGACCGACTCGCACCGCTTTGCCTGGGCAGGCTCGGAGTCTAACTTTTTGTGTTTTTTTTTTTTGTTTTTTTTTTGTTTTTTTTTTTTTTGCTCAAGCATTTCAGTGGGGTTTTTTTTCTGTCGATTCCTCACCGTTGCCTCACCTCTGTGGTTCTTTGATTATTTGTGTTCACGCAGATGTTGCACTGATGAGTTAGGAGGCCTTTATGCGGGCTGAACAAATTATTTGTCTAAATCTCGACGGAAGTAAGGGCGAGGATTGTGGCCACGTAAAATCGATTTAAGCCCCCCAGTGGAAACCGTTCCACTGATCGTTCCAAGGCGGTTCTTCTGTGGCGGTTTATTTATGTTGTTGTTTGTTACTTACTGTGTGTATCACTTGTGTCTTTTTATTTTGGATGGCCATATGGCCATCTTGTGGGAAAGAAACGGTCCTTATGGCCTTCCTTTGTTTAGGTTTCCATTATGGTCTGGTCGCTTCGTATTTGTGTTTCTTTCCCTTTGGTGTCTTTGATGGGTGGAGTAAGTTAATTGTATCGATTACTGATCTTTGTTTTATTTCTACTTAGATCCTCTAAGCGGTTTACCAGTACTCGTGTGCGGGTCGGTTTCAGCTCTGCGAAGAAGCAGCTTCATGCAGCCCATATATTTCTTCAAGCCCCGATGGGCGGGGGCCGAGGCCCAAGGGTACAGGAGGAGTTGTCGTTTTGTCGTTTAAAAATGTTTTATATTTTTTATCTCTGGCGGCCATCTTGTTCATCAGAGCAGAACGATTTTAGCTATTCTGATAAAGAGTCACCTGGGCAATAGCACTGTGTAGTTTGCATCAAATTGGGCTGAGGATTTAGGGGGAGTTCAGAATCAGAATTCGCGTTTAAGTTGGCGTATGAAGCATATTTATGATGTTTTCTATTATCAGCTCGTGGACATTTTGCTCATTTAGAGGGCCGTGTTCGCTATTTCGGTTGAGGGGCACCTAAGAAAGTGTTTCTATCCCTTCGGTGTATCTGATAGGAGATGTGGGTTAATTGTATCGATTCCTGAGCATTGCCATCACTTCTATTATTTAATATGGATGCTAGGCTCTACTTACCTTTTTTGACTGTTGGATGGAGCTTGGTGCTCTGTCCCAGGTCGGTGAATCTTGAGTCCAACTTTTGGCTTTCCTTTGCTGCAGCATATCTGTTATTGCATGCTATCGAGTCCTCATCAATGTTTCAGTTCTGGATTCGTTTGAGTTTTATTAGCATCGACACTACGCGTTAAAATGGATAAGACGAAAGCAAAGTCATATTTTGCATTGGACTGACCAATTTAGAAAGGTTTATCTAGCCTAGTCTTTCCGTCTCAACTTGAACGTGATGATCCTTAGCTTTGAGACAGACTTCTAGCAAACAGACTTGTCATTATCAACAATTTGATACACTTCTAATAATAAAATGAGGTAGGGTTCATAAATACGATAAACTCCTTAATGGGTTAATGAGTTTATGTTGATGTACGATGTAATATATATATATATATATATATATATATATATATATATATATATATATATATATATATATATATATATATATATATATATATATATATATATATATATATATATATATGATGTAAATAGAGGGTACCTGCAACATACAAAAGACAACAATGTGACACCGATCACAGAACAATACACATAACATACAATACATATAACAGAAGCAGTTGCAGACGGAGGGACGAACAATACAGACAGATCATTCTACAACGGAGTGCAGAAGATATTATTATCTTATGTTACACCGGGTTTGCATAGGTGATAACTATCAACTATGGATAAAACCACGAACTTATATGACAATAGCAATAACCTTTCAAGTATCGAAATAAATATTATACGAGGGACAGTATCGAAGCAGCTTCTATAATGATGAAGCCTTCGCTGTTCCATTTTGGTAGGTACCAACATATATATGTGCCGATAGACTGTTAACAAAAGGCACAGAGAACATCATACATTTGACATCTGTCAATCTGTGTTGTCGAGAACTGGCGATGCTAGTTTTCAGTTAAATGGGCATAAATAGGACAACACGAAATACAAGGGCATACCTGGCTATATAAATAAACTAACTGTGGTTATGAAAACCACCACAGATAACGAAAAATGTCATCTTCAGCGTGAAGCTGATAGAAATTTTCTTTGTGTCAAAACCGCGTAAAATGAAAGAAAGGCTAGAAAAGTTATCGGCTTTCGGAACACCAATCAGTCGTCGTCTCTCATACAAAATTATAAAACCGCAGTACTGATTGGTCGATAGGAAAAATAAGTATAGTTTCCAACTCCATTCACCAAATACCGTAGTTATATTATTCACCAGTACTGGAAAACTGACCTCTGTGACAAAATTATACCAAAAATGATCGGACTGTTATTTTCAGCCTAATAGCTAGTCTGGATTATTATGTTTTTCGGATATGTTGCACCGATGAACTAGAAATTCTTCATGCTGACTGAACAAATTACTTTTCTAGTTTACGATAGAACCAAGCGCGAGGATTGTGGCCACGTCCAATCGAAGTTAGGTCCCCCCCCCACCCCGTACGCAATAAAATACGTTTTTACTGACCGTTTTAGTCCAGTTCTTCTGTCGTTTGTTTATTATTTTTTATAGTTCGTATATATATCTTATTATTTCGATACCCGCCACTTGGCTTTCCGCCAGTGGCGTTTTCATTTTAGTGGGTGTGTTTTTGTGTCGGTGTATCTTTCCCTTTGATGTCTTAGATGGGATGCGTGTGGTACTTGTAACCATTCCTATTCATTGCCTTCACTTCTATTTCGCATGCTCTGGCCAGCTGTATCGTTTTCTTTTAGAGATTTACCACGGCTTTTCATGCATTAACATTCGCCGGGTCCCAAGGAAGCTGTTTGAACATGAGGCCTCCAGGCCGAATGTTCAGATACCTTCCGAGGGATCCGGCAAATGTTAATGCAATGAAATAACCATGATTGATCGTTGCTCTATCTATCTATCTATCTATCTATCTATCTATCTATCTATCTATCTATCTATCTATCTATCTACTGCCAACCCCTCTCTCGAGTGTCACGGACAGGAAGGTGCGCATTGGAGTGTTAGTAAAGAAAAGTGAGAAATAAAATAATCTGACCGACTGTCAGTTAGAGTGATTTCAGACAAAAGGTCTTACGTTAAAATGTAAGTGAGTGAGAAGAGTTCAGGGTAAAATTAGTGATCTCCAGTCTAATATTGGAGACCTACCATTGCCGTCTTAAACTGGATAAGATCAGTTAAGGAGGCAATGTGAGCAGGTAACTGACTCCAGACTGTGATGATTTGGGAACAGAATGAGAATTTAAGGTAGTTTGAAGTAATCTGGATCTGTCTTAGGGATAGTGGGTGCATGTGTCTAGCAAATCTTGTTGGTGTTTGTTTATATGAGTGTTCTTGCATAACTTACGATTCCGACAGCAAATTTTGACGAAAACTACCAAAAGCTCCATATAAACTCCATATAAACTCTTCAAATGAGACCGGCGAGCCAACATGGCTGCCAGTTCAGATCTAGAATGTTGTTTACAATGACGTTGCTACGCAGTAACCATCTGACGTCATCATAGAATCCTAAGACGCTACGTTCGGGGGGATAACGTTACGTGCTCAACGTAACGTGAACAAAAGAAGGCCAGTCTTTGGTGTCTTTTATGGATGGAGTAAGTTAATTGTATCAATTCCTGATCTTTGTTTTACTTCTACTTTGTGATATCAAAAGCTCAAAATCTATGTTCAAGCAGCAGTCGAAATTCATGAATTGAACATGATTTTCGCTGTTTGAGCACGGCTTTCGGTCCATTTGACCCATGGCTTCAAACAGCCATGCGCGTATATATTTATGCAAGAATATATATTTAAATATAATTGTGATCATCAGTTTAAACCGTCTCAATTTCAGAAATGCTTTGTTTGACAACAACATTTTCGTTCAGTTCTTTCACTTATAATTTGAAACGGTCAACTTTCAGGTTTGATAGAGATAAAACTGATGAATCTTCTGAACATTTTGTTTATTCATCACGTGAAAAATTCCGTGAAATGGCCACACCTAAGCCCTATTTTATAAAGAAACAACTGGGGTTCACGAGAGTATGCATTATTTATCTTATTTCTGCTCCAAGACATAGGCGGTTCTAACGAGCACTCACGTTTGACTTTGTATTAAGAAAAGTATCACGGATTTCATAAAAAACAGAAACAATTTCAAGATGTGAAAAAAAAATGCATTAAGTCAGTCGGGTGTGTTATCGTAATGGGATGTGAAGTCAAAAACAAGGCTTTTGACCATCTTCAAAATGACCCATCTTCTTTCTTATGAATGTTTTCATTGCTCTTAAAGGAACTCATCTTTGATTTTTATTTGCCTTCACTGCAGCTGGTGTTGTGCCGTGTGGCGGCCGTAAAACGTCTCCCCGTACATCAACCATAGTGCAGTTTACATTTTACTTTTGGTCCTTTGAGATCAGCGTGAATATTCTGAGCAATCGGAAATAAATTATTGGTTTAGACTCATATTATAGACAGGTTTTTAATTATTTGGACCCCATTTTGATTTATATCAGTCTTCTTTCTTATGAATGTTTTCATTGCTCTTAAAGGAACTCATTTTTGATTTTTATTTGAATCGACTGCCTATTCGAAATTCGCAAAATTGCAGTATGTTTCCTCTGGCTTTCTTTGCCGGATCATTACAGGGTCACTGATGAGGCTTTATTAGCCGAAACTACGTAGTATGACCCATCTTCTTTCTTATGAATGTTTTCATTGCTCTTAAAGGAACTCATTTTTGATTTTTATTCAAATCTTTCCTCTTCTTTCGGTTGCATTAGACGGTTGTGCTTTGGAATTTTGGTTATTCCTGTATGATTACAATTTTCCATAATTATACACTTTTCGAACGATTTCATTGGCTGAAATAAAAGTTTCAACCTCGAGCAAAAATCTCAGAATTATTTCACACAACGACAGGTAGTGATACAACGTGACGTCAAAGAACACGTTTAGAACCCATGCTTTACGTCATTGCGTATGATGTAACGTTAACCGCGTTCGAGTAAAAAAAAGGTTTATTTATTAAATATTGATAATACCTATTTCGATGGTTTGATCAGTCAGAGTTACCCCCCAGAACTTCAATTAAATAAAGCAAATTCTTCTGATACCGAGGCCCCGTTTTTGGATTTACATCTATCTATTGTAGATGGGTTTGTTTCGTGCAAAATTTATGATAAACGCGATGACTTTGATTTTGAGATTGTAAATTTTCCTTTTTTGGATGGTGATGTTCCTCGTGCGCCATCCTATGGCGTTTATATTTCGCAATTAATTCGATTTGCTAGAGTGTGTAGTCATGTAACTGACTCCAACACTCGTAATAAATTATTAACGGCTAAACTCCTTAATCAGGGTTATCGGTACCATAAACTACGCAAAGCATTTTCAAAATTTTATAGACGCCATTCTGATTTAATTTCAAAATTCAATATTGGACTTAAATCTCTTCTGCAACAAGGTCTATCGGAACCCGAATTTTATGGTGACTTAGTATATAAATTCAGAAAAATATATAACCGCAATGACTTCAGCACCCAATTTCGTAAAATCATTCTTCGTTATAAAAAGATTGGACATGGATGTTATACGACAGACTGCATGCATGGTAGTTAACCCAATCACGGTTGGCAACTTTGCTTCCCTCTTTAATTGCACGCCGGTGGGTCAGGCCTCAGATTCTACGACGGCTCCAACGTAAAGGCTTATTGAGAATTAGAGAGATCTAATTCTTGGTAATGTTGGTTGGTGCCTGATGCTCTGTCTCTGGTCGGGCCCATCGGAGTCTAACTGTTGGTTTTCTTTTGCTCCAGCATTTCAGTGGTTTCTTGCTGTCGAGTCCTCACCGTTGTCTCACCTCTGTGTTTCTTTGATTTTTTGTGTTCACGTAGATGTTGCACTGATGAGTTAGGAGGCATTCATGCGGACTGAACAAATTATTTGTCTAAATCGCGACGGAAGTACGGGCGAGGATTGTGGCCACGTAAAATCGATTTTAGCCCCCCAGTGGAAATCTTTGCACTGACCGTTCCAAGGCGGTTCTTCTGTGGCGATTTATTTATGTTATTGTTTGTTACTTACTGTGTGTATCACTTGTGTCTTTTAATTTTGGATGGCCATATTTTGTGGGAAAGTAACTGTCCTTATGGCCTTCCTTTGTTTAGGTTTCCATTATGGTCTGGTCGTTTAATGTTTGTATTTCTTTCCCTTTGGTGTCTTTGGTGGGTGGAGTAAGTTAATTGTATCGATTCCTGATCTTTGTTTTACTTCTACTTTACTATTGAAAAAACAATCTATTAGAAGGGAAATAAATTGAATTTAAAGACTTAACGATTTTTCGCGTGGGTTTCTTTCAATGACGACAGCTTCTAAATGAATAAGCATTCCGCCATGGTCGTAGATAACTTCATGCTTACGCTTAGAAAGAATTCCTAGACTTGTCTTGATAAAATTTTTAACATTTCGATAGTAAAATAGGAATCATAAGGAACAGAGTATCATTTGCTTGGATTTTATCGATGTGCAAACTCTGGCGAATCCCTCAAAAACAAAGGATTCTGTTTATTTTTTAATATTCTCAGTCTGACTGTCTTTTATTTTGTTGCAGGAGTGTTTTGGATGGATTTATCAGACATACAAGTGGAGGGTGTATGGAAATGGATGGTTACGCAGTCAAATCTAACATTTAGTAACTGGGGACATGGGGAGCCAAATAACGACAGGGGTGTTGAAAACTGTGCCGAACTACATTATGTCGGATATTGGAACGATAACCTTTGCAAGACTCCCCAAAACTACGTTTGTGAGATGGAAGAGGGGTAATTACATGTACTACAATCTTTCAAAATATCCAGGATAATCCAGTATGAAAGATAACGAATTTGATCAAAGCACGTGCAAAAGGCACTTATTTAACAACTCCGAAAGATGGCTTGACGGACTGAATGAAATCATATTGACAATTAATAGTCTCTGAAGGCAT
Organism: Lucinisca nassula; assembly: GCA_963580285.1. Classification (NCBI taxonomy): domain Eukaryota; kingdom Metazoa; phylum Mollusca; class Bivalvia; order Lucinida; family Lucinidae; genus Lucinisca; species Lucinisca nassula. The sequence continues at coordinate 10,343,260 of OY757014.1, forward strand.
TGTGAATGCGTTCAATATGGCATAAGGGAAAGAATCGAACTCTTTTCATAGTTGTAAACATCACGCTAGCAAGTCCATGAAAAGAACACCCATAACACCCCACTTTTATATATAGAGAGAAAACTGGGGTTTAGTGAGGTATACAATATTTTTTCTTATTTCTGCTCATAGACATAGGTTGTGGGTACTGGTTAGAATCACCTCCATGAGCGTTTTCGTCAATATTTCATGTCGGAATCGTAAGTTATGCAAGAACAACCATATATACAAACACCAACAAGATTTACTAGACACATGCACCCACTATCCCTAAAACAGGTCCAGGTGACTTCAGACTGCCTGAGTATATAAAAGAATAATATCACAAATTTTCACCGTTTTGGAGATGTAATAAACGCAATATTACGCGCGGGTGTGTTATCGTAATGAAATACACGCAGTTTCGCATAGCTGCGTCTGGATGCCCTGTATGCAAACGTGTGCGGCCGTTGATTCTTTTAGTAATCCTACACCTTTACAGAGACCTGTCATTAACGTGGCTCTTCTGTGGCACCAAGGCTGCTATTACTAAAATTGTTGAGATAGTTAATTTTAAGATTGTACTTGTTTTAAGAATGCTTGTAAACTACATTAATAAATTGTTAAAGGTCCGCATGAAATTCATGTAATGACGATCTGGGAGCGAACATTGGTCTGTGCAGACTATCTGTGTGCACAGATCGATCTCTCTGGACCAGTTCAACGGCGTCTGATCTGGGCGTGCACTGTTTGCCAAGATACCCCTTTAGGGGTTTCCCGCATTACATGGATTAAGATTTACTGGTGTGCTTAATAATGTGCCAAGACCGTCATTTTATGCGCAGATAGAGCCGTCCGGACTAGATGGATGAGCAAGTTGAACAGTTCAGACTTGCTGTATGTGCGTATCGCTCTGTTGAAAGTATCCGGATGAGCACTGATCTGTCGAGACTAGTTGGATGAGCAGATTCATCTGTCTGCAGTAGCTGAACTGTCGAGACTAGTTGGATGAGAAGATTCATCTGTCCACAGTAGCTGAACTGTCGAGATTATTTGGATAGGCAGAGTCATCTGTCCACAGTAGCTGAACTGTCGAGATTATTTGGACGAGCAGATTCATCTGTCCACAGTAGCTGAACTGTCGAGACTAGATGAATGAGCAGATTCATCTGTCCACAGTAGCTGAACTGCCGAGTCTAGTTGGATGAGCAGATTCATCTTTCCACACTAGCTGAACTGTCGAGACTACTTGGATGAGAAGATTAATCCATCCAGAGTACCTGGATGCGCAGACTGATCTGTCCATTCTACCAAGATCCGCATATTAATCTGTCAAGACCAGCTTTATGCGACGATTTATCTGTCGAGTCCAGTAAGTCGCGGACGTTTATCTTGTTGCGCCGATTAATCTGTCAAGACATGCTGGACGTGCAAATTGGTTTGTGCAGACCAGCGGAATGCGCATCTTGATGCGCAGTCAGATCTGTCTATATTAAATTTTGAAGACGGATTGGTGAAGATTAAGTGGTTGCGTTGAATGATCAGCCCCCAGATTGATCTATCAACACTCGTTTGATGAGCACAATCATTGGTTCAGACACCCTATAAGTGCTACTTAATCTAACTAGACCTAATGGATTCACAGACTAGCTTGATTCACCAATTCATATGTCTGGGTTTAGATGCATGCTCATACTGATCTGTCCAGACTAACTGAATGTGCAGATTTATCTAATCAGACTCCATAGATGTATAGACTCGCTTGGTGTGCAAATCAGCCTGTCGTGTCTTGTTTGAAGGGCAATTGTCCAGACTAGCCGTATGCGGCGACTTATCTGTCGCGACTACCTAGATGCAGATATTAATCTGTCCACACTTGCTGGATGCACAGATTGGTCTGTCCAGACTAGCTAGATGCGGTGATTGATCTGTTGGGACCAGCTTGATGCGGGGATTGAATAGTGCACACTAGCTGAATGCGCAGATTGATCCTTTCTGACTAGCTATCTATCCAGACGCGCTGGGGGCGCAGATTTCTGTTCAGACTCTTGGGATGCATACATTGGTACTCGATCCGCACATGTATCTGAGCCTATGCTCGCCTTATAGGTGTAGTCTCTCGTAGATTGTTCTGTTCCTCGGTTCAAATGTGTCCTTTATTTTATTTCACAGGGACCCAGTCGGTGGAGTGATAGTAGGCTGAATAGAAGAAGAAATAGTCGGCACATAAGAAAAGAGTCATTCACATTCTTCAAAAATTTTGTAGCGCTAGACGCATGACGCACGACATGGTGCTATTTCAAAGTTTCACATTGCGAAAACACGCCTATACGAATACATTGTAACCTTTATCGCCGAATAAAACGAAAATTTGAAGATGAAAATTGTGACATTTTTTTTTTATTTCTGCTCAAAGTATAGATTGTGGGTACTTGTTAGAGGCGGTTCTAATGGGTACCCACAATCTATATTTTAGAGCAAACAAAAAATAAGGTTTACCCCTATAAACCCCAGTTTTACTATATAAAAGTTTGGTTCAAGGGGGTCAAAATTATATAGGTGTGTTTACGTAATGGTTATATGATGGTGCGAACGCTGTCTATGGGCAAATTCAACTTAGATTTTCTAGTCCCCAATGCAATAAGTACCTTTTCTCAATCAAATGAAGTTCGGTTACTTTACGCCTTAGAAAACATTCCAGTTTCCAAGGTAAATTGGCAGTTTTACGATCGGAAATGTCGTTTTACGGCGACTCTACGGCGACTCGACAGCGGAGCCGTAAACCGTAATTTGCGATCGTAAAAACGACGATTTACGTCTTCAATACATTAATTCCATTATTCAGTTGTTTTGTTACAATTGTACTATTTTAGTCAAAGCGGCAAGCATTGTAAACTGCATAGAACCCAAAAGCTACCCTGTGAAAAGCGACGATACATGATAACGTCGACAGTTTATTGCCGACAGTTTATCGCAGGGTATACGGTCACACATTTTTGACGTTATCCAAACAAGCATCGCGTTACATACACAAACGCATTAGAATGCTTAATTTGTGATTGTTTACAAAAATATACAGAAGAACATACCATACAGAATATTTCAAAATGCCTCACTCAGCGCTTGTTCTCGATTCATTAACAATACAATGAATTGAGAAGCAAAGTTGAAAACAGTATTCCTATTTATCAGCCAGCTGATCTGCATCTGTATAGTTTATCAAAAAAGGCAGAAAAGATGTAGCTTTATTCAGCACAGTGATGATTTAGTACTACGCAGAAGTTAATATACCACATAGTAATTGTATTAGACCCTCTAACTGCAAATCTCTGTCAACGCTGTATATGTATGTTTGGGGGAGGGTGCAAATAATTCAGCAAACGAACGCCAAAATCGAAGAACAATGCTATCTTAAGGAACCGCCGTCTAAAGGGAACTAGAATTAAATGTAAAAGGAAACAACATTTTATAACCCAGCTATCCCCATGATGTTGCATCGACATTGATGCGACGGATGTTATATGCCCAGCGGGAATGCGTGTAGGAACATAGCAAGGCCGCCATCACCGGAAAATCTACATGGGGTGGGGACGGGGTCTACAGCTCCGGAGTTAATGTATATTCAACTGTCGACCAAAATTCCTGCACATTGACTTGCAGCATGGAGGAAGCTGGATCTACACTGTTTGCAATGATGGGGGTTGTCGTGTTCAGCGCGATAAGGGTTAAGTAAGTACATGCATGAGCCGTTACTGAGTCCAAAGTTAGACCAATCTCAGTGCAGACAGAGATTGAAGCAAGTTGCCTTCTAATTTCATTTGCATTTTCATGTTAACGTTTGACCCTGTACCCGATAAATTTGCATTTGAAATTGATTTTCTTACTAAGAAACATGGTAAGTAAACTGCCACCTACACAATTATCCAAACAAACAAGGGTGGAATGTGGCAATTTCACGCATTCTTACCGTATAAGGGAGGTAAAACAGAAGTGAAGGCAGTGATAAGGAATCGATACAATTAACCTACAGCTCCCATCAGAGACACCAAAACGAAAGAAACACAAACATGAAACAACTAGACCCCAATGAAAACATCAATAGCGGAAAGCCAAAAGGACAGTTACTTTCCTACAAAATGGCCAATTGGCTATCCAATACAAAATAATAAGCGATACACACACTCAAAGACAAACCATAACAAAAATAAACCACAGCAGAAGAACCGCCTTGGAACGGTCAGCAAACGAGTTCCACTGGGGGAGCTTAAATCGATTTTACGTGGCCACCATCCTCGCCCTTACTTCTGTCCCGATTTAGCCAAATAATTTGTTCAGTCCGCATGACGGCCTCCTAACTCATCAGTGCAACACCTCCGTGAACCACAGAGATGAAACAACGGCGAGGACTCGACAGCAAGAAACCAAGCGAAACACACCCTCAAAGACAAACCATAAATCTTGTGCGGACAAGATAATATCTTGTTCACACAGCATACGAGGACTGTTCAAATATGAATGCAACTAAGCACATAACAAGAGCACCGCAAGCGGGTGCCAACGCTCGTCTGCAGTTTCTTTTAGAAAACAAAAGTTCTAAGTCAAATCAAATTGCAAGATGGAGTTATAAAACTTGTAGGGATTGTAGCTCTTGTGATGGTGAGTATGTGTATGAAGTTTCATGAAGGTAGGCCAAATACTTTTGGAAATATGGTCAAGGTTAAGTTTTTTGGTTAATTTTTCGAAAAATAGGTCAAAGTTCAAAGGTCAAGGTCACAGGTCAAAAAGTGTGGTATCACTGAAAAGGTCTTGTCCCAAGGAACATTCATGTGAAGTTGGAAGGCTCTGTTGTGAATAGTATTGAAATAAGAGACAAAAACAATTTAAAAAAAAACGGAGAGAAAAGGGGAGATAATTCAATCAAATTGCAAGATGGAGTTATAAAACTTGTAGGGAATGTAGCTCTTGTGATGGTGAGTATGTGTATGAAGTTTCATGAAGGTAGGCCAAATACTTTTGGAAATATGGTCAAGGTTAAGGTTTTCGGTTAAATTTTCGAAAAATAGGTTAAAGTTCAAAGGTCAAGGTCACAGGTCAAAAAGCGTGGTATGACTGAAAAGGTCTTGTCCCAAGGAACATTCATGTGACGTTGGAAGGCTCTTTTGTGAATAGTATTGAAATAAGAGACAAAAACAATTTAAAAAAAACGGAGAGAAAAGGGGAGATAATTCAATCAAATTGCAAGATGGAGTTATAAAACTTGTAGGGAATGTAGCTCTTGTGATGGTGAGTATGTGTATGAAGTTTCATGAAGGTAGGCTAAATACTTTTGGAAATATGGTCAAGGTTAAGGTTTTCGGTTAAATTTTCGAAAAATAGGTCAAAGTTCAAAGGTCAAGGTCACAGATCAAAAAATGTGGTATCACTGAAAAGGTCTTGTCCCAAGGAACATTCATGTGAAGTTTGAAGGCTCTGTTGTGAATAGTATTAAAATGAGAGCAAAAAATGTGTTTCAGAAAAAAATTGGAAAAGGGGAGATAATTCAGCCAAAATCAGCAATGTTGTTATGGTCCTTGGTCAAAATGTAGCTCTTTTGATGATGAGTGTGTGTATGAAGTTTCATGAGGCTAGGTCTGATACTTTTTAAGTTATAGCCAAGGTTAAGTTTTTTTGGAACGACGCAGGACGACGCAGGACGACACAGGACGACGCAGGACGACGCAGGACGACTACGCAGACGCCGGAGTGATGACAATAGCTCGAAAGTTTTTTTTCAAAAAACAGACGAGCTAAAAATGATTCCGTGATAGATTTCGATGAAAATTTTATTTTGTCCCTTCAAACTATTCCCCATTAACAGATATACAAACTTTCAGTCTTCTGATCCAATCATTGAATGCATTTTGGTAGTCTTTTCGAGGTATACTATGAAGGCACTGAATATTGCAGAACCGAGGTGTTTGCGCTGTACAAATTTTCGACCAGAAAGGTATTTTTTTCAGCCGCAGGAACAAAAAAGTCACACGGGGCATGGTCAGGGGAATACGGGGGTGAGGGAGTTCAACAACCTTTTCCTGCTTCAGATAGTCTTGCACAATGAACGCCTTGTGCGATGACGCATTGTCATGTAGCAATCTGACATTGGACAAACCAGTTGCGGGTCTTCGTTCTTTGAAATATTTCTTCAATATTTGAAGAACTTAATTCTTGTAAAACTTCGCATTTACAGATTTGCCTTTAGGTACAGCAACCTGAATAGCAGGGCCCTGATTTGAAAAGAATATGGCATACATTACCTTCTTGACACTCATGGTCCGCGTTGCAATGCATAGTCTTTTGCAATACTTTGTTGCCAATATTTTGTTCTGAATCTTTCGTTTTGGCTCAAAAAAGTGAACCCATGTCTCGTCACCTGTGGCGACATTAGCGAAAGATCGCGCTTTGTAATTTGGAAACTTTTTAAGCAACTTCTTGGCGCACTGAACGCGTGTCTTTTTCTGCACATCTGTCAACAGATGGGGAATCCATCTAGCACAGATCTTTCTCATTTTCAAATCCCGCTTTAGAATTGCATGAGCTGCTCCTAATGAGATGTCAACCATACTAGCTATTTGCCTAGTGGTGTATCGTGCATCGGTAGCAACTATTTCTTTCACTCTAGCAACCATCTTGGCAGATGTTGCTCTTTTCGGCCGACGATCATGTGGTGCATCTTCTGTTGAGCCTAGCCTACAGCTGAATTTCTTACACCAACGAAAACCTGCCGGAAAAGACATTTCATTATGCCCATGAACCGAACATATTTCATCAAAAATGTCTTTGCTCCGTATACCAAGACTACAACAATTCTTAATATAGGACCGTATTTCAACGGCGTACTCTGACCTTCTTCCAACCATGTTTTGTATTAGTATACAAGAGCAGACAGTGTTTATCAACGATATACATGGCTAAAGTGGACGGATTTTAACAGGTTTGGTATCAATGTATAGGTAAAATATTTTTCTACGCTGTGATATTTATTTCCAGGTGATTTTCGCATTAGGGCATGAGAAAACGTTCTATTGCATTCATATTTGAACAGTCCTCGTATTATCTTGTGCACACAATATATTAAGTTGGGCGAACAAGATATTATCTTGTGCGCACAATTTATGTTGCCCGCACAAGACAAATTATGTTGTCCGCACACGATAATACCGCACAAGATAATATCTTGTGCGCACGCACACCAGGTCAAGGTCACTGTGGCTATTTTGTGGAAAAAAAAACTTTTTCGCTCTAGCGCCTATATTTATTAATGGATTTTAATATACCCTCACACAAATGTTAAGTATGATGATATCTCAAGCTAGTTTGACTTACAGGGTCCTTTGCTCAAGGTTAAGGTCACTGTGGCTGGTTTTGAAAAACTTTTGTCATCGCTCTAGCACTTTCATTTATTGGTGTATTTCAATATAACTTCACACAAATGTCGGGTATGATGATATCTCAAGCAAGTTCGACTTTCAGGGTCTGAAGCTGAAGGTCTTATGGTTGCTTTTAGAAAAAAAAACTTTGTCATTGTTCTAGCGCCTATATTTATTGGTAGATTCTCAGATAACTTCAAAGAAATGTTTGGTATGATGATATCTCGAGTGCGTTTGACTTCCAGAGTCCTGGGCTCAAGGTCAAGTTCACTGTGGTTATTTTTAGAAAAACTTTGTCATCACTCTAGTGCCTCGATTTTTTTAACTTCACACAAATTTTGGGGATGATGATATATCAAGCAGGTTCGACTTTACGGGTTTGGGGCTCAATGTCAAGGTCACTGTGGCTATTTTTAGAAAAAAAAAAAACATGTTTTTGCTATAGCGCCTACATTTATTGATGGATTTTGCTTTAATTTCACATACATTTTGTATATGATAATACCTCGAGCGAGTTTGGCTTTAGGGTCTTCTGCTCAAGGTCAAGGTCGCCGTGACTATTTTTAGACAAAAAAAAAACATTGTCATCGTTACTGCGCTTACATGTATTGATGGCGCTTAATTTAACATTACACAAATGTTGCATATGATAATATCTCGAGAGAGTTCAACTTTCAGAGACCTAGCTTCAAGGTCAAGGTCACTGTGGCTATTATTTAGAAAACTTTGTCATGACCCTAGGGCCTTCATTTATTTATGTATTTAATTTTTTATATAACCTCACAAAAGGTAGGTCAGGTTTGATGTCTGATAAAATCCACCAGTTATTCTGGGAGTTATGGACCTTGGTTAAGCTTCGCTTTTTTACACATAAAAGTAGTTTGTGTTTGATATCTTTTGAAATCAATATAAGATAGTTAATTTACACTGAATTCATATTTTATACAATCATAAAATATAAGTAGAAGTAAAACAAAGATCCGGAATCGATACAATTAACTTACTCCACCCATCAAAGACACCGAAGGGAAAGAAACACAAACATGAAGCGACCCGACCATAATGGAAACCTAAATAAAGGTAGGCCATAAGGACAGTTACATTGCCACAAAATGGCCAAATGGCCATCCATAATAAAAAGACGCAAGTGCTACACACAGTGAGTAACAAACAACAACATAAATAAACCGCCACAGAAGAACCGCCTTGGAACGGTCAGTGGAAAGAATTCCACTTGGGGAGGGTTTAAATCTATTTTACAAGGCCATAATCCTCGCCCTTACCTCTATCGCGGTATACACTAATTTGTTTAGTCCGCATGAAGGCTTCCTAACTCATCGGTGTAACATCTCCGAGAACATACAAATCAAAGAACTGCAGAGATGAAACAAGGTTGAGGACTCGACAGCATACAACAACAGAATTGCTGGAGCAAAAGAAAACCAACAGTTAGACTCCGAGGGGCCCGACCAACGACGGAGCATCAGGCGCCAACCAACATAAAGAATACTAAAATAAAATTCCATTCATGTTTTTAAGCTGGAACCGTCATATAATCTTAGGCCCGACCCACCGGTGTGCAATCAAAGAGGGAAGCAAAGTTGCTAACCGTGATTGGCTTAACCACCATACATGCAGTCTGTTCTATAACATTTATATTGTACCCAATCTTTATATATCGACGAACGATTTTACGAAATTGGGTACTAAAGTCATTACAAGCATGTATTTTTCTAAATTTATATACTAAGTCACCATAGAATTCGGGTTCCGAGAGGCCTTGTTGCAGAAGTGTTTTAAGTCCAACATTGAATTTTGAAACCAAATCAGAATGACGTCTATAAAACTTAGAAAAGGCTTTACGTAGTTTATGATACCGATACCCCTGATTTAGAAGTTTAGCGGCTAATAATTTATTACGAGTGTTGAAGTCGGATACATGACTAGACACACGGAGCTGGGACGATCTCAACTGTAAGTCTTCAAATGTTGTCTATGGAGTGGAGTGTTCACTTTGCGGACTGATATACGTAGGTGAGACAAAAGGACAACTGCATACTAGAATGTCTGGTCACAGATATGAAGTGAATAATGGAGGCAATCAGTTGTTATACCAACATTTCAATCTAGCAAATCATTCTAGTTTGTCCTTCAGGGTAAGAATATTGGAAAAAATATACCACCCTACTAATAATCCCAGCTTGAGCACACCACTTCGTAGAAAACGTGAGGAGTTCTGGATTAGAGAATTAGGCACTGCAGCACCCTACGGTTGCAATGACAAGATAGACTCTGTAGGAAATCTTACCAGCCTGGATGCAGCTCGGTCAATGTGATGAGGCTCTTTGGCAGCTCTCAACGACGTAGGAGAAGTCATGGACATCGGCACTATAACCGTCCGAATTTTCATGCTGATGTGACATTTGACAATCTCCTTCCACACGTCCAGCAACCTTCATGACCATTATATTCGTACCAAACTGTATCAACTGCCGGTTACTAAACTTCGCTTTTTGCAGAAAGAAGCTTTGCATGTGAACACGTTTGATCCAAACTCTCCTGAATATAAGCTGGTTGCTATTATTGCGGATGTTGCTATGTTTCGGTTGTATAAGCTAGTACAAACAGTTTCTCCAGAAGAGACTCCACCTCGTGACTTTCTGAAGCTTGAATTCAGAAATAAAGGTCTTGACGCCGTTAACATTGGCAATATTCTGAACAATAAAACAGTGACTTCAAACGTACCAGCTTATTTCAAAAACAAGAGCCCACCAATTATTTCTTACAGTTATTCTACTCCGATTGCACACAAAATATTCAATTATAAAACCGTGCTGCAAGGTCTAGATGCCGAGACCATTGCCCCAAACCCCTCCGAATGTTCATGTAATGTCTCAGATTTTTGTTACAAACCAGCAGGTCATATCATTACAGGAGACCTCAATATTGTTAGAAATGACAAACTTCGAGACATTCTTTCAAAAGACCCGAAATACTGAGAACCAAAGTCTTTTACTTGGAAACAGAATTCCAAATTAATTTTGGATTCTGTTGAAGAGTATGCACGGCGCTGGGCTAGGAAAGACAACGCGGAGGTTGACACCCTCTCCGAATGGGTAAAATCAGTAATGGCCTTGGTAAACAGACGTATAACAGTACTCAGCGGAACCATGTCTCGCCGACATTATTCGGTGTTTGATAATCGAGATGTTGCTGCTGAGTTAGCTGAAATCCATCAGAAATTTGTCGTTGTTCTAGCTGACAAGGCATCTGACAATATTGTGTTTTTTTGCAAAACACACTATATAAACCGCTTAAAAGAAGAGCTTGGTTTGAGCACTATGACAGGCAACCCAACATATAATCTTTCTTCTTTGTCCAAAGATGAAATTCTGCGAAACCACCAATCGGTGATGCTTTCGTTTGGAATTTCCCTCCCAGAGGAAGATATGGAACTTCCAAAGATGTACTGGATTCCTAAGCTTCACAAGAATTCGCACAAGCAGATATATATCGCGGGTTCAGCTAAGTGCTCAACCAAGCCTCTTTCACAGATCCTAACACGAATCCTTACTGCAGTTAAAGATGGCCTTCAGAAATATTGTGACACTGCATATGCCAGGAGTGGTGTGAATCAGATTTGGATCTTGAAAACCTCCAAAGAGCTTCTAGAACATCTTCAATCGCAGTCTTTTATATCAGTAAACAGCATAAAATCTTTCGATTTCTCGACGCTCTACACAACTATTCCTCATGATAAATTGAAATCTAAACTCAAGGAAATCATAAATCAATGTTTTTTTCCACAAGAATGGTAACTGTCGCTACCAGTATGTTGTCCTTGGCTACAAAGACACATACTTCGTTCGAGATCACTCTGATGCACCACAAAAGTACACTGATGCAGATGTCATAAGGATGCTGGAATATCTAATTGACAATATTTTCGTGGAGTTCAGTGGCCTATTATTTCAGCAAACAATTGGCATACCAATGGGTACTAATTGTGCACCGTTGCTTGCCGACTTGTTCTTGTACTCGTATGAGGCGGAGTTTGTACAAAGTCTCCTCAAAGCAGGCTAGAAACGCCTTGCACAACAATTCAATTTCACCTACAGATAAATAGTTGATTTATTGTCTCTGAAAAATGCTAAATTTGCAGAGTACTTGGAATTCATCTATCCACGTGAACTTGAAATTAAGGAAACAACAGAGGCTGCAACCTCCTCCTTATACTTTGATTGTTATCTCTATATTGACAACGGGAAGCTTTCTACTAGACTGTACGATAAACGAGATGACTTCAATTTTCCCATAGTTAACTTTCCCTTCCTGAGCAGTAATATCCCGTCTACACCAGCATATGGAGTTTACGTTTCACAGTTAATCCGTTATGCTAGATAGAAGTAAAACAAAGATCAGGAATTGATACAATTAACTTACTCCACCCATAAAAGACACCAAAGGGAAAGAAATACAAACATTAAGCGACCAGACCATAATGGAAACCTAAACAAAGGAAGGCCATAAGGACAGTTACTTTCCCACAAAATGGCCATATGGCCATCCAAAACCAAAAGACACAAGTGATACACACAGTAAGTAACAGACAACAACATAAATAAATCGCCACAGAAGAGCCGCCTTGGAACGGTCAGTGGAAGATTTCCACTGGGGGGGGGGGGGGGGGGGCTTAAATCGATTTTACGTGGCCACAATCCTCGCCCTTACTTCCGTCGCGATTAAGACAAATAATTTGTTCAGTCCGCATGAAGGCCTCCTAACTCATCAGTGCAACATCTCCGTGAACACAAAAATCAAAGAACCACAGAGGTGAGACAACGGTGAGGACTCGACAGCAAGAAACCACTGAAATGCTGGAGCAAAAGAAAACCAACAGTTAAGACTCCAATGAGCCCGACCAGAGACAGAGCACCAGGCACCAACCAACATTATCTCTTTAATTTTCAATAAGCCTTTACGTTGGAGCCGTCAATAGAATCTGAGGCCTGACCCACCGGCGTGCAATTAAAGAGGGAAGCAAAGTTGCCAACCGTGATTGGGTTAACTACCATGCATGCAGTCTGTCGTATAATATCCATGTTGTACCCAATCTTTTTACATGTATATCGAAGAATGATTTTACGAAATTGGGTGCTGAAGTCATTGCGGTTATATATTTTTCTGAATTTATATACTAAGTCACCATAAAATTCGGGTTCCGTTAGAACTTGTTGCAGAAGAGATTTAAGTCCAATATTGAATTTTGAAATTAAATCAGAATGGCGTCTATAAAATTTTGAAAAGGCTTTGCGTAGTTTATGGTACCGATAACCCTGATTAAGGAGTTTAGCGTTAATAATTTATTACGAGTGTTGAAGTCAGTTACATGACTACACACTCTAGCAAATCGAATTAATTGCGAAATATAAACGCCATAGGATGGCGCACGAGGAACATCACCATCCAAAAAAGGAAAATTTACAATCTCAAAATCAAAGTCATTGCGTTTATCATAAATTTTGCACGAAACAAATCCATCTACAATAGATAGATGTAAATCCAGAAACGGGGCCTCGGTATCAGAAGAATTTGCTTTATTTAACTGAAGTTCTAGGGGGTAAATCTGACTGATCAAACCATCAAAATAGGTATTATCAATATTTAATAAATCATCTAAATATCTAGAAGTAGAGCTAAAAGCTTCAATAATTTCAGATTGGTTATCAATGGAAAGCGACAAAATGAAGTCTCTTTCATAACAATACAAGAACAGATCAGCCACAAGAGGTGCGCAATTAGTACCCACCGGAATACCCACAATTTGTCTAAATAACTTAGTACCGAATCTAATATAAATATTGTCAAGTAGAAAGGTGAGGACATCACACACTTTCTGACATGACCAAAGTGTATAATGCTTATGCTCTTTAGAAGTGAAAAATGCATTTCTGACATTACATGCAAGATAGAGAGAATCTTCTCTGTGAAAAGCCCATTCAATTAAATCATTAGGCTTTTCTTTTATAAGATTATGAGGAAGTGTAGTGTAAAGAGTGGAAAAATCGTAGGTAGACAGACTAGAAGCACGAAAATGTCTAGATTTCAATTTATTTAAAACCTCATTCCAATTTTTTATAGACCAAAACAGATTTCTTCCTGATCTTTCAAAGACTTTATCACAATATTTAATTACATGCGTTTTAATAGCAGTAAGGCAGGAAGTTAATAGTTTAGAAAGTTCAGTAATAGTGCAAGAGCTAGAATTTGCAATAAACCATGCTTTGTAAGAGCCTGTTCAAAGTATCAGGACTTTATGGAACGTGGGAAGGTGCTCACTACCAGTTTGTTATGCCAGGGTTATCAAAAAACCAAACTGGTATCAACACTAAAGAAGTTTTATGGGAGGCACCATGATCTTGTGGATCCGTACAATGTGGCCATTTCCAGAATTATTTCTGATATGTTTGCCAATGGAAAGCTATAGGAAGACTTCCAAAATCTCGGAAATACCCTTCCCGGCATTTACACCTTTTCTTCGTTCGGGTCGATGGGCATGGTTGGCAAAGCTTGCTTTCCAAGTAATGTTTACTATCCGCGGACGCCTGATCACACTCTTCTGGAGTCCATGTCTGTTGATCCGAACATCGATATTTGCCATTTTGTCTATGGATTAACGATTTTGGATTAATGCTTTGGTACTACGACCTAAACTACTTTTCACCACTAGGCTGGTGTATCTGCCTGGTGGATGGTCTGTCCGTCCCCGAGGGCACCGTCAACGTAGTATTTTAAACATGGTCAGACACAAATACATAGACAAGTTAGTGGCTGGGACGACGCCCACTATAAAAAGGTCCCGAATATCAAAGGTTGCTTCCGCGACAAGTCAACCCGAACATACATTTCCTGCAGGTTCCAAGGGCACGGGATCTGCAACCCGATTAGGTGCCCCTAAAATACTGCTGAAAGATATACAAGAAATGACATACTTACAGTCTGATGACAAATCCCTTTGGTACCGTGATGGTGATGTTTACAAACAGATCAAAAACTGTACAGTTAAATTACGTGATATTTTGAAATTTGATGACAGTGAGCCACATTGCAATATAACATCATGCAATTCAAAAAAATTGTAAACCTTGTAAAATTTTGATCACGGATACAACGTTTACTAGTGGACTCACTAATAAAACATACCACACACGGAGCTGGGACGATCTCAACTGTAAGTCTTCAAATGTTGTCTATGGAGTGGAGTGTTCACTTTGCGGACTGATATACGTAGGTGAGACAAAAGGACAACTGCATACTAGAATGTCTGGTCACAGATATGAAGTGAATAATGGAGGCAATTAGTTGTTATACCAACATTTCAATCTAGCAGATCATTCTAGTTTGTCCTTCAGGGTAAGAATATTGGAAAAAATATACCACCCTACTAATAATCTCAGCTTGAGCACACCACTTCGTAGAAAAACGTGAGGAGTTCTGGATTAGAGAATTAGGCACTGCAGCACCCTACGGTTGCAATGACAAGAAAGATTCTGTAGGAAATCTTACCAGCCCTGGATGCAGCTCGGTCAATGTGATGAGGCTCTTTGGCAGCTCTCAACGACGTAGGAGAAGTCATGGACATCGGCACTATAACCGTCCGAATTTTCATGCTGATGTGACATTCGACAATCACCTTCCACACGCCCAGCAACCTTCAGGACTTCATCATATTCGTACCAAACAGTATCAACTGGCGGTTACTAAACTTCGCTCTTTGCAGAAAGAAGCTTTGGATGTGAACACGTTCGATCCAAACTCTCCTGCATATAAGCTGGTTGCTATTATTGCGGATGTTGCTATGTTTCGGTTGTACAAGCTAGTACAAACAGTTTCTCCAGAAGAGACTCCACCTCGTGACTTTCTGAAGTTTGAATTTAGTAATAAAGGTCTTGACGCCGTTAACATTGGCAATATTCTGAACAATAAAACAGTGACTTCAAACGTACCAGCTTATTTCAAAAACAAGAGCCCACCAATTATTTCTTACAGTTATTCTACTCTGATTGCACGCAAAATATTCAATTATAAAACCGTGCTGCAAGGTCTAGATGCCGAGACCATTGCCCAATACCCCTCCGAATGTTCATGTAATGTCTCAGATTTTTGTTACAAACCAGCAGGTCATATCATTACAGGAGACCTCAATATTGTTAGAAATGACAAACTTCGAGACATTCTTTCAAAAAGCCCCAAATACAGAGAACCAACGTCTTTTAATTGGAAACAGAATTCCAAATTAATTTTGGATTCTGTTGAAGTGTATGCACGGCGCTAGGCTAGGAAAGAGGATGCGGAGGTTGACACCCTCTCCGAATGGGTAAAATCAGTAATGGCCTTGGTAAACAGACGTATAACAGTACTCAGCAGAACCATGTCTCGCCGACATTATTCGGTGTTTGATAATCCAGATGTTGCTGCTGAGTTAGCTGAAATCCATCAGAAGTTTGTCGTTGTTCTAGCTGACAAGGCATCTAACAATATTGTGTTCGTTTGCAAAACACACTAAATAAACTGCTTAAAAGAAGAGCTTGGTTTGAGCACTATGACAGGCAACCCAACATATAATCTTTCTTCTTTGTCCAAAGATGAAATTCTGCCAAACCACCAAACGGTGATGCTTTCGTTTGGAATTTCCCTCCCAGAGGAAGATATGGAACTTCCAAAGTTGTACTGGATTCCTAAGCTTCACAAGAATCCGTACAAGCAGAGATATATCGCGGGTTCAGCTAAGTGCTCAACCAAGCCTCTTTCACAGATCCTAACACTAATCCTTACTGCAGTTAAAGATGGCCTTCAGAAATATTGTGACACTGCATATGCCAGGAGTGGTGTGAATCAGATGTGGATCTTGAAAAACTCCAAAGAGCTTCTAGAACATCTTCAATCGCAGTCTTTTTTATCAGTAAACAGCATAAAATATTTCGATTTCTCAACGCTCTACACAACTATTCCTCATGATAAATTGAAATCTAAACTCAAGGAAATCATAAATCAATGTTTTTTCCATAAGAATGGTAACCGTCGCTACCAGTATGTTGTCCTTGGCTACAAAGACACATACTTCGTTCGAGATTACTCTGATGCACCACAAAAGTACACTGATGCAGATGTCATAAGGATGCTGGAATATCTAATTGACAATATTTTCGTGGAGTTCAGTGGCCTATTATTTCGGCAAACAATTGGCATACCAATGGGTACTAATTGTGCACCGTTGCTTGCCGACTTGTTCTTGTACTCGTATGAGGCGGAGTTTGTACAAAGTCTCCTCAAGGCAGGCAAGAAACGCCTTGCACAACAATTCAATTTCACCTACAGATATAAAGATGATTTATTGTCTCTGAAAAAATGCTAAATTCGCAGAGTACTTGGCATTCATCTATCCACGTGAACTTGAAATTAAGGAAACAACAGAGACTGCAACCTCCTCCTCATACTTGGATTGTTATCTCTATATTGACAACGGGAAGCTTTCTACTAGGCTGTACGATAAACGAGATGACTTCAATTTTCCCATAGTTAAATTTCCCTTCCTGAGCAGTAATATCCCGTCTGCACCAGCATATGGAGTTTACGTTTCACAGTTAATCCGTTATGCTAGAGCCTGTTCAAAGTATCAGGACTTTATGGAACGTGGGAATGTGCTCACTACCAGGTTGTTATGCCAGGGGTATCAAAAAACTAAACTGGTATCAACACTAAAGAAGTTTTATGGGAGGCACCATGATCTTGTGGATCCGTACAATGTGGCCATTTCCAGAATTATTTCTGATATGTTTGCCAATGGAAAGCCATAGGAAGACTTCACTCATTTTTTATTTTTATTCCAAAATCTCGGACATATCCTTCCCGGCATTTACACCTTTTCTCCGTTCGGGACGATGGGCATGGTGGGCAAAGCTTGCTTACCAAGTAATGCTTACTATCCGTGGACGCCTGATTACACTCTTCTGGAGTCCATGTCTGTTGATCCGAACATTGATATTTGCCATTTTGTCTATGGATTAACGATTTTGGATTAACGCTTTGGTACTACGACCTAAACTACTTGTCTAAGTCGCAAAGTAAGTAAGGGTGAGGATTGTGACCGCCTAAAATGGATTTAAGCCCTTTCACTAACCTTTCACTAAGCCTCTTTCACAGATCCTAACACGAATCCTTACTGCAGTTAAAGATGGCCTTCAGAAATTTATGTGACACTGCATATGCGAGGAGTGGTGTGAATCAGATGTGGATCTTGAAAAGCTCCAAAGAGCTTCTAGAACATCTTCAGTCACAGTCTGTTCTCTCAGTAAACAGGATAAAATCTTTCGATATCTCAACACTCTACACAACTATTCCTCATGATAAATTGAAATCTAAACTCAAGGAAATCATAAATCAATGTTGTTTCCACAAGAATGGTAACCATCGCTACCAGTATGTTGTCCTTGGCTACAAAGACGCATACTTCGTTCGAGATCACTCTGATGCACCACAAAAGTACACTGATGCAGATGTCATAAAGATGCTGGAATATCTAATTGACAATATTTTCGTGGAGTTCAGTGGCCTATTATTTCGGCAAACAATTGGCATATCAATTGGTACTAGGCGGAGTTTGTACAAGGTCTACTCAAAGCAGGCAAGAAACGCCTTGCACAGCAATTCATTTTCACATACAGATATATAGATGATTATTGTCTCTGAAAAATGCTAAATTCGCAGAGTACTTGGAATTCATCTATCCACGTGAACTTGAAATTAAGGAAACAATAGAGACTGCAACCTCCTCCTCATACTTGGATTGTTATCTCAAGTACCAGGACTTTATGGAACGTGGGAAGGTGCTCACTACCAGTTTGTTATGCCAGGGGTATCAAACAAAACCAAACTGGTATCAACATTAAAGAAGTTCTATGGGAGGCACCACGCTCTTGTTGATCCGTACAATGTGGCCATTTCAATGGAAAGCCATAATATGACACAACAATTCAATTTCACCTACAGATATATAGATGATTTATCGTCTCTAAAAATTCTAAATTTGTAGAGTACTTGGAATTCATCTATCCATGTGAACTTGAAATTAAGGACACAACAGAGACTGCAACCTCCTTCTCATACTTGGATTGTTATTGCTATATTGACAACGGGAAGCTTACTACTAGGCTGTACGATAAACGAGATGACTTCAATTTTGCCATTGTTAACTTTCCCTTCCTGAGCAGTAAAATCCCGTCTGCACCAGCATATGGAGTTTACGTTTCACAGTTAATCCGTATGCTAGAGCCTGTTCAAAGTATCAGGACTTTATGGAACGTGGGAAGGTGCTCACAACCAGGTTCTTATGCCAGGGGTATCAAAAAACCAAACTGGTATCAACACTTAAGAAGTTTTATGGGAGGCACCATGGTCTTGTGAATCCGTACAATGTGGCCATTTCCAGAATTATTTCTGATATGTTTGCCAATGGAAAGCCATAGGAAGACTTCCAAAATCTAGGCCATACCCTTCCCGGCATTTACACCTTTTCTTCGTTCGGGTCGATGGGCATGGTGGGCGAAGCTTGCTTACCAAGTAATGCTTACTATCCGCGGACGCCTGATTACACTCTTCTCGAGTCCATGTCTGTTGATCTGAACATTGATATTTGCCATTTTGTCTATGGACTAATGATTTCGGATTAACGCTTTGGTACTACGACCTAAACTACTTTCAAGGCGGCTCGTCAGTCAATAATGTCGCCAAAAAACTCACGCTGTGACACCCCCTGCAACAACGGATCACCCAGGTAAAACTGAGGTGGTAAGAATCCAAATGAAATTTCTAAAATTTACGAGGGCTGACCAGAAAAAACTTGTATCAATCCATGTAGCGGACTATTCTTTCAAAACCCAACATATATATACTGACCGGAAATAGAAACTATACACTTTTAAATTGTCTCGCCTGACAAAACAACAGGATAATTCAGATAAACATTACAGATTAAGGATTTGGCTAACTACTGACATGAATCCTGTAACAATTTAAAGAATATCTGATGTTCAAAATAAAAGTTTTGTGGAAAATGTAAAAAAGTGCATTTTTCACAAAATCTGTTTGTTATCGAATTTTGACTTAAACATTTTTCCGTATAGGTAATAAGTTAAAAGCAAGGAATAAAAAAATGTCATAACATCTAAAAATTATCGAGAAACAACCGTTTTATTGAAATCTCAAAAACTGCTTTTTTCAGCGAAATTTTCAAAATAATGTTTCAAGCCAAAAGTCGACCCAAAAAAGCCTTCAGTCGTTTGAGCATCTTCAGCTGTGTCTTAAATATTGATTTACATAAAAAACGCAATCAGAAATGCTATACTTTTCGCTCACTTCCGGTGGTTTGGTCTCCAATATTTAAACCTATCAACCATTGTGAAATGTCCATTTTATAAACTATAGTTCAATCGTTACATGATAAGTAATAACTGATAAAAATATGAATCACATTCGCGACACAAAATGTTTGACTCAATGGAAACTTGAACAGCAAGATTTGGACCCTTGCTATGAACCCGTGACTTTACCCGTTAAATCGTAGCTATCATTAAACATTTTATTCGATAAATCAGACATGCCACTGATGATAATTTATAAAATTTGAATTCAAATTTCATTAAAGTATTTTGCCCGTGTCAATTTAAAAATGAGTGTATAGTTTCCATTTCCGGTGAGTACATGTTCATATTCCGCAGCTTATTCGCTTCGCAAGAGTGTCAAAGCATGTCGCTGATTTTAACACTCGTAATAAAAATTCTAACTGCAAAAAACTGCCCCATCAGAGATATCGACATCATAAACTAAAAAAAAAATAAAGACAAACCTTACTTTTCGGGATAATTTCAGAAAAATTCCGCCCAAAACCATAACGCTGCTTCCTCCAAAACGGTAATGCTGAATGGCGTTAGCAGGGTATATCCTCTATCCATCTCGCCTCCAAACACGTACTCTTCCGTCAGCAAATTTCAAATTGAAACGGGATTCGTCCGTGAACACAATTTGGTTCCACTGTCGTCTTGTCCACCGACGATGTGCCGTTGCCCAATTGAGTCTAGCTCGTCCCGAGACCTACGTCAGTGGAAATCCTACGTACTGTCGACGTCCAGGTAACCGCGCAGCTCGTGGTCTATTCCTCACAGTCCTACCGCAAATTCTTGTTTTAGTTGCATTCCGAAACATACCGGCGATTCTGATACTGATGAGAAACCGATTACAGCGACGTCGTGTTGTTTTACGGGGACTACCGGAGCGTGATCTGCCTTTGACGGTGTCAGTTTAATGGAACTTTTAGCTGAGTCTTGAAATGGCACTTTCACTAACACGAAAATGTTCTGCAACCTCCTTAACTTTCATGCCGCCAGTAAGCATTCCAATAGCCATATTACGCTGGTCTAACGTCAGTCCATCTTAGAACTTTTATGGTTTTTTCGACGTTTTATTTGTTTATGGACATGGACCACAAAAGTCAAGTGAGGATCATGGATATTGACTGCACGTGCACGGCATAAGGCGAGGAATATCACTCCACTGTCGACTTCGAGGAGATTGTTTGTATTGTTGTGAACAATCACCCGAAATATTAAACCGGCATGTCCCTTTTCAGGTTCTGTACGTTCTTTTTTGGGGATTTTCCCAGGGCTCCATATATCAATAGAGAGATATGGCGAGGTTCTTATTTTACCTTCAAAATAAAATTCCGAAATTTTCTTACTTACATTGAAAATGTAGTCTGTGTGTACGCGTACATTGAGGCGGTGTGTAAAAGTTATGTTTTAGTTCCACGGTCCAGTCAACAATAGTTTGGGTTATAACAAACACTCCCTTGACAGGTTTATTTTTGTTATGGTTTGTCTTTGTGTGTGTGTGTCGCTTACATTATTAATTTTGGATAGCCTTTTGGCCATTTTGTAGGAAAGTAACTGTCCTTTTGGCTTTCTGCTGTTGGTGTTTCAGTTGGAGTATGTTGCTTCATGTTTGTGTTTCTTTCCCTTTGGTGTCTCTGATGGGAGCTGTGGGTTAATTGTATTGATTCCTGTTCATTGCCTCTACTTCTATTATGGATAAGCGGTAAACCAGTATAGAGCAGAAATGGACACTAGTCTTTCTTAAATCAGCGGGGTATATTTTTTGTAGAAAATATTCCATGCTCAGTCACTAAGGAAGAGTGTTTCCGATCCTGGCAGGAATCGGACCTACGCATCACGAAAACACGCCTATATAAGTTTTACCCCTTTGAACCCCACTTTTAAATAGTAAAACTGGTGTTTACGGCGGTAAACTTTATTATTTTTTATTTCTAAAATATAGATTTAAGGTATACGTTAGAACAGCCTCGATGAGGCGGTTATATCGAGTACCCGCAATACATATTTTGAGGAGAAATAAGAAAAATGTCACAATTTTTCATCTAAAAATTTTCGATTTGCAGCGTTAAGATTTACAATGTATTTGTATAGGCGTGTTTTCATAATGAACCTTCTGGATACCAGTAAGATGCACAGTCAGTACATGCAGAACAGTTCTTTATTTTATTGTATGTCGGAAAGATATCCCCATAATGCATCAATAGCTGCTGATATTGGTAGCCTTTAATGGCTCTTATTACCCCTATTTCGAACAGCTGCTATAGTTCCCAGGGTATTTAACCCTTCTTTTGCTAAATATTCAGTTAAGCCACACCCATTTCTAACTTTGAACCAATCAAATTACTTGATGTAATTTAGTCCTACAAATTCATGATTTGAATGTCAAACAGTGTAGATCCTGATCAGATGGCTTCTTCAGAAGCCATCTGATCTGGATCTACACTGTTTCCAAAGATAGGGGTTGTCGCGAACAGCATGATAAGCCAATATTTTGACACCGATTAATTAATAAGTCGCATTACGATAACACACATGTATGACAAAGTGCAATCTTCATGTCTCAAAATAGGTTATTTTTCTGATGAAATCTTATTGCATTTTCTGTTATTTCTATTTATAACATAAGCTGGCGGTGCTCGTTAGAACTACCTCATTAGGGCGATTAAAACGAGTACCCACAACCTATCAAAACGTTTAGGTGTTCGGTAAAACCGCCTTATTGGGGCGGTTCTGTCGAGTGCCAACAACCTATCAAAGGTTTGTGGGGCTAGGTAAAATCGCCTAATTGAGGCTGTTCTAACGGGTACTCACAACCTATGTTTTGGAGCAGAAATACGAAAAAATAGTGTACACCCCATACGTTTTTATATAAAGTTTGGCTTTCAGGGGTTTTCATTTCACGTACTTACCAGCGGGATTAGTTGGAAAAATGGACATCAAGAAGTTTAGACGGTGTCTCCGGTTAAGTGTTGTCGTATAAGTCTGCCTGATGTTGTCCGCCATCTTGTTGTGTCTTTTAAAATATGCACAAATAGGACAGCTTAAATAAGACATCACTGTGTAAGCCTTCAGAATGGCTTATGTTTTTCATCAGATATATATTTTCAAGTATATAATAGCGCATGCGTATGTGTGATGGGAGGGGAGAGGCGAAGGAGGAGCCATTTTTAGAACTTTTAGGTCGTTTTATTTATAGCCTCAAGATGTCTGAAAAAGGAACTACGTTAAAAGAGAAATGCTTTCAGGAGTAGACAAACTGTTTCTGGAAAAGCTGTCTCCCTTCAAAGTGCTTCAATTCCCCTTAAATCCTAATTATTTTCTCAGAATATTGAAATGTAATATTTCCATCATTTCGATCGCAATTGAGGTGAAATTTAAGTTTTAGCGTTTTGGATACCGTTACAACTGAAACTATTTTCAGCTTAATGAGATGTGCGGTAGGTAGAAATGACACTTTGATTAAGCTGTGAATATTTTGTTTTTCAAACTGACTCAGATTTGTACGAAGGTCGTTCATTTAATGTTGTCATAGGGGTTCTAAAGGGCACATTGTTTATCAGATTCACATTTCGTTTACTTCCACTCTTCGATCGAAGTATTCACCCTTGAGGGAAACACACCTTTCAAAACAGAAGTGAAAGCAATGAATAGGGTTAGATACAATTAACCCACAGCACCTATCAGAGACACCAGAGAGAAAGAAAAAACACACATAAAATAATTATACCCTAATGGAAACGTTTATATCGGAAAGCCGAAAGGGCAGTTATTTTCCTACAAAATCGCCAATTGGCTATCCAAAACAAAAATATATAAGCGACACACAAACTCAAAAACACACTCAATATAAACCAATTCCACGACAGGGACGGGGGCCTTAAATCAATTTCACGCGGCCGCAATCCTCGCCCTTACTTCCGTCACGATCTAAACAAATAATTTGTTGAGTCCGCATGACGACCTCCTACCTCATCAGTGCAACATCTCCGAGAACACCACAATCAAACAACCGCAGAGATGAAACAACGGTGAGGACTCGACAGCAAGAAATCCCTGAAATGCTGGAGCAAAAAAAAACAACAGTTAGAATCCGAGTCAAGTTTCGAAATAAAGTTTTTATAGGCAGAGAAGTTCGACATTTTAGGTATACCATGAAGACACTGGTAAATTGCACTACCAAGTGCACTTCTGGATTCATAACGACGACCAGAAAGGGTTTTCTTTAGTGAAGGAAACGGTAAAAAAATGACAGAGACTTAGGTTTGGCGTATAAGGTGGATGGGACAACTGAACTTAGTCTACCGTTGTCTCTTTCAAAAAGTCATGTACAAGAACACACTTTGAGCAAACGCGTTGTCATGGATAAAGTAGAAGTAAGACAAAGATCAGGAATTGATACAATTAACTTACTCCACCCATAAAAGACACCAAAGGGAAAGAAATACAAACATTAAGCGACCAGACCATAATGGAAACCTAAACAAAAGAAGGCCATAAGGACAGTTACTTTCCCACAAAATGGCCATATGGCCATCCAAAATTAAAAGACACAAGTGATACACACACTAAGTAACAAACAACAACATAAATAAATCGCCACAGAAGATCCGCCTTGGAACGGTCAGTGGAAGATTTCCACTGGGGGGCTTAAATCGATTTTACGTGGCCACAATCCTCGCCCTTACTTCCGTCGCGATTTAGACAAATAATTTGTTCAGTCCGCATGAAGGCCTCCTAACTCATCAGTGCAACATCTCCGTGAACACAAAAATCAAAGAACCACAGAGGTGAGACAACGGTGAGGACTCGACAGCAAGAAACCACTGAAATGCTGGAGCAAAAGAAAACCAACAGTTAGACTCCGATGGGCCCAACCAGAGACAGAGCATCAGGCACCAACCAACATTACCTTGAATTAGATCTCTCTAATTCTCAATAAGCCTTTACGTTGGAGCCGTCATAGAATCTGAGGCCTGACCCACCGGCGTGCAATTAAAGAGGGAAGCAAAGTTGCCAACCGTGATTGGGTTAACTACCATGCATGCAGTCTGTCGTATAATATCCATGTTGTACCCAATCTTTTTATATCGAAGAATGATTTTACGAAATTGGGTGCTGAAGTCATTGCGGTTATATATTTTTCTGAATTTATATACTAAGTCACCATAAAATTCGTGTTCCGATAGACCTTGTTGCAGAAGAGATTTAAGTCCAATATTGAATTTTGAAATTAAATCAGAATGGCGTCTATAAAATTTTGAAAAGGCTTTGCGTAGTTTATGGTACCGATAACCCTGATTAAGGAGTTTAGCCGTTAATAATTTATTACGAGTGTTGAAGTCAGTTACATGACTACACACTCTAGCAAATCGAATTAATTGCGAAATATAAACGCCATAGGATGGCGCACGAGGAACATCACCATCCAAAAAAGGAAAATTTACAATCTCAAAATCAAAGTCATCGCGTTTATCATAAATTTTGCACGAAACAAATCCATCTACAATAGATAGATGTAAATCCAAAAACGGGGCCTCAGTATCAGAAGAATTTGCTTTATTTAACTGAAGTTCTAGGGGGTAAATCTGACTGATCAAACCATCAAAATAGGTATTATCAATATTTAATAAATCATCTAAATATCTAGAAGTGGAGCTAAAAGCTTCAATAATTTCAGATTGGTTATCAATGGAAAGCGACAAAATGAAGTCTCGTTCATAACAATACAAGAACAGATCAGCCACAAGAGGTGCGCAATTAGTACCCATCGGAATACCCACAATAAGACGCATATCTTTTAAACCGGTTGCAGGTCTACGTTCATAGTGTGTGTTTACTTTTTAAAAAAAACATCATTCTTATAAAAATTACCTTTGATTATCTTGTCATTTGGTTCGGGAATTCGAACAATGTGTTAATCGCGATTGAAAAACACCGCATACAAAACTTTTGCCGCGCTTTTAATTCTTTTGGAAATGACCGGCATTGCTTGGTCATTGCAGGCACTGCCTGTTATTGGTCCATTTCCGCCGCTGACAATAACAGACCCAAGTTGCATTACCTGTAAATAGCTCCGAAATTCTTTGTTTGCCATAGTATTTGTACTTTTTTCAAAATATTTTATACACATGTGGTATTTTGTTCTAAGGCCAAGAGATGCGGGACCCATTGTGTACCCACCTTTCTAAGTTTTAACACCTTAGTCAAAGTCTTATGAACTGTCCCCGATGAAACCCCGAAACTATCAGCAATTTATTACACCGTGAACCTTGCATCTTGTTTGACCATATCTGTCACAGCAGCAATATAGTTTTTGCAGCTTTTCATGGCTGGCCGGGACGAAGCTAATCTGTCATGTCAGTTTTCCACCTTTAATTTTTATGCGACCTGAAAATTAACCTTTCAGAGGTAACATATGTCCAATATTTCTGACACAGTTCACTGCATATATGTGAAACTGAAACAATCAGACCAACTCGACCTTTAATGTAGACCCTAATTTCAACCATTGTTTTGTTTTTCATTTTGCAGGCAGTAAGGTTGGAGTGTATATGCCTTAACCAACATGTACTTTCATTTTCTTTAAAGACTGAACGGATTGGACCGAAATTTTAGGGTCAGGGATTGTGCAAAAACACTGCAAGACACAGCTTTGCTAGCCAAATTGAGCGCATGTGTCTTAGTGGCACAAGAAGCTAAGTATCATCCGATATGTCTTGTTTCATTGTATAATAGGGCACGAGATGAAAAAGCTAGAAACATTTAGGTTACGCCAAGATATGAAAACATGTGTCATGCAATAGCGTTAGCTTATTGAGAATTAGAGAGATCTAATTCAAGGTAATGTTGGTTGGTGCCTGATGCTCTGTCTCTGGTCGGGCCCATCGGAGTCTAACTGTTGGTTTTCTTTTGCTTCAGCATTTCAGTGGTTTCTTGCTGTCGAGTCCTCACCGTTGTCTCACCTCTGTGGTTCTTTGATTTTTTTGTGTTCACAGAGATGTTGCACTGATGAGTTAGGAGGCCTTCATGCGGACTGAACAAATTATTTGTCTAAATCGCGACGGAAGTAAGGGCGAGGATTGTGGCCACGTAAAATCGATTTAAGCCCCCCAGTGGAAATCTTTCCACTGACCGTTCCAAGGCGGTTCTTCTGTGGCGGTTTATTTATGGTGTTGTTTGTTACTTACTGTGTGTATCACTTGTGTTTTTTTTATTTTGGATGGCCATATGGCCATTTTATGGGAAAGTAACTGTCCTTATGGCCTTCCTTTGTTTAGGTTTCCATTATGGTCTGGTCGCTTAATGTTTGTGTTTCTTTCCCTTGGGTGTCTTTGACGGGAGGCGTAAGTTAATTGTATCGATTCCTGATCTTTGTTTTACTTCTACTTTTCATTCACATACATAAGTAGCTCGATTAATCCGAAAGGACTGGCCTGATGCTCTGTCTCTGGTTGGGCTCATCGGAGTCTAACTGTTGGTTTTCTTTTGCTCCAGCATTTCAGTGGTTTCTTGCTGTCGAGTCCTCACCGTTGTCTCACCTCTGTGGTTCTTTGATTTTTGTGTTCACGGAGATGTTGCACTGATGAGTTAGGAGGCCTTCATGCGGACTGAACAAATTATTTGTCTACATCGCGACGGAAGGAAGGGCGAGGATTGTGGCCAGGTAAAATCGATTTAAGCCCCCCCAGTGGAAATCTTCCACTGACCGTTCCAAAGCGGCTCTTCTGTGGCGATTTATTTATGTTGTTGTTTGTTACTTACTGTGTGTGTCACTTGTGTCTTTTAATTTTGGATGGCCATATGGCCATTTTGTGGAAAAGTAACTGTCCTTATGGCCTTCCTTTGTTTAGGTTTCCATTATGGTCTGGTCGCTTAATGTTTGTATTTCTTTCCCGTTGGTGATCATTCCCGGCTGACTCCAAGAAACTGCTGTCCGGCAGTCTCTACTCACCCATGCATTAACTGTTTTTGATGAAAAACCAGGTGACATGCTTACAGTCAAACCCTTGCCAGAGTCATATTCAAATGTTCCTCCTGCTGTTCTGATGGCAAATGAACCAGCTCTACCAGAACGTCAACACAATGTCTCACAGGAATCCTTAAATGATAGTGAAATTAATAAAGGAGTTCTGCAGGTTTAGACATGTTCAGAAAAATAAAAATCAAAAATGAGATCCTTTAAGAGCAATGAAAGCATTCATAAGAAAGAAGTTGAGTCATACTACGTAGTTTCGGCTAATAAAGCCTCATCAGTGACCCTATAATGATCCGGCAAAGAAAGCCAGAGGAAACATACTGCAATTTTGCGAATTTCGAATAGGCAGTCGATTCAAAGACTGATATAAATCAAAATGGGGTCCAATAATAAAAAGCCTGTCTAGAATATGAGTCTAAACCAATAATTTATTTCCGATTTCTCAGAATATTCACGCTGATCTCAAAGGACCAAAAGTAAAATATAAACTGCACTATGGTTGATGTACGGGGAGACGTTTTACGGCCACCACACGGCACAACACCAGCTGCAGTGAAGGCAAATAAAATCAAAAATGAGATCCTTTAAGAGCAATGAAAGCATTCATAAGAAAGAAGATGGGTCATACTACGTAGTTTCGGCTAATAAAGCCTCATCGGTGACCCTATAATGATCCGGCAAAGAAAGCCAAAGGAAACATACTGCAATTTTGCGAATTTCGAATAGGCAGTCGATTCAAATACTGATATAAATCAAAATGGGGTCCAAATAATTAAAAGCCTGTCTAGAATATGAGTCTAAACCAATAATTTATTTCCGATTTCTCAGAATATTCACGCTGATCTCAAAGGACCAAAAGTAAAATATAAACTGCTCTATGGTTGATATACGGGGAGGCGTTTTACGGCCGCCACACGGCACAACACCAGCTGCAGTGAAGGCAAATAAAAATCAAAAATGAGATCCTTTAAGAGCAATGAAAGCATTCATAAGAAAGAAGTTGAGTCATACTACGTAGTTTCGGCTAATAAAGCCTCATCAGTGACCCTATAATGATCCGGCAAAAAAGCCAGAGGAAACATACTGCAATTTTGCGAATTTCGAATAGGCAGTCGATTCAAAGACTGATATAAA
The DNA here is from genome assembly GCA_963580285.1 of Lucinisca nassula. Classification (NCBI taxonomy): domain Eukaryota; kingdom Metazoa; phylum Mollusca; class Bivalvia; order Lucinida; family Lucinidae; genus Lucinisca; species Lucinisca nassula. The sequence continues at coordinate 10,372,239 of OY757014.1, forward strand.
TCAAAATGGGGTCCAAATAATTAAAAGCCTGTCTAGAATATGAGTCTAAACCAATGATTTATTTCCGATTTCTCAGAATATTCACGCTGATCTCAAAGGACCAAAAGTAAAATATAAACTGCACTATGGTGAGCAGAAAACAACTTTGATGGAAGTTTGAATATCTCATGTTGGGCTTTCATGCTGATCAAGAGTCAGATAAGGATGTCCTTCCATCATTAACAGCGCTGCTTCCCCTGTTTGAAGAGCAATCAAAATCTGTAGCCATGATTCGTCATTCTATGAACATGATAATTGATATGCTGAATCCTAGCCAGACTCCAGTAATTGCTTTTGATCAGCCACTGTACGCAATTGCCAAACAAATTCAGTGGAATTGGCCAGAGTTTTATGGCGAAGGCAAATTCGTCATTATGTTTGGCCGGCTTCACATAGCAATGGCAGCGTTTAAAGTTCTTGCGGAGTGGCTGGAAGCATCTGGCTGGACCGACGTTCTTACACAAGCTGATATTGCTTCGTTGGGTACTGCAGATTCATTTCTGAAGGCATCTCACGTTACTAAACTAAAACCCGACGTGCACCTCAGATCACTGCATGCAGGTTATAATCCTCCTTCAGGCTGCATATTCCCAATGATATTCTAGATTTCGAAAGATGGTTTGCAAATAACTAAAACACACAGACTCCGGTTTCAGTTCTGGTACCTGACGCTTCTCCTGGAATTGAACGGTCTCAATTTTATAGGTCAATAAGGGACGGAAACTTACCAAGTACAAAACAGCGCTTGAAAAACTCATTCCTTGGTTTTGCTCTTAACCACATCAATTATGCTAGGTGGCTTCCAGTACACTTGAGAGATATGCAAATGTTACCAAGCCTAAGCCCTGCAACAGAACTAAACTTTCATGAATGTCTGTTTGTGGTTCACAAGACAGGAAATAAGTTCTCTGGACATGCACAAGACCAGGCCCACGAACAAAATAATGCACTATTAAAATCTGATGGGGGTGCAGTTGGCCTCACAGAAAATCCAGACGTGGGATGGTGGCTGGTCCAGAAATGTCTCGATTGTCTCAAGACTTTGAGAATCTGTATCTTCAGAAATCAGAAACTACAGGCAGTCACCATAAGCAAAGGAATGGTTTACAACGGACTTTCCACCAACATGTGGCCTCACCCGTGGAAGCACTGGATGAGCTTGGTAATCCACTCACTTAACAAACCGACGATTTGATCTCACTTGACACAAAGGATACTGCAGATCCTTCTGTTGTTCAGACACTGTCGGAAATCGAAAAGACTGGTCAAGAAATGTATGCAACGTTTGTGGAAGAGCGGTTCAGTCAGCACGAGAAAAAAGATGTTCGATCCAATAAAGAAATATTCAATCTCTCTGTTTCGAACCCTCTTGGAAAAAAGACCACTCTAAAATTTCTCTTCCGGAAAAAAAGACTATTCCCTGTTTTCTAGGCTCTACATATCTTGCCAAACGCAAGGGGAAATAATCAAGAGTTTTTCAAGCATGAAAATCAGCGATCACCCCCATCCTTAAGTCAAAATGGAAACATCCGTCTTGGAAACAAGGCAGAACTTGCTACCAAATGCTTTGAGCCTTTGTCGATGTAGCAGAAGAGGCGCCTTTAGTTGAAGTACTGATAATTGACGGCGCTGCTCTCGTTAACATGCTCAGGCCTGGAACATGCAAAATATTGGACGATATGCATCAACAGTTTTCCTTCCCTATAACTGCAGTCAGCTAGAGGCCGTGAAAAGCATTACTGTGGTCTGGGTTGTATATATACCAGACAGTTTAAAGGCAACTGCAAGGGATAAGAGGGGAAAGGGGATTCGACGGCGTGTAGAAGGTCGTAATTCATTACCAAGAAATTGGCAAATATTCCTGCGAGATGACGAAAACAAAGCAGACTTATTTGAATTCCTTGCTCATCACATCACAGGACTACATAACACTGATAAACAAACCATTGTTACACTTAGAAACGAGGTCATGTGTAATGATAGTCTTCAGCACCCTAACTTGTCTCCTTGCCCACATGAAGAGGCTGACACTAGAATTATACTTCACCTTGCCGATGCAGCAATGTCTGGGTACAACCGAATAATGCTCAGAACAGTGGATACAGACGAAGCTGTTCTTGCTATAACATACTAGCACGCTTTATCAGCATCTGAAATATGGGTTGCCTTTGGGACTGGCAAACATTTCAGGTACATAGGTGCTCACTCTGTTGCAAATACACTTGGTCCAGAGAATCCTTCAGTATTATCGCTGTTCCATGCGTTCACAGGTTGTGACACGGTCTCAGCCTTTTTTGGAAAAGGCAAGAAATCGGCATGGGATACTTTGCCTCCACTCGTAGTTTGAACAGCATACAGTGATCTGACAGCTGCCTTAGCGATGATGAGTGACCATGCACAGGCACATCAATTTGATGTGCTTATGTCGGTCGTGCAAAGATTTGTAGTTGTTATGTATGACAGAACAAGCATTGCTCAGACTGTAGACGAAGCCAGACTGCTTCTGTTTGCACAAAAGGGGAATCAAATAGAAGCTATTCCACCAATAAAAGCTGCATTCCTGCAACACACAAAGAGAAACATTTTCCACGGTTCTTCCATATGGGGCAACGCTCTAGAGTCTTGTCCTGTGCTTCCGAGCCCAGCTGAGTTTGGATGGGCAAAAACCCAATGGCAAAATATGGGAGCCCATTAGGGCATGGCTTCCCGAAGCTGCAACCTCCTGTCAAGAGCTTGTACACTGCAGATGCAAAAAGGGATGTCATGGGAACTGAAAATATGAACCACACACAGTGTAAACGGTAAACCGGAAGTGGAAATCCATCTGCTTATATCAGACCATGTAAGCCTTTTTGTACCATACTTCGACAATTATCATAACCTTAGCATTATTAATACATATGCTAATGGACGAGGTAAATATAATATCCCCCGATAGATAAAATTTAGTTAGTAGACAACACGGTAGATAAACAGATCCGCCATCTTTGATTCGACCGGAAGTAGTATGTTTTATGACAAATTAGATATTGCGTCTCATGAAAACTCGTTTTCATACACTTGTGGTGATTGTATGTCGCCATCTGACTGCTTTATTCTCAAAACTTCGTTGAGTACGTCCAAAACTGGTGATTTGAATACAAACTTAGTTCATGGGATCACCATTTTTGATTAAACCGGAAGTAGAATTTTGTCGAGATGAGATGGCTCTCGATCTTAAACCGCTTATATAACTCTCCTTTACAATAGTGGCAAGTTTCATGTTTGTACCATAAAAGAGCAGCTTTGTCTCTCAGCCAGCTGGCCAGCAGACACTAAGGTCGATAAACTGATCCGCCATCTTTGATTAGACCGGAAATAGGATGTTTTATGACTACATATGTATGACTTGTCTTGAAAACTCTTTTTCCTACATGTGTGGTGATTGGTCTTCGCCATCTAACTGCTTCATTCTGTGAATTTCGTTGAGTACGTCCGAAACTGTTGATTTTAATGCAAAATTAGATATGTGATCTTGAATTTAACTGGCAGTAGAGTTTTTTTCGCGACGGCTTTCGATCGTAAATCGTTTAGAGAGTCCTCATCTACAATTATGGCAAGTGTCATGCTTGTATCATGCAAGCAGCATTTTCTCACTATCAACTTGGCTATTGGTTGGGGAATCCAAACGCGGTAGAACGTCTTAAGAAGACGACACCAGGTCTGGACCCCATCAGATGGCACCGATGAAGAAATGTGTAACAAAGTACTGGATCTGGTGTACTCTGATAGGCGAATGAAGGTGGAAGAAATAGCGAGTGTATAATACATTTCATATGGTATCGTTTCAACAACTTTACATGATCGCTTGGATATGCGCCAGCTAACAACCCGTTGGGTCCCACAATCCCTTACGGGTGAGCAAATGGCAACCAGAGCATCAGTATGCAGATTGTTTAAGCGGTTTAGGGCTAAGAAGATTATTTTGGTTCACGTCTTGTGACTGAGGATGAGACCTGGGCCCATTAATATGAGCCCGGTAATAAAGTTCAAAAGCCGTCAGTGGGTAGGGGCAGGTTATCCGAGGCCAAAGAAATTCAAAACGCAACCCTCTGCTGGCAACTTTATTTTGTGACGCATAATGCGTTATTATGTTGGAATTTTGTCACATTTAGGCTTACGGCGTCCCGCAAAGCCAGACCGAATTACGATAACACACCCGTGCGACATAGTGCATTTTTTCACATCTCCAAAATGGCCATTTTCTGCTGAAAATCCTTGATATTTTTCTTATTAATGCTGCAAACATAGGTCTTGGGTGCTCGTTAGAACCGCCTCATTGAGGCGGTTCTAACGAGTACCCACAACCTATGTCTTGGAGTAAAAATAGGGAAAATAATGTTTACCCCCGTAAACCCCAGTTTTCTCTTTATAAAGTAGGGTTTAGGGGGGTCGTCGATTCACGGACGTGTTCGCGTGATGGAAGGCGACCTCTGACAGGTGCACGGCCAACCGTAGGACAAATCACAAGGAAGATATCATATGCGAGACATTAATTATTAACATTAACTTTATACAACAATACTAAACGAATAACACAACACTAACAGAATATTTCTTTCTATATCACTCCTAGGCGTTGTTTCAAAGGTAAAAGTCATATAGAAACAAAAAAAAATGAAATAAAATAAAAATGGCCGGTTTCATCACTTCCACTTGAGGTGAACTTAACTCATTCATGTGATTAACGGATGAGTCTCTCAGAACCCGTTTGTGGACTTAGGAGGCCTTCATGCGGACTGAATAAATTATTTGTCTAAATCGCAGCGGAAGTGGTGGCGAGGATTGTGGCCGCGTAAAGTCGATTTGGGCCCCCCGGTGGAGGTCTTTCCGCTGGCCGTTCCGGGGCGGTTCTCCTGTGGCGATTTATTTATGTTGTTGTTTGTTACTTACTGTGTGTATCACTTGTGTCTTTTATTTTTGGATGGCCATATGGCCATTTTGTGGGAAAGTAACTGTCCTTATGGCCTTCCTTTGTTTATGTTTCCATTATGGTCTGGTCGCTTAATGTTTGTATTTCTTTCCCTTTGGTGTCTTTGATGGGTGGAGTAAGTTAATTCTATCGATTCCTGATCTTTGTTTTACTTCTACTTTTCAAGTCATCTAAGGTCATATGGAGATCTCGGTTTTAAGACTCATTCACAAGTCTGGAGAAGCCCGTAATCGAGCCTACGACTCCTGGTTTGTGAGACACGAAATTAACTGCTTCTCATATTCGATTAGAATAGTCTGGACGACATTGATCCCTAATTCGGCTTTGCCCGCCTCTGTGGGTCACTACGGTTCAACTGGTTGTCGCCACTGGATATGTCTGCACATATAGACAAGTGAGAAGCGGGCCACAACATCAAAGTACAAAGAGTCTGGAACAACAACGAACATCTACGAAACGATTCACAAAACGTTTACACCACATCATAATCCCTGCTCCGGAGACAAACAAACAGGCTGATTCGTGCATGCGACAATAACCGCGCAGCAGAACTCCGCTTGACTGAGGAAAAAATATCAGCACCCGGTGCTTGAAACAAGAATACTCAAAATTTACGCTCCCTTACTATGCACTACTAAAATCAATTTTATGCTCTCTATAACTGAGCACAATACCAATCAAATTCGTGCTCACCGCATTAACACAGGCAAAAGGCAATTGAGCAGACTGCGCCTCTGCGTTATCTAATCATTCGCCAATTACAGAACAAAGCTCAATTTCAGACCCTTCTCCGCGACAAGACTCATAAATACAACTGTTCACAAATTCATTAAATTAGCACCACATTGAAACTAAACAGGACGATTTTACCACCCATTACATACGGCGATTCTATGTTTGAGCGGATCTAAACTATTTGCCTTAAAAATGCTCATCTCATATCACTTCCGTGTTTGGTAGCCGTAACGATAGAACCGAATTTACGACGTCGAGACGACATTTACGTCGCTTAGACCGTTACAATATGTAACGACCAGCACCCAAACTCATCTCATATTACTTCCGTGTTTGGTAGCCGTAACGATAGAACCGCATTTACGACGTCGATGACGACATTTACGTCGCTTAGACCGTTACAATATGTAACGACCAGCACCCTAACTAGCCAATCTACATATCAGCCTACCCTAAATGCGATGCGTGTAAAAACACATTATTTACGACAATATATGTATAAGCAGATTTCTACACATAATTGACCTCGTTACAGAAAATGAACTCTCAATTATTCTCGAATAAAATTATTCTAACGGAAACTTATGTATATGCTTGTATTGTCATACATCATCAAATTAACTCATTAGGCTCTTGTCTACATTTATGAATATGCTTTTAATATCATTTCATCATCAAAATTAACTCGTCAGGCCCTTGTCTAAGAGTTCGCCCTGATGATGGACATTCGGTTAAACCTGTCTGTTAAAATTTATAGATGCGTGCTAAAATTATACCCATGCAGCAAATTAAGCAGAATAGGCATCTCTACTAAAATCGAATTTCCCTTGAAGGATACTGCTAAAAAATCCATAGGTACCCATGCTATAGCATGTCAGTACAATATCACCACAAAGGACGCTTCCGGCTAGAAAATATATATGGCACTATTTGGCGACTGGTGTTATCGTTCGCAAAATACGTGAATAGGCATATAGCCGCCTACTGTACAGCTAATAACAAAGCACATGAATACATCGCATCCTAACGGCACGTGCAGTACATGGTAAAACATATTTTGCCTACAATATATCATCTAAAAGACGCACAGGCTTTGCCATATATCTACTGAAATAATTTAGATATGCCGCAGCGCCAGATAGGCTTCTGCGCACTTCATTCATCTCGTAACAACTTCCTACAAAAGAACGTACAATAACAAGTGCGTATTATGCAGATTTGCACCACCAACTGAGAACTGCGATCCGTGAAAAACGCCAGGTAAACTCGACAAAGGGATTCTGCTCCAACAGGACAATGCGACAGTCCACACTTGTAAAAAATCCAATGTATGCCGTTGAGCGGAAGGGGTACGACCTAACACCACACCACGCCTATTCTCCGGACATAGCTGCTAGTGACTATTTGAAAAAGGAATCCGCGGACGTCATTTCCGGTCCACTAAAGAAGTCGTGGCGGTAGTTGAGGAGTGGGTGGAAGAAAAGGACCCTGGCCTCTGCAGTTCTGGGCCGATGACACTGGAACAGCGTTGGTCCTAGTGTATCATTCTAGAGGGCAATTATGTCGAAAAAGAAGAGATCGATATTCCAGAAATAATTGATGCTGTTTTTTTTTTTTTGTTGTTTGTTTGTTTGTTTGTTTGTTTTTTGTGGTTGGGGGGTGGGGGGTGGGGACGGGGCTTACTGCAAAATGTCATTTTTTACCGGAAACCCCAAAACGGGTAATTTGCAAACAGTCCATGTGCAGATCAAATATCGCCTTCTGCGGCGTCTGATCGGGCCATATGCTGTTTGCAAACGGTTTAGCTATTTTCGTAATAATTTGGAAGAAAACACAACCTGACATCCCTGCATTATGAAATGATCTTGTGATTATAAAAAGCTGAAGATTCCCTTAAGTAAAATGGGTTCAGTAAAATGGGTTCAAAGTATTCAGGTCAGAGTTGAGTTATGTTCGCCCTAATTAAGAATACACATATGTCTCTTGGTGGTGTTTCTATCAATACAGACGTTACTTTGATTGTACAAAATAACTTATCGCATTTGTTTGACGACATAAAATGTAGAAGTAAAACAAAGATCAGGAATCGATACAATTAACTTACCCCACCCACAAAAGACACCAAATGGAAAGAAACACAAACATGAAGCGACCAGACCATAATGGAAACCTAAACAAAGGAAGGCCATAAGGACAGTAACTTTCCCACAAATTGGCCAAATGGCCATCCAAAATAAAACGACACAAGTGATACACACAGTAAGTAACAAACAACAACATAAATAAAACGCCACAGAAGAACCGCCTTGGAACGGTCAGAGGAAAGAATTCCACTGGGGGGCTTAAATCGATTTTACATGGCCATAATCCTCGCCCTTACCTCTGTCGCGGTATACACTAATGTTGTTTAGTCCGCATGAAGGCTTCCTAACTCATTGGTGTAACATCTCCGAGAACATACAAATAAAAAAACTACAGAGATGAAACAAGGTTGAGGACTCGACAGCATACAACAACAGAATTGCTGGAGCAAAAGAAAACCAACAGTTAGACTCCGAGGGGCCCGACCAAAGTAAAACCGACTGGCACTTTTAGGACATGTACAATCAAACAAGTAGGATTTTAAGGCGAGACCAAAATAGCTGTTGAGGGTAAACCCGCTATTACCGCGGTAATAGAACATTTCGTGCAGGAGACGTTTAACCAAAAATTGTCACAAAACCGGGACGATTCGTCCAAGGACGCAGTTATTCCCATCCAGCATATTTTCTTATTAGCTGTTCTAAGTGGGGATAGGTAATTAAGGCGTAACTATAACTAATTTAGTGACACAGAGGCCTTTCTGATATTTAATCTTCATCAGTGTGTCCCAAACCCAAAGTTTTGAAACCGAAACGGATGATGGACAAGACCCGGCAAAAACAGCACACCCCCCCTCCGAGCACACACCGACCGACGTAGCCTATGAGACAGGTCAGCTGGAGGCATCAGGTAAGAGAGCCTACCCGCGGACTTATAGCGTCCCCCACCGAGCCAACACCAGCAAACATGACCCACACGCCACGGAAGTCCCGGGCATCAGGAAGGAGATGTCCAAAGTAGCGAGACTTGCAAATTTTAAATATAACAAAAAGTGTAAACCAAATCCGCTAAGATACATGTCTCACCCGACAAGTCAGTCTTAGTTTTAGAACAAGTACAATTTTATGCTGCAAAAATTAAAGATATAATATAGTTATTTAAAGCAGTACTTGAGCACTGACGTCAACACCGCAGTATCAACCTCAGCACTAAGGAACTGATACTGAGCTGATGATACCCTCGGGGACGAACGAATCATCCACCAGCAGAGATATCGACCCAGTGGTTGCAAGTAAGGCGTAACTATACCTAATTTAGTGACACAGAGGCCTTTCTGATATTTAATCTTCCTCAGTGTGTCTCAATCCCAAAGTTTTGAAACCAAAACGGATGATGGACAAGACCCGGCAAAGACAGCACATCCCCCTCCGAGCACACACCGACCGACGTAGCCTATGAGACAGGTCAGCTGGAGGTATCAGGCAAGAGAGCCTACCCGCGGACTTAACGGAGAATCAAGTGACTTCAATGTTAATGATACTTTGTTGATAAAGTGTGTCTGTGTGAATTCGGGTTTAACGTCGCTTTCAACAATTTTTCAGACATATCACGACGGTGTCTAGTTGCGACAGGGAGCTCAATGCTCACTTTTATAGTGGTGCCTCACTGAAGTATCATGTCCCAGACACATAACATGATACCACACCCAGTCACATTATCCTGACACTGGGTCGACCAGTCCTAGCTCTACCCCGTAAATCTGAGTGCCAAGCGAGGAGCAGCTAGTACCATTGTTTACGACTTTGGTATGTCGCGGCCCGGGATCGAACCCGTAACCTCCCGTTCCCCGGAGCGGACACTCTACCAACTGAGCTATCGGGACCGGTTTGTTGATAAAGGAGATGGCGAAAGATACCACAAGAGAAACTGTTTGACTCAAATTAATAGTGTTTTGTTTCTGATGTTCCTGTTAACCATGAATATATTGTTTGTAAATTTATATAGCTGAAATACTTACAATATATGATAAAGAAATATATATATATATATATATATATATATATATATATATATATATATATATATATATATATATATATATATATATATATATATAAAATCAACAAAGTCCGATATCGCCACACAATTTTGTATATTTTATAGGCTTCTACCGGTTTCACTGTTCTAACAGATTTTCAAGAAGACGTTAAGTTATTGACATAGCAACAATGCGTAACGACGTTACTTCCGGCGTTACTTCCGGCGTCAGTAACGTTACGTTCATAAACAATGATAAAAAACGGTATTATTACAAGGTCTGGTCAGTGAATACCCTGATGGCACGTGTCCGTATCAATGAAGTCTATTCAACTTCGGCTTCAGAGTATTGATAAAAAGTTTTTCTTTTGCCCGTCGTACTCTCAGAATACATCTATAGAAGGGGAAAATGTTATATTACGGGTTCAGAGTATGGGCACAATTTGCTATATGCTCACTAACCTTAAGCATTCTTGTCTTAGGGTCACGAATTTGCTGATTATGTATCGTAAATCTTTGTCGTAATAAGTTACCAGATTCGCCAATATATTCCTCCCCACAGCCTCTGCATTTCATGACGTATATCACATTTTTTACGTCACAGGACATGTTATCGTGGATTTTGAAGTTTGTTCCACAGCGAAATGAAATTGAATGCTCTTCTAATAAGTGAATGCAGAGGCCGCAGTTTGGTTTATTGCATTTTGTAACTTTTGGAGTATTGCTCAATGTGAATTTTGCTTTTTAAGTAAGCGCTTAAGACTGTAAGGCTGCCTTTTGCTCTTAATTAATTTGTATTTATTCAAAATAGTTCGCATTTTATCATCCTCTTTTAAAATCGGGACATGATCCAGTATAACTTTATACAGTTCGGGATCTTTTGGGTTGTGAGTTGACACGTATGGAATAATGTTCTCTTCGGACTTTTCTTTTACTGTCCGAAGAGTGGTTTTATCTAATGACATGGCTCTGTTTATGCCATGTTCAATGACCTGTATTGGATATTTCTGCTTAATCAGAAATGTTTTTAGTTCTTTCATTCGTGTTTGAACCACATGTTCTTCAGAGACGATTGTTCTAAGGCGGCGTGCTAGATTGTATGGTATGTTTACCTTAGTGTGTCGTGGGTGACAAGAATTAAATGAAAGATATTGTTTGCTGTCGGTTTCTTTATAGAATATATCAGTTTCTATTTTACCATCATGGTTCTTTACCAATACATCTCAGGGTTCGCGCTAGGATTTTTTTTTCTTTCGCCATCACTTTCGCCAATTTAATTAATTTTGAGCCAAAATCTTAAAACATGAGCCAGTTGCAGAAACTTCTTCGCAAAATGCAGAACATGGATAAAAAAGATCTGCTCTACAATTTTCTTTGGCACTTAAAGGGTTGAAGCTTAAATGAACAGACTGTCATTTTGTGGCCTTTATGGACGTGTGTAATGGGCTGTAGATGCGCCTAAAGACCCCAGGTTTTTGTATCAAACCAACACGGTCACAAGTCAAACCAGTCATCTATGCTGACTTGCGGACAGATAGCTTAGCAAAATCCATAGACCAAAATCATTTAGATAGCTTGAGTTTTCCGACTTCCAGCGGCATTACCTTCTCTCCCTAAAATGCAACAAAACCTTGCTTAAATGCTTTTGTTTTTGCTCCAACAAGTAAGCGTTGTTAGGTCATGGAGGCTGCCATTTTGGTTGATCACATGATCACATTACCGTAAAAATTCGGCTATAAGACGAGGATTTTTCCCTCCAAAATGAGCCCCAAAAATGGCCCCGTCTTATAGCCGAGGTCATGGACGGCATGCTTTTTTCCGGCAATGTCCGGCGAAGACCAGGCATACGGAAACAGCCGATCGGTGATTTTTGAATTGATATAAAGCGCCGCCCACAAACCACCGCTACCATTTAGCTGCACAGGATTGGTAAATGACGTCATCCGACACCAGCACCCCAACACGTATTTAATGTCATTGTGTGTATCTATTTCATTAAAAAAACGTTAGGAACAGGGTAGAAAATATTTTCTCGATAGCTAAACGGTTGTAAATAGAGGTGGAGAGAAAAACAGCGCTTTGCACAGCTTCCGAATTATCCCCAGAAGCTCCGTGTCAATAACAAACAACAGCGTTTGACTTTTCCGACTCAGCGTCTGCTACTTGGCGCCAAAACATAACCATACATGAGATCGTAGAAAAGTCCATTTTTATTACCTTTAGATGCAGCTAATTGTCTGAGGAGCTATTAAATCATTTTCACATTGATTGTGGATTAAATTTTATGATTGACATAACTTGACCATATTTTCACACCTTATCGACACGCACCGCAGGGTGGCAATTAAAGGGGATTAGCAATAGTGTCATACTTGAACCGTAATAAATACACAAATGGTTTGTCTTTGAATTGACAGTGCAGCAATTTTTGCGATTTACTTACTGGTATAGTTTTACCGGATTTAAGGACTCAAAAAGACTGACAGTTATAGACGATTTTTTTTTTTTTTGCACTTGTCCGACCGGGCGTCATAAGGTCAAAGTACAGTTGCCCGGTCAGCCGGGAAATGGATTTGTCAGTCCTGTCGTCTATTAAATAGGTGGAAGAAAAGGTGTAAAATACACGTTTCAGTAAACGGCTTAAGTCGGCAATAACCGGGATGGGACTTCCTTTTCTTTTTTATAGTTTTTTTCGCCACTAGTTTTCGCCAAATGACACAGATTTGCGCCAGATTTATTTTCTTTTCGCATTTGGCGACTTTGGCGACCGCTAGTGCGAACCCTGCATCTAAAAATGGTTGTTGCACACCACTGTATTGTAATGTAAAATTTAGATCTGTATGCAAGCTATTTAAAATAGTGTGTAATTGTTTTAAATCTTCGACGGATTTTGTCCAAGGCATGAAGCAATCGTCTAAAAACCTTTTCCAGTTTTGAATGAAATATGTTCCAAATTCCGAACCAAATGCTGTTTCTATTTCTGTGTACAGCTTTTGTTCAAGATACCCTACCGTTAGTGTCGCATAAACGGGCGCGAACTTGGTGCCCATTGCCGTGCCCTTTGTTTGCTTATAGTATCTATCATTGAAAGAGAAAGTATTATTTTCCAGAATTAACTCAATTCCGTCCAATATAAATTCCTTGGAGAATCGACCTTTTAATGTTTCTGGGTATTTCTCTAACCAGAAACTTACTGCTTGTATGCCTAATTCATGCGGAATATTTGAGTAAAGGGATTCAATGTCAAATGAAGCTAATATGGTATCAGCTGGAACTCTATTTGGTAAGTTATTGAGAAAGTCTGTTGTGTCTCGCAAGTTACTTTGTACATGGTTTGTAAAGGGTCGAAAGATAATGTCTAAGAGATTACTTAACCTGTGGGTGAGGCATGAAGGCCCAGCTAGGATCGGTCGTAACTTTAAGTCCCTGACTTCCTTGACTTCAACATAGGAAGAGTTTGTCTGTTTGCATTGTTCAGTTATCGTTTTACTCTTGTGTATCTTTGGTAGACCATAAAATTGACTTTCTTTTACCTCAAAACGTTCTAAATAGTCAAATTCCTTTTTAGTTAATTTACTTTGATGTTTCTTCAAAAATTTATTATATTTGAGTTTTGTTTCCTTATGTGGATCTTTTGTTAGAAGTTCACAGTACTCTCTATCATTAAGTGTAGTTTCTACCATTTTGAGGTAATGTTCCCTATCCATGATAACCGTAGCGCCGCCTTTGTCGGCTTCCTTAATAATAATGGTATGATCATTTTGTCAAGATTTAATTGCATTTGCTTCTGATTTTATAATGTTTGATTTTGAAACGGCATTTGGCTGTGTTTTTGGAAATTCTTCTATGGTGGAAATGAATGTATCTACGGCATTATTTCTTTCAGGGGGTGGGATAAAATCACTTTTGTTCCTTACCAATGATTCATCTGTATCCTCTGTGCCATCAAAGTATTCGAGCAGACGTATTTTTCTATTAAATTCTTTCAAGTCTTCAGTCAATTGTTCAGGGTTTCCTATAGGTGGGGTGGGTGTAAATTTCAGTCCTTTGTTTAATAAAGATTTTTCTGCTGTATTTAATTGTTTCTTTGATATGTTTATAATTCTTACATCCTGCACTTCATCGTCATCTACTGCACGTTCGTTGGGCGGCCGCGACCTCGACCTCGACCTTGACCTCGTCCTCGACCTCGACCTCTCCCCCGACCCCGACCCTGAAATAAAAAAGACTGTTGTCCATATGTTGTACGCTTTTCCCCGTTCTGTATGTTGTTAGCTGGAGGGTATAGAGGACCCTGTTGTAATGTAGGTGCCTGTCGGATTGTACTTCCGGTTTCTGTTCCAGTTTGCGTCGGGAATGGCTGTTCTCGTCGTTGCCTTGGAGGTCGTTGTGGTAAAGGAATCAGATCATTGTCCCTTACATGTTGACCCTGAGGTACAGCCGGTTGTTGTTGTTGTTGTTGTTGTCGTTGTTGTTGAGTTCGTTGTGGTTGTTGTGGCAGGTTTGATGCTGCATCTGCATATGATCTGGGAGTTTGCTTTGTTGTTTCTCCAATTTTGATGTACGGGTTCTTATTCTCATAAGTGTTTTTAAATGACTGTTCGTATTTCACAAACCATGTAGCATTTTTGTTCTCCCATCGTTTCTGTGAGATTTCTTTGTTTCTTTCGCAGTCTTCTTCCCACAATTTTATTAAATAAGTGCGTCTCTGTCCTGTTGCAATTTTTGATATTTCTTCTTTCATCTTGTTGTCAATTGCTGTATATTTTTCTTCTTGATTTTCTTGTCGGAGTCGCATTATTTCAATTTCCGATTTAAAATTATCGAAAACTTATTTTTCTCTTCGTTTTTTCAAATTGTCAGGCTCATTTGGTATTTCTTTCATTTGAATCCACTGGGGCAGTATTATCTTGTCCAGGGATGCCCATTCTTCATACTTATTGGCAATATTTTGGTTGCGAAGAGCCTGCCAGTAAGATAATCTTCGAGCCTTTAGGTTCAAATCCCATATTTTTGAAATTCTTGACTTTATTCGGAGAGCTTCTTCTTCGATCAAGATGTTTGTGTGTGAAGGGTCTTGTAATACCGCCTCGTCTAGTTGTGGGGTACTAACTCTCTCTAAATATGTTTGGATTTGTTGTAGTGTCTGACCAATTTGTTGGTCATTGTTATCTTGAGTTGGAATCACAGTTTTCGCTATCGTTTGATCTTTCATGCCATAGATATCATCTTTGATTTCATTAACTGTGCTAATAAGAGTAGAAAGTTTTCTACTTATCTCTTTAAGAATGTCCACTTGTTTTTCCTTCTGTGGATTCTTTTCCTTGGCATTGTCTTCTATTCCTGGTAGCTGAATCGTCAGCGGCGAGCTGCTCGACGGTTCATCTGCTTTGTTTTTTGGCATCGGGCGCTTGTATGGTAGAATTTTCAAATGTTCAAATATATATATATATATATAGACAAATGAATTAGCGCACAAAAATCGGTCGCACCGCAACCGGGACTCGAACCACGCATCTCCTGCATTCCGGGCAGACGTGCTAACCATTACACCACCGCGGCCTTCCGACATTGTACGCCAATTTTAACATTTATAAACCTTCAACGTCATTAGCGCTATTTAGAGACCTTTCATTTACCGCCATAGGTAATTTTGATTTTCATAACCTTACTCCGATACAGTAGAACATTTGTAAATCTAATAAATAAATAAATAAATAGAATAAAATGGCCGCCGTCCGTAGGTTAAAAAAAGAACCGAAAATGATAGGGTCGCCTATGGCGGTAAATGAAAGGTCTCTAAATAGCGCTAATGACGTTAAAGGTTTATAAATGTTAAAATTGGCGTACAATGTCGGAAAGCCGCGGTGGTGTAATGGTTAGCACGTCTGCCCGGAATGCAGGAGATCCGGGGTTCGAGTCCCGGTTGCCGTGCGACCGATTTTGTGCGCTTATTCATTTGTCTATTTAATTGCCTGTATCGTGCTTTACTTTGATTTTCATATACTTACTCCGATACAGTAGAACATTTGTAAATCTAATAAATAAATAAATAGAATAAAATGGCCGCCGTCCGTAGGCTAAAAAAAGAACCGAAAATGATAGGGTCGCCTATGGCGGTAAAAGAAAGGTCACTAAATAGCGCTAATGACGTTAAAGGTT
The DNA here is from genome assembly GCA_963580285.1 of Lucinisca nassula. Taxonomy (NCBI): domain Eukaryota; kingdom Metazoa; phylum Mollusca; class Bivalvia; order Lucinida; family Lucinidae; genus Lucinisca; species Lucinisca nassula. The sequence goes on from OY757014.1 coordinate 10,388,266, forward strand.
TATAAATGTTTAAATTGGCGTACAATGTCGGAAGGCCGCGGTGGTGTAATGGTTAGCACGTCTGCCCGGAATGCAGGAGATCCTTGGTTCGAGTCCCGGTTGCGGTGCGACCGATTTTATGCGCTAATTCATTTGTCTATTTAATTGCCTGTATCGTGCTTTAATTTGATTTTCATATGCTTACTCCGATACAGTAGAAAATTTGTAAATCTAATAAATAAATAAATAAATAGAAAAAAATGGCCGCCGTCCGTAAGTTAAAAAATGAACCGAAAATGATAGGGTCGCCTATGGCGGTAAATGAAAGGTCTCTAAATAGCACTAATGACGTTAAAGGTTTATAAATGTTAAAATTGGCGTACAATGTCGGAAGGCCGCGGTGGTGTAATGGTTAGCACGTCTGCCCGGAATGCAGGAGATCCGTGGTTCGACTCCCGGTTGCGGTGCGACCGATTTTTGTGCGCTAATTCATTTGTCTATATATATATAATAGAAGTGAAGGGAATGATCAGGAATCGATGCAATTAACCCACAGCTCCCATCAGAGATACCAAATGAAAGAAACACAAACATGAAACAACTAGACCCTAATGGAAACATCACGAGCGGAAAGCCAAAAGGACAGTTACTTTCCCACAAAATGTCCAATTGGCTATCCAAAGCAAAACAATATAAGCAATACACACACTCAAAGACAAGCCATAACAATCATAAACCATGACAGAAGAACCGCCTAGGAACGGTCAGTGAAGTCAATGAATTCCACTGGTGGGGGGGGGGGAGGGGGGGGGGGGCTTAAATCGATTTTACGTGGCCACAATCCTCGCCCTTATTTCCGTCGCGATTTAGACAAATACTTTGTTCCGTCCGTTAAACCTTTTCTCTAAAATCAAAATTACTAACAACCACAACAACAGTGAAAACAGTTTTGGTGACCAAACAGTCCCCTCGTACCAACTGTACTTAATGTCTTCTGTAAAGATTTCTGCTTTGGAAACAAGACAAACATCAAAGAAATGAAAACGGTCGAGTGTACAATTTTTTGGGGTCATATTACCTAGCTTCATCAAATAAGGCCTCACGAGGGACCCCTAAATACATTCAAAGTAGAAGTGGAGGCAATGATCAGGAATCGATGCAATTAACCTACGGCTCCGATCAGAGACACCAAGGGGAGAGAAACACAAACATGAAACAACAGAACCTAATGAAACATCAACAGCGGAAAGCCAAAAGGACAGTTACTTTCCCACAAAATGGCCACTAGGCTATCCAAAATAAAATAATATAAGCGACACAAAAACCCAAACACAAACCATAACTAAATAAACCGCGACAGGAGAACCGCATTGGAACGGTCAGCGAAAACGAACTACGTAGTATGGCCCATCTTCTTTCTTATGAATGTTTTCATTGCCCTTAAAGGAACTCATTTTTGATTTTTATTCCACTTGGGGCTTGAATCGATTTCACGTGGCCAAAATCATCGCCCTTACTTCCGTCGAGATTAAGACAAATAATTTATTCAGTCCGCATGAAAGCAAGAAAACAAAATCTATATTGCTCGTTTATCGACTTTTCGACTCTGTTTGGCGTGGAGGCCTTTGGTGAAAACTTTTATACACATCTTTAAACGGAAAGTTCTTCAGAGTAATATTTAACATGTATGAAAGCATTAAATCGTGTGTTCAAATGAATAATGAAACTTCCTTTTTTTATTCTAAGTGAATGTGGAGTTAAACATAGATAGAACCTATACCCACTTCTATTTGCGCTGTACCCAAATGACCTAGAAAACTTCCTTTTCTCCAGAGGAGTTGACAGTTTCAATCTTGAATTGATACATCAAGAAATGCATGTATACCTAAACTTTCTAATTCTTCTATGTGCCGACGATACCCTATTTTTTCAAATGACAAAGAAAATTTCCAAAAAACTTGAGATAATTTCTATGAATATTGTACTATGTCGAAGCTTAATATTAACTATAACAAAACAAACATTATAATATTCCATTCTCTAGCAAATCGAAACATGTCGTTTACGTTAGTGGGGGGGGGGGGGGGGTGGGGGCGGGGATATAAACATAACGGATACGTGTAAATATCTAGGAGTGATTTTCACTAGATCTGGAAATTTCTGTCAAACCAAAAACTACATAGCCGAACAAGCAAAAAAAAGCAATGCATTCATTCCTTATCAGAGCAAATAATCTAGAGTTACCGTTAGATTTACAGATGAAGCTTTCCGACAATACAGTGTCACCTATTTTGACATATGGAAGAATCGCCTTTCGATATCATAATAATCATAATCACACGTATATATTTGTTTGATCTGATGTTTAACGTCCCGGTCAACATTCTATAGGTAATTTTGGAGACGTTGCTTCCAATTTTTTGGGGTTTTTGCCTGACATTGGGATGAAATGACATATCAAGCCCTGTCGCACAATGAAAGCAATAGGGTTTATTGGCATGGACGGTCCGACTCGCACCGCTTTGCCTGGGCAGGCTTAGATACTCTAAGCGGTTTACCAGTACTCATGTGCGATCGGTTACAGTTCTGCGTGGAAGCACCATGCAGCCCACCTATTTCTACAAGCCTCGATCGGCGGGGGCCGTCACACGTATAGAGCTTGAATAATTGCAACAAAGAACAATGAAACGAACTCACGCCTGGAATACGTTTTACATAAATAAAGAATAACGCGTACCCTGACAGACATAAATCTGTAAATCTATAACGAGTCCATGAACACGGGCTGTTGTGAAACACTGGGTCGCCTCAGTGAGGCGGGTCTAGGGTGTGTCAACGGTCTGTGTTCAGGTCTGAAAAAGAAGCCTCTGTGGTTTAGTGGTTATGCTACTCGCCTTGTAAACCAGGGGTCACTTGATCGGTCCCGGGCTTCTCCAGGCTTTCGGGTGAGTCTTTAAACGGTCAGTTGTAAGTAGACAAATCACGCGCGCTACGCGCTCGTGATTTGTCTACTTTACAACTGACCTCCAAACTGTGATTTATTACTCAACAAATCACAGCTAGAGCTGATCTATTTCTTAAACAACAAAGTGGGTTGTCATTTTATCACGAGCAAGGTAGAAGTGGAGGCAATGATCAGGAATCGATACAATTAACTCACAGCTCCCATCAGTGACACCGAAGGGAAAGAAACACAATCATGAAACAACAGACCCTAATGGAAACATCAATAGCGGAAAGCCAAAAGGACAGTTACTCTCCCACAATATGGCCAATAGGCTATCCAAAATAAAATAATGTAAGCGACACAAACACCCAAAGACAAATCATAACAAAAATAAACCGCGACAGAAGAACCGCCTTGGAACGGTCAGTGGAAACGAATTCCATCTGGGGGGGGGGGGGGGGGGGCTTCAATCGATTTTACGTGACCACAATCCTCGCCCTTACTTCCGTCTCGATTAAGACAAATAATTTGTTCAGTCCGCATGAAGGCCTCCTAACTCTTCAGTGCAACATCTCCGTGAACACACAAATCAAACAACCACAGAGATAAAACAACGGTGAGGCCTTGGCAGCACTGAAATGCTGGAGCCAAAGAGAAAACCAACAAGTAGACTCCGATGGGCCCGGCCAGAGACACAGCATCAGGTGCCATCCAATATAAGCTTTTACATTGGAGCCGTCATAGCATATGAGGCCTGACCCACCGACGTGCAATTAAAGAGGGGAGCAAAGTTGTCAACCGTGATTGGGTTAACTACCATGCATGCAGTCTGTCGTATAACATTTATGTTGTACCCAATCTTTTTATATCGAAGAACGAGTTTACGAAATTGGGTGCTGAAGCAAGTCGTGATCTTGAAAAATGTTGTGAATGAAATATTTTTACACCATGGAAATACTATTCAGTAAAATATGTTTACGGCTGGGTTACTATAAGTTCTACAACTCTTTACCCTTAGGAATTGCCCATGTGGCATAGATTGCAGCCCGGACAAATGCCTCTTTATACATGGGCCCCGTCAAGCGATTTTGGTACTTATCTCCTATGCGAGCAGCGAAGATTCAGGCGAGCCTGCGCATCCGCGCAGTCTCGCCAGAACCTTCGCTGCTCGCTCATACAAGCAGTGAATCAAGAGGAACCTTCAGACAGAAAGCCATATCCCTGGCCCCTCTGAATGGCTGGGCATGCGCAGTTAAAATTTGTCACGACGGAATGCTCGAAGACACAAATTCGCTTGGCGGGGCTCACATGTTATACATGTACTTTGAAATTGTTATACCTATTTTCCCTATTACCCCTGTTTTTGTTCTCTCCACCCCTATGATCGACTGTAACTTGTCTTCAGTAAATAATGTGCATGCTAAAATGTTTGACGCCGCAAAATGTGATATGTTATTCCTCATATGTCATTTATATGTACTTGAGTGAATAAAATGTTTATATGTCTGTCTGTCTGTAACATCGATAAAAATAACGCGACTATTTTCTATCAATTGCACAAACCTTTGTCACCCAAATCAGTGATAGGCACGCTGACAACAACACTAACTCAGATTGTGTCATTAGTAACTTTGGGTCGATTGAAATTTATAGACCAAAACGTATAATATTCACAAGCATTTTCTTGAAAATTTGATCTTTAACCACATAACATGACCCCAGGGGGACAGTCAAACTTTTGACACCTGCATGCGCATCTGCAGTCCCTAATCAGTAAGTGTACCAACAGTAGTAGAGGTGGGGGTTTGTGCTGTAAATAATTCTTTAGTTCCTACACTTCCATTCATTTTCCTCTTTCTCCACTGTCTTTCACTTTCATCTCTTCTACTGACGTGGCTGTTTCCTTTCTCCCCTTCTCTGGGAGACGACACAAAATTACTCTCAAACGTTCCTCAACACAGTCAGTCAGTCAGAAAATGTCAGATAATCACTAACTAAGCGAAAACAAATCATTCTTTTATGATCAAAACCTTTTGCGGCGATTAAAACACTAGAAATGTGTCAATGTGACAAACATGAGGACACCCAGAACAGTCCCTACCTGACAACAAGCGCTTTTTTTTAGATACCACTTTTGAACAATTGCAGACTGAGGATGTCTTAATACAGCAATTTTGTTTATACATTGTACACACAAATAGGGATATACATTATAGGTCCACTGACTTTGGTCTAATACCACTTAAGTCCAGTCGACATTGCACCAACTTTGATATGCCGTTACACTGACGTTTATCGACGTTGCCTATACCTTATTAGGTGGTTGATTTGATTGATTGATTTGATGTTTATCGTCCCCGTCAACACTGTTAAGGTCATTTTGGAGACTTTCCTTCCAATTTGGTGTGACTTTTACCCGACATTGAGATGAAATGACATCTCAAGCCCTGTCGCCCAATGAAACCAATAGGGTTTATAAGCATGGACGGTCCGCCTCCCTCCGCGGTTCCTTGACAAGCTTAGATCCTCTAAACGGTTTACCAGTACTAGTGTGCGGGCCGGATTCACCTCTGCGTGGAAGCATCATGCTGCCCATATATTTCTTCAAGCCCCTATGGACGGGGGCTTTATTAGGTGGTTGAAACGAGTACACACAGTTTAGGGTTTTAAATGTAATGTAAAACCAGTGCTTCAGCTGAAGTGCACGACCCGCCGGATGTTTTTAGCTTTATGAGTGTTACCATATATGGGCATGGCGGCCATTTTGGTCATGTGACCTGGACCTAAAACGGTTCCCCCAATAAATGCGCCTTATCGTAAGGAGCAAAAATATATCTTATACTTACGTACTGTATTCTGAATCGTTTGCAGGATAAAATGCATTCTCACTTTTCCAATACAAAAGCATAAGTGTCAGAGTTTGACCTAGGCACAAAGAAGGTCAGGGTCAACCCAGGGTCACCATTTTAGCAATTTATGATGGACCTACGTCCCAGATGCTACTTATCAAGTTTCGTGGGAATCTGCCCATTGGTTCTGGAGAAGACTTTTTTTGAATGGTTTTTACCATATATGGCTTGGCGGCCATTTTGGTCATGTGACCTGGACCCCATGAGCAAATTTTGGTTTCACCCATTCCATAGAGGCTCCATATGAAATTTGACTTCAATCGGCCCAACGGTTTCCGAGGAGAAGCAGTTCGAAAAGTTTCACATTTTTCGCCTCGGCGCGGCGCGGCTATACTAAATGGAATGTAATATTTCGCAAGTTCATTGGTTAGATCTCATTAATATCTATCAGTATGCCAAAAATTGTTTAAATATTCCAAGCGGTTAAGTCACTATCACCAATTTTCACAAACGGGTTACGGACGGACAGACAGACTGACAGAATGACAGAATGACACGGTGATTTTAGGGCACTCTTAGAAAATCAACCGACTTCAGTCGGTCGCTTTTTCTGCGGGTCGGGCAATAGAAGTGAATGCAATGATCAGGAATCGATACCATTAACCCACTACTCCCATCAGACACCAAATGGAAAGCAACGCAAACATTCCTAATGAAAAGCCAAAATGACATTTTCCAAAAAACGGCCTGTAAAAATCTCGCTTTTTTATTCCACTCGGGGTTTATAAACGTAACCACACAGACCTATCCTGCAGGGCAGTTTGTGTTGAACCTGATCTGGATGCTGCAAAGAGTAATTAGCAGGCAACAAAGCAGAGGACATATTTTGTGATTTAAGAAACCTGTCATGTTTGACGATTCATGCATCATATAATCGTTCATTTATTGTATCATGGCGTAAAACAAGTACTGTAATGTTTTTGTACTCTCAAAACGGCCGTATGACCTTGGAAATAAAGAATCGAATTGAAATTATTGCATGCTCATAAACGATGTCGACTGCAATCACATCGCAGTAGTAAGTTGGTCTTTGGAACACACGCACTTTCACATAAAACGTGCTAATTCATGATGAAAAATAACGTTTGAAATCAAGCCATGTGCAATCGTTCAAAGTCAAAAATAAATGAAGTGTACAGTGCATTCTGGGAAAATAAGGACGAGGCAGACTTAAGGGGAATGGGAACACCTGGCTGTTTTTTTCGCCATTTATCAAAGGGAAACAAATTTCGGGACTTTCTGATCGCCTTTCTTTAAGCCCTGTCCCATGAAAAAAAGGGGTCTTCTCTTAAAGGAAAGAATTTGCTCCTCAGGAGCAAATTCTTTCCTTTAAGAGTTGACCCCTATTGAAATGGGAGATAAAAGTACTTTTGCAAGAGTTGCCTCCCCTGCAGATGTTTCCATTCCCCTTAAATAACAGTGTAATTGTTTCCGAGTTTTCTTGTCAATGATGTCTGATCATGTGCGCAGGACAATATCACTTTAGCACTGAAGTCCATAACAAGCAAAATTCTCTGCTTTATAACATAGACTATGGGTACCCGTTAAAACTTTTCATTATTAGAAAAATGTCAAGTCATTTTTTTGTCTAAAAAGAATATGGATGCATTTCCGTCAAATTATTTACACGTTCTTGTCATTTGTTAATGCGTTTAATTGTTTCCCTTCTATATACGCGTATATTGATTCATCTTTCTGAATTAAGAGTATTTCATTGATTATGCAAAATAATCTGGGTGTCAATGCCAAAGTGAACGAGCACAGTCCAACCGCCCCGCCCATCGGGGCTTTAATAATTAATAAACTGCATGATGCGTCCACGCAGAACTGAAACCGACTGCATACGAGTACTGGTAAACCGCTTAGAGGATCTAAGCCTGCCCAGGCAAAGCGGTGCGAGTCGGACCGTCCATGTTCGTAAACCCTATTGTTTTCAATGCGCGACAGGGCTTGAGATGTCATTTCATCTCAGTGTTGGGTAAAAGTCCCATTAGATTTGAAGTAACTTCCCCAGATGACCTATACCGTGTTGACGTGGACGTTAAACCTAAAATCAAACAAACAAACGAGCACAACCCAGACTTTCCTTCTTACGCTTCGCTCCGACGTCTTAGGGATGCTATAAACAACCAGTACTTGGATTTTGAAAGTCTTTGAAAGATCAGGAAGAAATCTGTTTTGGTCTATAAAAAATTCGAATGAGGTTTTAAATAAATTGAAATCTAGACATTTTCGTGCTTCTAGTCTGTCTACCTACGATTTTTCCACTCTTTACACTACACTTCCTCATAATCTTATAAAAGAAAAGCTTAATGATTTAATTGAATGGGCTTTTCACAGAGAAGATTCTCTCTATATTGCATGTAATGTCAGAAATGCAGTTTTCACTTCTAAAGAGCATAAGAATTATACACTTTGGTCATGTCAGAAAGTGTGTGATGCCCTCACCTTTCTACTTGACAATATTTATATCAGATTCGGTACTAAGTTATTTAGACAAATTGTGGGTATTCCGATGGGTACTAATTGCGCACCTCTTGTGGCTGATCTGTTCTTGTATTGTTATGAAAGAGACTTCATCGGAGTTTAACTGTTGGTTTTCTTTTGCTCCAGCATTTCAGTGGTTTATTGCTGTCGAGTCCTCACCGTTGTCTCACCTCTGTGGTTCTTTGATTTTTGTGTTCACGGAGATGTTGCACTGATGAGTTAGGAGGCCTTCATGCGGACTGAACAAATTATTTGTCTAAATCGCGACGGAAGTAAGGGCGAGGATTGTGGCCACGTAAAATCGATTTAAGCCCCCCAGCGGAAATCTTCCACTGACCGTTCCAAGGCGGCTCTTCTGTGGCGATGTATTTATGTTGTTGTTTGTTACTTACTGTGTGTATCACTTGTGTCTTTTAATTTTGGATGGCCATATGGCCATTTTGTGGGAAAGTAACTGTCCTTATGGCCTTCCTTTGTTTAGGTTTCCATTATGGTCTGGTCGCTTAATGTTTGTATTTCTTTCCCTTTGGTGTCTTGTATGGGTGGAGTAAGTTAATTGTATCCATTCCTGATCTTTGTTTTAATTCTACTTTTCATTTTGTCGCTTTCCATTGATAACCAATCTGAAATTATTGAAGCTTTTAGCTCTACTTCTAGATATTTAGATGATTTATTAAATATTGATAATACCTATTTTGATTGTTTGATCAGTCAGATTTACCCCCTAGAACTTCAGTTAAATAAAGCAAATTCTTCTGATACCGAGGCCCCGTTTTTGGATTTACATCTATCTATTGTAGATGGATTTGTTTCGTGCAAAATTTATGATAAACGCGATGACTTTGATTTTGAGATTGTAAATTTTCCTTTTTTGGATGGTGATGTTCCTCGTGCGCCATCCTATGGCGTTTATATTTCGCAATTAATTCGATTTGCTAGAGTGTGTAGTCATGTAACTGACTTTAACACTCGTAATAAATTATTAACGGCTAAACTCCTTAATCAGGGTTATCGGTACCACAAACTACGCAAATAAAAATCAAAAATGAGTTCCTTTAAGAGCAATGAAAACATTCATAAGAAAGAAGATGGGTCATACTACGTAGTTTCGGCTAATAAAGCCTCATCAGTGACCCTGTAATGATCCGGCAAAGAAAGCCAGAGGAAACATACTGCAATTTTGCTAATTTCGAATAGGCAGTCGATTCAAAGACTGATATAAATCAAAATGGGGTCCAAAAAATTAAAAGCCTGTCTAGAATATGAGTCTAAACCAATAATTTATTTCTGATTTCTCAGAATATTCACGCTGATCTCAAAGGACCAAAAGTAAAATATAAACTGCACTATGGTTGATGTACGGGGAGACGTTTTACGGCCGCCACACGGCACAACACCAGCTGCAGTGAAGGCAAATAAAAATCAAAAATGAGTTCCTTTAAGAGCAATGAAAACATTCATAAGAAAGAAGATGGGTCATACTACGTAGTTTCGGCTTTTCAAAATTTTATAGACGCCATTCTGATTTAATTTCAAAATTCAATATTGGACTTAAATCTCTTCTGCAACAAGGTCAATCGGAACCCGAATTTTATGGTGACTTAGTATATAAATTCAAAAAAATATATAACCGCAATGACTTCAGCACCCAATTTCGTAAAATCATTCTTCGATATAAAAAGATTGGGTACAACATGGATATTATACGACAGACTGCATGCATGGTAGTTAACCCAATCACGGTTGGCAACTTTGCTTCCCTCTTTAATTGCACGCCGGTGGGTCAGGCCTCAGATTCTATGACGGCTCCAACGTAAAGGCTTATTGAAAATTAGAGAGATAATGTTGGTTGGTGCCTGATGCTCTGTCTCTGATCGGGCTCATCGGAGTCTAACTGTCGGTTTTCTTTTGCTCCAGCATTTCAGTGGTTTCTTGCTGTCGAGTCCTCACCGTTGTCTCACCTCTGTGGTTCTTTGATTTTTTTTTGTTCACGGAGATGTTGCACTGATGAGTTAGGAGGCCTTCATGCGGACTGAACAAATTATTTGTCTAAATCGCGATGGAAGTAAGGGCGAGGATTGTGGCCACGTAAAATCGATTTAAGCCCCCCCCCCCCCCCCCCCCCAGTGGAAATCTTCCACTGACCGTTCCAAGGCGGCTCTTCTGTGGCGATTTATTTAAGTTGTTGTTTGTTACTTACTGTGTGTATCACGTGTGTCTTTTGGTTTTGGATGGCCATATGGCCATTTTGTGGGAAAGTAACTGTCCTTTTGGCCTTCCTTTGTTTTGGTTTCCATTATGGTCTGGTCGCTTAATGTTTGTATTTCTTTCCCTTTGGTGTCTTTTATGGGTGGAGTAAGTTAATTGTATCAATTCCTGATCTTTGTTTTACTTCTACTTTATTCAAGGTCAGATGGTCAGTGATAGTCACGCGGACAATAGCAAGCAAAATTCTCTGCGTTATAACATCGACTGTGAGTAGTATAGGGTGGTGGTTGGGGGACAAAAATTGGGGGACAAAATTATGGGGACGCTTTGCCGTATTGTCCCTATAAGTTTGGTTTTGTCCACCAATTTTTGTCCCCCAACCGGCACTGCTTAATCTAAGCTTGACTAGGCTAGATTAGGACTTGGGTGGTTGATAGTGTGCAAACTGGATACCTTCAGAAATGGACTTAATGTCTTTATGGTTTGACTTCGTCCCTATAAATTTTTAGTTTTTGAAATTTATAGGGACGTTTGCTTTTTAATAAGTCTGAAAATGACTTAGTGTTTGTTTGGATTGTCTTTGTCCCCATACTGTTGATGTCCCCGAAATTTATAGGGACAAAGCTTTTGACTAAGCCTGAAATAACTTAGTGTTTGTGTGGATTGGCTTTGTCCCAATAAATTTGATGTCCCTGAAATCTATAGGGACAAAGCTTTTAACTAAAGTAGAAATGACACAGGCCTTGTCCCTATACATTTTCAGTTTTTTGAAATTTATAGGGACAAACGTGGTGAAGCTTGAAAATGACTTAGTCTTTTGTTGGAAATGTGATCATCTTTCAAGAGGTCCAGGGATACCAGAAGATGACAATATGTTGGCCTTGTATCTCAAGACTTCATAGTGTCATGCTCATATATATATTGAGTAGCAAGTTTCTATTAGAAATAAAAATCCTGTATGTCAAGACTTAATTTCTTCATCAATAGAAACTTGACTGTCAAGCGTCATGTGGTTTGGCAAATAAATTGAGGCTTGATAGTAGCAACTGCTTAGTGGAAACACCAATAGATCTTGTATCTCAAGATCTATTTTTCTGGTTTCGCGAGTACTAAGAATTTTGACTATGAAGCGTCAGTGGTTGTTATTTCTAGCCACCTCAAGTTTAGATACTATTACCTCTTCGAAATGAAGAGGGGGTGAAAAGACAAGAAAGACTGGTGAACAGTTTTAATTTTATTTGCCCCGCTAACTAACTTGATTACGATGAACAGAAGATTAGGACCGTCCCTCTGTTATCGCTTACAATATGAAAGCCTTAACGTAGTTGTGAAATTGGTTTTAATAATGCCTTTTGATTTGTCTGTGGCACAGTCTCTTCCCCGTCATAGGTAGGTGAATCATATTCATCCAGTGTCTTCTCAAAGATGAATCTGCGTTTCTTGTTGGCACTGCCCATTGATTCATCTGCATCGTAATCTTTCTCGTCCCTCAGTCGTTTTGCTGTGCTTACGATTTTCTTATGCACTGGATCTTTCTTCAGTTCTTCTGAAGATCCAACCAATGTTCTGTAGAAGTTTGCAAGCTCTTGTGTATATCTTGGTTTGTGTTCCTCATATGCCAAATGTTCAGCATCTTCTGTGTCGATATTATTATGTTCTGCCAAAACTTCTTCCACGGTCTCATTGAATGTATCTTGTAAGCTTTCCTGGGTTTTCATAACCATTCGGTCCCACGGTCTGTACTTAGATTTCATTTTTTTTTCTTTTTGGGTATCTCAACCTCGTCAGCACTATCATCATCTTCTTCGGTCTATTCTTCAGAATCATTGGTATAGTCATATTTTCAGAATATATCTTCTCCTTTTCCCAGATTATAGCGTGGACTTGAAGACGCGACAATTTCTTCGTCATCAGACATATCTGTAGTATCCTCTTTACAAACACCACTGGATCTATGTCTTCTCAAACTGTCTGATCTTGCAAACTCTCGAAAACACTTACGGCACTGATATCTCACCATGGATGTCAAATAATTAACTGATTTTTTCAGTCGTTTCCCTCCTTTTATACTCTTCCACAAAACTTTCTTACTTTCTGCACAATGTTCTGCAACTGTCTGTGACTGTTTGTCATCACTTTTTCTTTTACGCTTGATATTCTTTAGTGGTAAAGACGTAGGTCTCCTGGGAGTATCAGGGCATTGTTGTTCATTTTTATACCCGCTTTTGCGAAGAAAAATCGGGTATATTGTTTTCGTACCACGGTTCAATCCGGCGTCAGTCCGTTTGTCTTCCGTCTGTCCGTCCATCACGTTTCTTGTGATTGAATCTCCTCTGCAACCACTGAAGTTACACTTTTGAAACTTTGCATGTGGATAGTACATGGAATGTAGATGGCAGTTGGCAACCTTTTTGTGACCTTGACCTCAACATGACCCCAAGGTCAAAGGTAAAAAATTATGATTTGCCATATCTCCTAAACTATTGGAGTTACACTTCTGAAACTTTGCTTATTGGATGATCATTGGAATACAGAATATGTCAGGTTACTTTTGGTGTGACCTAGACCCCAAGGTTAAAGGTCAAAATGTATGATTTTGCCATATTTTCTAACCTATTAGAGTTACACTTCTGAAACTTTGGTTATTGGATGGCCCTTGGAATATAGAATAAGTTTGGATATTTTTGGTGTGACCTTGACCTCAACATGACCCCAAGGTCAAAGGTAAAAAATTATTGGAGTTACGCTTCTGAAACTTTGCTTTTTGGATGGCCCTTGGAATATAGAACATGTTGGGCTACTTTTGGTGTGACCTCGACCCTAAGGTCAAAGGTCAAAAAGTATGACTTTGCCATATCTTCTAAACTACTGGAGTTACACTTCTGAAACATGGTTATTGGATGGCTGTTGGAATATAGAATAAATTGGGATACTTTAGGTGGACCTCAACATAACCCCAAGGTCAAAGGTCAAAAAGTATGACTTTGCCATATCTTCTAAACTATAAGAGTTATACTTCTGAAACTTTGCTTATCAGTTAGAATGTTCTTTGCAACTTTTTTTAACTTACATGTAGTTTTGGCTAGCTAATACATAGTCATTAGTGTTATTAATAGAAAAAGCCGGTATTTGCGATGGTATACCATCGACGGCAGATCTAGTTCTTCCTGGTTCTGTCAGCCAACGTCTTTTCGGATGTCTAGTTTTCGCAAGTTGTTGAATTTCTGCGTTACATATTATGCAGAGGGCCGTCCTTCCCTGAGCTTATTGCTCAGAACTGGGTCCAGTCTTTTCATCAAGTACCGCATCTGTCCATAACTTGTTTCGTATTTAGTAGACATTTGTGTCACTGGAAACTTTTTACATTTGGCCGTCCTTTTACAGGATGTTTTTATCTGTTTCTCTGAACTAACCATCTTATTTCCTTTCAGGAGTCTGAAAAACTGACAAAGTTAGTATTAATGAAGAGTATTTATATCATTTTCAAAAAACTGTTTGTGTCTAAAGTGTAATTTAACCAAAGATTTTGCAGTCATCAAAGGTACACTTTTACCAGTGGCTGTTTTTATGCTGATATGAACTTGGTCAATGAAAGATTTGGCTACATAGTGCAAATTGTTTAGTTCTGTATAAGTAGAAATACTTGGTATGATTAAACGGAACAATTCTCAAAATCGGTGCCTTCACATCACCAACATTTGTAAAATCTGCAATATCTGAATATATGAAAAAGGCATCATGTGGACTATTAAGGTCTACATTAAAAATAAATGTAACCTTTTCATTCCCAATAGGTTTTCCGAATAGAGACGGATGGACTCCTAATAACTTTCCAAACTCTTTGGAAAATTGTAACCTAGTTTGTCTTTCATCTTGACAAATTATTTTCATGCGTTTAGAATTTTCATCAAACACAACTCCAGTGTCAACATTTACATGTTTCAAAATTCCGTTCTAAAACGCATTGATAGAAGATTGCATTTCTTGAACCAAATGACTGGGAGACACATAATTGCCAGGTGGGATGATCAGTGACATTTTCGGAACCGTGTCTTCTTATGTAACCTGGATCTAGAAAAACCAAATGGCAAAAGTTATTTTCTTCACTGATGTTCAGCACTTGTGCTGAAGTCATAATTTCTACTAATGCAACTTCCCAGGTTTCTTCATTGATGTAAATGGGTCGATCAAGTCTCACCGTAAAACTGTTTTTGTTTGTTTGTTGGAAAAATGTCCTAGGAACTATCACTTAGCAGTGTAAGGTAGAGGTCATTCATTATTCAGGTGTGGCGTCTGATCAGGGCCCTCAATGTTTAACAATGTCCCGCTGAATATTTATATACTGTTTTTTCTACAAAATGACAGTGTTCTTAGTTGTGCATTTCAGTCATTTCTTAAGCAACACAAAATATGATAAATTGTAAGTTACATCAATTATTCAATATCGTCATAAAAAGTCAGTTTCCTTATTGCACGACCCGCAGAAAAAGCGACCGACTGAAGTCGGTTGATTTTCTAAGAGTGTCCTTAAATCACAGTGTCATTCTGTCAGTCTGTCTGTCCGTCCGTAACCCGTTTGTGAAAATTGGTGATAGTGACTTAACGGCTTGGAATAAATAAACAATTTTTGGCATACTGATAGATATCAATGAGATCTAACCAAAGAACTTGCGAAATATTACATTCCATTTAGTATAGCTTCGCCGAGGCGAAAAATGTGAAAATTTTCTAACTGCTTCTCCTCGGAAACCGTTGGGCCGATTGAAGTCAAATTTCATATGGAGCCTCTATGGGATGGGGAAACCAAAATTTGCTCATGAGGTCCAGGTCACATGACCAAAATGGCCGCCAAGCCATATATGGTCTGTCTGTCTGTCTGTCAACAACCCGTTTGTGAAAATTGGTGATAGTGACTTAACCGCTTGGAATATTTGAACAATTTTTGGCATGCTGATAGATATCAATGAGATCTAACCAATGAACTTGAGAAATGTTACATTCCATTTAGTATAACCTCGCCGAGGCAAACAATGTGAAAATTTTCGAACTGCTTCTCCTCGGAAATCGTTGGGCCGACTGAAGTCAAATTTCATATGGAGCCTCTATGGGATGGGGGAAACCAAAATTTGCTCATGGGGTCCAGGTCACATGACCAAAATGGCCGCCAAGCCATATATGGTAAAAACCCTTCAAAAATACTCTTCTCCAGAACCACTGGGCAGATTTCCACGAAACTTGATAAATAGCATCTGGGACGTAGGCCTATCATAAATTGCTAAAATGGTGACCCTGGGTTGACCTAGACCTCCTTTGTGCCTAGGTCAAACTTATGCTTTTGTATTGGAAAAGTGAGAATGCATTTTATCCTGCAAACAATTCAAACTACAGTACTAAAGTATAAGATATATTTTGCTCCTTACGATAAGGCGCATTTATTGGGGGAACCGTTTAAGGTCCAGGTCACATGACCAAAATGGCCGCCATACCTATATATGGTAACACTCATAAAGCTAAAAGCATCCGGCGGGTCGTGCACTTCAGCTGAAGCACTGGTTCTTACTATTAATAATTATCGGAAAACCAATCTTTTTTCCGGGAATAGACTACTTTCAAATTCAATGGACAAAAATCGCTATTGATCGATTTTCGGAAAATCCAATGACCTGACATTTAACGGGAATGCGGTACCTTCGATATATATTCATAGTTTGTTAGTTATGGCAATTCTAATAAGAAAATGATAAAAATTAATAAACGAAGAAAAATCTAGAGCTCCCTTAAGAATATGATTTAGCAATTAAAATCATATCCACTCTGAGTATTTTGTATTATTGGGTTTTCCGAAATGGAACACTCAAAATAGTAATAGATAAAAAATGATAAAAATCATTATCATTTTGCTATTTGTAGCTCAAATGGGATCAAGTGTTGTCAGATAGTTGAATGTGCAGAGCTCGTTATCTTGTATTTTCGTTTGACCCAAAGTTGTCCAGTATACGAAAATGAAGGTCTCCCTGCTTTCCATGGTATTGATTCTTTGGTTCACCCTTTGGAAATTAAGTAGCAGAATGCAACAGGATGATGGAATTCAGGAGTGCAGGATTGCAAAAGAGCAACACTGCGATAGAACTTCTCAGTTCTTGGCTGTAACTATGAAAGCTAGGAAACAAACGATGTTTAGAGGGCTTACGCAGCTTCAAGTCCTCACGTGGAACAAATCTGGTGATGTTATTGATCTTGGTCGGAGACATTGAAACTAACCCCGGTCCAAGGTTTCGCTATGGGCTGTGCAAAAAATATTGCAAAGACTCTCAGAAATGGGTAGAATGCGAGGACTGTGAAAAGCGTTTTCATTCCTCGTGTTCTGAATTGGATGAAAACCAATTGCTAGAGCTTGAAATTGGAATTCGAACTTGGTATTGCAAAGATTGCAAAGCAGACTGTGGTCTATGCAGCGGTGATGTTCTGAATCAACATAAGGCCGTTCAATGTGACCAGTGTGAAATGTGGATTCACACTGATTGCGCTTTCCTTTCGGATGCCGAGTATGGCAAACTGGTAAACTCGAGTTGTTCATTGATATGCCCGAAGTGCGAGTTTTTTTAACTTTTCTAACTCGTTCTTCAGCGAACCTATAGAACTAGAAGAAAGAAATAAATTTGAACCTCTGTCAAAGGAGAAAGGAGTTAAATCTCTGACTACTGACATGAGAAAGCCGAATTTTGTAAAAGGTTTGAAACTTTGCAGTATAAACATTAACGGTTTAAGAGGAAAGATACTTGAACTTTTAGCTTTCCTTGATACTCACCAACCACATATTGTGGCTATTCAGGAAACAAAGATTGACAGTTCAATTATGACCTCGGAGCTTTTCCCTGAAACTTGTGAATACAGTGTCTACAGAAAAGACAGAAACACTCACGGCGGCGGGGTGATGTTGCTCGTTCACAGAGACATCTCCCATATGCCATTCATGGAACTGGAAAATGATTCAGAATCTGTTTGGGTTAAGGTTTTTGCAAACAAAACTTCCCACTTTATTAAAGTTGGTATCGACCACCTAACGACACTGTCGAAAACTTCCAGTTATTTACAGATCAGCTTGATCGCATTAAGTCTCAGAATAAGGGTAAAAAACTTCCCGCAGTACATGTCCTAGGTGACTTCAACTTCAAACAGATCGTTTGGCCAGATAGGCTCAGCAAACAAGGCACAATGCTGAGTCCGTCAGAGGGACAGGTGTTGATTGGCATCATGAATGATCATTGCTTGGAACAGGTCGTTGACTTCCCTACTCGAGATGGAAACACTTTGGATTTGATTCTTACAACTTTGCCAGGACAGTTTGGGGATATTCAATCCCCGGACAAACTAAGTGATCATGATATTGTCTCTGGATTTTTGAAAATCTTCATACCACCCATAAAGAAACCTCGTAGAAAGGTGTACTTATACCAAAAGGGTGACTATGAAACTAGGAGGAAGGATGCCCTAAAATTTGCAAGAGAGAAATACTTTAATGGTCATTCAGACGCTCGGTCTGTCCAGGAGAACTTTGATTCGATAAAGTCTTTCATTCAAGCTTCGTCCGAAAATCATATCCCCTCCAAAACTAGCAGGTCTGTATCTTCAATCCCTTGGATCACACCAGAAATAAGAAGAAAAATTTGGAGGAGAAATAAGATTCATGCTAAGGCAAAAAAGTTGGGAAGTGGTAAACTCAGAGCAAAATTTGAAAACTTGAGACGAGAAATCAAAAATGACATCAAAAATCAGCATGATCTGTATGTTAATAACTTGGTAGGTGATGTAAAGGCAAATCCAAGAGACTTCTACAGATATATCAATAGCCAGAAGAAAGATAGGCAAGGTATCCCACCCCTTAATAAAAGAGGAGGGAATGGAGTCGCTGAATCGGACTCTGAAAGGGCAGAGGAATTGGTTGGTCAATTCAATGATGCATTTAATAAAACTGTGTTCAACGAGGTCCCATTGACTGAAAGATCGGCCCCTTTCATGGAAAATATTGTTGTATCCTCGGCAGGAGTGATCAAGTTACTTAAAGGCTTGAACCCTTCTAAAGCTTTAGGGCCTGATGAGCTTCATCCTAGAGTCCTGAAGGAACTAGCAAACGAGTTAGGTCCAGTTTTTTGCTCATCTTGTCCAACAATCTCTCGATACGGGTGAAATTCCCAAAGAATGGCTACTAGCGAACATCTGTCCACTTTTCAAAAAAGGGGACAGGGCTCTTGCTCGAAATTATCGCCCGGTGTCACTGACCTGTGTTCTATGTAAATTGCTTGAACACATAGTTTGCTCAAATATCATGGCCCACTTGGATGAACATAAACTTTTGTCAGACAGACAACATGCATTTAGGAAAAGGCATAGTTGCGAAACTCAGTTGAGCACGGTTATTAATGATTGGGCAAAAATCCTGGACAAAGGGGGGCAGGTGGACACATTTATTCTGGACTTCGAGAAGGCTTTTGACACCCCTCTGCATGATCTACTTAAATCCAAATTATTTGGTTATGGAATTGGAGGAAAGACTCTAAAATGGATAGATTCCTTCCTTTGCTACAGAAAACAGCGGGTTGTTGTTAATGGTGAATCTTCAGTATGGGCGCCAGTTTTGTCTGGAGTCCCGCAAGGGACTGTTCTTGGTCCTCTATTGTTCTCTCTGTACATCAATGATATCTCCGCTGACATTGACTCAGAAATAAGACTGTTCGCAGACGACTGTGTTTGTTACCGGGAAATTAGAGATACAGATGACTCACTGAAACTTCAGGCTGACATAGATAGATTAGGATGTTGGGCCCGAAAGTTGGGCATGAGATTTCAGCCAGTTAAATGCAATATTATGCAGATAACTAGGAAGAGATCTAATAAAATTGAGGCTTCTTACACTTTAGAGGGAACGGTCCTCGAAAATGTGAATTCCATTAAGTACCTTGGTGTGACAATCACTCATGATTTGAGATGGAATACACACATTAGCAACATGTGTACAAAGGCGAATAGAACACTTGGTTTCCTGTGGCGAAATCTTCATCAGTGTCCTCAGGATGTGAAAGAGACTGCATACAGGGGACTTGTTCGCCCAATCTTGGAATATGGTAGTTGCATCTGGGACCCAATCGGGGTAGTCCTCAATGAAGAAATTGAAAAAGTTCAGGATAGAGCTGCCAGATTTGTAACTGGAAACTACTGCTTTGAAACTGGGAGCATGACTGGAATTCTAAGATGGGAGTCTCTCAAGAAAAGGAGAAGAGACAGTAGGCTCATACTCTTATACAAATGTCTAAAGGGTGCCGCCAGCATTCCAACAGATGACCTTGTTCCCCCAGCTAGGCACTGCAGAAAGCACCATTCAATGACGTTTCAGACCATTACTGCAAGAACAGACATTTATAAATAATCTTTCTTCCCACGAACCATTAGAGATTGGAATGCCCTTCCCGATTCGATCATTTCGACGGCTGAAGGTGCTGAGGATTGTGTAGCTAAGTTTACCTCTTTGGTTAGAGCTATGGACTAACTTCCATTATCACAGGTCCTGGTTTACGAATGTCATTTGACGTGTCACCAGTAATAATTCTGATTCTGATTCAGAAATATTTTTTTTTTTGAAATAAATATATTACAAGTTCATACATTTATACATCACTCATAGAACATAGTCATACTTTTTATAGATTTAAAACATAGATTTTCATTTAGAAATTCACAAAACCATTTTGATTGAAAATTGGTTTGGGTTGACTATATATATAAAGTGGTTTCTTGTTACCAACATGCTAGTGCTCCAGCTTACTGGTGCGTTGTTTGTAACTAATGCATTGCGTGTTTTTCCGGCATGGTCCAAAGATGCGAGGTTATCGAATATATGCTTAAACAGAGAAGAAGGTAGCTACGCTCAAGCTGCTTTAAGGGGATCCACGGACATTGGAAAGCCTCCGCTCTGGGAATCACTCTGGTCCATAGAGACATTCAGGTGGTTCTAAAGTGTATTCGAGATAATCTCAAATCGCCAGGAGTCCCAAGTTGCAGGGAATTCCATTAATGCGATTCACAAACGCACTGGGGAGGTTGTTTGCCAGCAAATGTAGCATCTAATTCTCTTGTTCTTTTTATCCATAAACAGCTTGGTCCTACAAAAGTTATCTTAAGTTATATACCTGCCGCCGGTCAGGTAATAAAAGTCAAATTGTTCAATATGAAGATAGGGACGTGTGGAATCTCCAAATTGTGGATCCACATCGCATCCACATTGAGCATTTTAAGCTGAGTGTTAGAAGCCAGAAAGGCCTGGTTGCAAAATTGCCGAATCTGTAGTTGTGGACATGTGGAATCTCCACATTGTGAATCACATTCTCCACATTACATCCACATTTGCTCCACATTACCTCCACAATTTCAATGTGGAGATGTGGAGGTTCCACAATTTCAATGTGGAGGTTACACAATTTCAATCTGTAGATGTGGAAGTGTAGAATCTCCACATTGAGGATCCACATTCTCCACATTGCTCAACATTGAACATTTTAAGCTGCCTTAGAAGCCAGAAAGGGCTGGTTGCAAAATAGCCGAATGTGTAGATGTGGACATGTGGAATCCCCACATTGTGGATCCACATTCTCCACTTTACATCCGCATTTGCTCCTCATTACCTCCACAGAAAATGTGGAGATGTGGATGTTCCACAGTTTCAATGTGGAGGTTCCACAATTTCAATCGGGAGATGTGGAGGTTCCACAATTTCAGTGTGGAGATGTGGAGATTATACATTTGTGATTTGGAGATGTGGATGTTAAGAGACCATTATATTACATACAAATATATCTAGATACTTTAGCTCAGTTGGTAGAGCGCCTGTCTGACAAGCAGGAGGTCATAGGTTCGAGTCCTATTCGTGCCAAACATTGTTTTCAATTTTACGTTTAAGTTATTTCCAAAAGAACAACACAATGTCATCTTTTGATATCCCTTGACCTCTTGAAAGATTATCACATTTCCATCAAAAGACTAATAAAATTCAAAAATGAGTTCCTTTAAGAGCAATGAAAACATTCATAAGAAAGAAGATGGGTCATACTACGTAGTTTCGGCTTATAAGCCTCATCAGTGACCCTGTAATGATCCGGCAACGAAAGCCAGAGGAAACATACTGCAAATTTGCGAATTTCAAACAGGCAGTCGATTCAAAGACTGATATAAATCAAAATGGGGTCCAAATAATTAAAAACCGGTCTAGAATATGAGTATAAACCAATAATTTATTTCTGATTTCTCAGAATATTCACGCTGATCTCAAAGGACCAAAAGTAAAATATAAACTGCACTATGGTTGATGTACGGGGAGACGTTTTACGGCCGCCACACGGCACAACACCAGCTGCAATGAAGGCAAATAAAAATCAAAAATGAGTTCTTTAAGAGCAATGAAAACATTCATAAGAAAGAAGATGGGTCATACTACATAGTTTCGGCTAATAAAGCCTCATCAGTGACCCTGTAATGATCCGGCAAAGAAAGCCAGAGGAAACATACTGCAATTCTGCGAATTTCGAATAGGCAGTCGATTAAAGACTGATATAAATCAAAATGGGGTCCAAATAATTAAAAACCTGTCTAGAATATGTTAGTCAGAGCTCCAAGCTATTGAGATTGAGCAATAGGTGGTCTGAAAGTACCAAAAATTTAAGCCATAACCCTTTTAAGATCAACATATTGGAAGGTAGAAAACAGATGTTTCCCAACTTTTACGTCTTGCAAAAGCTTTGAAATTATGGGATTCATTTAGGTACTGTTGCGCTTATTCGAAATTTGCTGAATGGCCATGTTAAATGACAGGATTCGAAATTTAAGATACACTGACAACTCAAAAAAGCATTTATTGACCATAACTGACACCACAATATTAGGTTATGGCAAATTTACCATGCTTTCAATATCTACTGGCATTTTCTGAGTCGAGACATGGTAAAAAGTACCTTAATTTATTGTATATCACTGTGGGACAGAATGCTGTGGAAAGCTATGCTTTTTCTCCAGTGCAAAATGTCTTTTTTATGATTTATGATATATGCACTACAAACAAAGTATTTGCAAAGTCAAAAACAATTTTGGCCATTTCTGATGTGCTGAAGAACTCTTTGATGAATCAAATACACGAATTGCTGCCAGAATATAAACAAGAGGTCCATGGGCCACTATGCTCACCAGAGCTCAGGTGGGCACTGCCCGATTGCAGCCATGTATTTTAACATGCCATCATTTTAATCTGCCAAGAGAACCCCAATATCCAAATGAGCACCCATGTGGATTCAGTATATGAAACATTAGGCCTTTTATGAAGTAGAGGGGGGGGGGGGGCATGGACCCAATGGAGCCCTGGTTGGTATCACTAAATGTGTCTTATCACACTAGGATGGTTTAGCAGTGGGGATCTGTATGGCTGGAGATATAAGGCCTCTTGAACAGTGGAGGGGTTGGAGCATGCCCTGTCGATCCCAGGAAAGCCCAAGATTGTTGTCCTAAATGTGTCTTATCATATGGACCAAGTATATATATGGTTTAGGGGTGGGAATCTGAACAGTTTCCGAGATATGAGGCCCTTTTATGAAGTGGAAAGGCCCCTGCGGACACCCCTACAGTAGGTGTGCTAATAATAAGGAACAAGAACATATATGATTAAGGGGTGGGAATTTGAATGGTTTCTGAAATATATGGCCTTTTATGAAGTGGAAGGTCGGAGCACATTGCCTCAGCACAAAGAGACCCCCCCCCCCAAGTTGGTGTGACTGAACGAGTCTTATCATAAGAAACAAGAATATATATAGTTTAGGGGTGCGGAGCTGAACGATTTCTGAGATATATGGCTTTTAATGAAGTCAAGCGGTGGTACATGGCCCGGGCATGCCCCAGAGACTCACAAGCTGGTGTCACTGTATGCGTCTTATCATAAGGAAGATGAATATATATGGTTTAGGGGTGGGGCTTGGACCAGTTTCTGAGATATAAGGCCTTTTCTGAAGTGCAGGGGTGGGGCAAGGCCCTGGGAGACCCCCGGGTTGGTGTCAATTAATGTGTCTTATCATAAGGAACAAGAATATATATGATTTAGGGGTGGGGGTCTGTAAGGTTTCCAAGATATTGTGATATTAATGAAATGGAGGGGGTGGGGCATGGTCCCAGAACATCCCTGGGGACCCCCAGGTTGGTGTCACTGAATGCGTCTTATCATAATGAACGAGAATATATAATGTTTAGGGGTGGGGATCTGTATGGTTACTGGGATATTGGGCCTTTTATGAAATGGAGGGGGTGGGGAATGGCCCCGGCACATCCCCGGGGACCCCCAGGTTGGTGTCACTGAGTCCATCTTATCATAAGGAACAAGAATATATATGGTTTAGGGGTGGGGATCTCAATGGTTTCTGAGATAAATGGCATTTTATGAAGTGGAGGGGGTGGGGCATGTCCCCGGCACATCCCGAGGGACCCCCAGGTTGGTATCACAATGCATCTTAGCATAAGGAACAAGAATATATATAGTTTAGGGGTTGGGATCTAAATGGTTTCTGAGATAAATGGCATTTTATGAAATAGAGGGGGCAGGGCATGTCCCCGGCACATCCCGGGGGACCCCCAGGTTGATGTCACTTAATGCATCTTATCATAAGGAACAAGAATATATATGGTTTAGGGGTTGGGATCTGTAAGGTTTCTGAAATATAAGGCATTTTATGAAGTGGAGGGGGTGGGGCATGGCCCCGGCACAACCTAGTGGCCCCCAGGTTGACATATGGCTGAGAGAAGTTTACTCAAGGAACATGTTTATGTAAGTTTTGTCAAAATATCTGCAATGACTTGGCAGTAAATGCCATTTTTCAGTTTTCCCCATTATAAGTCAATGGAAACTCTAAGTTACCATAGCAACAAAACTGAAAGGCCAAATTTCATAAAAAACACAAAACCTGTAAAGGCAAATATGATGAATATTTTCATAAAGTCTCAGTCTCCTAGAGCATATGGTTTCTGAGGAGATGATTTTTTAAGTATTTTTTGTCTATTTTTTTGCATTTTGGTTTCCATGGCAACCAATAAAAATGGGCAGAAGGCCTAAAATCATACGGCAGATAGTGGATTGCCTATGGAACATTTCTATGGAAGTTTTGTCAAAATATCTGCAGAGGCTTGGCAGTAAATGCCATTTTTCAATTTTCCCCATTATAAGTTTATGGAAACTACAAGTTGCCATAGCAACCAAACTAATGAGCCGATTTTGATAAAAAATATAAACTTTCAATCCCCCAGCCCAAGGATATAACAGATAAAATTGGGGCCCAATCAGCCCAGTGGCTTCAGAGATGTCGTTTGAAAGTGTTGACGCAGACGACATACGTCATACGACGGACGACGACGGACAACTGCCTATCCTATAAGCTCCCCCGGAGCCTTCGGCTCTGGTGAGCTAAAAATGTTCACTGTTTAACATACAATTCACATTCAAATGAAAAGACCTCACTGTTGTATATGGAGCTAAACTTTTTGATGAAATCATCATCATCATCATCATCACCATCATCATCATCATCATCATCATCATTGTCATCAATGGCAATATCATCATTTACAGTATTTATTGTCGGTGCCATAATCCAAATATTTAAAATATGAGCATTTAGTATATAAACACCATATGTTTAAACAATCAGTTTCTATCCAGGGCATCAATAACAATATTAATATCATGACCATTTATAGCACCAATATGAGCAATATAATTTAGCAAAAACAACGATTTGGATTATTTGGTTTTGGGACACTAATTGCACACCTGGGTCAAAGGTCTGATCCTTTGTTTGGAAATTCCATAGAGGGTTTCCATCCCATGAGATTCAACAGGGAAGGACCAGACAAGACTGTGCTAATGCCAAAGATGCTGATTACACTGTGTGTACACACAGGCTTATCTGCATATTTATCGTTCATACATGAAATTTGCAGGTTTTCTCATGATGAGGCTCATTCATTATGGTCTATAATATATTAAATGATAAAAGTGTATGAATAGATTGGTGCAAATGTTAAGCAGCTAAACTACAGAGTTTGATCTAAGCTTGTGTGAAAATATTTCTATGAAGCAGCAATCACTATGTACCACTTTTGGAGACGCTTTACTTACACATTCTATGCCAAATAGAGAATAGTATTCTCTATTCTCAAACAATCTATTATTTTATTCCTAAAAATTCCAGAAAGGGGTATGTGCATGGCATATGCTGGTTACAATAACACATTATAATGTATTTACTATTTAGCAATATACAAGTTGCCTATGTTAACTTAAAACAAGTTTTTCGTGAAAAGCTTGCCCCAAATATGCTTACCATAGTCCCATTTTGGACCATTTTACTGGTTAAAATCATGGTGTGTATCATATTTATACTTCATTAATGAGTTTCCTGCATGAAACAAGTTAAACAAATGTAAATTGCACCACTGTTGATGACTACATCTGAAAAGACCTTAATATTTCAACAATGTCCTAATGTTAGTCTTATTACATAATTGGCACATTCGTGAACTTGCGTACCGCATGTTGGCATGATATAAAACATGTTTTGCAAGACTTAAAAAATGGGAAATATTGTGTTTCATACTGCCCAGATATAGTACTAAAATAATATACTAAAGGGAATTTTGGTACCATGGTGGCCACTCAAAATGCATTTTTGTGAGCTTTCGTCACACGGGAGCTCCTACTATGTCTAGAATAACCCTCTATTTAAGCAAACAGTGTAGTCCCTGTGCAACCTGCTGACCAGAAGCCACATTCCGCGTCGTCTGATCTGTGTATTCAGGGTTCACACGATTCCTGTCAAGAATCTGTCAAGACTCTATTGATAGCTCAGACTGCTCTGACCTATATGTTGCATCGATAAAAACAGCGCAACGTTTCAAGTTCTATTAATATTGTTTTTTCCAAATCAGTGATGGTCACGTGGACAACTGCAGGAATTCCGTTTTGCCATTTAGTAAATTAGGGTCGATCATAAACGATCGACCCAAAAACTGAGCTTTATGACATTAGAAATCATAAAATGAAAGGACACATGATTCGATCTAAAGCACAATATATAGACCAAGGGGAAAAGCATACAAAATATTTCTGTGGCTTAGAAAAAAAACACAATTATGTCTCAAAAATAATAAGCAAAATTATAAAAGATGATGAAACTGTTATAACAGAACAGTCAGAAATTTTGAATGAAACATATAAAAATCAAAAACGAGTTCCTTTAAGAGCAATGAAAACATTCTTAAGAAAGAAGATGGGTCATACTACGTAGTTTCGGCTAATAAAGTAGAAGTAAAACAAAGATCAGGAATTGATACAATTAACTTACTCCACCCATAAAAGACACCAAAGGGAAAGACATACAAACATTAAGCGACCAGACCATAATGGAAACCTAAACAAAGGAAGGCCATAAGGACAGTTACTTTCCCACAAAATGGCCATATGGCCATCCAAAACCAAAAGACACAGGTGATATACACAGTAAGTAACAAACAACAACATAAATAAATCGCCACAGAAGAGCCGCCTTGGAACGGTCAGTGGAAGATTTCCACTGGGGGGCTTAAATCGATTTTACGTGGCCACAATCCTCGCCCTTACTTCCTCATCAGTAACCCTGTAATGATCCGGCAACGAAAGCCAGAGGAAGCATATTGCAATTTTGCGAATTTCGAATAGGCAGTCGATTCAAAGACTGATATAAATCAAAATGAGGTCCAAATACTTAAAAACCTGTCTAGAATTTGAGTCTAAACTAATAATTTATTTCTGATTTCTCAGAATATTCACGCTGATCTCAAAGGACCAAAAGTAAAATATAAACTGCACTATGGTTGATGTACGGGGAGACGTTTTACGGCCGCCACACGGCACAACACCAGCTGCAGTGAAGGCAAATAAAAATCAAAAACGAGTTCCTTTAAGAGCAATGAAAACATTCTTAAGAAAGAAGATGGGTCATACTACGTAGTTTCGGCTAATAAAGCCTCATCAGTGACCCTGTAATGATCCGGCAACGAAAGCGTGAGGAAGCATATTGCAATTTTGCGAATTTCGAATAGGCAGTCGATTCAAAGACTGATATAAATCAAAATGGGATCCAAAAAATTAAAAGCCTGTCTTGAATTTGAGTCTAAACTTATAATTTATTTCTGATTTCTCAGAATATTCACGCTGATCTCAAAGGACCAAAAGTCAAATATAAACTGCACTATGGTTGATGTACGGGGGGACGTTTTACGGCCGCCACACGGCACAGCACCAGCTGCAGTGAAGGCAAAAAAATAACTGTTTTATAAAAGACTATATGAGAATAAAGATGATTTATTAGAAAATACCAATTTAGAAGACTATATGAATAAATACAAAAATAACTCAATTTTCAGACAAAGAAGCACCCGCCCATGATAGGCCATTGACCTTTAAAGAAATATCAGACTCATTATATAATATGTAGCATGGCAAAAGTCAAGGAATAAGTGGTTTCTCAGCAAAGTTTTTCTAGGTATTCTGGAGGCAAACAGGCATGTTTGTACTTAGAGATGTTACACTGATGAGTTAGGAAGCCATCATGCGGACTAAACAAAATTAGTGTATACCGCGACAGAGGTAAGGGCGAGGATTATGGCCATGTAAAATCGATTTAAGCCCTCCCCCCCCCCCCCAGTGGAATTCTTTCCATTGACCGTTCGAAGGCAGTTCTTCTGTGGCGCTTCATTTATGTTATTGTTTGTTACTTACTGTGTGTATCACTTGTGTCTTTTTATTTTGGATGGCCATTTGGTCATTTTGTAGGAAAGTAACTGTCCTAATGGCCTTCCTTTGTTTAGGTTTCCATTATGGTCTGGTCGCTTCATGTTTGTGTTTCTTTCCCTTTGGTGTCTTTGATTGGTGGAGTAAGTTAATTGTATCGATTCCTGATCTTTGTTTTACTTCTACTTATAGTGCCTATATTTCTTCACCGATTTCAATATAATTTCACACAAATGTTCCTTACGACAATATCTCGTGCAAAGTTGTAGGCTCAAGGCCAATGTTACTACTTCACACATGTGTCGCTTATGATAATATCTCGAGAGAGTTAGACTTTCAAGGTCGTGACCCTAAGGTCAAGGTCCATTTGGCAATTTTTAGAAAAACTTTTTCAAAGCTCTAGCGCCTACATTTATTGACAGATTTTAATATAACTTCACACATGTGTTGCTTATGATAATATCTTGAGAGAATTCGACTTTCAAATTCATGGCCGCAAGGTCAAGGTCACTGTGACAATTTTAGAAAAACATTGTCATCACTCTAGCGCCTACATTAATTGACGGATTTTAATATAACTTCACACAAATGTTACACAAGATAATTTCTTAAAGGAGTTTGACTTTCAAGGTCAAGGCCTCATGGTCAAGGTCACTGTGGCTATTTTTTTTAAAAAAAAACTTTGTCATCGCTCCAGGGTCTACATTTATTGATGGATTTTAATAGAACTTCAAACAAATGTTGCTTAGAATATTATCTCGAGCTGCTTCGACTTTCAAGGACATGACCTCAATGTCAGGGTCACTGTGGCTATTTTGAGAAAAAAACTTTGCCACAGCTCTAGCGCTTACATCTATTGACGAATTTTAATATAACGTCACACAAATGCTGCTTATGATAATATCTCGAGCGAGTTTGACTTTCAAGGTCAAGGTCACTGGGGTCATTTTGAGAAAAACTTAGATTGCTCCAGCACCTACATTTATTTACGGATTTAATAGAACTTCATACACAAGATGCTTATGATAATATCTCGAGATCGGCCACGACCATCGGGGCTTGTAGAAAAAGATGGGCTGCATGGTGCTTCCACGCAGGGCTGAAACCGTCCGCACACTAGTACTGGTAAACCGCTTAGAGGATCTAAGCCTGTCCAGGAGCCGCGGTCCACGTCGGGCTGTCCATGCTTATAAACCCTATTGGTTTCATTGGGCGACAGGGCTTGAGATGTCATTTAACCTCTATGTCGGGTAAAAGTCCCACAAAATTGGAAGCAACGTCTCCAAAATGACATACGCTGTGTTGACGGGAACGTTAAACCTCACATCAATCAAACAAACAATAATATCTCGATCAAGATCGACTTTCAAGGGCATGGCCTCAAGTCAATGTCATTGTGGCTATTTTTAGAGAAACATTGTCATCACTCTAGCGCCTACATTTACTGATTGATTTTAAACAAACTTCACACAAATGTTGCAAATGGAAATATCTCCAGCAAGTTAGACTTTTGCCTGTTCAGCGTTTTCCGCACACGAAGTTGTGATGTGCGAGGGAATTTGTATCGCCTGCGATGACTTGTATTATTTTGTTTTGGATAGCCAATTGGCCATTTATGGGAAAGTAACTGTCATTTTGGCTTTCTGCTGTTGATGTTTCCATTGGGGTCTATTGTTTCATGTTTGTGTTTCTTTCCCTTTGGTGTCTCTAATGGGAGCTGTGGGATAATTGTATCGATTCCTGATCTTTGCCTTCACTATTATTTTTCAGATTATATTACTATTCCAGCGTAAAGGCTTACTAAGAATTAAATAGAATTAGATTTTATGTAATGGCGGTTGGGATCTGATGCTCGGTATCTGGTCGGGCCCATCGGTGTCTAACTGCTGGTTTTCTTTTGTCCCAGCATTTCAGTGATTTCTTGCTGGTCCTCACCTTTGTTCAATCTCTGTGGTTGTTTGATTTTTGTGTTCTCGGAGATGTTGCATTGGTGAATTAGAAGGCGTTCGTGCGAACTGAACACATTCTTTGTCTAAATAGCGACGGATGTTAGGGCGAGTCTTGCGGCCGCGAAAAATTGATTTAAGCGTTCCCCAGTGGTATGCGTTTTATTGACCGTTCCAAGGCGGTTCTTCTGTCCTTTTGGCTTTCCGTTATTGATGTTTCCATTAGGGTTTAGTTTTTTCATGTTTGCGTTTCTTTCCCTTTTGTGTCTCTGATTGGAGCTGTTGGGTAATTTTATCGATTCCTAATCATTGCATTTACTTTTATTCAGGAAATTTGACATAAAGTGACAAAACCTGAATAAACCGCTCCTGACAACCTCATTTGTGTTTTTATGAATTTTGTTTGTAAGGAAAACGAACTCTTTACAAACATTATGTCCCCTAAATGTATGGGCATTCACCTTTATGCAAGTAGTTCATGGCAGTCACATTCACCTTCGTTTACTGAAAAGCTCAGAGTACCTTATAGCGTTGTCATGTATATGTGCGGCGTTACACGAGAAATGTTCTTAAATCATCGTAAACGTTCAAACGACTTCCGCTTATGTAATTAGAGAAGCAATATATGCGGTTTGCTAGAAAGATCAATCAATTGATTCAGCTCATGGGTAAAGAATCACATAATTAACCAGAAAATATTCAGCCCAGCCTGCACAGCAAACAGTTAACCTAATAAAACAAGGCGCATACATGCATTTTACCTGCATGAAATTCACTGGCAGTCCCGTCTTCCAGTCTACGAGCACCGAATGCTCCGGCGAGAATGTGTCTATGCACAGCCTCGGCTGAGCATTTTCTGATTACCTGTGCTTGCCATGAGATATCCAAGTCAGAACATAAACTATGTGTCCGTTAATGGACAAGGCTTGTAGTTTTACGATACACTAATGCACTTTTATACAGTTTACTTGCAGGTATAAAAACGAAAATACGTTTCAATGGCGAAACAGGCACTTGGTGACAAAAAGTTCTCCAATCTTTATTTATTTGAAGATGTTAATACGTGCGCAGCTATGGCTAGTACCTTTAAACAGTCTTTTCGACGGAAAAAATAGGAAGTTTTCAATGAAAATGGTATTAGTGTTACGACTCACAATACACAGCAAAATCTGAACATAAAATCAGGCATGAAGCAGATTAGCTAAGTTCGACAAATAAGATCTTATCTGTGGCTTTCAAATGTGTTCCAGAATTGCACAGTGGGATGTTTCATTCTAAAGGACTAGAAAATATAACCTAGACTATGATGAAGAACAGGAGGCAGTTTACGGCCGCCCTACAAACCCTCGACATCAACTGTGGTGAAGTTAAAGGTTCTTTGAAAAGGTAGTTAATTGTAAACAAAGGCTTCAACAGAAAATTAAAAAGAAAAACGATCAGGAACTGATACAATCAGATCCCAATCTAGCTATGGCTTGTATCTTTAAACAACCTTTTCGTCGGAAAAATAGGAAGTTTTCAAAAAAACTGGTATTGATGGTATGACTCCTTTTCGGCCAATCTAGCCCTGAAAACGTGGCAGTGTGACTATGGATGTATTGGGGGTTAGGTTTTAGCACGTGTTTTTATTAAGGCGTAACTATACCAAATTTAGTGACACAGGGGCCTTTCTGATATTTAATTTTCATCAGTGTGTCTCAACCCCAAAGTTTTGAAACCGAAACGGATGACGGACAAGACCCGGCAAACACAGCACATCCCCCTCCGAGCACACACCGACCGATGTAGCTCATGAGACAGGTCAACTTGAGGCATCAGGCAAGAGACGCATACCCCCGGACTTATAGGCGCCCCCATCGAGCCAACATCAGCAAATATGGCCCACACTCCACGGAAGTACCGGGCATCAGGAAGGAGATGTCCAAAGTAGCGCTACTTGCAAAATTTAA
The DNA here is from genome assembly GCA_963580285.1 of Lucinisca nassula. Taxonomy (NCBI): domain Eukaryota; kingdom Metazoa; phylum Mollusca; class Bivalvia; order Lucinida; family Lucinidae; genus Lucinisca; species Lucinisca nassula. The sequence goes on from OY757014.1 coordinate 10,420,539, forward strand.
AATATTACAAAAAAGTGGCAACCAAATCAGCTAAGATACATGTCCCACCTGACAAGTCAGTCTTAGTTTAAGAAAAATTTCCACAGCTCCCATCAGAGACACCAACGGGCAAGAAACACAAACATGAATTAACTAGAACCTAATGGAAAGACCAATAGCGGAAAGCCAAAAGGAGAGGCTCTTCTCCACAAAATGGCCAATTGGATATCCAAAACAAAAAAGTATAAGCTATACACACACTCAAAGACAAACCATATCAAAAATAAACCGCGACAGATGAATCGCCTTGGAACGATCAGTGAAACGAATTCCACTGGGGTGTGTGTGTGTGGGGGGGGGGGGGGCTTAATTGGATTTTAGGTTGCCGCAATCCTCGCCCTTACTTCCGTCGCGATTTAGACAAATAATTTGTTCAGTCCGCATGAACCCCCAGGTATTAGACTTCCTGCCTTGCCGTGGCCCTGGGGGCTCAATTCCCACTGGGCACATTGCCGCTGTGGTCTCTGTGCCCACTGGGAAGAGCTAAAGGAAGTACCACCCGTTTGCCGTGGGTGGCGTCCTGTAAGCCGGAAGAAGGGATCCTGGAGGTTGAGGGTTACCTGAGGTGGCGGTGCTTCAGGTACCCAACACGCCTCTTTGGCCTGGCTTTTCGGTGTAGACGGATGGCCGTGCGGTCCGGCACGGTCAATCGGCTGGTCGCGCCGAGCCCTAGAGATACCGCTTTGCTTTCTCTTCAACTCTTTTTGTATCTTTCCTGATACCAACCATATGCCCATTTACCTTACCCTTTTCTGTCTTTTTATCTCTAGAAGGCGGTGGCTAAACGGATCAATCGTGTAGGCATTTTGTTTATGCGAGTATATCTCACGTGTATCTCTAACACCTGCGAGTTGGATAACCACTCCATTATGGTGTTCCCTTGTAGGGCTCCACGGAGGGCGGAGAGCACTTGGGACGAAACTAGAAATTTTTCCTTATGCCTCATGGAAAAAAACATAACCGCAACGCAGCTAAACGTAAAAAAGACGAGGATTCATCCGGAACGGATGAACCCAGTCAACAGTCAAGTCAGCAGTCTCAGCATTCTACTCAACAGTCTAGTCAGCAGTCTGCAACACCAAAGTCAACCAATTTTCCACGTTTCTTGGTAATGACCTCCAGTGACGATGCACGCACTGTGTCCAGTTTATCACCATTCGTGATAGAAAAAAGCATAGTGTCCATTGCCGGACATCCCAAAAGCATAAAAAAGCTTAAGTCAGGTGACCTTTTATTAGAAGTCGAGAGAGAGCAGCAGGTGAAAAGCCTGCTTGGTACCACAAAGCTCTTCGATCTCAAGGTCAAGGTTTCTCTGCACAACACTCTTAATTCATGTAAAGGTGTCATCCGCAGCCCAGAGCTGCGTCCATGTACTGATGCAGAGATCATTGACAACTTGAGATCTGAGGGCGTCATTGGCGTACGTAACATCCAAGTTCGTAGAGGTGGTGTATTGAAGCCAACAGGTACTTACGTGTTGACTTTCAATACACCAGTTCTGCCCAAGAAAATCAAAGTAGCTTACCTTTCAGTTAACGTAGAGGTGTATATACCAAACCCTCTCAGATGTTACTCGTGTCAGGTTTTTGGCCATCACGAAAGCAGATGTCAGAAGAAGCAACTCTGTCCAAATTGTGGTGAAGAAAAGCATGTCGATAACCATCAAAACTGTAAGAATGAGGCCAAATGCGTCAATTGTGGTGGCAAGCATGCTGTTTTCTCTTGAGATTGTCCGGCATGGAAAAAAGAAAAAGAAATACTTACTGTCAAATACCAAAGGGGGTTAACATTCCCAGAAGCACGGAAAATTGTTGACGAACGATACACAACACCAACGACCAGTTACGCCAGCATCACAAAGGGTGCTGGTGTGCAAGTTTCTACCTCCGCAACGCAGACTGTTGAATCATGCATAGCTGAACTGAAAAAATCTGGTGCATGGAGTAAATCCACTCCAGCACCACAAAGTTCAATCAAATTATCAAATGGCGCAATCCAGGTTGATTCGGATCGGTCGACAACGACCGTACCGAAGCCAGCGCCACATGCAAAAGAGAAACTCGACTCGGGTCGAACTAATAAAGGATCGGAAGATCCGAAAAAAAACAATTGTCTCAAAAACATACAGACAACGTAAAATGGAAAGAGACAATATAAGATTCCAGAACAGATTCGGATCTTTGAGTGACAGTGATATGGAGTTCGCTGAAACTCCATCATCACCAAGTGGCAATAACAGATCGAGGTCAGCAACACCACGAGCTGGTGGTAGCAGATCTATATCACCAATTGCAGCTCCAATATAGTTTCTAGTCTTAATCTCTTCAAATAATGGATTTAAAACACAAAATAATACAATGGAATTGTCGAGGTCTTAAATCAAATTATAATGAACTCTTATTACTTATTTCGTTATTAAACCCGTCGGTTTTTTGTTTGCAAGAAACTTTTTTAAAAACTGATGACAACCTTGATGTCAGGGGTTTCAATACATACAACTATATCTATTCTGATGGTAACAAACCATCTGGTGGCAGTTCAATTCTTGTTAAATCATGTTTACCACAAAGAGAGATCAAATTAAAAACAGACCTACAGGCTGTGGCAGTATCGGTTTCTCTGGATAAAGAAACTACAATATGCTCTTTATATATTCCGCCCTCATTTTCTTTAAAGTAGAAGTAAAACAAAGATCAGGAATTGATACAATTAACTTACTCCACCCATAAAAGACACCAAAGGGAAAGAAATACAAACATTAAGCGACAAGACCATAATGGAAACCTAAACAAAGGAAGGCCATAAGGACAGTTACTTTCCCACAAAATGGCCATATGGCCATCCAAAATAAAAAGACAAAAGTGATACACACAGTAAGTAACAAACAACAACATAAATAAATCGCCACAGAAGAGCCGCCTTGGAACGGTCAGTGGAAGATTTCCACTGGGGGGCTTAAATCGATTTTACGTGGCCACAATCCTCGCCCTTACTTCCGACGCGATTTAGACAAATAATTTGTTCAGTCCGCATGAAGGCCTCCTAACTCATCAGTGCAACATCTCCGTGAACACAAAAATCAAAGAACCACAGAGGTGAGACAAAGGTGAGGACTCGACAGCAAGAAACCACTGAAATGCTGGAGCAAAAGAAAACCAACAGTTAGACTCCGATGAGCCCGACCAGAGACAGAGCATCAGGCACCAACCAACATTACCTTGAATTAGATCTCTCTAATTCTCAATAAGCCTTTACGTTGGAGCCGTCATAGAATCTGAGGCCTGACCCACCGGCGTGCAATTAAAGAGGGAAGCAAAGTTGCCAACCGTGATTGGGTTAACTACCATGCATGCAGTCTGTCGTATAATATCCATGTTGTACCCAATCTTTTTATATCGAAGAATGATTTTACGAAATTGGGTGCTGAAGTTAAAGCCCGAACATCTTGACTCATTGCTGAGTCAGCTTCCATCCCCATATCTTTTAGTTGGCGACTTCAATGGTCACAATATTCTATGGGGCTGTAAAGATATCAATAACAGAGGAGCACTTGTTGAAGATTTTATTGCAAAGAGCGATCTTTGCTTGATGAATGATAAATCTTATACTTACCTTCACCCCGCGACAGGTCATTTGTCTTCTTTAGATCTCTCTTTGTGTCACCCATCTCTCTTCTTGGACTATGACTGGTCTGTTCATGATGATCAGTGCGGAAGTGATCACTTCCCTGTTATAATTGAGAGCGTAAACGAACAAGATGAGGACTGTAGCCAGAAATGGAAAATGAATAAAGCCGACTGGGAATTATTCCGTAATTTATGTGAAGAAGAGTTATCAGTTGGTCACTTAAATGAATCATCTGACATTGTTTCTGATTTCACAGATAAACTAATTAATATATCAGAACAATGCATTCCAAAGACCTCCACAAATACTAAGAAAAGCAAGCCTTGGTTTAATAATGACTGTAAAGAAGCTATTCAAAAGCGCAAACAGGCTCTAAATAAGTTCTGCAAAAGTCCCACTTCAGAAAAGCTAAACGACGTTAAAGTTTTTAGAGCTAAAGCTCGGCGAACAATCCGAGCTTCCAAACGAAAGTCATGGAGAGAATATGTCTCCAAATTGAACTACAAAACCCCCATTAAAAAGGTTTGGGATATGGTACGAAAAATTTCAGGAAAAACAAAGTCCTCTAGTTTTACACATTTAAATACTGGTTTTGACACAAAAGCTTCAACTAAAAAAGATATTTCAGATACTCTTGGTCACACATTCTTGAGAAATTCATCATCGCGTAATTATTCTGACACTTTTAGAAATTTCAAAAAGGACCAAGAGAAAAGAAATCTTAACTTCAAATCCCTTAATCACGAAGAATACAACACACCTTTTAACTTATCCGAACTCGTTGAAGCCATTGAAAAATCACATGATACGGCAACCGGCCCCGGTGAAATTCATTATCAGATGCTTAAGCATCTGCCAAAAAGTTCTCTTACAACACTTTTAGATATCTTTAATAATATTTGGGAAACGGGGGTCTGTCCTGAGAGCTGGCGTGTAGCTACAGTTGTACCAATTCCAAAACCAGGGAAAGATCATGCAGAACCTACAAATTATCGTCCGATAGCTTTGACAAGTTGTTTGTGTAAAACATTGGAGAGAATGATAAACAAGAGATTAGTCTGGTACTTAGAGTCCAACAACCTCATTTCAGAATATCAATCGGGTTTTCGTTCGGAACGTAGTACCAATGACAATTTAATAAGACTAGAAACATTTATACGAGATGCTTTTATTAACAAAGAACACGTAGTGGCTGTCTTTTTCGACTTGGAGAAAGCATATGATACAACATGGCGTTATGGAATATTGAAAGATCTACATAACATTGGCTTAAGAGGAAAACTTCCCAGTTTTATTGAAAGCTTTTTAGGGGAGCGCATGTTTCAGGTGCGTGTGGGGTCTACCCTGTCAGATTTCTATGATCAAGAACAGGGTGTCCCACAGGGTAGTATTCTTTCAACTACGCTATTTAACATCAAAATAAACAATATTGTACAATGTTTGGACGACAAAACTGATTGTTCATTGTATGTTGATGATTTTTGTATATGTTACCGTTCAAAAAATATGAAAACAATTGAAAGAAAGTTACAACAAAATTTAAAAAGAATAGAAGAATGGACTGATAAAAATGGTTTCAAGTTCTCCAAGTCGAAAACGCAGTGTGTTCATTTTTGTAAACTACGGAAGAAACACGAACATCCTTCCCTGTTTTTATACGGATCACAAATTCCTGTTGTTGAAGAAGCCAAATTTCTTGGGGTCATATTTGATCAAAAGTTATCTTTTATTCCACATATTAAATATCTTAAAGCGAAATGCTTAAAAGCTTTGCATCTTTTGAAAGTTTTAGCTCATACAAGTTGGGGAGCAGATCGGTATACTTTATTACATCTTTACCGGTCTTTAATAAGATCTAAATTAGATTATGGGTCTGTTATTTATGGTTCTGCCAGAAAGTCCTATTTAAAATCCTTGGATACTATCCATCACCAAGGCCTTCGTCTGGCCATGGGAGCCTTCCGTACTTCTCCCGTATTAAGCCTTTATGTAGAAGCAGGTGAACCATCTTTAACCTCGCGCAGAGAGAAACTTTCTCTTCAGTATGCTATCAGACTTGCTGCAAATCCATCTAACCCGGCATCCAAAATTTCATTTCCACCTCAATTTGTAGATAAGTATGAAACAAAACCCACAGCAATCAAACCTTTTGGATTACGTATTTTACCACTGCTGGAAAATTCAGATATCGACCTTAAAAATATTCAAAAACATGAAACCGCCGAAGTTCCATCTTGGTGTATTAAACAACCTTCTATTCTGTTCGACTTACATGATGGAAAAAAATCCGAATCAAATCCAATACTTCTCAAACAAAACTTTCAGGTACTGCAGTCACGTTACAATGATTACCAGCAAGTATATACTGATGGTTCCAAAGAAGGAGATAAAGTTGGTTGTGCGTATGTTTCTAAAGATACGCACAAAACCATGCGCCTTCCAGATGGTTCATCTATTTTTACAGCTGAAACCAAAGCAATAGATCTAGCTTTAGATTTTATCATTTCTTCAACAATTCAAAAAGCAATTATATTTTCTGATTCACTTTCTGTGCTTAAGGCTTTAGACCATTCATCATCTAAAAATCCTCAAATTCAAAAATTGATCGAAAAACATCATGAAATTTCTAAAACACACCAAATCTTGTTTTGTTGGCTTCCGAGCCATATTGGCATTGTCGGCAATGAATATGCTGACAAGAAAGCAAAGGAATCGCTCAATCTTGATCCATCTGTTTTTAAAATTCCCTTTAATAATTTTAAACCATTTATCAACAGATACATCTTGTCGGAATGGCAAGGCGAATGGGACCGTGCAATAAATAACAAACTCCATGCCATTAAACCTGTCGTTAGTACAAAATGCTCTCCTCCACAGTTTTCCAGAAAAGAGGACGTAGTATTAACACGACTGCGCATCGGCCATACTAGAGTTACTCATTCTTATATTTTTAATGGTGATGATCAGCCTTCTTGTGTAGGTTGTGATCAGCCATTCACTTTGAAACATATCTTAATTGACTGTGTTGACTTTTCACCCTCACGTATTTTATGTTTCAAAGCTGACACTTTGCAACAACTGTTTCGAGATGTACCTGTTGATAACATTATTTTATTCTTAAAAGAAATTGGTCTTTTTCATAAGATTTAACTGTTTCAGATTTTTATACATTATCATTCTGACTTCTTACTTTTAATATCGTCATAATTATTCATGCCGTTTAACCATTAACCGACTGACGCTTATGACCCACCAAGAGGGTTGACGCGTCGTTAAACACGAAATCATCATCATCATCAGTCCGCATGAAGGCCTCCTAATTCATTAGTGCAACACCTCCGAGAACACAAAAAAAATCAATAAACAACAGAGATGAAACAACGGCGAAGACTCGCCAGCAAGAAACCACTGAAACGCTGGAGCAAAAAAAAAAAAACAACAGTTAGACTCCGATGGGCCCGACTAGAGTCAAACCGTAGTGAAAACATAATACATACATACATACATACATACCTACATACATACATACATACATACATACATACAGCTACATGTATATATGGCTACAGCATACGTGACCGAATTACGTTTGCTTTACAATTTTCAAAGCATACGTGTCGTTTTGATATATATATATATACCGTATACCTAGCATAAACATGTAGTAACACGTACTGTAACGTAGACGAAACGCATTTAAGGTTGAGAATAAAAAGCTAAAAGGTTGTCTTTGCAAACAAAGAACACATAAATACCTAAATGACATCGACGCCAAACTTAACGCGCGTTCACCGACAACGTCAATAGATATCAAACAAAAGTCTTCATTGAAATCTTCATTATTTTCCAATACAATGCTAGCTGAATGATACAAATCACACTTTTTATTGCAAAATCATATTTTATTTATTTATCTATGTTGGTTGGTACCAGTTGCTTAGTCTATGGTAGGGCCCATCGGAGTCTAACTGTTCGTTTTCTTTTACTCCAGCATTTCAGTGATTTCTTGCTGTCGAGTCCTCACCGTTGTGGTTGTTTGATTTTTGTGTTCACGGCAATATTGCACTGATGAGTTAGGAAGCCTTCATGCGGACTGAACAAATTCTGTGTCTTAATCGCGACGGAAGTAAGGGCGAGAATTGTGGGGCCACCTAAAATCGATTTAAGACCCTAGTGGAATTCATTTCACTGACCATTCCGAGGCGGTTCTTCTGTCGCGTTTTTTTTTTTTTTTTTTTTTTTTTGTTATGGTTTGTCTTTGAGTGTTTGTATCGCTTATATTATTTTGTTTTGGATAGCCAATTCGCTATTTTGTAGGAAAGTAACTGGCCTTTTGGCTTCCCGCCATTGATGTTTCCATTATGTCCTGCTGTTTCATGTTTGTGTTTCTTTACCTTTGGTGTCTCTGATTGGAGATGTGGATTAATTGTATCGATTCCTGATTATTGCCTCCACTTCTTTTATGTATATGGGCTTATGCAGGATGGACAGTTCATAACTGCAAAGTAGAAGTAAAACAAAGATCAGGAATCGATACAATTAAATTACTCCACCCATCAAAGACACCAAAGGGAAAGAAACACAAACATGAAGCGACCCGACTATAATGGAAACCTAAACAAAGAAGGCCATAAGGACAGTTACTTTCCCACAAAATGGCCATATGGCCATCCAAAAATAGCCGTTTTCTGAAGTATTCCTGATTCATGATAATATTAATTTATACATTACCATTTAACCATGTATTTTATAACAAAATAATCGACCTTATTTATAGAGGGTAACACATTTAGTACTAGTACTAATCTTCCTTTTGGCCCTCTTTTCCTGGGAAGGAACCAGTACTAAGCAATGTGGATAAAGTTTCTTGCTCATGGAAACATTACGTGGTGCTTGCGAGGATCGAACCCGCTACCTCTCGATCTCAAATCCGATGCTTTACCACTGCACCACAGCGCTCAACTATCATGCCTCACTGTTGAGCTAGAAAGCCTCCAAGCGGATCAATTTGTTCTTGTTATTTTGTTTGATACTTTACTGTGTCGGTTGATATAGCAGACAAAATATACGGAATTAACAGCACAGAAACATATCTACTTGTGAGATAGCCAGTTGGAGTGTACAGCATCTAGCGACTGCTATTTTGCTTAGTTTTGGCAAAAAGATTAATACGAGTTGTCTGCTCAGCAGAACTTCTGACTTAGGAAGGCTTTCTCACAGACACCAGAATCTATCGTCTGCTGAGTGCAATAACGATGTAAGTGCAAAATGGCAACTTTTCAGGAGAGACAAAAAACTGTTTTAGTAAAGAATGGCATAGAAAACCATACTATAAGCTGGTTTCTTAACTTCATGGCAACTTCTTTCATTTGTGTGTGGTGTTTATTGTTGAATAAATGACATTTGAAAAGAAATATTTAGCATTTAAGGGTTGATACACCATTTCTGCGCCAAGTGTTTTTTCAACTTTTTTGGTGCAAAAACGGTGTAAGTGCATCCAGCGCTAAAACGATGTAAATGCACAAACCTTATTTCTTTGCCTTTTACATGGTAAAGCAGTAAATTAAAGGCACTTGGTAGGTAATAGGTCACATTTTATACATTCTGCATGGTACTTACATGCTTATTCTGAAATATCGAGCAGCAGGATTCAATATTTTTGAGGTATTAAAAAACTTGGCGCAAAAATGGGGTAAGTGCACTTACACTGTTTTTGCGCCAACTTTTTTTCTAAAAGTCAGCGCAAAAACGGTGTAACTGACAAAAAAAAATCCAAAATGCTGAAATAAATCATGATTGAGGCAGAATCCAGCTGTAGAACTTATTTACCAAGTGTGTCAAGTCCTAAGGCACCCATTTATGCAAAAAAACTATTTTGGCCAAAATGTCAGTTACACCGTTATTGCACTCAGCAGACGCTATGTTCGCGTTAATTTTACCCGTATTTTACATTCGAGAAATGCCGTGACTCCCCACAGCACAGAGACACACAAGAGAAAGAAACATTGACATGAAATAGCTAGACCCTAATGGAAACATCAATAGCGGAACGCCAAGGACAGTTACTTTCCCACAAAGAGGCCAGTTGGCTATCCAAAACAACAATATAAGCGATACACACACCCAAAAAACAAACCATCACAAATAATTTTTCAAATAATTAGACTAATCATGTGTCTTACAATAAATTATTTAGACAAATAATTTTTCAATCCGCATGAAGGCCTCCTAACTCACCCGTGCAACATCTCCGAGAACACAAAAATCAAACAATCACAGAGATGAAACAACGGTGATAACTCGACAGCAAGAAACCACTGAAATGCTAGAGCAAATGAAAACCAAAAGTAAGACTCCCATGTGCGCGACCAGAGACTGAGCATCAGGCACCAACCAACATTACATAAAATTAGATTCTCTTTAATTCTCAGTGAGCCTTTACGCTGGAACCGTAAAGTATCTGTGGCCTGACTCACCGGCGTGCAATTTAAGAGAGAAGCGAAGTTGTCAACCGTGACTGGATTAACTACCAGGCATACAGTTGGTCGTATAACATTTTTTTAATGTTCCGAATTATTTATATCGAAGAATGATTATCGAAATAGGGTGCGGAAGTTTTTTGCAATTATATATTTTTCTGACGTTATATACTTGGTGTGTTTGTTTGTTTGATTTGAGGTTTAACGTCCCCGTCAACACTGTAAAGGTCATTGTGGAGACGTTGCATCCAATTTTGTGGCACTTTTACCCTACATTGAGATGAAATAACATCACAAGCCCTGCCGCCCATAGAATGGTTGCGGTAAAACGTCTCCCTGCCCTACATCATAGTGTAGATTATATTTTCTTGTTCTTAGGGATCATTGATTCCATTGTAGAATTTTGAAAATATCTGAGGGTCACTGATGAGGCCTAATTGGCCGAAACTAGCTAGTCTGGCCCAGAAAACATGTACGCTCCATATTTTTCACTTCTGTGGTGTATTCCTTGCTTCCAGAGGATAACCCTTTTATAGAACATATTCGTTTCAATGACTGTTCCAATGCGGTTCTTCTGTTGTGGTTTATTTTTGTTATGGCTAATCTTTGAGTATGTGTATCGCTTATATTATATTGCTTTGGATAGCCAATTGGCCATTTTGTGGGAAAGTAACTATCCTGTTGGCTTTCCGCTAGTGAGGTTTTCATTAGAGTCAAGTTGTTTCATGTTTGAGTTTCTTTCCCTTGGTGTCTCTGATGGGAGTTGTGGGTTAATTGTATCAATTCCTGATCATTGCTTTAGCTTCTATTAAGTCGAACATTGCATTTTGAAATTAAATCGGAATGACGTATATAAAATTTTGAAAAGGCTTTCGTTGTTAGTGATACCGATCAAAGTCTTCGTAAATCATGTTGTCATAGATTTGTTTGTTTGTTTGTATTGGAATTTAACGGCACAGTCAACACAATTTAGTTCATTTTTGAGCCGGCCAGTTTACCTAACCACTTTTTTCCTTGGCAGGCTTATACGTAAGCGGTTAACCAGTACAGTGCGCAGTCTTTCGCCTGAAACTGACAACTGCCCTTCTTGAATCAACGGAAGGAAGATAATGACCGAAGAAAATATTTCATGATCAATCTCTACGAAAGAATGTTGCCGGCCCTGGCCGGTATCGAACCCGCGTCCTGCTGATCACCAGTCAGACGCGCATCCGACTGATCTACCGAGGCCGGCAAATGTTGACATAGAACTGATTCTTACATGCTGGCGAACATGCCAATGGATTTCCAATCTAATGGCGTTCTTGTGCTTTGTACAATCTAATGCTTTTGCATGCATTCAACTCCATTACGACTTGCGGGACAGGTAAGCCCCTGTTTCCAGACAGTTACTAGCTTTCGATTTTCTACCATCCATCCATGTCCCTCTGGACTTGATGTGTCCGTTTCACGCACGAAACATCTTTTCCATTTACATACTTGATAAAAAAACCGCATAGCATGAACTATTCGGATTTATTTTCAAAATTTAATGTTGTACTTAAATCTCTTCTGCAACAAAGTCTATCGGAACCCGAATTTTATGGTGACTTAGTCTATAAGTTCAGATATACTCGTATATATATATACTTACCATGACTACAGTACCCAATCTCGTAAAATCATTCTTCGATATAGAAAGATTGGATACAATATAAATGTTATACGACGGACTGTATGCATAGTAGTTAACCCAATCACGGTTGACAACCTTGCTTCCCTCTTTAATTGCACGCCGGTGGGTCATTCCTCAGATTATTTGACGGTTCTAGCGTAAAGGCTTGCTGAGAATTAGAGAAAATCTAATTTTGTGTAATGCTATTTGGTGCCTGATGCTAACTATTGGGTTTTCTTTTGCTCCAGTATTTCAGTGGTGTCTTGCTGTCTAGTCCTCACCGCTGTTTCATCTCTGTGGTTGCCTGATTTTTGTGGTCACGGAGATGTTGCACTGATGAGTTAGGAGGCCTTCATGCGGACTGAAACAAATTATTTGTCTAAATCGCGACGGCAGTAAGGGCGAGTATTGTTGCCACATAATATTGATTTAAGCCATCCCCCCCCCCCTTCGTGGAATTCGTTTCACTGACCGTACCAAGGCGGTTCTTCTGACGTGGTTTATTTTTGTTATGGCTTGTCTTTGAGTGTGTGTATCGCTTAAATTATTTTGCTTTGGATACCCTATTGACCATTTTGTGGGAAAGTAACTGTCCTTTTGGCTTTCCGCTCAGGATGTTTCCATTAGAGTCTAGTTGTTTCATGTTTGTGTTTCTTTCCCTTGGTGTCTCTGATGGGAGCTGTGGGTTAATTGTATCGATTTCCGATCATTGACTTCACTTCTATTAAGTCCAACATTGAATTTTGAAATTAAATCGGAATGTCCTTATAAAACGCCAATAGGCTTTGCGTAGTTTATGATAGCGATCAACGAACTGATTCTTACATATTGACGAACAAGCCAGTGGATTTGCAACACACTGGCTTTCATGCGCTTTATACACTTTAATGCTTTTACATGCAATCAGCTCCATCACGACATGCGGGATAGGCAAAATAGAAGTTGACGCAATGATCAGGAATCGATACAATTAACCCACAGCTCCCATCAGAGACACCAAAGGGAAAGAAACACCAACATGAAACAACAGACCCTAATGGAAACATCAATATCGGAAAGAAAAAAGGACAGTCGCTTTCTCACAAAATGGCCAATAGGCTATCCAAATTAAAACAACATAAGCGACACAAACACCCAAAGACAAACCATAACAAAAATAAACCACGACAGAAGAACCGCCTTGGAACGGTCAGCGGAAACGAATTCCACTTAATCACTTCCTCCGACAATAGCGACGCCTTATCCAATCCTACCATGACTTCCTGCAGTCCATGGCTTTCTACCCTTCATAAAAAGCTTCAACGCACTAAATTTTCCGCGATCACTAAAGGCGATGACTAAGTCGTATCCATAAATGTAACGCTTTGCAGGTCTCTTCACCAAGAGACTGCCTAATTTTGCTAATGACAATGTGACGGAGTCTGTTCTATTTACACTTGGACCGTATCTGACGGAAAGTCAAATGACAAACATAATTCTGTCTTCGGTCACAATTACCATGGACGTATATTTACTGGAAGCATGTTTGGTGTGAAGCAACATGCGGACATCAGCTTCTCCTTGTTGACCAATAGCCATATCCATCTTAAGTGATATTGTAACACTGCTTGCTTCTCACATGTAATGAAGGTATAAATCATTTCTCCATGCTTGGCAAAGGAATTCGATGAGAGCAGTTTTACATGCTGAACTTCTCTGAGGCCTCCTCCAACGTTGTAACTTCGCTCTAGCAACAATAATTACCATGTGCTAAGCCAGTCGCTTTCTCTTTACCACCACGCTCTGCTGTTTTGATTGAGCAGTCTTAATAGACATCGGACGCAAAGTCTTTTCTAATACTGGAATTTCCTGACTGGATTGCGGCTACACAAATGCTCTCGGGAAAGTCCCAAAATCTGTTATTGTCGCCGCCAAACTTATTTATCAAGCTCATACGATCGATAATGCATTATGGTGGCAGTGGAACACGCTTGACAGATGTCATCCAGCATTCGATATGTCGTGCAAGAGTGGGTCTGTTTCGTGGAAGTACCATCATAATTACATAATACCACAAGTAACGGACCTAAAGGATGCTTGAAAACTTCCGTAACATCCGGATTACGATTTATAGTAACCAGAACCATATTTCCAAACAGTCTCCGATCTGCCTTTTGAATGGCATCTTTTCCTGGCACCTTTTTCTTCTATGAATTTAGGAAGTCACTAAAGGTCTTTAGCTGTAGTTTAGTCTGTCTTTCATAAAAGTTCTTAGATGAATTCTCTTCAATGCGTGGCTTTCGGAATTCAGCATAAGCCTTTTCTCATTTCTCTCTTGCAAAAATAAGTCCATGTTTAACGTCAAACGGCGCTGGTGATGCAGACGACATTTACTTGGATTTGTTGAGATCGGATTCATCCCAGTCGATTCTAGTAGGTCGACAACAGCCTGTGTGCTTTGTGATTTTTTTTAATTTTTTTATTTTTTTTTTTGGCTTGTTCTACTCGTAAATCTGCATGGGAAACACCTGGTGGTGTTTCATTTAGAATTTCGATTGATCGTGTATAATTACCAAGCCATGCTTTTAATAATCTCGGGGAAAACATATTATCTGATGTTTGAAGAATGTGCTATTAAAATAAATCTATTTATACACGTACTTTGAGTCAGACACCGTTTACAAGTAATGAAGGACATTCTTCTTTATAAAAAGATTAGGTACAACATAAATGCTATACGACAGACTGCATGCATGGTAGTTAACCAAATCACGGTTGAAACTTTACTTCCCTCTTTAATTGCATGCCGGTGGGTCAGGCCTCAGATTCGATGACGGTTCCAGCGTTAAGGCTTACTGAGAATTAGAGAGAATTTAATTCGATGTAATGGTGGTTAGTGTCTGATGCTCTATCTCTGGTCGAGCCCATCGGAGTCTAACTGTTGGTTTCCTTTCGCTCAATAGTAGTTCAGAGGTTTCTTGCTATCAAGTCCTCACCGTTGTTTAATCTCCATGGTTGTTTGATGTGTGTGTTCACGTAAATGTTGCACTGATGAGTTAGTGGAGCTCAATTCGGACGGAACAAATTATTTGTCTAAATCGCGACTGAAGTAAGACCGAGCATTGTGACCACGTAAAATCGTCTAAAGCCCCACCCCCTCGATGGAATTCGTTTCACTGACTGTTCTATGGCGGTTCTTCCGTCGCGGTTTATTTGTGTTACGGTTTGTCTTTGAGTATTTTTGTCGCTTGTATTATTTTGTTTTGGATCGCAATTTGGCCATTTTTATGGGACAGTAACTGTCCTTTTGGCTTTCCGCTATTGATTTTTTCCATTAGGGTCTGGTTGTTTCATGTTTGTGTTCCTTTCCCTTTGGTGTCTCTGATTGGAACTGTGGTTAATTTCGTCGATTCCTGATCATTGCCGTCACTTCTGTTTTACTTTATAAGCAGCTTTTCAATTTGAATAGCAGAACAGGCACATTTTATAATGAACAGTCCGAGTGTTGATTTTTTCAGCTAAAAGGCAGTAATCATTCTGTTGAAAAGTCACCAAGACGATGTGCTTTGTCCACTTAACAAATGAATTAAATAGTGTTACATGCGCTACCAAATAGGACTTTTAGGAAGCTGTTCAGTTTTTTTTCCGTTTTCTTGAATATAGTTGTGTGTCAGTTAGATATCTGTTAACCTTGGCTATTGTTTGCATATAAACGTTTTGTCGGAAATGCAGTCGAATTTAAATAGTATGTGATTTTCTAAAGGCAACGAAAGCGCAGTATTTAATTGACCCTATAGGTCGCAACTAGTGTCGGATACGTATGTTTTTCATACTGCAGTGCATATTTTCCATCCCATTCGACCGCTGAAATGTGTTTTGAAGAGGAAGAAAAAGTAAAAATATACACCAAGAAAAACAAACGTAGATGCGTAATAAAAAATCGCAAGATAGTCTAAATGTGTCATGTATATAAAGAATTGGTGGTCTAAATGGTCACTTAATATACTGTAAAGTAAAGCAAAGAGACTAAAAAGTATAAAGTGGAGTTACTAGTACAAAATAAAGCTTTAATTTTTTAAGGATTGTTGGTATTTAATATGTTGTCTTTGCTATGAGATGAAATAGAAAATAGAAGCGGAGGCAATGATCAAGAATCGATAGAATAAACCCACAGCTCCCATCAGCGACACCAAAGGGAAAGAAACACGAACATGAAACAACAGACCCTAATCGAAACATCAATAGCGGACAGTCAAAAGGACAGTTACTTTCCCACAAAATGACCAATAGGCTTTCCAAAATAAGACAATACTAAAGAAAGTGCCTAGTGGGGCACGTATACCCCCGACCAGTGTCATCCCTTTTAGTGGAAATAAAATTTTGTTTGTAGCATTGAACCTTTCCATATAAACTTTTGATTTAGTCCACTGAGAATAACTATTGCATTTGAACAAATATAACATAATTTATCATATCCAAAGATGAAACTGCTTGTCTTTGCTGGATAATAAAAATTCAAAGTTTGTTGGAATTTGTGACAATTTTACTTTGAAACAACAAACATAGAATAGGCTGTCATAGAACATTTACTGAATTAAAGTAGCTGTATAATGACATAATAAAGCAATGCATTTTTTATTATTACTTGCATTTATTATTGTCTGCATTTCAAAAGAAAATATCATGCAAAATTTAACGGTTCTAGTCGCTGTAGTTCTAAGATCACAAGGACCAATATATAAGCTTACAAATCTGACAAGGGTCACAGCATAAAGAAAGAACAAATTAACTAATAATGAACAAATGGAAAGACAAAAACTATAACCTTTGATTTACTTTGTATGCAAGGAGTATAGTTGATTTGTTATTTGTATCTTCTTAGAAAGACAACATCAAGGCAGGGCTGTTTTCTAACTACTGATTTAATATACATATAAAACTATACTATATGGAAGCTGGAGAAAGAATGCTGACAACCACGTGGCGGTGGTATTTTATAAGAGTGCGACACAACTTAGACTTGCTACAAATACAAGGCAATATCATAACATCTCCCTTCTTAGAAAATTTAAATGTAGCAATGGAATCCATGACCTTTATTTTTAATAAAACTCCGTTGGTGTCATATCCCATTGTTCAGCTGGAATTTGTTTCCAGTCCTTCTTTTACAACATGCCTTTTACTACGATTGTAGTATATTTGTCATTGAACTGAAATTCCATCCAATTATGTTGTTTATTAATATTTCAATCAATCACATTGATGTTATTATTTTTGGTTTCACTACCCTGCCATAACGCGTAATGTAAACAGGTTTTTCAGCTGTCTCTGACCCAGTTTTTGCAGAGATGGGAGATTTGTGTGCCTCTGGTAATGGGGAATTTGGAGGGGTATTGGAAAGAATTTGCTCCTCCGGGATATTATGCATCTCAACATCAGGTGGTTCTTGTATGCACTCTTGAGTCTTATTTAAATGACGTCTGTTGCGACGGTAAGTGGCACCGTCTGCAGTGCGCACCGAATAGGATCTATCATTGAGTTTATCCGCTACTACCACCTGTTTCCAGGTTTTGTCTTGCTGTATCCGCGCTGCGTCACCTACTTCCAGCAGTGGAAGCGGTTTAGCATTTCTGTCATAATAAAATTTTTCCTTTTGCCTTTTAGCCTGCAATTTCGAACGTACATTTTCTGGGGCTACAGTGTGCGGCATCAAATTGTCTTTTGAGGTCGGTAGAATTGACCTCAGCTGTCTACCCATAAGGAGAGTAGCAGGAGAAAATCCAATGTTTAGCGGTGTGTTTCTGTACTCTAAGAGACCTATCAGAGGGTCTCTCTTCGCTTCTTTCGCCTTTGTGAAAATTCTTTTACATATTTTCACATACGCCTCGGCGAAACCATTTCCTTGACTGTGATAAGGACTTGACGTTACTGCTTCAAAGTCCCATTCTTTGGCGAACTGTGCGAACTCGGCTGAAGTGTAACACGTTTGATTATCCGATATCACTCTCTGCGGGATACCTAGTCGCGAGAAAATACCTTTCATACGTTTGATGACCGTCGAGGTCTTCATATTGGGCAATTCCTTAACCTCGAAATAGTGACTGTAATAGTCTGCCACTATGATGAACTCTTTTTGATTCCACGTAAAGATATCTGTTGCTACGATCTGCCAAGGATATTCCGGAATCTCGGGTGATATTAGCGGTTCCTTAACATTTGAGCAGCGGTGCTCCAGACACGTGGGACAATTTAACACGAGCTGCGTTATGTCACTGGAAATTCTTGGCCAAAATATAATGTCTCGCGCTCTTTTCAATGTTTTCTCTACACCCATGTGCCCTACGTGAACGATATCAAGTATGCTCGACCGTAATACTTTCGGTATTACAATTTTTTGACCTTTCATAATTATGCCATCAAAACACGCTAGTTCATCCCTAAAATTCCAGAATTCAAGGATTTCTGGTTGACACTGGTTTCTATAGACTGGCCAACCGTCCTGTATAACTTTTTGCAGAAGAGACTACTGCTCGTCTTGTCCAGTCTGCACCTTAATTTCTTGCAATTTTCGGTCGCTGACCGGAAGACTTGAAATGACCATATTGACTTGCACGTCTAGACCTTCGGACAAGCTTGGGTAAGTGTCACTGAGAGATTTCCTAGACAAAGTATCTGGGACAGGTATATCTTTCCCTGCACGGAAACGTACCTCTATGTCATAACGTTGCATTTGTAATAACATACGCTGCAAACGAGCTGGGGCAACATAAAGGGGTTTCTTGAAAATCGGAATCAAACTCAGGTGATCCGTTTCCACAATAACCTTTCTGCCGTAAACCCAGTGGTGGTAGCGCTTTAGTCCAAATAATATGCCTAAGCATTCGAGCTCAATCTGCGCATAGTTCTTTTCACAAGGTGTGAGTGACTTGGATGCGTACGCGAGGGGTTGACCATCTTGCAACAGTGTAGCGCCAAGCCCTGACCTACTGCTGTCAGTTTGCAAGATCAACGATTTAGCCGGGTCGTAGAAACATAAAACCGGAGCTTGCGTTATAATTTCTTTGACCTTGCTGAATGCGTCGGCCTGTAACCTTCCCCAGTAAAACTCCACAGTTTTGCCTAACAGTTCACGCAGTGGGCTTGTGATCTCAGCGAGATTCGGGGCTAAACGTGATAGATAATTGATCATGCCAAGGACAGTTTCAAGCTCTGTCCTATTTTCCGGAGGCGGCATATCCAGGATTGCAGCTATTTTGGCAGGATCAGGTTGCAAGCCACGTTCCGACAAAACGTGTCCAAAGTAGCTGATTTCGGTGACACCTACTTCAAGTTTGTTTTCGTTCAGTCTTATTCCCTTTTCCAGTGCCCTTTTTAATACTGCCCTTAAATTCCTATCGTGTTCCTCTCTACTTTTACCATAAACAAGGATGTCATCTACAATGGCGACGACGCCCGACAACCCTTCAAAGCATTCATCAACCTTTTTCTGGAACAAATCCATAGAATTTTTCAGGCCCATGGCCAAGCGTAAATAGCGATACCTTCCGAATACTGTATTGAACGTAGTCATCAAAGACGACCCTTCTGTCAGGTTAATCGCCCAATAACCACACGTCGCAGCGAGCTTACTAAAGTATCTAGCACCATTTAGCTGTGGCAGAATGTCATCAAGCGTTTTTAAGGGGTAGTGTGGACGTTGAATGACCTTGTTTAGGTCATGGGGGTCAAGGCAAACCCTTAATTTACCGGACTTTTTCTCCACTACTACCATGGAATTGACCCAATCAGTGGGCTCATCAACTTTCTTGATCACGCCGATTTTTCCATGCGGTCTAACTCCTCCTTAACGCGATCCCTAAGAGCAACCGGTATTTTACGCGGCGGATGTACAACCGGAACCGCGCCTGGGGCAATGTGGATAGAAACATCTCCTGCGATTGAGCCTATGCCCTTGAAAACATGTGGGAAATTTTTCAATACAGAGGCTTTTGTCATATAGCTCTGTACCGGCTTGTTTTCAACAGAGTAAGTGATCTTGACAAGATCAAAATCCACGCACGATTGCAATCCGAAAAGCGGGGTAGACTGCGTGTGTACTACATGAAACTCGACCTCACGCGTTTTATTCGCGTCGGGGTGGGTGCAGGTCAGCGTAACAGTTATCAAATCCTGTACCATATACTATTATGCGATGTATTCATGTGAATTTCTTCTAATAAATATTGTTTAAACCAAAACAGTTAACACAAAACATGGACGTAATCAAAATGTGTAAGTCCTAATTATTTACCCCTAGCCCCACCCATGGCTTGACCAAGGAGCTTAGATATTCCATATGAAAGTTAATACTATACTATATTCTGTACCAAATATGAAGAGAATCTAACATGAGGTTACAAAGATATAAGCAATCAGAAAGGTTTGACACAAAACTTTGATGTAAAAGTGGACAAACTGACAGACAGCCCACCCAGGGGCTTGACCCAGGGGCTTAGATATTCCATATGAAAGGTTATGCTATAGAGATATCCGTTACCAAATATGGAGAGAATCTAACATGTAGTTACAGAGATATGAGCAATCAAAAAGGTTTAACACAAAACATTGACATAAATGTTGATGAACGGACTGACGGGTGGACAGTCCACCCAGGGGCATGACCCGCGAGCTTAGATATTCCAAATGAAAGGTATTGCTATAGAGATATCCTGTACCAAATATGAAGAGAATCAAACATGTGGTGACAGAGATATGAGCAATCAAAAAAGGTTTAACACAAAACTTTGACGTACAAGTTGACAAATGGACGGACAGCCCTCCCAGGGGCTTGACCCAGTGGCTTAGATATTCGATATGAAAGGTAATGCTATAGTGATATCCTGTTCTAAATATGAAGAGAATCCAACATGTGGTGACAGAGATATGAGCAATCAAAAAGGTTTAACGCAAAACTTTGACGTAAAAGTTGACAAACGGACGGACAGCCCACCCAGTGGCTTGACCCAGGGACTTAGATATTCCATATGAAAGGTAATGCTTTAGAGATATCCTTTACCAAATATGAAGAGAATCTAACATGCGGTTACAGAGATATGAGCAATCAAAAAGGTTTAACGCAATCAAAAACGTTTAACACAAAACTTTGACGTAAAAGTTGACAAACGGACGGACAGCGAACCCAGGGGCTTGACCCAGGGGCATAGATACTCCATATGAAAGGTAATGCTATAGAGATAACCTGTTCCAAATATGAAGAGCATCCAACATGTGGTGACGGAGATATGAGCAATCAAAAAGGTTTGACACAAAACTTTGACGTAAAAGTTGACAAACCGACGGACAGCCCCACCAGGGGCTTGACCCAGGGGCTTAGATATTCCATATGAAAGGTAATGCTATAGAGATATCCTTTACCAAATATGAAGAGAATCTAACATGTGGTTACAGAGATATGAGCAATCAAAAAGGTTTAACGCAAACCTTTGACGTAAAGGTTTACGAACGGCGGGACGAACGGAAGTACGAACGAACGCACTAACGAACGAACGAACCAACGAACCAACGAACGGACGGAAAGACGAAAACTATATACCCCCTGACATACTTCGTTAGTCGGGGATATAATAAGCGACACAAACACCCCAGAAGCCAATCTGGTGTTTTTGCACGTCTAAATTAATTTTAGTAGGTATATGGCAAAGCAGCGCGACTAAAGTATTTTAGATGAAATATGGTAAGCAAAATATATATCGCCACGCACCGATCGTGCGTATATCATGCGAGGTACTCCTGAGCGGTTACGCCATACGGTAGGCCGCTATAAGTCTGATTTTCATGGAGTTTGCCTTAAAGGTTGCCAAGCGCAAAATAGTGCCATATATATATATTTTCATGCCTTTCAATCGCGTTGTTGTGGTGGTTTTTACTGACGGGACCACAAGTTTGTGCAGAGCCAAACGCCGAAGCGTTTACGGTATGTTTTGTTTGTTTATTTGATTTGAGGTTAAATGTTCCGATCAACACTTTATAGTCCATTTTGGAGACGTTGCTTCTAATTTCGTGGGACTTTTACCCGACATTGAGATTAAATGACATCTCAAGTCCTGTCGCCCAATGAAACAAATAAGGTTTATAAGCATGGACGGTCCGACTCGTACCGCTTTACCTGGGAAGGTTTAGATCCCCTAAGCGGTTAACCAGTATTCGTGTGCGGGTCTGTTTTAGCTCTGCGTGGATGATTAGTTTTTTGTATGAATATGCTTGTATTTTTGGAGGGGTTTTCTCCTTAGTATACCCAAACTTTCCGAAGCCTCTTCTGGATTCATTTAGGCTTTATTTACGTCGGGTCACTTTCTATAGCTGTTGACTACCGGTTGTTAACAAACCGAGGTCCCTTCTCTATATGACATTAGGTGCTGAGGGGACGTAAAATTTAACAGACAGGTTTAACAATCTGTTCACCATCTGGGCGGACTCTTAGACAAAAGCCTGTCGGATTATCCGTGATGATGCACCGTGATGAACCGGTATTGCAAGCATGTTCATGTTGGTGAGGGAAGAATTTTGTTCAAGAGCCTGTCAGGTTATCCATGATGATGAACCCGTGATGAACCGGTATTGCAAGCATGTTCATGTTGGTGAGGGAAGAATTTTGTTCAAGAGCCTGTCAGGTTATCCATGATGATGAACCGTGATGAACCGGTATTGCAAGCATGGGAAAAAGTTGGTTCAAGAAGAATCACGAGTTCATTTTTTTTTTTTTTTTTTTTTTTTTTGTAACAGTGCCGTTTCTGTTTAGGAATCTGCCTGTACCTGTATGCACATGTAAATAACGTGTTTTTGTTTTCGCAAGCACTGCATTAAGGGTAGGCAAATATGTAGGGTGACAAGTTTGGGTATTTGGTCCCCACACGTTATAACGGCCAGAGCGGCTTAAATGACGTCATCAACGTCGCAAAGTCTGTTCTAACGTTACGTCTACCAAATACGGAAAAGGTAATTGGATGTTGTTGTTTTTTTAATCCGTCCTTTAAAATAGCGATGTTCGGAAAGGCAGGCGTCCTGCGTGGGACGGGCTTCGTCCGAGGTTTACCTTTAGGTTAACCTTTTTTTAAAGTAATATATTATATTCTTCAGTGGATTGCTTTCATATTAGTAAAGTAGAAGTAAAACAAAGATCGGGAATCGATACAATTAACTTACTCCACCCATCAAAGGCACCAAAGGGAAAGAAACACAAACATTAAGCGACCAGACCATAATGGGAACCTAAACAAAGGATGGCCATAAGGACAGTTACTTTCCCACAAAATGGCCATATGGCCATCCAAAATAAAAAGACACAAGTGATACACACAGTAAGTAACAAACAACACCATAAATAAACCGCCACAGAAGAACCGCCTTGGAACGGTCAGTGGAATGATTTCCACTGGGGGGGGGTTAAATCGATTTTACGTGGCCACAATCCTCGCCCTTACTTCCGTCGCGATTTAGACAAATAATTTGTTCAGTCCGCATGAAGGCCTCCTAACTCATCAGTGCAACATCTCAGTGAACACTAAATATCAAAGAACCACAGCGGTGAGACAACGGTGAGGACTCGACAGCAAGAAACCACTGAAATGCTGGAGCAAAAGAAAACCAACAGTTAGACTCCGATGGGCCCGACCAGAGACAGAGCATCAGGCACCAACCAACATTACCTTGAATTAGATCTCTCTAATTCTCAATAAGCCTTTACGTTGGAGCTGTCATAGAATCTGAGGCCTGACCCACCGGCGTGCAATTAAAGAGGGAAGCAAAGTTGCCAACCGTGATTGGGTTAACTGATAGTTGGTATGTAGGACTGATGTTTCATTGATAGTACCTCTTTCATATGCAATCCATTTATGGCACCAAGGACCAAAGTTATTTTGAAAAATACAACTTTTCGAACTTCGGTTAACTTAAGAAGTTGCCTCCACTTCTGTTTTTCATGCGAAATTTGAACCCCTTTGGTAGATTCCACTAGATGAAGCTACATACCAACTATCAGAAAACTGGGCTAATTGGTTTCAGAAAGAAGATTCTTAAGGTTTTCTATATATGTCTCTATGGAGAATGTGGGGCCCTAGGCAGGGCCATTTTTGGCCCAAGAGCTATAATTTGAACGATCTTGGAAGATATCCAATAGATACCTACATACCAAATATCTAGAAGATTTTTTTAAAAGTTTTCCCAATATATCTATATTGAAAAAATGTTGGCCCCTGAATGGGGACATTTTAAAACCACGGCTATAATTTAAGCAATCTTGGTAGAGGTTCACTATATGAAGCTTAAAACCAAATATCAAAAACCTGGGCCTTCTGGTTTCAGACAATATACTTTTTAAAGGTATTTCCTATATTAGCCTATGTAATACCAGTGGACCCAGTGGCAGTGCTATTGTCAGCCAGAGGGCTATAACTTGAACAATTTTGGTAGAGATTCACCAGATGAATATTCGTACCAAATATCTTCTGGTTTCAGACAAGAAGATTTTAAAGGCTTTTCCTATGTAAGCATACAGTTGAACTTCAATGGCTCGAACACCTTTGGGACCTCGAAAATCTGTTCGAGACAGGGGTAGTTCGAGCCACTGAGGTTACTGTCAGGAGGCATAACGAGATACTTTCAGACATCTTTTCGGTGTTTTATAATGAAAATGTATGCTGTGTGTACTCATTAGAATCGCCTCATCGAGGCGATTCTAATGAGTACATACAGCATACATTTGCAAGATAGAAGACAAAAATCTCCTTAATTATGTCCCACAATTTCTTATGTAGAGGATTTCGCTAGGGGCCCAATAATGGGTTCGACGCATCCATGGTACACGAGCCATCGGTGTTCGAGCCATCGAAGTTCTACTGTATATAAAACCAGTGGGTCCCAGGCGGGACTATGTTTGGTCACTAACGGCTATAATTTATACAATCTTGGTATAGATCAACGGTGTGTTTTCATACGACCTAAAAAAAAAGCTGTGTTTCCGCTAACCCGACCGACCTTGATTTTCCCTGCCGACCCTGAAAAAAGAATTCTTACTTACCAACCTTAATTTGATGAAAATTCATAAAACTGTCAAAACAGCAAAATTAATGATTGAAACCCTTTCCTTTCGGTTTCTTGGTGCTTTAAATCCCATTATTTGAATGCTTTAATGCAATGTGGTCAGCATTTAGCTTTTTTAACTGTTTTGCTTTTTTCCATTAAACAAAATGATGACAAAAAAAAAAAAAAATAAAAAAAAAGGTTTAGCGACCTACCGACCCATACCCTTTGTCGGCATGTTAGCGGAAACATGGCTTTTTTGTTTTGTTTTGTTTTTTAGCCCTTATGAAATGAAAATGTGTTAAGTGTTCGTACCAAATATCTAAGACCTGTGCCTCCTGGTTGCAGTCAAAAGGATTTTTAAAACATTTCTCTATGTAAACTTATGTAAAACCGGTGGGTCCCGGTGCGGGGTTATATTTGGCTCCAGAGTTATAGTTTGAACAATCTTGGTAGAGGTGCACAAGAAGAAGCTTCATACCAAATATCAAAGACCTGGCATTCTGGATCCAGACAAGTAGATTCTAAAGGTTTTTCCTATATTAGCCTATGTGACATAAACGGGTCATGGGGCTGGGCTATTTTTGGCCCAAGGACTATAATTTGAACACGCTTGGTTGGGGCCTACATACAAAACATCAAAGACGTTTCAGACAGGAAGATTATTAAATGGTTTTCCCCATAGGCCTATGTACAACCACTGAGCCTCGGCGCGGGGTCATTTTTGGCCACAGGGCTATACTTTGAGTAATATTGGTAGACATCCACTACATGAAGCTTTTTACCAATTATCAAAGACCTGAACCACGCGGTTTCAGACAAATATATGTTTAAATGTTTTCCATATATTAGCCTATATAAAACCAGTGGGCCCCGGGACGTGGTCATTTTCGGGCCAGGTTTATAATTTGAGCAAACTGTGTAGAGGTCCCCTAGATGAAGATTCATACCAAATATCAAAGACCTGAGCCTCCTGGTTACAAGAAAGATATTGTGTTCAAGGTTTTCCCTATATAAGCCTATGTAAAACATTTGGGGCCCGGAGCGGGGCCATTTTTGCCCCAGGCCTATAAATTAAACACTCTTGGTATAGGTTTATTGGATAAAGCTTTATACCACATATCAACGACCTGGTACTTCAAGAATAATCAAAGATCTCTAAATTTACATATTTAAGTCTATGTAAAACCTGTGGGCCCCGGAGGGGTGAATAATTTGAACAAACTTGGTAAAGGCCCTCTTAATGAAGATTCATACCAAATATCGAAGACTTCGGCCTTCTGGTTTCAGACAACAAGATTTTTAAAGTTTAAAACGTTTTCTCTATATAAGCCTATGTGAAACCAGAGGGCACCGGGGCGGGGCTATTTGTGGCTCCTTAGGGCTATAATTTGAACAAGCTTGGTAGAGGTCCACTAGTTTGAGCTTCATACCCAATATCAAAGCCCTTGGCCTTCTGGTTTCAAATAAGAATGTTTTTGTTTTCCCTTTTTTGGTTGCCATGGAAACCAGCGTCCTGCATGGAATGGAATTCTTTGAACAACTTCGAGAGAGGACTACCGAAAGGTCGTTTCTCCCAAGTTTGGTTAGAATACATCTAGTGGTTTGGGAGATGTTATTCATCACGATAACAAGTCCGTGAAATAAAGACCCCCCTAAACCCCACTTTATATAGAGAAAACTGGGGTTTACGGGGGTATTCATTATTTTTCTTATTTCTGCTCCAATACATAGGTTGTGGGTACTCGTTAGAACCGCCTCAATGAGGCGGTTCTAACGAGCACACACAACCTATGCTATGAGCATTTATAAGAAAAATATCAAGGATTTTCATCAGAAAAGTAGCCATTTTGGAGATGTGAAAAATGCACTATGTCGCACGGGTGAGTTATCATAATGTAAAACCAAATTGTGAACAGACGATGACGACGACGCCATGGACGACGATGACGGACTTTGAGTGATCACAATAGCTAAAAACACAACAACAAACAAACAAAAACAAAACGGTTTAAGAGGCATGTGTCTTATCCATGACAACGCACTTGCTCACAAGTGTGGTCATGTCCGACGAAAAGGTTGTTCAGCTAATTAGTCCACCTTATTCGCCAGACCTTAGTCCCTGTGACTTTTTTTTTTTTTTTTTTTTGGTTTGGGTTTTACGGCCCTTTCAAGATCATTTCACTCATATCGAGCCGATCGTTAATCATAGGTGGGCGAAAACCGGAGTACCCGGAGAAAAACCACCTGACCTTCCGTTGCAGAACTTGGCGTCTCACACGTGCCCCGAGCGAGGCTCGAACCCACGGCGGTGAGACCCTGTGACTTTTTCCTATTTCTTAACTAAACACCACGTGAACAAGTCCGCGAAATGAAGACCCCCTATATCCCACTTTGCAAAGAGAAAACTGGCGTTTACGGGGGTATACATTATTTTTTCTTATTCTTGCTCTAAGACATAGGTTGTGGATATTCGTTAGAACCTTCTCAATGAGGCGGTTCTAATGAGCCCCCACAACCTATGTTTGCTGTATTCGTGTCCTTTGGGATCATTTATTCCATTGTAGAATTTTGAAAATATCTTAGGGTCACTGATGAGGCCTAATTGGCCGAAACTAGCTAGTCTGGCACAGAAAACATGTACTCTCCATATTTTTCACTTCTGTGGTGTATTCCTTGGATAACCCTTTTATATAGCATATTTGTAAGAAAAATAGCACGGATTTTCATCAGAAAAATGACCATTTTGGAGATGAGAAAACAATGCACTATGTCGCACGGCTGTGTTATCGTAATGAGAAAACCCTTGTTGGTTGTCGTTATGATTCCAAAGTGCACTTGGCAGTGCAGTTCAGGGTATACCTAAAAAGTCTGCCTTGACAGAATGGATTTCTGGATTTCGAAGGGTTGATTTTGATTTTTGTTTGATTTGAGGTTTAACACCCCTTGAAACACTATTTATGTTATTTTTGAGACTTTGCTTCCAATTTTGTGGGACTTCTACCCGACATCAATATGAAATGACATCTCAAGCTCTGACGCCCAATGGAACCAGTAGGGGCTATTTGTATTGGCCGATCCGACTCGCACCACTTTGCAAGGGCAAGCTTACGAGGACTGTTCAAATATGAATGCAACTAAGCACATAAAAATGATTCCGTGATAGATTTCGATGAAAAATTTATTTTGTCCCCTCAAAGTATTTCCCTTCAACAGATATACAAACTTTCCGGACATAAGAACTTTCTGTCTTCTGATCCAATCATTGAATGCATTTTGGTAGTCTTTTCGAGGTATACTATGAAGGCACTGGAATATTGCAGAACCGAGGTGTCTGCGCTGTACAAATTTTCGACCAGAAAGGAATTTTTTCAGCCGCGGGAACAAAACAAAGTCACACAGGGCAAGGTCAGGGGAATACGGGGGGGGGGGGGGGTGGGGGGGGGGTGAGGGCGTTCAACAACCTTTTCCTGCTTCTGACAGTCTTGCACAATGAACGCCTTGTGCGATGACGCATGTAGCAATCTGACATTGGCCAGACCAGTTGCGGGTCTTCGTTCTTTGAAATATTTCTTCAAATTTCGAAGAACTTTATTCTTGTAAAACTTCGCATTTACAGATTTGCCTTTACACACAGCAACCTGAATAGCAGGGCCCTGATTTGAAAAGAATATGGCATACATTACCTCCTGAACGCTCATGGTCCGCTATGCATTGCATGGTCTTTTGCAATACTTTGTTGCCCATATTTTGTTCTGAATCTTTCGTTTTGGCTCAAAAAGTGAACCCATGTCTCGTCACCCGTGACGACATTAGCGAAAGACCGTGCATTGTAATTTGGAAACTTTCTAAGCAACTTCTTGGCGCACTGAACGCGTGTCTTTTTCTGCGCATATGTCAACAGATGGGGAATCCATCTAGCACAGATCTTTCTCATTTTCAAATCCCGTTTCAGAATTGTATGAGCTGCTCCTATTGAGATGCCAACCATACTAGCTATTTGCCTAGTGGTGTATCGTGCATCGGTAGCAACTATTTCTTTCACTCTAGCAACCATCTTGACAGATGTTTCTCTTTTCGGCCGACGATCATGTGGTGCATCTTCTGTTGAGCCTAGCCCACAGCTGAATTTCTTACACCAACGAAAAACTGTCGGAAAAACATTTCATTATGCCCATAAACCGAACATATTTCATCAAAAATGTCTTTGCTCCGTATACCAAGAATGCAACGATTTTTAATATAGGACCGTATTTCAACGGCGTACTCTGACCTTCTTCCAACCATGTTTTGTATTAGTATACAAGAGTAGACAGTGTTAATCAAACGATATACATGGCTTAAGTGGACGGATTTTAACGGATTTGGTATCAATGTATAGGTAAAATGTTTTTCTACGCTGTGATATTTATTTCCAGGTGATTTTCGCATTAGTGCATGAGAAAATGTTCTACTTGCATTCATATTTCAACAGTCCTCGTCCTCCTTCAAAGTTGTTTATCATGTGCGTTTAGTTTCATCTCTGCGTGGGAGCACCGTGCTGTCCAATCTATTTCTTCAAGCCCCGATGGGCGGGGCCTCTGCGAATGATTGTAGTAAACGAAATGTCAACTGGATCAATAACACGCCCTGTAAAACCCAAAATGGCAACATTATATGAAAGTCCATGGTATTGATTTTCTGCCCGCTTATATATAAACTCATTTACTTGTCTTCAAAACCAATAACGCGTTTCATTTACAAACAGGTGTTTGGAAATCAATCTAAAGAAGTAAGGGTTTGTATCAGATCTTTGATGATAAGTGTACTTTGCTTTGATACGTCCATGTAATGGAGTTAATGAATCGGAGTGACAGAAACTTGCCATGATTTATATAAGCTATAACAGATTAAGTAGAAGAATTTTTACTGACGTCTGTAAGGCCCGCGAAGATATATGAAAAGTATAAGCCACTGTCATGTACTAAGGATACAAAAATATACATGGATGCATACGTTTATTTTAAATTAATCCACAGCTTCCAGTACTTTCCTTTGATGTTGGCAGTAGTAATAAATTTTGATAACTGTATTGTTATCATGTACTGATATCATGTACTGATATCATGTACAGTTTTGAATGGACCAATCAGCTGAGCAACAATTAAAATGGGAAGGGGCTTCTAGCTCTGCATGACAAAATTAACATTAAGGGTATTCCTTAAAATAGCCTCGCCAAGGTTATTTGAATGAGTACCCACATTTAAAATAGCTTTCACTTAATGGCAAACAGTGCTGACCCTGATCAGACTGCTCCTTCTGATCTTAAAATGGGAAGGGGCTTCTAGCTCTGCATGACAAAATTAACATTGTGGGTATTCATTCAAATAGCCTCGCCAAGGTTATTTGAATGAATACCCACATTTCAAATAGCTTTTACTTAATGGCAAACAGTGCATATCCTGACCAGACTGCTCCTTCTGATCTTAAAATGGGAAGGGGCTTCTAGCTCTGCATGACAAAATTAACATTGTGGGTATTCATTAAAATAGCCTCGCCGAGGTTATTTGAATGAGTACCCACATTTAAAATAGCCTTTACTTAATCAGTGCAGACCCTGATCAGACTGCTCCTTCAGGCTTCTGATTAAGTTTCTCCAATTCTCCATAAAATCAATTGTAAGTACTCGCTAGAACCGCCTCATCTAGGCAAGTCCAACGAGTACCAACAACATGTTTTTTGTGGGATGAGGCGGTTCAAATGAGTTCCCACAACATACCTTTTTATGGAGAAAAAATATTCCTGAATTATCACAAAATACACTCCCATTTACTGGTGCCAAACATTTTATGAAACATTTGCATGCAGCAAAAACACACATCTGAGTTCAAAGTAAGTCCTTTCACTTGAAGGTTCAGCATTAAAATGCCCCAGTGATAAACATCAGGTTAAAAAAGCATGATCAAATAGTCTGTGGTCAGTTGGATTTAGACCAATCAAATCCAATTGAATATTAATGAAGCAGAGAAGCTGACAGTGTCCTTTCAGACAGGACAATCCATTTTCCAGACGGGGTAAATCAGGTCAAATAAAAGAAATTGAAATTAACAGTAAATAAACCAAATATGCTTTAATAGGTTTTATCTATTACCTTTGAGTGGAAGTTACAATAAGCTGTGGATTAATACAGATATATCCAATTGTTTTTGAGAAATATTGGTAAAAATTTGTACTGATTGACATCTGTACAGGATAATAAGACTCGCCCTGGCGGGCTCGTCAAATTATCCTGTACAGATATCATTCAGTACAAATATTTACCAATATTTCACAAAAACAATGGATATATCTATTACGTAATTTTGACTCATATTCATTTCATGTACAACGAAACGTACAAATATTGCAGCGTAGATGTATATATTTTTTTCCTTTATTTTCGACGGTTATTTGTATCGGTGTGTTTTCGTACGACCTAAAAAATAGCTGTGTTTTCGCTAACCCGACCGACCTTGATATTCCCTGCTGACCCTGAAAAAAAAAACATCTTACCTACCGACCTAAATTTGATGAAAATTCATAAAACTGTCAAAACAGCAAAATTAATGATTTAATCCCTTTTCTTTTGCTTTCTTGATGCTTTAAACCCCATTATGTGAATGCTTTAATGCAATATGGTTAGCATTTTGCCTTTTTAACTGTTTTTTTTTTTTGCTTTTTCCATCAAACAAAATGATGACAAAAAATAAAAAGTTTTAGCGACCTACCGACCCATACCCTTTGTCGGCATGTCAGCGGAAGCATTGCTATTTTTTTTGTTTTGTTTTGTTTGTTTGTTTTTTGTCCTTATGAAATGAAAATTTGTTAAGTATTCGTTTATATGCCGACGTAACCACTATCTATGTTCCAAAGCAGACATTATAATCACGTAATTAACCCTTCTTTTGCTGAATATTCATTTTAACCACTTTGAACCAATCAGATTACTTGGTGTAATTTATTCCTGCAAATTCGTAAACCATCTGATCTGGATCTACACTATTTGCAAAGATAGGGGTAATCGTGAACAGCAAGATAAGGGTTAAACCTTATCCCACTGCATCGATTAATTTAGCCACACCCATTTTCATTTCAACTAATTAAATAAGTTGATGTAAATTATTCCTGCAAATTCGCAAAATGAATGACAAACGGCGTAGATGATCATTTGGCCAAATGGCATCACGGTAACAACTCATTGGAAAAATACCCCTGTAAACTTCACTTCATATACTTATTTATTTCGGGGTATGCGTTGGTTTTTCTTATCATTTATGCTCCCGATCGAAAACTTAAACTTTGAGTTATTGTTAGAGCCTCACTGAGGCGGTTCTAACGATAATTCTTAATCTATGTTTGGAACACATCACGTTAACAAGTCCTTGAAATGAAGACCCCCCCCCCCCCCCCTAAATCCCACTTCATATAGAGAAAACTGGGATTTATGGTGGTATACATTATTTTTCTTATTTCTACTCCAAGACATAGGTTGTGAGTACTCGTTAGAACCGCCTCAATGAGGCGGTTCTAACGAGCACTCACAACTTATGTTTTGAGCATTGATAAGAAAAATATCACGGATTTTCATCAGAAAAGTTGCCATTTTGGAGATCTCAAAATGCACTATGTCACACGGGTGTGTTATCGTAATGAGATACATACACAGTATTACTACAGTAACTTAGAGCATTGAGTGTGATGAATGAGATCTGAACACGTGTGCTCTATGTGTAGTGACGTCATCATTCATTACGTCCGGTTGCGCGTCACACATGGCTGCCTCTTACGTCGCAACAAACGCCGGGACTCGGGGCTGGCACAATCTATATGTTTGAGCAGAAATAAGAAAACAATAGTGTATACCCTTTAAACACCAGTTTTACTATATGAAAGGGGTTTTGACAGGGTTAACCGCTTAGAGGGTCTAAGCTTGCCCAGGCAAAGCGGTGCGAGTCGGACCGTCCGTGCTTATAAACCCTATTGGTTTCATTGAGCGGCAGGGCTTGAGAGCCATTTCATCTCAATGTCGGGTAAAAGTCCAACATAATTGGAAGCAACGTCGCCAAAATGACCTTTACAGTGTTGATGGGGACGTTAAAACCTCAAATCAAACAAAACAAAGTTTGAGAGGGTCTCACTTTCGTATTGATTTTAATCACAGTGTAGGACCGGAAATGTACAGTCGCTGGGATTGTATGTGACGTGCAATTCTGTACACTTGTCGGATCAACTGGAGCTGACACGGTATGTAACGTTTGTGCCCATTTATCCTTTTTCCACTAACCTCAAACCCTTGTTATCCAGTTGCGAGTTTGATATATAATCAACATGCCAGGCCCCTAGCTTTTTAAGAGCAAATAATGGCTTGATCATTTTTGCGTGCAAAACCTGAAATGATTCTGCTAGTCATCTGAGGCGATTTTGTATTGTCACCTGAAGAGATTTATAAGCTGTTTCGAGGTAAATAGAGGAATTGCGCCAGTTTGCAGCTAAATCTCTTTTACACCTAATATCGCGTTGGACGTCATTACGGATGCGGAGAAGCTATTATCAATCTAGAAATGTTATTTTTCTCTATAATATAAATCATGACAGCGTGAACATGATAAATCGTCGTAAGTCGTCTTGAACTTGTGTAATGGTTAACAAGAGGGCCAAGATGGTCCTGAATGACTCGCCTGTCTTTAGCTCTGGCAACAATTTTCTCATCAGAGCGGAACTGTTTAGCTTTTAAGGTTGATGGTCACCTAAGTAATATAACTGTTAATAAAAGAAATATCCTGCCAAAAATGTCATTTTCTTCTGAGTTAGACAACCAGTCCAGTATTTCTAATAACATTTTATGATTTCTAAATTGTTAAAGTAGGCAAATCTTGCATAATTCGGCAGCGATATTTGCACGATACTTAATAAAATCAACATTTAACTCAGAATTTATCCAAACGAAATAACTAGTAAATTATTGGAATAAATTTTAAAACAATTTTTTTTTTCATATTCTGGCAAGAATTCTAATCTGTTTGGCTGCAAAATGAAAATATTTTGAATTTTAATTATTTCCTCATACAGACTTTTAACCCTGTCTCGGGTCGAGAATTGTCTATATAAATGCGGTGTTAAAAATCTATATTCAGGATTGGATAGAAATAATTAAAATTCATATTTGGCAGCCAAGGGGATTTAAATCTTACAATTATACAAAGATTATAATTTTAAAACTTATTCAGGTAATTAATTAATTATTTTTTGGGATAAAGTGCAAATACCGTTGACAAAATATGCAGGATTTTCAAACTTATATTTTATTCACAATTATGCTGCGGTTTAAAATCTCTTAAATTCCCGTTGTATTCTGTTGATTACGGTCCGCAGTAACCCCTCGCTAAGAAAGATAAGATGTGTGACGTCACGACCCAAGCTCGAACACAAATGAAAAAAAAAACAAAACAATAATACGGCTCAAAGCAAGGACCATCAAAAATAAATTGTTAAAAAGAGACTATTGAAGCTGCATTATAGACTTGCTAAACAACAACCTTTTCCAACCCCCATTTCCAATAATGTTGTGGTTAGGGCACCGACAGATTCAACCTTAGGTGCGCATTTAAACTGGACTGAATCTTATCAGAATAAGTTCCCTTTGAAAACGGACTCGACCTCAGAAAGCTTTTAAACACGCTAAACCATAGAAATGATCCTCATTTGGGAGCCACGCAATAAAGAATTTAATATTTTCAGCTGGTCCCAGCATTTGAGAAAGCAGATTCCGAACTCGTCTTCAAAAAGTTGAATTTTAATATCTTTTCAAAGTAGAAGTAAAACAAAGATCAGGAATCGATACAATTAACTTACTCCACCCATCAAAGACACCAAAGGGAAAGAAACACAAACATTAAGCGACCAGACCATAATGGAAACCTAAACAAAGGAAGGCCATAAGGACAGTTACTTTCCCACAAAATGGCCATATGGCCATCCAAAATAAAAAGACACAAGTGATACACACAGTAAGTAACAAACAACAACATAAATAAATCGCCACAGAAGAACCGCCTTGGAACGGTCAGTGGGGGCTTAAATCGATTTTACGTGGCCACAATCCTCGCCCTTACTTCCGTCGCGATTTCGACAAATAATTTGTTCAGTCCGCATGAAGGCCTCCTAACTCATCAATTAGTTAACACAAACAATCAAAAAACCACAGAGGTGAGACAACGGTGAGGACTCGACAGCAAGAAACCACTGAAATGCTGGAGCAAAAGAAAACCAACACTATGACTCCGATGGGCCCGACCAGAGACAGAGCATCAGGCACCAACCAACATTACCTTGAATTAGATTTCTCTAATTCTCAATAAGCCTTTACGTTGGAGCCGTCATAGAGTCTGGGGCCTGACC
The DNA here is from genome assembly GCA_963580285.1 of Lucinisca nassula. Lineage (NCBI taxonomy): Eukaryota > Metazoa > Mollusca > Bivalvia > Lucinida > Lucinidae > Lucinisca > Lucinisca nassula. The sequence goes on from OY757014.1 coordinate 10,455,810, forward strand.
CACCGGCGTGCAATTAAAGAGGGAAGCAAAGTTGACAACCGTGATTGGGTTAACTACCATGCATGCAGTCTGTCGTATAACATCAATGTTGTACCCAATCTTTTTATATCGAAGAATGATTTTACGAAATTGGGTGCTGAAGTCATTGCGGTTGTATATTTTTCTGAATTTATTTACTAAAACACCATAAAATTCGGGTTCCGATAGACCTTGTTGCAGAAGAGATTTAAGTCCAATATTGAATTTTGAAATTAAATCAGAATGGCGTCTATAAAATTTTGAAAAGGCTTTGCGTAGTTTATGGTACCGATAACCCTGATTAAGGATTTTAGCCGTTAATAATTTATTACGAGTGTTGAAGTCAGTTACATGACTACACACTCTAGCAAATCGAATTAATTGCGAAATATTAACGCCATAGGATGGCGCATGAGGAACAACACCATCCAAAAAAGGAAAATTTACAATCTCAAAATCAAAGTCATCGCGTTTATCATAAATTTTGCACAAAACAAATCCATCTGCAATAGATAGATGTAAATCAAAAACGGGGCCTCGGTATCAGAAGAATTTGCTTTATTTAACTGAAGTTCTGGGGGGTAAATCTGACTGATCAAACCATCGAAATAGGTATTATCAATATTTAAAAAATCATCTAAATATCTAGAAGTGGAGCTAAAAGCTTCAATAATTTCAGATTGGGTATCAATGGAAAGCGACAACATGAAGTCTCTTTCCCAACAATACAAGAACAGATCAGCCACAAGAGGCCAAAATTGGTAAGGTGTAGCTTTCGGTGTATTTTGTGTAAAACTTCCCTTTTAATTCTTCATAAACAAGCACAGACCTTTCATGTGACTGTACAAAACCAATTGTCCTAGATCTCAGATCACTGTCAATACAAGTGACTGTAGTATTATTAGCTCACCCGGAGCACAGCTCCATATCAGCTTATGCTGTGGCCTGTTGTCCGTCGATAGTCTTTAGCTTTTTCTCGACCGGGCGAGGGCTACTTTATTTTTGATCGGATCCTCAGTAAGCTTGCAGGTAATGATGACAGCCATAAAACCTTGGACAAGTTCGAATTTAGGTCAGATCGGATTGTTCACGTGAGAGTTTCCTGCCTTTTCGTCTCCAATAGACATATAATATGGAAACTGTTGTCCGGGCAATATCGACCTTTTTTATTTGATCCTCAACAAACTTGTAGGTAATGAGGTACAGCCATAAAATATTTGAGTCCGAATTTGGGACAGATCGGGTTATTCGTGTCAGAGAGACTTGCCTATTCGTCCCCAATAGATCATTGCTTTCACTTCTATTTTTTATAATGAGGAAAATGTTGTTCGGGCGATAGACGCTATTTTTTGTTTGATCCTCAACAAACTTATAGGTAATGAGTAAAGCCATAAAATCTTGAACGAGTTTGAATTTAGGGCAGATCAGATTGTTCAAGTGAGAGTTACTCGCCCTTTCATCTCCAAAAGACTTGTGGGGAAAATATTGTCCGGGCGGTAGACACTTTATTTTTTGTTTGAACCTCAACAGACTTGTACTTAACGAGGACTAGTTCGAATTTGGGACAAATCGAATTGTTCGTGTGAGTGGCACTTGCCATTTCGTCCCCAATAGACATATAATGGAGAAAATGTCCGGGCAATATAGATCTTATTTTTGATCCGATCCTTATTTAACTTTTAGGTAATGAAGGCAGTCATACAATCTTGGATGAGTTAGAATTTGGGGCAGATCGGATAATTCGTGTCAGATTTATTTGCCCTTTCGTCTCCAATATACTAGTAATGGGGAAATGTTGTCTGGGCGATGGACACTTTATTTTTTATTAGATCCTCAACAAAGTTTTAGATAATGAGGAAAACCATAATATCTTGGACGAGTTCGTATTTGGGGCAGATGCGATTGTTAGTATGTGTGTAAATTGTCCTTTCGTCCCCCATAGACTTATTATGGGGAAAAGGTTTTCCGGGCAATCGATGCTTAAATTTTAATTTGATCCTCAACAAACTTGTACGTAATGAGGACAGCCATAAAATCTTGGACGAGTTCAAATATGGGGCAGATCGGATTATTCATGTCAGGGTCACTTGTCCTTTCGTCCCCCATTGACATATAATGGGGAAAATGCAGTCCGGCTGATAGACACTGTATTTCTTATTTGATCCTCAACAAACATGTAGGTAATGAGGAAAACCATAACATCTTGGACGAGATCGAATTTGGAGCAGATCGGATTGTTCATGTTAGAGTTACTCGCCCTTTAATCTACTCCTTCTTTAGTCTCCAATAGACTTGAAATTGGGGAAATGTTGTCTGGTAGATAAACACTTTCCTTTTGATTTGATCTTCAACAAACGTGAATGCAATGAGGACAGCCATTAAATCTTAGACGAGTTCGAATTGGGGGCGGATCGGATTGTTCATGTAAGTTACTTACCCTTTCGTCTCTCTTAGACTGAATAAGGGGAAAATGTTGTCCGGGTGACAGATGTTTTATTATTGATTGGATCTTGTAGGTAATGGATAGAGCCATAAAAATCCTGGACGAGTTTGAATATGGGGCAGATTGGATTGTTCGTTTGAGAGGTAATTGCCCTTTCATCCCCCATAGACTTGTTATTGGGAAAATGCTGTCCGGACGATAGACGCTTTATTTTTATTTGATTCCATCACGAAAATACGCCTATATATTTTTGACCCCTCGAACCCCCTTCTATATTGGAAAACTGGGGTTTACAGGGGTAAACATTATTTTTTCTTATTTCTACTGTAAAATGTATATTGTGGGTACTCGTTTGAACCGCCTCATCGAGGCGGTTCTAACGAGTATGCACAATCCATATTTTAAGCAGAAATAAGAAAAAAGACCACACTTTTTTATCTAAAATTTCCGGGTTTTTTTCGGCGGTAAAATGTACATTGTATTTGTACTGACGTGTTTTCGTCATGCTAAACAGACTTGTAGAAGCCGACATCGGTAGCTCAGTTGGATGCGCGTCTAATTGGTGACCAGGAGGACGCGGTTCGATACCTGCCGTGGTAGGCAGCATGCTTCCGTAGAGATTGGAAATGATCATGGAATCTTTTCTACGGTCATTCTGTCCCTTCCGCTGATTCAAGAAGGAAAGTTCTCAATTTCTGGCGAAAGAATGTGCACTGTACTGGGTAACCGCTTACGTATAAGCCTGTCAGCGAAAAATGTGGATAGGTAAACTGACCGGCCCAAAAATGACCTAAATAGATTTGACTGGGCCATTAAACTCCAATACAAACAAACAAACAATACAAACAGACTTGTGGAAGTAAGAACGAGGATTGTGGCCACTTAAAATCGGTTTAAGCCCCTCCCCCCCCCCCCCCCCTTCATCCAGTGGAATTCGTTTCACTGACCGTTCCAAGGCGGTTCTTCTGTCGCGGTTTATTTTAGTTATGGTTTGTTTTTGAGTGTTTGTATCGCTTATAATATAATATTATTATTTTGTTTTGGATAGCCAACGGGCCATTTTATGGGAAGTAACTGTCCTTTATGTTTTCCGCTATTGGTGTTTCCATTAGGGTCTGTTGTTTCATGTTTGTGTTTCTTTCCCTTTGGTGTCTCTGATGGAAGCTGTTGGTTAATTGTATCTGTTCCTGATCATTGCCTTCATTTATAGTGTGTAACTATTACAGCCAGCCATAAAAGCTTGGACGAGTTTGAATATGGGGCAGATCATCACGAAAACACGCGTATATAATTTTGACCCCCTTGAACCCCACCTTTATATAGTAAAACTGGGGTTTCCAGGGGTATACCTTATTTTTCTTATTTCTGCTCTAAAATATAGATTGTGGGTACTCGTAAGAACCGCCTCATCGAGGCGGTTCTAATGAGTCCCCACAATCTATTTTTTGAGCAGAAATAAGAAAAATATCACAATTTTTCATCATAAAATTTTCATTTTTTCGGCGATAAAGGTGGCAATGTATTTGTATAGGCGTGTTTGCGTAATGTTGGATTGTTCGTATGAGAGTTACTTGCCCTTTTTGCCCCCATAGGGTAAATGTTGTCTGTGAGATAGACGCTAAATTTTTTATTTGATCCTTAACAAACTTGTAGGTATTGAGGACAGCCATAGAATCTTCAATCGAGTTCAAGTATGGGGCAGATCGGATTATTCGTGTCAGAGTTACTTGTCCTCTCGTCCCCCATAGACGTATAATAGGAGAAATGCTGTCCACGCAATAGCAACGTAATTAGCTCACCTGGAGCTCTGCTGCAGGTCGGGCGATGCCGTGGCCTGCAGTCCGTTGTCTATCCGTCCGTCGTCCGTCGTTAACTTTTGTTTTCCGGGCAATAGCCACTTTATTTTTGATCGGATGCTTATCATGAGAACAGCTAGTAAATCTAGGACGAGTTCGAATCAGGAGCAGATCGGATTGTTCGTGTCTAGAGTTACTTGCCCCCATATAATTGCAATGGGAACAATGTTGTCCGGGAAATAGCTACTTTAAATTTGATCAGATGCTCATCACACTTTAGCATCTAACTGTTGGTTTTCTTTTGCTCCAGCATTTTCATTACGAAAACACGCCTATACAAATACAATGTTATCTTTATCGCCGAACAAATGAAACACAATCTATATTTTAGAGCAGAAATAAGAAAGTTAAGGTTTACCCCTGTAAACCCCAGTTTTACTATATAAAAGTGGGATTCAAGGGGGTCAAAATTATATAGGCGTGTTTTCGTGATAGGTGGTTTCTTGCTGTAGAGTCCTCACCGTTGTTTCATCTCTGTGTTTTTTTTTCGGACTAAACAAATTATTTGCCTACATCGCGACGGAAGTAAGGGCGAGGATTGCAGCGGCGTAAAATCTATTTAAGCCCCCAGTGGAATTCGTTTCACTGACCGTTCCAATGCGGCTATTTTGTCGCGGTTGATTTTTGTTAAGGTTTGTCTTTTCAGTGTGCGTATCGCCTAGTATCCTAGTCTGATGTGAGCTGTGGGTTAATTGTATCGATTCCTGACCATTGCCTTCACATCTGTTTTGAAAATAATGGGGACAGCCATAAAATCTAGGACGAGTTCGAATTTGCGCAGATCGGACTGTTCGTGTCTGAGTTACTTGCCTGTAAATATCCACATAGACATATACATTACGCAAACACGTCCATACAAATACATTGCCACCTTTATCGCCGAAAAAATGATTTTTTTTTATGAAAAATTGTGATATTTTTCTTATTTCTGCTCAAAATATAAGCAGAAATAAGAAAAATAAGGTATACCCCCGGAAACCCCAGTTTTACTATATAAAAGTTGGGTTCAAGGGGGTCAAAATTAAATAGAAGTGTATTCGTGATGATGGGGAAAAATGTTAACCGGGCGATAGACACTTTATTTTTCATTTAATCCTCAACAAACTTGTAGGCGATAAGGTAAGCCAAAAAATCTTGGATTAGGCATCAGGGGACAGTTAATCGCAGCACGTTTTTTGTCCGCGCCACACCAGGTTTTTGAATCGTTATCGACAACTCCTGGAGAAAGCGATAACTTCTGTTTTGGTTTCAAAGTGCTCCACACATACATGAAATCAAAACAGAATACCAAAGAAACACTTCTCTGTTTGCATAGGCTGACAGCAGCATCATTTCACTTACCCCAACCACTATTTTTTACATACAAAAAAGCATGAATCCACCTGACTTTGACAGATCCTGTGAATTTACTCCCAAAACACCAGTACTTGGCACCTGTTGAAATGTCATGTACACTCAGTCACATGCAAAGAAATAGACAGAAAAAAAAGTATACCACAACCAGATAACTTTTTCAGGAATCCTCTTTGAAAAACAGCCACTTTTGAGTGCCAAAGCTACTTTCGTGGGATCAGATATGCCGCTGAACCTTGAACTTGCACAGCATCAAGACAGCTGGTGTGTTAGTTTCGTATTCCATTTCATAAAAGTACAGATACTCAGCAAATAAGCCTACATTGGCAAAAAATATCCACATATCACAATTTCAATGAGCAACCATGCCATTATTGACCCTCCTACTATAATATTTTGAAAAACGTCCACCCTCAAATGCGAAACTGTCCCCTGATGCCTTAAGTTTGGAAGTTTTCTTTGATTTTCAGCCATTGGTGATCCCACATGGTAATTTGGCTAATTGGTATTAAAAACAAATAAAAAAGTGTTGACTGAAATACATGTTGTTGCTTTCATAGCCCTTTTGGAATTTCATTAATACTGAAGAGCGGACAAATGCAATTCAGAGAATTGCGCAATAAGTCCATGATGGACGATGCTTTCTGGAGATGGCATTTAATAATACACAGCAATTTGGTTAATATTGATGTAAACAGTGATGTTTGATGTTAAACATGTAACTGATAGCACTGGCCCTAAATGACTGAATTGGTGGAAATAGATCGTAAACTTAAGAACCAATCCCCAAATTTTAATAAAATGACTGGGACTTTGAGGTATTCATTATTTCCCCTTTGCTACTGATCAGAGACTAAAGTGGACACCCTCTGCAGGAAAGAAAAAGAGAGAGAACAAACCAATTAAGTCAGTTACGTCATTTCTTATCCAATAACTGCCTTAGATAAAGCTAATGACAGGCTCTAAAGCAATCAAAATCATAAGATTTCTACTGAAGCTGACTTTCGGTCAAAACAGAGTCTACAGGTCATGATAAAACAGCAACTATGCATACCAGAAACTGCAAAAAGGGTATTTCAGTTCTGAATGTGTTTGAGAAAGGTTCTACTTTGTTTTTGTTACAGTCCAAGCACTATTTTCTGAGTCTGGGGCATACTGCAAGGTAAGAATTGAGTCCCACACAAAAAATCTCCATAAAGAATCAGGTAGGAGTGTAACATTGCACTAGCCTTGTCATTCTCCATAATATAAAATGGAGTCAGCACAAGAAAACCCTTTCTGGCTGCAAGAAACTACACTTACTTGAATAAGAAGAGCGTCTTAACTTGCACATGTGCTGCCATCAGCAACTAGCAGCTAGACCTGGTGAGTATTCTGAGGTAACTAGCTACAGACTGGAAAAAAGAAAGAATTCTATCAGAAAAATGTGTCCAAAGTACATTGTTGGACACACAGAAGGTCTTACAGTGCTGAAAAGAACATTGTTGTTAATATTAAGAAACTGGAGAGGCTTTTGGGGCATTTGCACAGCACAAATTTGAGATCTGTTAATGAGGCAACCTTTGCATCTATAATGTTCATGACACTGTCCATCATTTTTACTGAATTACCTACTATTTTTCCACAGAATGTGGCGCATGAGACAGGTCATAACATTTACACAGAGATGGCTAGGGCAAAAATGGGCAAAATATCATATTAAGTACTCCTGTGATAAATATTTAAATGGTCTCGTGCAAAATCAATGCGGAAAAATTTCAGACAAGCGCACCCATGGCGATGCCATAAAAGCTTTTCACTAAAACCGATATCATCTGTGCACTCTTGCCAAGCTCGACAACTGTTTTTGTTTAAAATATCCCTGTTGACGTGTCTTGGAATGCTGCTTATTGCTTTTTCTGGTAGATTTTAATGCTCGATAGAATGCCTGTGCCACTGTGGTGTGGACTACAGCCAAATGTTTGACTTCAGTAAAATTTTGCCCATTTCCCCAATGGAAAAATTCATTCAAAATTGGGAAAAAATGACCAAAAACAAAGCCAAACTAGCTTAAATTATACTCTTTAAGACCATATTTAGGTGTAAAATTGTTCAAATTCTTGAAAATTAACAATATTTCCATCATCAGTATGTGAATTAAATGTTTAAGGGCACAGGCTGCAGTCTGGTGTAAGAAAACTGTTTGTCCGCTTTAAATCGGACAATCATACGGTACCTACAGCGTATCATTACCTGCGTAAATATGGATTGCGCGATGCACAAAAACATTGTGGGTACTCATTCGACAAATAATAAGCTTTTCAAATTGCAGTGAATAAGACCCCAAAAGTTAACTTGATTTTTTTTTTTTTTTTTTTTTTTGCATTTTCCCTTAAGGCATCAGGGGACAGTTAATCGAAGCACTTTTTTGTCCGCGCCACACCAAGTTTTGGAATCGTTATCGACAACTCCTGGAGAAAGCGATAACTTCTGTTTTGGGTTTCAAAGTGCTCCACACATACATGAAATCAAAACAGAATACCAAAGAAACACTTCTCTGTTTGCATAGGCTGACAGCAGCATCATTTCAATTACCCCACCCACTATTTTTTTACATACAAAAAACCATGACTCCACCAAACTTTGACAGATCCTGTGAATTTACTCCAAAAACACCAGTACTTGGCACCTGTTGAAATGTCATGTACACTCAGTCACATGCAAAGAAATAGACAGAAAAGTACCACAACCAGTAAACTTTTTCAGGAAGCCTCTTTGAAAAACAGCCACTTTTTAGTGCCAAAGCTACCTTCGTGAATTCAGATATGCCGCTGAATCTTGAACTTGCACAGCAACAAGACAGCTGGTGTGTTAGTTTCGTATTCCATTTCATAAAAGTACAGATACTCAGCAAATAAGCCTACATTGGCAAATTATCCACATATCACAACTTCTATGAGCAACCATGTCATTATTGACCCTCCTACTATAATATTTTGAAAAACGTCCACCCTCAAATACGAAACTGTCCCCTGATGCCTTAGTTTAAATGTGCTGCAGATAGGAATGTTCGTTTTAGAGTTACTTGCCCTTTCGTCCCCCATAGACTTATAATGGAGAAAATGTTGTCCGGGCGATGCACGCTTTATTTTTTATTTGTTCCTCAAGAGACTTGTTGGTAATGAGGACAGCCATTACATCTTGGACGAGTTCGAATATGGGGGCAGATTGGATTGTTCATGTGAGAGTTACTTACCCTTTCAGCCCCAATAGACTGATAAGGGGGGAAATGTTGTCTGGGCTTTAGCAACTTTATTTTTGATCGGATCCTCGACATACTTGTAAGTAATGAGTATAGCCATAAAATCTTGGACACGTTTGAATTCGGGGCAGATCGGCTTGTTCATGTGAGAGCTACTTGCCCTTTAGTCTCCGAGGTACTTATATTGGGGGAAAATGTTGTCCGCGCGATAGACACCTTACTTTTGTTCAGATCTTCAACAAACTTGTAGGTAATGAGAACAGCCATAAAATCTTGGCGGAGTTCGAATGTGGGACAGAATGCTTTGTTCATGTGAGAGTTACTTGTCCTTTCATCTCCCATAGACTTATACAGTGGGAAAGTGTAGTCCGGGAAATAGCGACTTTATTTTCAATTCGATCCTCATTAAACTTGTAGGTAATGACGACAGCCACAAAATCTTGGACGAGTTCGAATTTGAGGCAAACTGAATTATTTACATGAATTACCTGCCCGTTCGTCTCCCATAGACATATGACGAAAATGTTGTCCGGGCGGTAGCGACTGTATTTTTGATCTGATCCTCATTAATCCTGTAGGTTATTAGGACAGCCATAACATCTAGGACAAGTTTAAATTTGGCAAAAACCAGCATATTCACAAGATACTTACTTGTCCTTTCGTCTTCCATAGACATATAATGGGGAAAATGTTGTCCGGCGTTAGCGACCTTATTTTGATCGGATCCTAATTAAACTTGTTGGTAATGCGGAAAGCATAATATCTTGGCCGAGGTCGTATTGTGGGCAGATCGGATTAGTCACACGAGAGTCACTTGCCATTTCATCTCCCATAGAAGTACCATTGGAAAATTTTGTCCGGGCGATAGCGACTTTATTTTTCAGATCCTCATTAAACTTGAAGGTAATGAGGACAACCATAAAATCTTGGACGAGTTCAAATTACGGGCAGATGGGATTTTTCACATGAGAGTTACTTGCCCTTTCATCTTCCATGGACATATAATAGGGAAAACATTGTCCAGGCGATAGCGACTTTAATTTTGATCTGATCCTTATTTAATTTGTAGGTAATGAGGACAGCTATACAATATTGGACGAGTTCAAATTTGGGGGCAGTTCGGCTTATTTGCATTTGAGTTACTTACACTTTTCTCTGCCATAGACATACAGTGGGGAGAATGTTGTCCGGGTGATAGTAACTTTATCATTTATCTAATCCTCATTAAACTTGCATGTAATAAGGACAGCCATAAACTCTTTAATTGGTTTGACTTTAGGGTAGATAAGACAATTTATGTGAGAGTTACCTGCCCTTGTCTCCCATAGATATAAAATGGGGAAAATGCTGTGCAGGCGATAATGATTTTTTTTTATTGGCGCCTCATACAACTTTTAGGTAATATGCACGGCAATAGAATCTTTGACACGTTTGAATTTGGACAGATTGGATTATTCCAATGCGAGTTACTTGCACTAACGTATACCATAAACGTATAATGGGGAAAATGTTGCATGCTAGATGGTGGATTTATTTATGATAGTGTCTAAATCAAGCTTGCAGAAAAATGTTGTCCGCCATCATAGACATTGGCTTCATTTTTGATAACATAACATCTTCCTCAAACTTGCAGGTAATGAGGACAGACATAAAATCTGGGGATAAGTTTGCGTTTGGCTGGAATAAGAGTTGCCCATTCTTGAGGGCCTCATACACCTAGGAAAATGTTGTCTAGATGATAGCGATTTCATTGTTAATGGAATCTTCACCAGACTTACAGATAATGAGGAGGCCATAAAATCTTGGACCTGTTTGTTTTGGGGGCAGATCAGACTATTCACATGATATGAGTGTATCTTGCCCTTTAGTCTCCCATAGACATAAAATCATCACGTGAACAAGTCCGTGAAGTGAAGACCCCCCTAAACCCCAGTTTATATAGAGAAAACTGGGGTTTACGGGGGTCTTCATTATTTTTCTTATTTCTTCTCCAAGACATAGGTTGTGGGTACTCGTTAGAACCGCCTCAATGAGGCGGTTCTAACGAGCACACACAACCTATATTATGAGCATTTATACGAAAAATATCAAGGATTTTCAGCAGAACAGTAGCCATTTTGGAGGTGTGAAAAATGCACTATATCGTACGGGTGAGTTATCGTAATGTGGAGAAAATGATGTCTGGGCAATATCGACTTCAGTTGAAACTGAGTTAGAACTTGTAGGGAGGCAAGACCCAGAATTGCTAAAACCCATTACGATAACACACCCGTGTGGTTTAGTGCATTTTTCACATCTCCAAAATGGCTACTTTTCTGATGAAAATCTGTGGTATTTTTCTTATTGATATTGCAAACATAGGTTGTGGGTGCTCGTTAGAACCGCCTCATTGAGGCGGTTCTAACGAGTACCCACAACCTATGTCTTGGAGCAAGAATAAGAATAATAATGTATACCCCCGTAAACCCCAGTTTTCTCTATATAAAGTGGGGTATAGGGGGGTCTTCATTTCACGGACTTGTTCACGTGATGCGTTTCGTTTGATATGAAAATTGGCCTTCATGGCAGCCATCTTGAAAATCTTCAAATGACATCTCTCAAACTGTAAGTCAGAAGTTAGATTGGACTTGATGAGAGGCATCAGAGTGGCATGGAGATTCAGAATTGTTAAGATTGTTGTGTTCTGATATCCAAGATCGCCACCATGGCAGCCATCTGGAAAGCCTTCAAACCACATATGCTCATTAACGTTTAGTCCGATTAAGCTATAAGACGGTGTGACACAATGGGGGAAACATGGAGTTTCAGAATTGCTAAAATCCTTGTTTCATCCTGAATCCAAAATCAAACTATGTTTATCAGGCATCAAGACAGCATGCAGATACAGGATTACTAAAAGCAATAAGATCTGATAGAAAAGATGGCCACCAAGGCCATGCATGATCAGCCTCGTCCAGGAGAGCGATTCTGGCTCCTTTTGGCCTCTGGTTTATTCAAGTGGCGATATTTTATACGCTGGATAAAGAAGATTGGAGTCGTGTATGTTACAAAACATAGTATGTTTTCTCAGAAATATATTTTTATTAATTTTCCGCTTGGAAGGATTCTAAAACAGAGCCATCGTTTTGGGTTGGGATAAAATCATTTGCATTTGAGCACCTTTGAATCATTACGATAACACACCCGTGCGACATAATGCATTTTTTCACATCTTCAAAATGGCTAATCAGTGATTGTTTTCTTATTAATATTGACAAAATAGTTGTGGGTGCTAGTTAGAGACGCCTCATTGAGGCGGTTCTAACGAGTACCAACACCTTATGTCTTGGAGCAGAAATAAGAAAAAAATGTATACCTCCGTAAACCCCAATTTTCCCTATATAAAGTGGGGTTTAGGGAGGTGTTCATTTCAAAGACGTGTTCGCCTGATGGATTATGGCATTCCCATAGCTCCTAAGAATAGAAGTGGAGGCAATGATCAGGAATCGATACAATCAACCCACAGCTCCCATCAGAGACACCAAAGGGAAAGACACACTAACATGAAACAACAGACCCAAATGGAAACACCAACAGCGGAAAGCCAAAAGGACAGTTACTTTCCCACAAGTGGCCAATAGGCTGTCCAAAATAAAATAACATAAGCGACACAAACACCCAAAGACAAACTATAACAAAAATAAACCACGACAGAAGAACCGCCTTGGAACGGCCAGCGGAAACGAATTCCACTGGGGGGGGGGGGGAGCTTAAATAGATTTTACGTGGCCACAATCCTCGCCCTTACTTCCGTCGATTTAGACAAATAATTTGTTAAGTCCGCGTGAAGGCCTCCTTACTCATCATTGCAAAATCTCCGTGAAAAAAATAATCAAACATTCATAGAGATGAAACAACGGTGAGGACTCGACAGCAAGAAACCACTGAAATGCTGGAGCAAAAGAAAACCAACAGTTAGACTCCGATGGGCCAGACCAGAGACAGCATCAGTAAACTTGACAACCAACCTACGTGCTTCTTATACAATTGACTTAATAAGGCAATTTGTAAGATATGGTAGTTTTACCATGAACCTCCAAACAATACATCCTGCAAATGACAAACCGTCCTTGTACACATTCAGTCCCAAATACTATACATTTCCGGTCCTGTACTGTGGTAATGGTGAAACGATTTGCAGGTTACTCAGAGTATGTGTACATCACGTGAACAAGTCCGTGAAATAAAGACCCCCCTAAACCCCACTTTATAACGAGAAATCTGGGCTTTAGGGGGGTAAACATTATTTTCCTTATTTCTGCTTCAAGACATAGGTTGTGGGTACTCGTTAGAACCGCCCCAAAAAATATTAAGGATATTCATCAGAAAAGTAGCCATTTCAGAGGTGTGAAAAAGGCACTAAGCCGCACGGGTGAGTTATCGTAATGACATGCGTAGGTTTTTAACTCTGTAAGTTAACGGCGAGTGATCAAAACAGTTTCTGTCTTGTAAAGTTGTTTTCTAAGTTTGCCCTAAATATTTTAAAACATCGGCTAACGCATAATCCATATTATAATTTCAACACAAAAATAACACATGTAGCAAGACAATAAATTCCTAAGAAAGAAAGAAAGAAAAAAAGAAAGAAATGGATATTTTTAATGAATTCTGGAAGGGACAACAATGATAAAAGTGTCTTACGATGGAGGCGCAGCTTGAATGTGTAATATTTAATCAGTTTAATCATAAGCTGAGTGCTTAATAAGAGACAATTTGACCAACGGTGTGTACAAAAGTAAGTCGCTGGAGAACTCTGCATATGACCGGGCTTTTTACTGCTTGCTAAAAGTAGAAAAATGAACATCAAAAACACCACATGAAGCGGTTGACAAAAATGATAAAAGTTACTAGGTGAAATATTTTATTAAGACTTGTGATATCATTTCAGTTGACGTTTACCAAACAAACAGGACGGCGGTAACTGGCCACCACAATGGAGCTTGACGGCATACCGGACTGGGGGGCAGGGTTAAAAATCTGGAAAGTAGTCCCGCCAATATTATTGATTTTTGGGACATTTGGTAATATTCTAAGCATAGTTGTGCTAATGCAAAGGAAAACGCGTCGATCATCAACAGCCATGTATCTAACAGCATTGGCTTGCGCTGATTTGCTGGTACTCTATACAGGATTGTTACGCCAGTGGATTAAATACACGTATGATATTGATGTCAGGCATATAAGCGTCGCAGGATGTAGAGTTCATACATATCTTGTTTACTTTGGAACCCAAGTATCGTCCTGGATTCTTGTTGCTGTGACATCAGAGAGATTTGTTGGCGTCTGGTGTCCACACAAAGTTAAAATGGGCTGTACGGTAACGACTGCAGGTTGTGTTATTGGCATAATTTGTTTAATTATGGGGAGTTTGAATGCTCATTATTTGTACGGCCTCGGCGATTATGTATACACTTTTGAAAACCAAACAACAGTGGACAAATGTGCTAGTTTGTCCGACGACTACGAGCATTTCTTGCTACATCATTGGCCATGGGTTGATCTATGTATGTTTTGTCTCCTGCCTTTTGTGATTCTAGTTGTGGAAAACTCAGCTATAATAATAAAAGTAGTACATAGCCACGCCAAAGCAACTACTCATGTTGCACCAGCAACGAATGATGGCAAACAGAATAAACCGAATCATAAGAGATCACAGCTAACCGCTACGTTAATAACAATCAACGCGGTCTTTCTGATTTGCATTTCGCCAATATCAATTTACCTTATCGGCCATGCGCATTGGGATGAAGAAATTGAAACGGTGGAACAAGATGCCCACAGGGAGTTATGGTGGGCGATCGTTAATATTTTGATGTACATTAATCATACGGTGAATTTTATCCTTTATTTTCTAAGTGGGTCTAGATTTCGCCAGGAAATTAAGGCACTATTTTGTGGCGGAAGAACACGAGGGTTATTCGGAATGACTGCAAACACAGCACAAGTAGCACCATCTAATAAAGTCGTTACGTCGATGCATATGAAGTCAGCACAAGGACCACAAAAAGAAGAAACAATTCCGGATGGAAATCAACAGATAGAATCTGTTGCATATGAATGCTAAATGATTTCTATATTCTGCGAGTTCTAGTCCTGGGCCAGAATTATCTGCATGTTTATTATGCCGCTATAATATACAAAACTGCCTTCATAAGGTCTGTATTTTAGGGTTCTAATACAGTGGAACTTCGATGGCTCGAACACCGATGGCTCGTTTACCATGGCTGAGTCGAACCCATTCTTGAGTCCCTAGGGAGTTTCTGTATATAAGAAATAGGGAGGGTAAAAATTAGGATATTTTTGTCTTTTATCTTGCAAATGTATGCTGTGTGTACTCATTAGAATCGCCTCGATGAGGCGATTCTAATGAGTACACACAGCATACATTTTTCATTATAGAACACAGAAAAAGATGTCCTAGAGTATGTCGTTATGCCTCCTGGCATTAGCCCTCAGTGGCTCGAACTACCCCTGTCTCGAAAAGATTTTCATGGTCCCAAAGGTGTTCGAGCCATTGAAGTTCGACTGTACTTGGTTGGTAACGCTATACCTGATAAGACAGCCAATTGTTTTGCCTTCGTGTTTTCCCTCCTTTGCAAAACAGCACTCCCTGAAGATGGAGTCTACTTCCAATGGAAGGCAGGAGGTTGCTATGGAATTCTTGCGTAGCTTGACGGAGCTGTCTACCTTGATGTTGTACACATTACTGTTAGTACAGAAACATTTCTATAGAAAGACAACCTTTGGGACTTTTCAAAAGTGGTCTGTAAAGCCGCTTATAAAGAGTCCCAAACGTGTTCCCCCACTAGAGCACACTGGATGTTGAACAAAAACACAAAATGTACCCTAAACCTATATATGCTTTCAAAAGCATTATGTGTCTCACTCTTAGGTGGCCTTAACATTACGAAAACACGTCTATACAAATACATATCGCCTTTATCGCCGAAAATATGAAAAATTTAAGATGACAAATTTGGATATATATGATAAGGCGGTTCTAACGAGTATCCACAATCTATATTTAGAGCAGAAATAAGAAAAATAAGATTTAACCCTGCAAACCCCAGTTCTACTATAGAAAAGGGGTTCAAGGGGGTCAAAATTATATAGGTGTATTTTCTTGATGATGGCGGAATTTCACTGCACTTCGAACAACACATGATCCTAGTCAAGCTTATGCAACACTGATCCCATAGTGATAAGGATTCTATAAATACATGATAGTCATGGGCACAAAAGCACCGGGAAGGTACTGTGCTTTGCAACTTTGTATCGATTTTCAATCACGGCCAGAGTACGTATGTTATCTAATATAGTGGTATTTGTGCTGACAAAATGAGAACAGCTTTTGCATTTGCAATGGCTTATAAATGTTTTCAGCAAAATATCAGTATATTTGCGATACTGAATAAGTGATGTGTTAACGATATTTTAACGTTTTCACATGTGAACAAGTCCGTAAGATGAACACCCCCTTAAACCCCGCTTTATATAAAGAAATCTGGGGTTTACGGGGGTAAACATTATTTTTCTTATTTCTGCTCCAAGACATAGGTTGTGGGTACTCGTTAGAACGAGCACCGACAACTTATGTTTGCAGTAAAGGTAAGAAAAATATCATAGATTTTCAAAGTAGCCATTTTTTGAGATGTGAAAAAATGCACTATGTCGCACGGGTGTGTTATCGTAATGGAACAACTGGCTCCTGGCCGATATGCAATCGACCAGAAAAGTATTGGAATTTTGTTAATAGGACAGCACAGTTCGGAGAGTCATGACAGTTGCCCCATCGCAAAACACGCTGCGGTGTTAGTATGACAGTAGAGAAACAGACAAGCGACGATTTTCGTGAGAAAACGATTTTCGTGAGAAAAGAACAATTGAAACTGTTGATTAAATCGTTCAATGTATTGCTAGCTTATTTGTATTTTGTTTATTTGCTTATAATGCTTATGCTTAGATAGGATATACGCCTAAATATGTAACTGAGTCTGAGAAAATATGTTTCCTTTTGAGATCCTCTTTCTGGATCATAGTCAATTACTAGGCAAGTACGCATAGAGTATATTTAATTTTTTAAGGTGACACTTGTAAAATCTCTGTCATAATGAAATATTTTGGTATTTACCTAGTTCAAGTGTACATTTTCTTCTTCGGCCCCCGCCCATAGGGGCTTGAAGAAATATATGGGCTGCATGATACTTCCACACAGAGCTGAATCCGGCCCGCACGCTAGTACTGGTAAACCGCTTAGCGGATCTAAGCCTGTTCAGGAACCGCGGTGCGAGGCGGACCGTCCATGCTAATAAACCCTATTGGTTTCATTGGGCGACAGGGCTTGAGATGTCATTTCATCTCAGTGTCGGGTAAAAGTCCCACAAAATTGGAAGCAACGTCTCAAAATCACCTATACAGTGTTGACGGGGACGTTAAACCTCAAATCAAACAAACAGACAAAACATTTTCTTCTTATTTTATACGAGGGTTCTGTCAAAAACGTTGCATCACGAAAACATGCCTTTATGATGTTGACCCCCTTGAACCCCACTTTCATATAGTAGAACTGGGGTTTACGGGGGTAAACCTTATTTTTCTTATTTCTGCTCTAAAATATAGATTGTGGGTACTCGTTAGAACCGCCTCATCGAGGCGGTTCTAACGAGTACCCACAATCAATATTTGAGCAGAAATAGGAACACTATCACAATTTTTCATATAATTTTTTTTTTTTTTCAATGATAAAGTTTACTATGTATTTGTATTGGCGTGTTTTCGTTATGGATGCTACTATAAAGTAACATGGTCATGCTGTTTTGTCAACATGTATAAATATCATATCTTTGCACAGAGTGAAAATATGATTTTTATTTGTTTCAAATATACTTTAATTTTACAGCAAAGAATGAAATAAAACAATCATACATTGAATATGAGTATGGCGTCTCTATAGGCATTTCCAACCTTCGGAATTCCAGGTCGATCATATATATCTGATTTTAATCTCTACTTTACTAACACTGTTTTTGCTTTTAAATTCTCATAAAATCAAATACTTTTTCTTCTATCACACTTTTGTTTTTCTGGCGCGCGCAGCTGCACATAATCCTCGCGAGAGGGTGATGCAGGATGTATAGATAGATAGACAGATAGATAGATAGATAGATAGATAGATAGATAGATAGATAGATAGATAGATAGATAGATAGATAGATAGATAGATAGATAGATAGATAGATAGATAGATAGATAGATAGATAGATAGATAGATCAGAACTGAGACTTTGTCTTGGTTCTAATTGGGTAGTTTGGTGAGGCAAAGGTGATATGTATCTTGTGTATAGTATATCTGCGACCTTTGAGAGTTCAACTTTCAAGCGTGGCAAGACTATTCCATGTTTTCGGGGGAGCAGGTTTTGGATTTCTTTTTTCACAGGATTTTAAAATTATAAATATGTTTTTTGATAATACCATTAAGTAGAAGTCGTGGACAAGTGGTTACTATGATGCAGTGCGAATCTCAGTAAAACTATATCTCCCAATGTAAAATCCCAACTGAAGGCGACTTACCTAAAACACGGACAAGTCCAAGATTAAAAGTGCAGTCACGTCTCACTGCGATTTGAAAGACTATACATGGGGCGTCCAACTGATATTGTCTTACCACTGGACAAGGTCATCCATGCTTGAAGTAGGTAATGGTAAAGGGAGAATGTTATTTCTTCTGTTTCTACACTTCCATTTATTTTCCTCTTTCTCGTCTGTCCCTCACTTTCAGATCCGCTACTATCTCGTCTATCTCTTTTCTCCATTTTTTTCTGGGAGACCACAGAAAATGGCTCACAAGGGTAGACGTGTCGTTAACCCCACAACAGACAATCAATTGTTGTGGTGTTGCCCAGTACGTGCATCCGAGGGTTGGAAACGCATACCATTACGTAAACACGCCTTTTCTAATATATTGGAAAAATATAATTTTTTCGATGAAAAAAATCCGAAATCTTCCATATTTCTGTTCGACATATATAGATTGCGGGTACTCGTTAGAACCGCCTCTTTGATCTGGTTTTAACGAGTACCCACAATCTATATTTGCAGCAGATATAAGAAAGATAAAGTATACCCCTGTAAACCACAGTTTTACTGTATAAAAGCGGGGTTTAAGGCGGTCAAAACGATATATATTTCTTCATGTATCCATAACAATACATTCTTCTTATATTTACACACTGCAACTTTTCATTTCCATTTAGTTATTGTCTGTCCTCGAAACCAGGCGCACTGGCCTACAGTTGCTGTCTTTAGTGTGTCTGTGTTTACACCGTTGTATAGCAGAGCAACCTCAGTATTGTCTGATAACTTTCAGCGCTTGACGAATACTGTTCCCTAACGTATTTTGAATTATTTCCCTTTTTAATCTACCCAGAGTTACGTAACATTCAACATGTTTCGCAAGTAACAAAGGTTATATACAGTACGCGTTTTGTTATGTGAGTGCACGTACAAACTACGAGGGCGGGTCATTAAAAACAGCCAAAGTTATTTCTGGGTGAAATCGATCTCATCACGAAAACACGCCTATAAAATTTGTACCCTCTTGAACCCCACTTTTATAGTAAAACTGGGCTTTACAGGGGTACACCGTGTTTTTCTTATTTCTGCTCGAAAGTATGGATTGTGGGTACTCGTTAGAACTGCCTCGATTAGGCGGTCCTAACAAGTACCCACAATCTATATTTTGAGCAGAAATAAGGAAAGTCATCATGAAAACCCGCCTATATAATTTTGAACCCCTTGAACCCCACTTTTATATAGTAAAACTGGGGTTCACAGGGGTAAACCATATTGTTCTTATTTTGCCCTGACACATAGATTGTGCGTACTCGTTGGAACCTGAGACGGTTCCAACGAGATTGAGGCGGTTCCAACGAGTACCCACAATCTATATTTTGACCAGAAATAAGAAAAATATCACAATTTTTCATCTTAATTCTTAATTCTTAATTTCTTTATTTCGGAGGTAAAGTTTACAATATATTTGTATAGGCGTGTTTTCGAAATCAACACATTTTTTATCTTAAAAAGTTCGTTTTCTCCTGCGGTAAAGTTCACAATGTATTTGTATATGTGTGTTTTCGTAATGTCTTCTTTTTCAATGTAATTGCCCTCTAGAATGATGCACATTACGATTATACACCTGTGCGACATAGTGCATTTTTTCACATCTCCAAATTGGCTTCTTTTCTGACGAAAATCGGTGATATTTTCCTTATTTATAAAGCAAGCATAGGTTGTGGGTGCTCGTTAGAACCGCCTCATTGAGGCGGTTCTAACGAGTACCCACAACCTATGTCTAGGAGCAGAAATAAGGAAAATAATATAGACCCCCGTAGACCCCTGTTTTCTCTATATAAATTGGGATGTAAGGGGGTGTTCATTTCACGGACTTGTTAGCGTGATGCTTGGACCAACGCTGTTCCAGGGCCATCAGCAAAGAACTGAAGAAGCCGGGGTCCTTGTCTCCGACCCACTCTTCAACTGCCGACACGACTTCTTCGTTTGACCGGAAATGACGTCCACGGATATCCTTTTTCATGCTTGGGAATAGGAACTAGTCACTAGAAGAATAGGCGGGGTGCGATATTAGCTCACCCAATGCCGCTCAACGGCATACATTGTAATTTTGCAAGTGTGGACACTTGCATTGTCCTGTAGGAGCAAGTTTACTTAAGAGTTTTTCGCGGATCGCAGTTCTCAGTTGGTTGAGCACATTTGCATCATATGCACTGTAATTGTATTTTTCTTTGTTAGAAAGTCAAACCTAATGACGCATTGGGTTGGAGCTGTGGGTTAATTGTATCGATTCCTGATCATTGCCTTCACTTCTATTGTGCGTCAAAAAGTACAGTTGCCACCACCTTGCCAGCAGGGGGGTGCGTTTTGAACTTATTTGGCCTCGGGGACCCAGGCCCTACCCACTGGTGACTTTTGAGTTTTATTCTCTGGATCATAATAATGGGCCCAGGACCAATCTAAAGCCACCAGACGTAAAAAAGCATCTTCCTTTGACCTGTACCGCTTCAACAATGCGCTGCATACTGATGATCTGGTTTCTATTTGCTCATCGCTAAGGGATTTTGGGACCCAACGGGCTGTTAGCTTGCACATAGCCTAGCGATCATGTAAAATTGTTGGGACGCTGCCATGTGAAATGTGTAATGCATTCGCTATTTCTTCCACCTTAATTCGCCTATCAGAGTACCCCAGATTCCGCACTTTGTTACACATTTCTTCATCGGTGGAATCTGATCGGGTTCAGACTTGGTTTCCTCTTCTTATTCTTAAGACGTTCTATTGCGTTTAATTCCCAAAACCAGAATTTAACATGTGCATAGGATTGTGCAGAAGACCAATAAACATTAAAATTTTGTTAATTCGCGATGTATTTCTTGACTTGATTTCCCTTTCAAATGCAAGTACCGAAGTACAGCACGGTACCCAACTATTGACGAAAAGCTGGCTTTTGCATCCCTAGCCGTATTTGGCGTGCAATATCTTATGAGCGTATGACACGATAAGGGCACAAATTTGCACTAATGCCTAAAACATGTATTGAAACAATGCATGAAAATCTTGGCTTATTCGGTCAATTCGAAAAGGGATAGGCTGGTTACTTATCGACTTGCCCTCGTATTTACATGTGGGCCCCGTCAAACGATTTTGGTACTTATCGCCTGGTACTTATCGCCTATGCGAAAAGCGAAGGTTCAGGCGAGCCTGCGCATCCGCTCGCTCATACAAGCAGTGAATCAAGAGGAACTTTCAGACAGAAAGCCATATCCCTGGCCCCTCTGAACGGCTGAGCATGCTCAGTTAAAATTTGTCATGACGGAATGCTCGAAGACACAAATTCGCTTGGCGGGGCTTATGTAATGTTGGCATTAAGGATCCTTGATGATTGGGCTTGATAATTAAATACAAATGTTTTGTATGGTACCCGGTTTTGTTTTGAACGAAACACATCAGTGCAACATCGCCGAGAATATAAAAAATCAAACAACTACAGAAGTAAAACAACGGTGCGGACTCGACAGCATAAAAAAACAACAAAAAACCTGTGCGAGTAAGTGTGTTGTTGGCCACTTCGACACACCTTCAGTTACCAGGAGTTAGTCATGAATTACTACAATAAAGTATGATATAATGCCGAAATACACGAGTTAGTTACGTTATGGCAACGAGAAGACTCGACAGCTGTACAACCTCATACGATTTTGTACGAGTCACGGCGAAATTATTAGAACAAGTACTAGTGTTCCCGATTATTTTATAAACATGGTGTGTGGGACTAAATAAACAGTTCTGGCCAATTGAACCGAAATATAAACTCTTGCTTATTCGTACGACATACCGCGGGTTATATCTCGTGATAACTCGGCCAAAGTTGTAGAAGAAACCATAAATGAGTGACAGGGGTAACATCTGAACACATTAAAGTCCCAGTTATCGGGGCATTGAGAAATAGATTGGACAGCTTCCGCGCAGAGCTGAAACTGACAGCTCATGCGTATTGGTAAACTGCTTAGAGGGTCTAAGCTTGCCCAGACAAAGGTGCGAGTTGAAACCGCCCATGCATATAAACCCTATAAGTCTTACTTGGCAGCAGGCCTGGATGTGTCAGTTCCTCTTAATGTCGGGAAAAAGTCCCACTGTATTTAAGGGAATGGGTACACCTTCAGGGGAGGCAACTCCTTCAAAAGTATTTTTGTCTCCCGTGTCAATAGGGGTCAACTCTTAAAGGAAAGAATTTGCTCCTAAGGAGCAAATTCTTTCCTTTAAGAGTTGACCCCTTTTTCAGTGGGACAGGGCTTATAGAAAAGCGAAAAGGAAGTCCCGAAAGTTGTTTCCCTTTGAAAAATGGCGGAAAAATATGCCAGGTGTTCCCATTCCTCTTAAAACGGCCTAAATAGTGTTGGCAGAGACGTTAAACCTGAAACCCATCACAAAATCACGCCTATATTATTTTGACCCCCCTTGAAAAGTAGAAGTAAAACAAAGATCAGGAATCGATACAATTAACTTACTCCACCCATCAAAGACACCAAAGGGATAAAAACGCAAACATGAAACGACCAGACCATAATGGAAACCTAAACAAAGGAAGGCCATAAGGAGGGTTACTTTCCCACAAAATGGCCAAATGGCCATCCAAAATAAAAAGACACAAGTGGTACACACAGTAAGTAACAAACAAAAACATAAATAACCCGCCACAGAAGAACCGCCTTGTACCCCACTTTTATATAGTAAAACTGGGGTTAACAAGGGCAACCCTTATTTTTCTAAGTTCTGCTCTTGAATATAGATTGTGAATACTCGTTAGAACCGCCACAATAAGGGGGTTCTAACGAGTACCCCAAATCTATATTTTGTCAACTTAAGATTTTTTTTTCGGCGATAAAGTTTACAATGCATTGGTATTAGTTTGTTTGATTTGAGGTTTAACATCCCCGTCAACACTGTAAAGGTCATTTTGGAGACGTTGCTTCAAATTTTGTGGGACTTTTACCCGACATTGAGATGAAATGACATCTCAAACCCTGTCGCCCAATGAAACCAATAGGGTTTATTAGCATGGACGGTCCGCCTCGCACCGCGGTTCCTGGACAGGCTTAGATCCTCTAAGCGGTTTACCAGTACTAGTGTGCGGGCCGGATTCAGCTCTGCGCGGAAGCATCATGCAGCCCATATATTTCTTCAAGTTCCTATGGGCGGGGGCCGAACAATGCATTGGTATAGGCATGCATTGGTATAGGCATGTTTTCGTAATGCAAAGTCACAATTAAATCACACGTATATGTTTCCCTATTGGTTAGCCTAATGACGCAGTGTAATTGGACCTTTTATCAGTATGGGCTCATTAGTTTAGTAATCTGAGATAATCGCAGCATGTTGTGAGACGCTGTGACTGATTATAATCACCATTCTTAGAAAGATGAATCCTATTGGATAATGTAAGGAATCTAATATGCCTGAAATTACAAGATAACAACTTCTTAATTGAAATAATATCTTTTAAGTTTTCTATATCAAGAAGTGATAACAAAACAATAATGCTTTTGTCATTAGATCCACGAAAGCCACGAGCCACAGCATTTAAACACAAACATATACACTTTGAGATATATCGATGGTACTGTACTCGGAGGATAAGTTGGCAGTGACGTCAGCGAATGTTTTTGTTATTGGGCATAGTCCACTGTTGTTAAAAGGTAAACAAGCTTCGGTAATATTTAATATAATGTGATTTTATTGAACACCTGGTAGATATTCGACTTGGCACAGTGGAAAGAGTAGTAGTCATCCAAACATTTTGCACTTTATAGTTGTGGGTTCGAGCACCACTAATATATTTTCTTTTTGTTTTCTTTTTTTTTTTCGTTATTAAAATATTAATATATTACATTATACTTGTCATTGTTTAAAATATTACAATGCCCTTTTTCTTCTGCTGAAATCAGTAATTTTATTTTTATGTGTTAAGAAGAAGAAACACGGAGCAATGTCGAGAAACTGGCAGTCTTCAGAAATTAGTTTGAATGTTCCATTCTCTAGAGGAGAGAGATTGATGGTTCTGCATTCTGGCTCAAGGGTTGGGTTTATCAAGGGTCAGAAGAAATCTGGAAGGCGAACACAAGTACTGGAGACTACCATGACGAGATGAATGGGAACGACTTCTTCAAATGGGTAAAAAACAACAAGCTTATTCCGCATTTTCCAGCAGAGTCTGTTATCATCATTGATAATGCACCGTACCACAACCTTCAGGTAGACAAGTGCCCTACACAGGCTTCCAGAAAGGCAGACATTCAGGCCTGGATGACTCGGCACAAGATGCACTTTAATTCTACAATGTTAAAGGCAGAGCTGCTCCAGATATGCAAACGGCAGAAACCCGCCCGATCAGTTTTACTAGACAATCTATTAAAGGAACATGGACATGACTGCCTGAGACTCCCTGCCTCCCATGCAGACCTAAGAAACGCCATTGAACTGATCTGGACAACGATGAAAGACTACATCATCAGGCATAACCTAACCTTCAAGATGGCTGATGTGATGAAGCTCGCGTAAGCGAGATGAGTGGCTCTCGTGCTGCAAACATGTAGAAGATATTGAGAAGGTATACTGGAAAGCAGACATAGCAGTTGAAGAGGAGGTAGAGAAGATTCTAATCGAAGTGACCTCCAGTGACGAAGATACGGACACGGCAACCGAGTGCTCCGATTATTCGGACACAGAATCTGCAGAAGAATCTTAAACTTGTGAAAACAGATGGGCTGTCTGTTTTAGTGCTGAATGTATATTTTGTATTCTGTTTGCTTGTATTGGAGTTTAACGGCCCAGTCAACAATATTTAGGTCATTTTGAGCCGGTCAATTTATACGTAAGCGGTTAACCTGTACAGAAACTGGCAACTTACCTTCTCGAATCAGTGGAAGGGGAGAATGACCATAGAAAAGATTTCAAGATCAATCTCCACGAAAGAGGCAGGAATCGAACCTGCGTCGTCATTATAAAATCATAAAAAAACACTATATTACAAAAAATATAATAAAAGCAGTAACCTACAAAAATGCATGTCAAAAATTTTAAATTTCAATTTAAAAGAACATCAAAGAAAAGGGGGAACTCTATTCACGATAAAAAAAAAAGTTTTGGGGTGGGGGTGGGGTGGCGATCGAACCACGAATGGTCATCTTCTCGGATTTTAAACAACCCCAACACTAACCTCTTCAGCCATTTAAACTTGTTCTTTATATGTTACAAATTCTTCTCACTTTATCGGACAGTTACTAGATTTTATCGATAATAACGGTATAACCCTGTCTTACCTATCGATGGTGGTATAGTCTTAAACGTCACTTTCAACTTATCCTCCGACTACTGTATAGACCGATGACTGTTTACTGAACACTACGTCATACGGACCATTCCATCGGAAACCGTTATGTGGGGGTTACCAACTTTTTCCTCGCTTAATTCACAAAATCTTTGCTGTATATTATTCTGATATGACAGAGTTGCAGGAATACGATGTGGCGGTATTGGTTAGATGCATTAACTTTAACGACCTAGTTACCCAAAGGTCGAAGGTTCGAATCTCAAATTTTACTAAATGGCCGTGACCGAAAAATCTTTTTCTCTTAAACCAAAAGAAACACTCAAAAATGAAAATCTATACCATAAAAAGTTTTCCCAGCAAATTCAGACTACGCCCCACCCCACATTTTGCCTTTCTCTCAACCTCACGCACTCTGTTCAAATCTGGCCAGACCATAATTTATAAACATTTTAGGATAGTTTAGTTGTGGGACACAGTTTCTATTTATAAATATAATTCTAATTATGGATATCCATATTTCAGTTTATTGATATCAGTAATTCAGCCCAATTATTGATATCTATAATTCCGATCAAAGATAGCCATAATTCTAATTATTTATATGATTTAATCGAATAATGGATATCAATAGTCAGTCCTATTTATAGGTATCATTAATTCTAATTACTGATATCATAAAGTCGAATTATAGATATCAAAAAATTGAATTATGGATATTCATGAATCATTTTAATTATTGATATCATAAAATCGAATTATTGCTATCCATATATAGGATAAATCGGACTTATTTATTGACATCCATTATTGGAATTAGTGATATCCAAATTTCTCCATGGAGACTCATATATTGATGTTTATTGTCTGCATATATTATTTATAGATATCCATAATTAGACTTATTGATATCAATAAATGGGCGGAATTATTGATATCTATTATTCGAATAATTGATATCATTTATTCAAAATAAAGATTTATAAATATCTAAAGGATTTATGGATATCATTATTATGCGTTTTTGATATCATTAATTCAATATAATGATATCAATAATCAGAATTTTTGATATCAATTAATTGGCTAAATAAATGATATCTATAATGTGAATAAGTGATATCCATCAATAGATAAATTGATATCAATAATTGAGATTTAAGATATGAATAAATCAATTTGAATTATTGATATCTATAATTCGAATTAACGATATCGATTATCTGATGTATGGATATCCATAATACTTTAAGGGCGGAGCGGCAATTCTGTAATTATGTCATTTAACCCTTGTCCTGCTGAAAAGTTTAATTAAGCCACACCCATTATCAACCATCAGCTAATCAGATTACTTGATATATTATTTTCATTCATTTAACAAACTGCATCACAAACATTGTAGATCCTGATAAGATTGCTTCTTCAGGAGCCATCTGATCTGGATCTTCACTGTTTGCATAGATAGGGGTTGCGTGAACAGCAGGATAAGGGTTAATGTTAAATATTATTCTGATTCTAACACTATGGTTTTTAGCTCATCAGAGCCAAAGGCTCCAGGGGAGCATATAGGATAAGCAGTTGTCCGTCGTCGTATGTCGTCTGCGTCAACACTTTCAAACGACATCTCCTCTGAAGCCGCTGGGGCGATTTGACCCAAATTTCATCTGTAGCGGTCTCGGGTTAGGGGATTGAAAGTTTGTGTTTTTAATGAAATTCGGCTCATTAGTTTGGTTGCTATGGCAACTTAGTGTTTCCATAGAATTATAATGGGGAAAATTGGTAAATGGCATTTACTGCCAAGCCTTTGCAGATATTTTGACAAAACTTTTATAGAAATGTTTTTTGAGTAATATGCTTTTATGCTATATACCCCAGAAACCATTCAGATCCCCACCCCTAAACCATAAATATTCTTTATCCTTAGGATAAGATGAATTGGGTGACACCAACCTGGGGGCCATCGGGATGCGCCGGGGCCTTGCCTCAGCCCCCCCCTCCTCCACTTCATAAAAGGCCCAATATCTCAGAAACCTTACAGATCCCCACCCCTAAACCATATATATCCTTGACACATTCAGTGACACCAACCTGGGGGCCCCCAGGATGTCCTGGGACCTTGCCGTATCCCCTCAATTTCATAAAGGGCCCAATATTTCGGGAAACCTTACAGATTCCCACCCCTAAACCATATAAATATTTGTTTCCTATGATAAAAAACATTCATTGACACCAACCTGGGGGGCCCCCTGGGATGTGCCTGGGCCCTGCCCCAACCCCTCCACTTCCGAAAAAGGCCATATATCTCAGAAACCATTAAGATCCCCACCTTTAACCATATATATTCTTGTTCCATATGATAAGACGCATTCAGTGACACCAACCGTGGGGTCCCTGGGATGCGCCGGGACATTGCCCAACCCCTTCCACTTCATAAAAAGGCCCAATATCTCGGAAACCTTACAGATACCACCCCTAAACCATATATATTATTGTTCCTTATGATAAGACGCATTTAGTGGCACAAACCGGGGGGTGGGGGGGGGAGGATGCGCCAAGGGCTTGCCCCACCCCCTCCACTTCATAAAAGGCCCAATATCTCGGAAACCTTACAGATCCCAACCCCTAAACCATATATATTCTTGTCCCCTATGGTAAGACGCATTCAGTGACACCAACCTGGGGCTCCCCGGGATACGATGGGGCCTTGCCCCACCCCCTCCACTTCATAAAAGGCCCAATATATTGGAAACCTTACAGATCCCCACCCCTAACTCATATATATTATTGTCCCTTATGATGAGACGGCATTCAGGGACTCCAACCTGGGGGACCCCGTGATGCGCCAGGGCCTTTCCCCACCCCCTCTACTTCATGAAAGGCCCAATATCTCGGAAGCCTTACAGATTCATACCCCAAAACCATATATATTCATGTTCCTTATGATAAGACACATTCGAAGACACCAACCTCGGGGTCTGCTTGGGTGCGTCGGGGCCATGTCCCATCCCTCAACTTCACAAAAGGTCCAATATTTATGTTTTAGAAGACTATTTTTGAAGGGTTTTTACC
Source organism: Lucinisca nassula (assembly GCA_963580285.1). Classification (NCBI taxonomy): domain Eukaryota; kingdom Metazoa; phylum Mollusca; class Bivalvia; order Lucinida; family Lucinidae; genus Lucinisca; species Lucinisca nassula. The sequence goes on from OY757014.1 coordinate 10,484,732, forward strand.
ATATATGGCTTGGCGGCCATTTTGATCATGTCCCACCCCTAAACCATATATATTCATGTTCCTTGGGATTAGGGACATTCATTGACTCCAACATGGGGGTCCCCTGGGGTGTCAAGGGACATGCCCAACCCTTCCACTTCACAAAATGCCCAATATCTCGTAAACCTTACAGATCCCCACCACTAAACCATATATATTCTTGTTCCTTATGATAAGACGCATTCGGTGCCACCAAGCTCGGGCCCCCCTAGGATGCGCTGCAGTCCTTACCCACCCTCCACTTCATAAAAGGTCATATATCTCAGAACCCATTCAGATCCCCACCCTAAACCATATATATTCTTGTTCCTTATGGTAAGACGCATTCAGTGTCACCAACCTGGGGGCCCCGGGATGCGTTGGGGCCTTGTACCACCCCTCCACTTCATGAAAGGCCCAGTATCTCGGAAACCTTACAGATCCCCACCCCTAAACTATATATTTTCTTGTTCCTTATTGTGAGACACATTCAGTGACACCAACCTCGGGGTCTGCCGGGTTACCACAGGGCCTTGTCCCATCCCTCCACTTCACAAAAGGACATATATCTGAGAAACTGTTCGGAGCCTCACGGCTAAACCATATATATTCATGTTCCTTATGATTAGACATGGAAAAAGACATTCCCTCCTTTCAAGATATTTTATCAAACTTTTATGGAAATTTTCCTTAAACAATGGTCTATCTGCCATATAGACTGCCTATCTGTGAGACTGCTACACAGACTTCTACTCTATTCATCAATAGATGGTCTATGTAGCAGTCTATCTACCATATTGATTGCCACAGATGGGTTGACTGCTACACAGACCATCTATTAATGAATAGAGTAGAAGTCTGTGTAGCAGTCTAACAGATGGGCAGTTGTCAACTGTTGTCTGTTTTCTTGCAACAACACCTTCAAGCGACATCTGTCTTCTGAAGCCACTATGCTGATTGGGTCCAAATTTCATCGGCTTCCAAGGTTTATTAAAATACATGGCCGCCAGTGGGCAGTGACAACCCCCCCCCCCCGCCTGTGCTCTGGTGAGCATAGTGGCCCATAGTGGCTTTTGTTTGAGACATTTCTTCTAGTTTTGTGGCATTGAGATGAATGACGTCTCAACCCCTGCCAAATTTATATGTAGGGACAGTCTAGACTGCTACACGGACCATCTATTAAAATAGAAGTCTGCGTAGCAGTCTAGGGACAGTCTGGATTAGAACTAGGGTGTCTAAAATAGAGTGTGGTACATTTTTTTTTGTAAATGATAGGGTAGCTCTTGATGAGTTGTGCTGTTTTTGAGACCTGAAACGTACATATCATTTGGGCCTTATGGTTTCAAGTATGCATCTTATAGTAAATAACCCCGGACACATCCCATTGGGGGGTGGTGGTGGTGGTGGTGCCAACAATAAATGCATTGATATATATTCATGTTCCTTATGATAAGACACATTCGAAGACACCAACCTCGGGGTCTGCTTGGGTGCGTCGGGGCCATGTCCCATCCCTCAACTTCACAAAAGGTCCAATATTTATGTTTTAGAAGACTATTTTTGAAGGGTTTTTACCATATATGGCTTGGCGGCCATTTTGATCATGTGACCTGGACCCCATTAGCAAATTTTAGTTTCCCTATCCCATAGAGGCTCCATATGAAATTTGACTTCAATCGGCCCAACGGTTTCCGAGGAGAAGCAGTTCAAAAATTTTCACGTTTTGCCTCGGCGAGGCTATACTAAATGGAATGTAATATTTCGCAAGCTCATTGGTTAGATCTCATTGATATCTATCAGCATGCCAAAAATTGTTTAAATATTCCAAGCGATTAAGTCACTATCACCAATTTTCACAACGGGTTACGGACGGACAGACAGACCGACCATATATGGCTTGGCGGCCATTTTGGTCATGTGACCTGGACCCCATGAGCAAATTTTGGTTTCCCCCGGCCCATAGAGGCTTCATATGAAATTTGATTTCAATCAGCCCAACGGTTTCCGAGGAGAAGCAGTTTGAAAATTTTCACATTTTTCGCCTCGGCGAGGCTATACTAAATGGAATGTAATATTTCTCAAGTTTATTGGTTAGATCTCAGTGATATCTATCAGTATGCCAAAAATTGTTTAAATATTCCAAGCGGTTAAGTCACTATCACCAATTTTCACAAACGGGTTATGGACGGACCCAAAGAAGGTCAAGGTCAACCCAGGGTCACCATTTTAGCAATTTATGATGGGCCTACGTCCCAGATGCTATTTATCAAGTTTCGTGGAAATCTGCCCAGTGGTTCTGGAGAAGACTATTTATGAAGGGTTTTTACCATATATGGCTTGGCGGCCATTTTGGTCATGTGGCCTGGACCCCATGAGCAAATTTTGGTTTCCCTATCCCATAGAGGCTCCATATGAAATTTGACTTAAATCGGCCCAACGGTTTCCGAGGAGAAGCAGTTCAAAAATGTTCACATTGTTTGCCTCGGCGAGGCTATACTAAATGGAATGTAATATTTCGCAAGCTCATTGGTTAGATCTAATTGATATCTATCAGTATGCCAAAAATTGTTTAAATATTCCAAGCGGTTAAGTCACTATCACCAATTTTCACAAACGGGTTACGGACGGACAGACAGACAAACAGACCATATATGGCTTGGCGGCCATTTTGGTCATGTGACCTGGACCCCATGAGCAAATTTTGGTTTCCCCCATCCCATAGAGGCTCCATATGAAATTTGACTTCAATCGGCCCAATGGTTTCCGAGGAGAAGCAGTTCAAAAATTTTCACATTTTTTGCCTCGGCGAGGCTATACTAAATGGAATGTAATATTTCGCAAGCTCATTGGTTAGATCTCATTGATATCTATCAGTATGCCAAAAATTGTTTAAATATTCCAAGCGGTTAAGTCACTATCACCAATTTTCACAACAGGGTTACGGACGGACAGACAGACAGACCATATATGGCTTGGCGGCCATTTTGGTCATGTGACCTGGACCCCATGAGCAAAATTTGGTTTCCCCCGTCCCATAGAGGCTTCATATGAAATTTGATTTCAATCGGCCGAACGCTTTCCAAGGAGAAGCAGTTCGAAAATTTTCATATTTTTCGCCTCGGCGAGGCTATACTAAATGGAATGTAATATTTCGCAAGCTCATTGGTTAGATCTCATTGATATCTATCAGTATGCCAAAAATTGTTTAAATATTCAAAGCGGTTAAGTCACTATCACCAATTTTCACAAACGGGTTACGGGCGGACGGACACACTGACAGACTGACAGAATGACACGGTGATTTTAGGGCACTCTTAGAAATCAACCGACTTCAGTCGGTTGCTTTTTCTGCGGGTCGTGCAATTTTTTGCATTTTCCCTTAAGGCATCAGGGGACACTTAATCGCAGTACTTTTTTGTCCGCGCCACACCAAGTTTTTGGATCGTTATCGACAACTCCTGGAGAAAGCGATAACGTCTGTTTTGGTTTCAAAGTGCTCCTCCACACATACACGAAATCAAAACAGAATACCAAAGAAACACTTCTCTGTTTGCATAGGCTGACAGCAGCATCATTTCACTTACGCCACCCACTTTTTTACATACAAAATGCATGACTCCACCTAACTTTGACAGACCCTGTGAATTTACTCCCAAAACACCAGTACTTGGCACCTGTTGAAATGTCATGTACACTCAGTCACATGCAAAGAAATAGACAGAAAAGTATACCACAACTAGTAAACTTTTTCAGGAATCCTCTTGGAAAAACAGCCACTTTTTAGTGTCAAAGCTACCTTCGTGAATTCAGATATGCCGCTGAACCTTGAACTTGCACAGCAACAAGACAGCTGGTGTGTTAGTTTCGTATTCCATTTCATAAAAGTACAGATACTCAGCAAATAAGCCTACATTGGCAAATTATCCACATATCACAATTTCTATGAGCAACGATGCCATTATTGACCCTCCTACTATAATATTTTGAAAAACGTCCACCCTCAAATGCGAAACTGTCCCCTGATGCCTTAGTTTAAATGTGCGGCAGATAGGAATGTTCGTATTAGAGTTACTTGCCCTTTCGTCCCCCATAGACTTATAATGGAGAAAATGTTGACCGGGAGATACACGCTTTATTTTTTATTTGTTCCTCAAGAGACTTGTAGGTAATGAGGACAGCCATTAAATCTTGGACGAGTTCGAATATGGGGGCAGGTTGGATTGTTCATGTGAGAGTTACTTACCCTTTCAGCCCCAATAGACTGATAAGGGGGGAAATGTTGTCTGGGCTATAGCAACTTTATTTTTGATCGGATCCTCAACATACTTGTAAGTAATAAAATCTTGGACACGTTTGAATTCGGGGCAGATCGGCCTGTTCATGTGAGAGCTACTGGCCCTTTAGTCTCCGAAGGACTTATATTGGGGGAAAATGTTGTCCGCGCGATAGACACTTTACTTTTGTTCAGATCTTCAACAAACTTGTAGGTAATGAGAACAGCCATAAAATCTTGGCGGAGTTCGAATGTGGGACAGAATGCATTGTTCATGTGAGAGTTACTTGTCCTTTCATCCCCCATAGACTTATACAGTGGGAAAGTGTAGTCCGGGAAATAGCGACTTTATTTTCAATTCGATCCTCATTAAACTTGTAGGTAATGACGACAGCCACAAAATCTTGAACGGGTTCGAATTTGAGGCAAATTGAATTATTTACATGAATTACCTGCCCGTTCGTCTCCCATAAACATATGACGAAAATGTTGTCCGGGCGGTAGCGACTTTATTTTTGATCTGATCCTCATTAATCCTGTAGGTTATTAGGACAGCCATAACATCTAGGACAAGTTTAAATTTGGCACAAACCAGCATATTCACAAGATACTTACTTGTCCTTTCGTCTTCCATAGACATATAATGGGGAAAATGTTGTCCGGCGTTAGCGACCTTATTTTGATCGGATCCTAATTAAACTTGTAGGTAATGCGGAAAGCATAATATCTTGGCCGAGGTCGTATTGTGGGCAGATCGGATTATTCACACGAGAGTCACTTGCCATTTCAGCTCCCATAGACGTACCATTGGAAAATTTTGTCCGGGCGATAGCGACTTTATTTTTCAGATCTTCATTAAACTTGAAGGTAATGAGAACAACAATAAAATCTTGGACGAGTTCAAATTACGGCAGATGGGATTTTTCACAAAAGAGTTACTTGCCCTTTCATCTTCCATGGACATATACTAGGTAAAACATTGTCCAGGCGATAGCGACTTTAATTTTGATCTGATCCTTATTTAATTTGTAGGTAATGAGGACAGCTATACAATATTGGATGAGTTCAAATTTGGGGGCAGTTCGGCTTATTTGCATGTGAGTTACTTACACTTTTCTCTGCCATAGACATACAGTGGGGAGAATGTTGTCCGGGTGATAGTAACTTTATCATTTATCTAATCCTCATTAAACTTGCAGGTAATAAGGACAGCCATAAACTCTTTAATTGATTTGACTTTAGGGTAGATAAGACAATTTATGTGAGAGTAAACGCGGCGTCTCATCAGGGTCTGCACTATTTGCCACTCATCCGGCTATTTAAGAAATATCTTTGGCTAGTAAATTCTACTGAGAAAATAATCGATTACGAAAAATCAGTATCGATAATCATATTTCTGGAATTTATCGATCAATTAATCGATTATCCGATTAATCGTGGCAGCCTTAATCAGCCTCATCCAGGAGAGCGATTCTGGCTCCTTTTGGCCTCTTGTTTATTCAAGTGGCGATATTTTATACGCTGGATAAAGAAGATTGGAGTCGTGCATGTTACAAAACATAGTATGTTTTCTCAGAAATATATTTTTATTAATTTTCCGCTTGGAAGGATTCTAAAACAGAGCCATCGTTTTGGGATAAAATCATTTGCATTTCAGCACCTTTGAATCATTATGATAACACACCCGTGCGACATAATGCATTTTTTCACATCTTCAAAATGGTTAATCAGTGATTGTTTTCTTATTTATATTGACAAAATAGTTGTGGGTGCTAGTTAGAGACGCCTCATTGAGGCGGTTCTAACGAGTACCAACACCTTATGTCTTGGAGCAGAAATAAGAAAAAAATGTATACCTACGTAAACCCCAATTTTCCCTATATAAAGTGGGGTTTAGGGAGGTGTTCATTTCAAAGACTTGTTCGCGTGATGGATTATGGCATTCCCATAGATCCTTAGAATAGAAGTGGAGGCAATGATCAGGAATCGATAGAATCAACCCACAGCTCCTATCAGAGACACCAAAGGGAAAGACACACTAACATGAAACAACAGACCCAAATGGAAACACCAACAGCGGAAAGCCAAAAGGACAGTTACTTTCCCACAAAATGGCCAATAGGCTATCCAAAATAAAATAACATAAGCGACACAAACACCCAAAGACAAACCATAAAAAAATAAACCACGACAGAAGAACCGCCTTGGAACGGTCAGCGGAAACGAATTCCACGGGGGGGTGGGGGGGTAAATAGATTTTACGTGGCCACAATCCTCGCCCTAACTTCCGTCGATTTAGACAAATAATTTGTTTAATCCGCGTGAAGGCCTCCTTACTCATCAGTGCAAAATCTCCGTGAACAAAAATAATCAAACAACCTTAGAGATGAAACAACGGTGAGGTCTCGACAGCAAGAAACCACTGAAATGCTGGAGCAAAAGAAAACCAACAGTTAGACTCCGATGGGCCAGACCAGAGACAGCATCAGTAAACTTGACAACCAACCTACGTGCTTCTTATACAATTGACTTAATAAGGCAATTTGTAAGATATGGTAGTTTTACCATGAACCTCCAAACAATACATCCTGCAAATGACAAACCGTCACTGTACACATTCAGTCCTAAATACTATACATTTCCGGTCCTGTACTGTGGTAATGGTGAAAAGATTTGCGGGTTACTCAGAGTATGTGTACATGCGTAGGTTTTTAACTCTGTAAGTTAACGGCGAGGGATCAAAACAGTTTCTGTCTTGTAAAGTTGTTTTCTAAGTTTGCCCTAAACATTTTAAAACAACGGCTAACGTATAATCCATATAATAATTTCAACACAAAAATAACACATGTAGCAAGACAATTAATTCCTAAGAAAGAAAGAAAGAAAAGAAAGAAAGAAAGAAAGAAAGAAAGGGATATTTTTAATGAATTCTGGAAGGAACAACAATGATAAAAGTGTCTTACGATGGAGGCGCAGCTTGAATGTGTAATATTTAATCAGTTTAATCATAAGCTGAGTGCTTAATAAGAGACAATTTGACCAACGGTGTGTACAAAAGTAAGTCGCTGGAGAACTCTGCGTATGACCGGGCTTTTTACTGCTTGCTAAAAGTAGAAAAATGAACATCAACAACACCACATAAACCGGTTGACAAAAATGATAAAAGTTACTAGGTGAAATATTTTATTAAGACTTGTGATATCATTTCAGTTGACGTTTACCAAACAAACAGGACGGCGGTAACTGACCACCACAATGGAGCTTGACGGCATACCGGACTGGGAGGCAGGGTTAAAAATCTGGAAAGTAGTCCCGCCAATATTATTGATTTTTGGGACATTTGGTAACATTCTAAGCATAGTTGTGCTAATGCGAAGGAAAACGCGTCGATCATCGACAGCCATGTATCTAACAGCATTGGCTTGCGCTGATTTGCTGGTACTCTATACAGGATTGTTACGCCAGTGGATTAAATACATGTATGATATTGATGTCAGGCATATAAGCGTCGCAGGATGTAGAGTTCATACATATCTTGTTTACTTTGGAACCCAAGTATCGTCCTGGATTCTTGTTGCTGTGACATCAGAGAGATTTGTTGGCGTCTGGTGTCCACACAAAGTTAAAATGGGCTGTACGGTAACGACTGCAGGTTGTGTTATTGGCATAATTTGTTTCATTATGGGGAGTTTGAATGCTCATTGGTTGTATGGCCTCGGCGATTATGTATACACTTTTGAAAACCAAACAACAGTGGACAAATGTGCTAGTTTGTCCGACGACTACGAGCATTTCTTGCTACATCATTGGCCATGGGTTGATCTATGTATGTTTTGTCTCCTGCCTTTTGTGATTCTAGTTGTGGAAAACTCAGCTATAATAATAAAAGTAGTACATAGCCACGCCAAAGCACGTACTCATGTTGTACCAGCAACGAATGATGGCAAACAGAATAAACCGAATAATAAGAGATCACAGCTAACCGCTACGTTAATAACAATCAACGCGGTCTTTCTGATTTGCATTTCGCCAATATCAATTTACCTTATCGGCCAGGCGCATTGGAATGAAGAAATTGAAACGTTGGAACAAGATGCCCATATGGAGTTATGGTGGGCGATCGTTAATATTTTGATGTACATTAATCATACGGTGAATTTTATCCTTTATTTTCTAAGTGGGTCTAGATTTCGCCAGGAAGTTAAGGCACTATTTTGTGGCGGAAGAACACGAGGGTTATTCGGAATGACTGCAAACACAGCACAAGTAGCACCATCTAATACAGTCGTTACGTCGGTGCATATGAAGTCAGCACAAGGACCACAAAAAGAAGAAACAATTCCGGATGGAAATCAACAGATAGAATCTGTTGCATAGGAATGCTAAATGATTTCTATATTCAGCGAGTTCTAGTCCTGGGCCAGAACTATCTGCATGTTTATTATGCCGCTATAATATACAAAACTGCCTTCATAAGGTCTGTATTTTAGGGTTCTAATACAGTGGAACTTCGATGGCTCGAACACCGATGGCTCGTTTACCATGGCTGAGTCGAACCCATTCTTGAGTCCCTAGGGAGTTTCTGTATATAAGAAATAGGGAGGGTAAAAATTAGGATATTTTTGTCTTTTATCTTGCAAATGTATGCTGTGTGTACTCATTAGAATCGCCTCGATGAGGCGATTCTAATGAGTATACACAGCATACATTTTTCATTATAGAACACAGAAAAAGATGTCCTAGAGTATGTCGTTATGCCTCCTGGCATTAGCCTCAGTGGCTCGAACTACCCCTGTCTCGAAAAGATTTTCATGGTCCCAAAGGTGTTCGAGCCATTGAAGTTCGACTGTACTTGGTTGGTAAGGCTATACCTGATAAGACAGCCAATTGTTTTGCCTTCGTGTTTTCCCTCCTTTGCAAAACAGCACTCCCTGAAGATGGAGTCTTCTTGCAATGGAAGGCAGGAGGTTGCTATGCATTACGATAACACACCCGTGCGTCATAGTGCATTTTTACATCCCCAAAACGGTCAATTTTCTGAAGAAAATTTGTGATATTATTCTTATTTATACTCAAAACATAGGTTGTGGGTACTCGTTAGAACCGCCTCATTGAGGCGGTTCTAACGAGTACCCACAACATATGTCTTGGAGCAGAAATAAGAAAAATAATGTATACCCCCGTAAACCCCAGTTTTCTCTATATAAACTGGGGTTTAGGGGGGTCTTCAATTTACGGAGATGTTCACGTGATGGGAATTCTTGTGTAGCTTGACGGAGCTGTCTACCTTGATGTTGTACACATTACTGTTAGTACAGAAACATTTCTATAGAAAGACAACCTTTAGGACTTTTCAAAAGTGGTCTGTAAAGCCGCTTATAAAGAGTCCCAAAGGTGTTCCCTCACTAGAGCACACTGGATGTTGAACAAAAACACAAAATGTACCCTAAACCTAAATATGCTTTCGAAAGCATTATGTGTCTCACTCTTAGGTTGCCTTAACATTACGAAAACACGCCTATACAAATACATATCGCCTTTATCGCCGAAAATATGAAAAATTTAAGATGACAAATTTGGATATATATGATAAGGCGGTTCTAACGAGTATCCACAATCTATATTTTAGAGCAGAAATAAGAAAAATAAGATTTACCCCTGCAAACCCCAGTTCTACTATAGAAAAGGGGTTCAAGGGGGTCAAAATTATATAGGTGTATTTTCTTGATGATAGCGGAATTTCACTGCACTTCGAACAACACATGATCCTAGTCAAGCTTATGCAACACTGATCCCATAGTGATAAGAATTCTATAAATACATGATAGTCATGGGCACATAAGCACCGGGAAGGTACTGTGCTTTGCAACTTTGTATCGATTTTCAATCACGGCCAGAGTACGTATGTTATCTAATATAGTGGTATTTGTGCTGACAAAATGAGAACAGCTTTTGCATTTGCAATGGCTTATAAATGTTTTCAGCAAAATATCAGTATATTTGCGATACTGAATAAGCGATGTGTTAACGATATGTTAACGTTTTCACATGTGAACAAGTCCGTGAGATGAACACCCCCTTAAACCCCGCTTTATATAAAGAAATCTGGGGTTTACGGGGGTAAACATTATTTTTCTTATTTCTGCTCCAAGACATAGGTTGTGGGTACTCGTTAGAACGAGCACCGACAACTTATGTTTGCAGTAAAGGTAAGAAAAATATCATAGATTTTCAAAGTAGCCATTTTTTGAGATGATAAAAAAATGCACTATGTCGCACAGGTGTGTTATCGTAATGGAACAACTGGCTCCTGGCCGATATGCAATCGACCAGAAAAGTATTTGAATTTTGTTAATAGGACAGCACAGTTCGGAGAGTCATGACAGTTGCCCCATCGCAAAACACGCTGCGGTGTTAGTATGACAGTAGAGAAACAGACAAACGACGATTTTCATGAGAAAACGATTTTCGTGAGAAAAGAACAATTGAAACTGTTGATTAAATCGTTCAATGTATTGCTAGCTTATTTGTATTTTGTTTATTTGCTTATAATGCTTATGCTTAGATAGGATATACGCCTGAATATGTAACTGAGTCTGAGAATATAAGAATCTTATATGGGTGTTAGGGGTGGATGGAAAAATCCGTCCCGAGGGTCACTGTCCGGCATCACGAGGCTTGCCGAGTGATGCCGGACAGTGATCCCGAGGGACGGATTTTCCATCCACCCCTCACACCCATATAGGATTCTTTTTCTTGCATACCTTCCATTTTTAGAGAGAATTTGTAATGCTGCAGTCACTTCGGTTACCGACGTCCGCTTAATTGTGATGACACTACAGGAATGTTTAGTGACGTCACGTAACGTGCATGACGTGAACCTGAACGACGGCGCATCCTGGGTCGTATTCAACCAGTGTATTTATCAAACACGCTAGAATATTCGATTTTGGGTAAGAACACCAGGGTCAGAACACAAATTTCTATCCCCGGGTAAAATCACGGATTTCCTTGTCTGGTGTGCAAGAAAATATGTTTCCTTTTGAGATCCTCTTTCTGGATCATAGTCAATTACTAGGCAAGTACGCATAGAGTATATTTAATTTTTTAAGGTGACACTTGTGAAATCTCTGTCATAATGAAATATTTTGGTATTTACCTAGTTCAAGTGTACATTTTCTTCTTCGGCCCCCGTCCATAGGGGCTTGAAGAAATATATGGGCTGCATGATACTTCCACGCAGAGCTGAATCCGGCCCGCACACTAGTACTGGTAAACCGCTTAGCGGATCTAAGCCTGTTCAGGAACCGCGGTGCAAGGCGGACCGTCCATGCTAATAAACCCTATTGGTTTCATTGGGCGACAGGGCTTGAGATGTCATTTCATCTCAGTGTCGGGTAAAAGTCCCACAAAATTGGAAGCAACGTCTCAAAATGACCTATACAGTGTTGACGGGGACGTTAAACCTCAAATCAAACAAACAGACAAAACATTTTCTTCTTATTTTATACGAGGGTTCTGTCAAAAACGTTGCATCACGAAAACATGCCTGTATGATGTTGACCCCCTTGAACCCCAATTTCATACAGTAGAACTGGGGTTTACGGGGGTAAACCTTATTTTTCTTATTTCTGCTCTAAAATATAGATTGTGGGTACTCGTTAGAACCGCCTCATCGAGGCGGTTCTAACGAGTACCCACAATCAATATTTTAGCAGAAATAGGAACACTATCACAATTTTTCATATATATATATATATATATATATATATATATATATATTTTTTTTTTTTTTTTTTTTTTCAATGATAAAGTTTACTATGTATTTGTATTGGCGTGTTTTCGTTATGGTCCGTGATGCTACTATAAAGTAACATGGTCATGCTGTTTTGTCAACATGTATAAATATCATATCTTTACACAGAGTGAAAATATGATTTTCATTTGTTTCAAATATACTTTAATTTTACAGCAAAGAATGAAATAAAACAATCATACATTGAATATGAGTATGGCGTCTCTATAGGCATTTCCAACTTTCGGAATTCCAGGTCGATCATGTTTATCTGATTTTAATCTCTCCTTTACTAACAATGTTTTTACTTTTAAATTCTCCTAAAATCCAATACTTTTTCTTCTATCACACTTTTGTTTTTCTGGCGCGCGCAGCTGCACATAATCCTCGCGAGAGGGTGATGCAGGATGTATAGATAGATAGATAGATAGATAGATAGATAGATAGATAGATAGATAGATAGATAGATAGATAGATAGATAGATAGATAGATAGATAAATAGATAGATAGATAGATAGATAGATAGATAGATAGATAGATAGATAGATAGATAGATAGATAGATAGATAGATAGATAGATAGATAGATAGATAGATAGATAGATAGATAGATAGATAGATAGATAGATAGATAGATAGATAGATAGATAGATAGATAGATAGATAGATAGATAGATAGATAGATAGATAGATAGATAGATAGATAGATAGATCAGAACTGAGACTTTGTCTTGGTTCTAATTGGGTAGTTTGGTGAGGCAAAGGTGATATGTATCTTGTGTATAGTTTATCTGCGACCTTTGAGAGTTCAACTTTCAAGCGTGGCAAGACTATTCCATGTTTTTTGGGGAGCAGGTTTTGGATTTCTTTTTTCACAGGATTTTAAAATTATAAATATGCTTTTTGATAATACCATTAAGTAGAAGTCGTGGACAAGTGGTTAGTATGATGCAGTGCGAATCTCAGTAAATGTAAAATCCCAACTGAAGGCGACTTACCTAAAACACGGACTAGTCCAAAATTAAAAGTGCAGTCACGTCTCACTGCGATTTGAAAGATTATACATGGGGCGTCCAACTGATAGTGTCTTACCACTGGACAAGGTCATCCATGCTTGAAGTAGGTAAGGGTAAAGGGAGAAAGTTATTTCTTTTCAACACTTCCATTTATTTTCCTCTTTCTCCTCTGTCGATCTCTTTTCTCCATTTTTTTTCTGGGAGACCACAGAAAATGGCCCACAAGGGTAGACGTGTCGTTAACCCCACAACAGACAATCAATTGTTGTCGTGTTGCCCAGTACGTGCATCCGAGGGTTGGAAACGCATATCATTACGTAAACAGGCCTTTTCTAATGTATTGGAAAAATGTAATTTTTTCGATTGAAAAATCCGATATCTTCCATATTTCTGTTCCAAATATAGATTGCGGGTACACGTTAGAACCGCCTCTTTGAGGTGGTTCTAACGAGTACCCACAATCTATATTTGCAGCAGAAATAAGAAAAGATAAAGTATACCCCTGTAAACCACAGTTTTACTGTATAAAGGCGGGGTTTAAGGGGGTCAAAATTATATAGGCGTGTTTTCTTCATGTATCCATAACAATACATTCTTCTTATATTTACACACTGCAGCTTTTCATTTCCATTTAGTTATTATCTGTCCTCGAAACCAGGCGCACTGGCCTACAGTTGCTGTCTTACGTGTGTCTGTGTTTACACCGTTGTATAGCAGAGCAACCTCAGCATTGTCTGATAAGGTTCAACGCTTGGCGAATACTGTTCCCTAACGTTTTTTTTTTTTATTATTTCCCTTTTTATCTACCAAGAGTTACGTAACATTCAACATGATTCGCAAGTAACAAAGGTTATATACAGTACGCGTTGTTATGTGAGTGCACGTACAATCAAACTACGAGGGCGAGTCATTAAAAAACAGCCCAAGTTATTTCTGGGTGAGATCGATCTCATCACGAAAATACGCCTATAAAAGTTTTACCCTCTTGAACACGACTTTTATAGTAAAACTGGGCTTTACAGGGGGTAAACCTTATTTTTCTTTTTTCTGCCTCGATAAGGCGGTTTTAACGAGTACCCACAATCTATATTTTGAGCGGGCATAAGGAAAGTAACACATTTTTTATCTTAAGGGGAATGGGTACACCTTCAGGGGAGGCAACTCCTGCAAAAGTATTTTTGTTTCCCATGTCATTAGGGGTCAACTCTTAAAGGAAAGAATTTGCTCCTGAGGAGCAAATTCTTTCCTTTAAGAGTAGACCCCTTTTTCAGTGGGGCAGGACTTATAGAAAAGCGAACAGGAAGTCCCGAAAGTTATCTCCCTTTGAAAAATGGCAGAAAAATCTACCAGGTGTTCCATTCCCCTTAAAAAGTTCGTTTTCTTCTGCGGTAAAGTTTAAAATGTATTTGTATAATTTTATGTGTCTTTTCGTAATGTCTTCTTTTTCAAGGTAATTGCCCTCCAGACTGATGCACATTACGATAACACACCCGTGCGACATAGTGCATTTTTTCACATCTCCAAAATGGCTTCTTTTCTGACGAAAATCGATGATATTTTCCTTGTTTATAAAGGAAGCATAGGTTGTGGGTGCTCGTTAGAACCGCCTCATTGAGGCGGTTCTAACGAGTACCCACAACCTATGTCTAGGAGCAGAAATAAGGAAAATAATGTAGACCCCCGTAGACCCCTGTTTTCTCTATATAAATTGGGGTGTAAGGGGGTGTTTATTTCACGGACTTGTTAGCGTGATGATTTGACCAACGCTGTTCCAGGGCCAACAGCAAAGAACTGAAGAAACCGGGGTCCTTGTCTCCGACCCACTCTTCAACTGCCGACACGACTTCTTCGTTTGACCGGAAATGACGTCCACGGATATCCTTTTTCATGCTTGGGAATAGGAACTAGTCACTAGAAGAATAGGCGGGGTGCGATATTAGCTCACCCAATGCCGCTCAACGGCATACATTGTAATTTTGCAAGTGTGGACACTTGCATTGTCCTGTAGGAGCAAGTTTACTTAAGAGTTTTTCGCGGATCGCAGTTCTCAGTTGGTTGAGCACATTTGCATCATATGCACTGTAATTGTATTTTTCTTTGTTAGAAAGTCAAACCTAATGACGCATTGGGTTGGAGCTGTGGGTTAATTGTATCGATTCCTGATCATTGCCTTCACTTCTATTGTGCGTCAAAAAGTACAGTTGCCACCACCTTGCCAGCAGGGGGGTGCGTTTTGAACTTATTTGGCCTCGGGGACCCAGGCCCTACCCACTGGTGACTTTTGAGTTTTATTCTCTGGATCATAATAATGGGCCCAGGACCAATCTAAAGCCACCAGACGTAAAAAAGCATCTTCCTTTGACCTGTACCGCTTCAACAATGCGCTGCATACTGATGATCTGGTTTCTATTTGCTCATCGCTAAGGGATTTTGGGACCCAACGGGCTGTTAGCTTGCACATAGCCTAGCGATCATGTAAAATTGTTGGAACGCTGCCATGTGAAATGTGTAATGCATTCGCTATTTCTTCCACCTTAAATCGCCTATCAGAGTACACCAGATCCCGCACTTTGTTACACATTTCTTCATCGGTGGAATCTGATCGGGTCCAGACTTGGTTTCCTCTTCTTATTCTTAAGACGTTCTATTGCGTTTAATTCCCAAAACCAGACTTTAACATGTGCATAGGATTGTGCAGAAGACCCATAAACATTAAAATTGTGTTTATTCGCAATGTATTTCTTGGCTTGATTTCCCTTTCAAATGCAAGTACCGAAGTACAGCACGGTACCCAACTATTGACGAAAAGCTGGCTTTTGCATCCCTAGCCGTATTTGACGTTCACTATCTTATGAGTGTATGACATGATAAGGGCACAAATTTGCATTCATGCCTAAAACATGTATTGAAACAATGCATGAAAATATTGGCTTATTCGGTCAATTGGAAAAGGGATAGGCTGGTTACTTATCGACTTGCCCTCGTATTTACATGTGGGGCCCGTCAAGCGATTTTGGTACTTGTCGCCTATGCGAGCAGCGAAGGTTCAGGCGAGCCTGCGCATCCGCGCAGTCTCGCCAGAATCTACGCTGCTCGCTCATACAAGCAGTGAATCAAGAGAAACCTTCAGACAGAAAGCCATTTCCCTGGCCCCTCTGAATGGCTGGGCATGCGCAATTAAAATTTGTCATGACGGAATGCTCGAAGACACAAATTCGCTTGGCGGGGCTCATGTAATGTTGGCATCAAAGATCCTTGATGATTGGGCTTGATAATTATGTTTCGTATGGTACCCGGTTTTGTTTTGAACGAAGCACATCAGTGCAACATCGCCGAGAATATAAAAATCAAACAACTACAGAAGTGAAACAACTGTGCGGACTCGACAGCAAAAAAAAAAAAACACTGGAATTCTGGAGCATAAGGAAACCAACAGTTAGACTCCGATTGGCCCAGCCAGAGACAAACCACCAGGTTCCAACCAAGATTACACAAGCAAGCCCCCACGCTGGAGCCGTCAACACTGTAAAGGTCATTTTGGAAACGTTGCTTCCAATTTTGTGGGACTTTAACCCGACATTGAGAAATATGCACTATATCGCCCGGGTGTGTTATCGTAATGTTGTCGTGTAAACGTAGTAATGTGGTAGAACCTGTGCGAGTAAGTGTGTTGTTGGCCACTTCGACACACCTTCAGTTACCAGGAGATAGTCATGAATTACTACAATAAAGTATGATATAATGCCGAAATACACGAGTTAGTTACGTTATTGCAACAAGAAAACTCGACAGCTGTACAACCTCATACGATTTTGAACGAGTCACGGCGAAATTATTAGAGTAAGTACAAGTGTTCCCGATTATTTTATAAACATGGTGTGTGGGACTAAATAAACAGTTCTGGCCAATTGAACCGAGAAAAAAACTCTTGCTTATTCGAACGACATACCGCGGGTTATATCTCGTGATAACTCGGCCAAAGTCGTAGAAGAACAGTGACAGGGGTAACATCTGAACCCATTAAAGTCCCAGTTATCGGGGCATTGAACAATAGATTGGACAGCTTCCGCACAGAGCTGAAACTGACAGCATATGCGTATTGGTACACTGCTTAGAGGGTCTAAGCTTGCCCAGACAAAGGTGCGAGTTGAAACCGCCCATGCATATAAACCCTATTATTCTTATTTGGCAGCAGGCCTGGATGTGTCAGTTCCTCTTAATGTCGGGTAAAAGTCCCACTGTATTTAAGGGGAATGGGTACACCTTCAGGGGAGGCAACTCCTTCAAAAGTATTTTTGTCTCCCGTGTCAATAGGGGTCAACTCTTAAAGGAAAGAATTTGCTCCTAAGGAGCAAATTATTTCCTTTAAGAGTTGACCCCTTTTTCAGTGGGACAGAGCTTATAGAAAAGCGAACAGGAAGTCCCGAAAGTTGTTTCCCTTTGAAAAATGGCGGGAAAATATGCCAGGTGTTCCCATTCCCCTTAAAACGGCCTAAATAGTGTTGGCAGAGACGTTTAACCTGAAACACATCACGAAAACACGCCTATATTATTTTGATCCCCTTGAAAAGTAGAAGTAAAACAAAGATCGGGAATCGATACAATTAACTTACTCCACCCATCAAAGACACCAAAGGGAAAGAAACACAAACATGAAGCGACCACGCCATAATGGAAACCTAAACAAAGGAAGGCCATAAGGAGGGTTACTTTCCCACAAAATGGCCAAATAGCCATCCAAAATAAAAAGACACAAATGGTACACACAGTAAGTAACAAACAACAACATAAATAAACCGCCACAGAAGAACCGCCTTGAAACCCACTTTTTATAGTAAAACTGGGGTTAACAAGGGTAACCCTTATTTTTCTAATTTCTGCTCTTAAATATAGATTGTGGATGCTCGTTAGAACCGCCACAATGAGGGGGTTCTAACGAGTACCCCAAATCTATATTTTGTCAACTTAAGATTTTTTTTTTTTGGCGATAAAGTTTACAATGCATTGGTATTTGTTTGTTTGATTTGAGGTTTAACATCACCGTCAACACTGTAAAGGTCATTTTGGAGACGTTGCTTCAAATTTTGTGGGACTTTTACCCGACATTGAGATGAAATGACATCTCAAACCCTGTCGCCCAATGAAACCAATAGGGTTTATTAGCAAGGACGGTCCGCCTCGCACCGCGGTTCCTGGACAGGCTTAGATCCTCTAAGCGGTTTACCAGTACTAGTGTGCGGGCCGGATTCAGCTCTGCGTGGAAGCATCATGCAGCCAATATATTTCTTCAAGTTCCTATGGGCGGGGGCCGAACAATGCATTGGTATAGGCATGTTTTCGTAATGCAAAGTCACAATTAAATCACACGTATATGTTTCCCTATTGGTTAGCCTAATGACGCAGTGTAATTGGACCTTTTATCAGTATGGGCTCATTAGTTTAGTAATCTGAGATAATCGCAGCATGTTGTGAGACGCTGTGACTGATTATAATCACCATTCTTAGAAAGATGAATCCTATTGGATAATGTAAGGAATCTAATATGCCTGAAATTACAAGATAACAACTTCTTAATTGAAATAATATCTTTTAAGTTTTCTATATCAAGAAGTGATAACAAAACAATGATGCTTTTGTCATTAGATCCACGAAAGCCACGAGCCACAGCATTCAAACACAAACTCAAGAAGCTGTGGTCAGTGGTTAGCCATATCATTATTGCTATCAAATCCATGCGAGGAAGACCCAGGACATCCACATTTTATATAGCGAAAACTGAGGTTTACAGGACTAATTGATTCTAACGAGCACTCGCAAACTACATCCCGAGTATTATTGTCAAAAAAAAAAAAAAAAAAAAAACTGCCACCGCGGAAACACGCCTTTATGAATCAGACACTTTATACAATTATTTTATTGTCATTTATTTTTATTAATTTGTTTTTTTTTTTTTTTTGTTTTTTTTTCTGTACAAGATTATTTCACTTATATCGAGCCGGTCGTATATCAGGGGTTGGCGACAACCGAAGTACCAGGACAAAAACACCCGACCTTCCGTTGCAGAACTTGGCGTCTCACATGTGACCCGAGCCATGCTCGAACCACGTACAGCGGTGAGAGACCTAATGATTAAGAGTTAGCGCTCAAATCCACTGGACCATGGTGGCCCGTCTTTACAGGTGTGTACATTATTTATTATCATTTTTTCTGGTTAAAATAGATTGTCAGTACTCTTAAGAACCGCCTCTATGTTTATGCACAGTTTATGTTTAAATCAGAAATATTTTTTGTCTGACAATTCAGTTTTTGGTGAAGGAATTTTCAATATATGTATATTTCAATAGGCCTGTTTTCGTGATGTTTGGATATAAGGGAAAGACACTCTATCAAACGGATGTGTTATCGTATACGCAGGTTGGCTATAGTTGACCCATTTGGTACCAGACATCTCAAAACGGTACCCTGGCAAACACATCATGTGAACAAGTCCGTGAAATGAAACCCCCCTTAAACCCAACTTTACATAAAGAAAACTTGGGTTTGCGGGGGTATAAATTATTTTTCTCATTTCTGCTCCTACACATAGGTTGTGGGTACTCGTTAGAACCGCCTCAATGAGGCGGTTCTAACAAGCACCCACAACCTATGTTTGCAGTATAAATAAGTAAAATATCCCGGATTTTCACCAGACAAGTAGCCATTTTGGAGATAAGAAAAATGCACTATGCCGCACGGGTGTGTTATCGTAATGATTGTAGGCCCAGATCAGACGCCGCAGAACGCTCAGGGCCTACACTGTTTGCAAAAAGTTAAGCAATTTTCCAAAAAAGATGAAGAAACCACAACCTGACAACCCTAATATTTGAAATGGACTCCTGCTATATACAAGGAGTAAGATTCCATTTGGTGCAAAAAGGGTTAACGCGCTATGTGCATATGTCAAAAGTCCCGTTTTCGCCTGGAGTGATTCTTCGGTAATTGAGTAATTGCATAAAGGAGAGCGAACCGTCATCATTAAGAAAGTACACCTTTATTAGATAAAACGTTCACCGCAATTACCCTAAGTGACAGGACAGCCATGCCTAAGCAAACAATAACAGTCTGAACTAGATCTACACTATTTGACATTACATCGGCATTTTTAGCCTCGTTCTGGATCGTGAAACATGTTTGATAAATTTTAGAAGAATTAGAGCAAGTCGTCAAGGTGTCCGGTTTTAGGGCTTTCACGGTATCTTGCTATTATTGGATAAAGGATTCGCCTTCAGGGGAGACAACTCCCTATAATTATTTTTCGTCTTAAATATACCAACTGGGATGTACTCTTAAAGGGAAGAATGTGCTCCCTCCCCGTGTGTCTACTGTTGGACGAAAAAATAGCCTACCCATACAGGATAATAATGTCGATCCCGATAGCTCAGAGGTAGGGCGTCAGTTTTGAGATTGGGAGGTTGCGGTCGCGCCATACCATAAGGCACGAATATTGATACTGGGCGCTTCCTTGGCTTACGCTCTCATTATCAGTGATAGTCCTAAATTGATAATTGGAGGCAGGTTTTGTTTGTTTGATTTGAGGTTTAACGTCCCCGTCACTCTGAATAGGTCATTTTGGAGACGTTGCTTCCAGTTTTGTGGGACTCATATCCGACATCGAGATGAAATGACCTCTCAAGCCCTGCCGCCCAATGAAACCAATAGGGTTTGTAAGCATGGACGGTCCGACTCGCACCGCTCTGCTTGGGCAGGCTTAGGTCATCTAAGCTGTTTACCAATACACATGTACTCGTGTGCGGGACGGTTTCAGCTCTAGGTGGAAGCATCATGCTAAGTGTTTGCTAAAGGATATTTTATTTGTCGCAATAAAATCTCCACAGCGCTTATGTTACTTGTTTCTGATATGCGACGTTAAAAACATCTTTATTCATTATCGTATTCTTACACTCCCTATTTCCCTCGCAGGGGCAGGTTTAAAGAAAAACGATTGGTAAGCTCGAACATTTATCTCCCTCGTAAATATGACTGAAAACATGTCAAATGTTTTGAAATGAGGCGTGTTGCGAGGGCTGCATTGTTTTCTTTTATTATACCTCACATGACAATCCATTAGACCATCGGTTAATCACTGAATTGTGAAGTTCGAACTTTTGTGTTTTGCATTTAAGAAATAA
This sequence comes from Lucinisca nassula, assembly GCA_963580285.1. Lineage (NCBI taxonomy): Eukaryota > Metazoa > Mollusca > Bivalvia > Lucinida > Lucinidae > Lucinisca > Lucinisca nassula. Next base: position 10,506,002 of record OY757014.1, read on the forward strand.
TCTCCACGTACCGTGTGTTATCGTGATTAACACAAGGTGTTGGAGGGCAGATTGCGAAATATTAATTCACGACGGCGAAGCCGGAGTGAATTAATATTCGCATCTGCCCGACAACACCGTGTGTTAATCACGATAACACACCGGGTGCGTGGAAATTATTTCGATTCTAACATGATGCTAAACTGAAATACAGTAGTAACAAAGCGTTATCTTGGGGACTATTTTGCAGCGGATGTCGACAGAAGGAAATGTTTACATGCAACGTCACGATGACGCCAAATTGCACGCACCACGTTGACGACGTGAATTATCGCATATTTGCAAACGCTGACGTTTCCACTGGGTTCAATGGGAAAAACGTTAACGTCATGTTAGAATTTACGATAGAAAACAGTGATACAGTCTAATTTTCACCATTTTATGCACACAATCAGGTGTACTGGGATTGACACTGATTGGTTAATACTTGATGACGTGTAGCATATTGTACACTCAAAAAGCAACGTTTCGCAAGGTCTCGTGAAGAAATATCTTGTTGTTGAAAAAGTGTGTGTGTGTGTGTGTGTGTGAATTCGGGTTTAACGTCGCTTTCAACAATTTTTCAGTCATATCACGACGGTGTCTGGTTGCGACAGGGAGCTCAATGCTCACGTTTATAGTGCTGCCTCACTGAAGTATCATGTCCCAGACACATTACATGATACCACACCCAGTCACATTATCCTGACACTGGATCGACCAGTACTAGCTCTACCCCGTAAATCTGAGTGCCGAGCGAGGAGCAGCTAGTACCATTTTTAACGACTTTGGTATGTCGCGGCCCGGGATCGAACCCGAGACCTCCCGTTCCCCGGAGCGGACACTCTACCAACTGAGCTATCGGGGCCGGTTTGTTGAAAAAGTACCCTTCACACTTGTCAGCTGTGTCTCTTGTAAAGCCTACGCATTACGATAACACACCCGTGCGACATCGTAGATTTTTCACATCTCCAGATATGTGTCGTATTTATACTGCAAACATAGGCTGTGAGTGCTCGTTAGAACCGCCTCATTGAGGCGGTTCTAACGAGTACCCACAACCTATGTCTTGGAGCAGAAATAAGGAAAATAATGTATACCTCATTAAACCCCAATTGGCTCTATATAAAGTGGGGTTTAGAGGGGTGTTCATTTCACGGACTTGTTCACGTGATGGCAAACTTACGCTTAACATGCTGGTATATTGTAAAACGAGGAATGAAGGAGAAACTTTATTTCTGTCGAAATTCATATCGTTTGATTTGTATGAAATGGATTAAAATCGGGCATCTCTTGAGCAAAGGCAATTATCGCCTATGTACTGCCAATGGCCCTCGGGTAATTCTGCGCTTATGCGCAGTCTCGCAGAGCCGTTGCTAGGGAACCACGGAAGGGACGTGCAGTTTTGCGCACAAGATAATATCTTGTGGGCACAAGATATTACCTTGTGCGGACAACATAATATCTCATGTCGAACTTTAACGGACATCCAGGTAACTGCTGTTGGTTAAAGTTAATACATAGATTTATATAGGAACCTGATACTTATTGCCCCATAAAACAAAAACTTTTAGGAATATCTTTTCTGTGCAAGCGGCTCGTGATTTTACATTCTTTTTCGAATATCCACATATTGTTTGTTTGTTTGATTTGAGGTTTAACGTCCCCGTCAACACTGTAAAGGTCATTTTGGAGACGTTGCTTCCAATTTTGTGGGACTTTTACCCGACATTGAGATGAAATGACATCTCAAGCCCTGTCGCCCAATGAAACCAATAGGGTTTATTAGCATGGACGGTCTACCTCGCACCGGGGTTCCTGGACAGGCTTAGATCCTCTAAGCGGTTTATCAGTACTAGTGTGCGGGCCGGACAGCTAAGGTCATACGGAGACAGGACCTTGGTTTAAAGACTCATCCGAAAGTCTTGAGAAGCCCGGGATCGATCCTGCGATCCCTGGTCGTCTTATCTGGAAATACGCTGTTTGCATAAGTATATGTACAAGGCTACAGGATTGAAAGTCTACACAGATGCGCTCGAATTTAAACTACACAAATAATCTAGTTTTTTAGGTGAATGGGAACACCTGGCATATTTTCCGCCATTTTTCAAAGGGAGACAAATATCGGGAATTTTTTCTTCGCTTTTCTATAAGCGCTGTCCCACTGAAGAAAAAGCGTACTCTTAAAGGAAAGAATTTGCTCCCCAGGAGCAAATTCTTTCCTTTTAGAGTTGATCCGTATTAGTATTGACATGGGAGACAAAAATACTTTTTCCATGCATTGTCTCCCCTGAAAGTGTTCCCCTTTACACCTGAGGTTTTGACGTGGACTCTTCTATTTCTAATATTTGGATGCATCCGCGTTTCGCATTATATTACTAAAACAGAATGACAGTATAGATCCTAATGAGATGACACGTTCTGAGACGTCTCATCTGGATCTACACTGTTCGCTAAGTATCTATATCTGCCTACTGCGTACTGATGAGTTAGACAATAGAAGTAAAGGCAATGATAAGGAATCAATACAATTATCCCACAGCTCCTATCAGAGACACCAGAGGGAAAGAAACACAAACATGAAATAACTAGACCCTTATGGAAACAGGTATAGCAAAAAGCCAAAAGGACAGTTGCTTTCCGAAAAAGAGGCCAATTGGCTATCCAAAACAAAACATGGGACGGATAGTGAAACGAATTTCACTGGGGAACATAAATATGCCTAGCGGCCCTTTTTTGGGACATTGGCAAGCAGTGTAGACCCAGATCAGGCGCCGCATTTTGCGGCGTCTGATCTGGGTCTAAACTGTTTACTTAAAGAACATTCAATTTTGTAAAATTTGCCACCAACAAAAACAAACCTGACAGCCCGATATTTGAAAATGGACCACTGCAAACTTATCAGGTGGAAGATTCCATTGTCATATATGGGATAAATCGATTTTATCCGGCCACAATCCTCGCTCTTACTTCCGCCGCGATTTAGACAAATAATTTGTTCAGTCCGCATGAATCAGTGCAACATCTCCGATAACACAAAAATCAAACAACCATAGAGATGAAACAACGTTCAGGACTTGACAGCCAGAAACCACTGAAATGCTGAAGCAAAAGAAAACCAACAGTTAAACTCCGATTGGCCCGAGCAGAGACAGAGCATCAGGCACCAACCGAGAAATTCTCTCTAATTCTCAGTATGCCTGTATGCTGGAACCGTCATAGAATCTGAGGCCTGACCCACCGGCGTGCAATTATTGAGGGAAGCAAAGTTGTCAACCGTGAATGAGTTAACTACCATGCATGCAGTCTGGTGTATAACATTTATGTTGTACCCAATGTTTTATATCGAAGAATTATTTTACGAAATTGGGTGCTGAAGTCATTGCAATTATATATTTATATACAAAGTCACCATAAAATTCGAATTCGGGTTCCGATAGACCTTGTTGCAGAAGAGATTTAAGTCCAAAATTGAATTTTGAAATTAAATCGGAATGACGTCTATAAAATTTTGAAAAGGCTTAGCGTAGTTTATGATACCGATAACCCTGATAAAGTTTAGCAGTTAACAATTTATCACGAGTGTTGAAGTCAGTTGCATGACTAGACACTCTGGCAAATCGAATTAATTGTGAAATATAAACGCCATATGGTGTCGCATAATGAACATCGCCGTCCAAGGAAGGAAAATCTACAATTTTAAAATCATAATCATCGCGTTTATCATAAATTGTGCAGGAAACAAACCACTATACAATAGATGGATGCAAATCAAAAAACGGGGCATCGGTATCAGAAGCGTTTGCCTTGTTTTAATGAAGTTCCTGGGCGTGTTGGGGGGGGGGGGTGTAAATGTGCCTGATCAAACCATCGAAATTGGTATTGTCAATATTTAATATACATGTATCATCCAAAACCCATTAACCGCCATGGATCGTGGGTTCGATCCTGGGCTTCATCAGACTTTCGGATGAGCCTTTAAACCGAGGTCCCACCTCCGTATGACCTTAGTTGTTGGTGAAACTTAAAACACAAACACACACCCACACTCACACGTTAGATACTGCTTCTACTCATTATGAATAATTTTGTTTCTGAAAATAGAAAGTGACAATTAACACTGATTTAATTCCAGTATGATCAGTGTTGCACTAACTTTAATTGCGAACATCTGATATTTTTAACGGGAAAACTGTTCGAACTCAAACTAATTCAAACTTTGTTTGATAACTCTTTTTCTTCCACATGCTATTAATACTTCACTTCAAACTCCTTATTTTATCTTGTAGATCCTCTTTCAATAATACCCTGATGAGCTATTTATGAATTAATTAAACGGAAAAAACTGTATCCTGTATTTTTTTAAAAAAAAAATGAGTTAGCCCAGTGTTGCGTTGAAGGAGCGATGTGGTCGAGGCTCGAACACCACTGAATCGGCAACAATCGTTCGTGGAGAACGGTCGTTTTCACCATCCGCTGTTATAAGTTCCCGGCGGAGGAATGTACACTGTGATAGCATAAGCATGGGCGGGAAATGTGTGTTCAGATACAATGACCGACTGGACGCGTCCTTGTAAGTTTTGCCTAAGTTGTTAAACTAAAAACTAAAAGCAGTTATGAATCATTTCCTCTTACAGTTGGCACTCATGTTTTCGCAGAACGCCAAAAGTCACATGACTTTCAGCATTATTGTACTACTAAACTGAGGTCGATTGTCCTATATTGAGGTTATGTGTTGCAAGATGGTACACAACTTTTTCTTTTTTTAATTTGGAGTGTGTGTGTGTGTGTGTGTGTGTGTGTGTGTGTGTGTGTGTGTGTGTGTGTGTGTGTGTGTGTGTGTGTGTGTGTGTGTGTGTGTGTGTGTGTGTGTGTGTGTGTGTGTGTGTGTGTGTGTGTGTGAATTCGGGTTTAACGTCGCTTTCAACAATTTTTCAGTCATATTTGGAGTTTAACCGCCAAGTCAAACACTATTTATGCGATCACCACGAAAACATATCTTTTTAAGTTTGACCCCCTTGAACCCCACTTTTACACAGTAAAACTGGGTTTTACAGGGGTAAACCTTATTTTTCTTATTCTTGCTCTAAACCATAGATTGTGGGTACTCGATGAGGCGGTTCAAGCGAGTACCCACAATTTATGTTTTGAGCAGCAACAAGAAAAATATCGTAATTTTTCATCTTCATTTTTTTTTTCGGCGGTAAAAGTTACATTGTAATTGTATAGGCATGTTTTCGTAATGTATTGAGCCGGTGTAGCACCTTTCCTGGTCAGGCTTATGTATACATGAACTGTTAATTTGTACAGTGCATATACTCTCGTAAGAAGTTGACATCCGCCCTCCTTTAATCAAATGAAGGGAGAGAATGGCAGTAGAAAAGAGTTCCTAATCGAACCTATGTCAAATTTCTGTAACAATAGTTTTTGTTTTATGCGGTATGTCATGCATATTATATAAGACATTTTCTTTTTTTTATCATTGTTATTACAGTCGAACTTCAATGGCTAGAACACCTTTGGGACCTCGACAATCTGTTCGAGACAGGGGTACTTCGAGCCACTGAGGTTACTGTCAGGAGGCGTAACGAGATACTTTTAGACATCTTTTCGGTGTTCTATAATGAAAATATATGCTGTGTATACTCATTAGAATCGCCTCATCGAGGCGATTCTAATGAGTACACACAGCATACATTTGCAAGATAAAAGACTAAAATCTCCTTAATTATCCCCCACTATTTCTTATGTAGAGGATTTCGCTAGGGGCTCAAGAATGGGTTCGACACATCCATGGTAAACGAGCCATCGGTGTTCGAGCCATCGAAGTTCTACTGTATTATTATTATCATTATAAGTATTCTGTCTTTTTCCTCTTGTTTTCAGCATTTCAGTTGTGTCTTGTTGTCGAGTGCTTACCGTTGTTTCATCTCTGAATATGTTCACTTTTTATAGGCTCGGAGATGATGCATTGATAAATCAGAAACCTTTCATGCAAGCTGTAAACAGCGAGTTGTTGTTAATACTAGTGAATCTTAGGAGTGGGGCTCCAGTTTTGGTCGAGGTCCCACAAGGGACTGTTATTCTCCCTGTACATCAATGATATGCCCACCTACATTGATGCAGAATAAAACTGTACGCAGGTGACCGTATTTGATACCGGGAAATTAAAGGTTCAGAGGACTTGCCGAAACTTCAGAACATTATAGATAGACTTAGATTCAGGGCACAAGAATGGATTCAAGGTACGAGAATGGGGCATGTGATTTCAACCCGTTACAGATAACTAGGAAGAGAACAACTTCTTACAACTTAGACAGAACTGTCCTCGATAATGTAGATTCCATTAAGTACCTTGTTGTGGCATTCACATCCGATTTGTGATGAAATACACGCATTAGCAACATGTGTACAAAGGTGAACAGAACGCTTAGTTTCCTGTTTCGAAATCGTCATCAGTGTCCTCAGGACGTTAAAGAGACAGCATATGAGCCCCGCCAAGCGAATTTGTGTCTTCGAGCATTCCGTCATGACATATTTTAACTGCGCATGCCCAGCCATTTAGAGGGGCCAGAGACATGGCTTTCTGTCTGAAGGTTCCTCTTGATTCACTGCTTGTATGAGCGAGCAGCGAAGGCTCTGGCGAGACTGCGCGGATGCGCAGGCTCGCCTGAACCTTCGCTGCTCGCATAGGCGATAAGTACCAAAATCGCTTGACGGGGCCCATATAACAGACTTGTGCTCCCAATCTTGAAATATGGCAGTTGTATCTGGAACCCTAAGGCTTATACTTCATACTCCGAGTCCTGAAATTCATCTGAAAGCGCTATCCATGCCTTCTGTGTCGTTTACTTACACAACTTACCCAATTTTCGTCCAGAAATGAGCGAAATAAGCAGACTTGCGGTATTTACTTACTTTACTTAGATTACTTATCAGTCATCATTGTCAGATAAGTAAAGTAAGCTGAGCTGAGGCTGACCAAGTGTCCTGGAGTGTCTGATTCGCTGTTAATTGATTTCTACTCATTTTACTTACGTTACTGATCTTCACATCAACACTATAAGTAAAATAAGCAAGTTTACAGTATTCTACTTAGGTTACTCAGTTTACTTACCTGGCACTACAGCAGTATAAGTAATCTAAGTAAACTAAGTAGATGTCAAAACATCTATGCCCCTCGATCCAAAAAAACATGCTACATAAAATTAAGTGCAATAAGCTAACTAATTGATATAAAAGAACAATTTTACATAGTTTAAACATAAATAACTAAAATTTGCTGACCAGAATACTGAAGCATGATACTATAATAAGGAAATGAGCTAAGTAGGATGAGTAACATAAGTAGGCATATAGCTAGCCAAGGGTGGTACATGTATCAGCCTCACTCTTTAGATAAGCTAAGTAACGTAAGTACTGTAAGTTGACTAATCAAACCAACGAAAGTCAATCTTGATATAACAGGATAAGTACAAGAATAAGCGTAAGTAACCTAAGTAACCTAAGTAAACTAAGTAACCTTGCATGTCTTTTATGACAATGGCTACTACCATACCAACAATGCTAAGAGTAAGCTAAGTAAGATAAGTAACCTAAGTTGAGGTTATATATTTCACCCCTGACTATGAGCAGTGTAAGTAGGATAAGTAAGTTAAGTAAGGTAAGTAACATAAGTATTGTAAGTAACTGATATACCAGTAACATCAGCGACATCAGAGTAAGTTAAGTAAGCTAAGTGAAGTAAGTAAGTAAGTATTGTGGTTTCGATCTCAGCACATGAGTAAACTGAGTAGGGTAAGTAAACTAAGTAACCTGAGTAGAACTCTAAGTAACATAAGTAAATGTCCTACCAGCTACAACAGCCATACCAGAGTAAGTTAAGTAAGCTAAGTAAACTAAGTAGGCGTCCTGGTCACTTCGTAAAAGGATGCGCAGAGTAAGTAGGATAAGTAAAGTAAGTAACCTAAGTAGACTTATAAGTAACATAAGTAATCTCTCCACCAGCTACAACAACCATACCAGAGTAAGTTAAGTAAGCAAAGTAAACTAAGTAGGCATGATGGTCACTCCGAACTGGGTTGAGTAGGGTAAGTAGGATAAGTAAACTAAGTAACCTAAGTTGAATTCTAGGCAACATAAGTAAGGTAAGTAACTACTCCACCAGCTACGCTACCCATACCAGAGTAAGTTAAGTAAGCTAAGTAAACTAAGTAATCGGCGAAGTCTGTCCCATCGAGGATGAGTAGGGTAAGTAGGATAAGTAAACTAAGTAACCTGAGTAGAATTATAAGTATCATAAGTAAGGTAAGTTACTGCTCTACCAGCAAAGCTACCAATACCAAAATAAGTTGAGTAAGCTAAGTAAACTAAGTTGGCGACCTTGTCACCCCGAACAATGATGAGTAGGGTAAGTAGGATAAGTTAACTAAGTAACCTAAGTAGAATTCTAAGTAACGTAAGTAAGGTAAGTAACTGTCATACTAGCTATACCACCCTTACAACTGTAAGTTAAGTAAGCTAAGTAAACTAAGTAAGCGGCATAGTCTGTCCAGACGCGGATCAGTAGGGTAAGTAGGATAAGTAAACTAAGTAGAATTCTAAGTAACATAAGTAAGGTAAGTAACTACTCCATTAGCCGCTCTAGCCATACCGGAGTAAGTTAAGTAAACTAAGTAACTAAGTCACTCCGAACAATGTAGACTATGGCCAGTAGGATAAGTAAACTAAGTAACCTAAGTAGAATTCTAAGTAACGTAAGTTAGGTAAGTAACTGTCATACTAGCTATACCACCCTTACCACAGTAAGTTAAGTAAGCTAAGTAAACTAAGTAAACGGCGAAGTCTGTACCGAAGAGGATGAGTAGGGTAAGTAGGATAAGTAAACTAAGTAAACTGAGTAGAATTCTAAGTAACATAAGTAAGGTAAGTAACTACTCCATTAGTCGCTCTACTCATACCGGAGTAATTTAAGTAAACTAAGTACGCGGCGAAGTCTGTACTGGAGAGGATGAGTAGGGTAAGTAGGATAAGTAAATTAAGTAACCTGAGTAGAATTATAGGCATCATAAGTAAGGTAAGTTACTGCTCTACCAGCAAAGCTACCAATACCAAAGTAAGTTGAATAAGCTAAGTAAACTATGTTGGCAACCTTGTCACTCCGAACAATGTAGACTATGGTCAGTAGGATAAGTAACCTAAGTAGAATTCTAAGTAACGTAAGTAAGGTAAGTAACTGTCATACTAGCTATACCACCCTTACCACAGTAAGTTAAGTAAGCTAAGTAAACTAAGTTAACGGCGTTGTCTGTACTGAAGAGGATGAGTAGGGTAAGTAGGATAAGTAAACTAAGTAGAATTCTAAGTAAGGTAAGTAACTACTCCATTAGTCGCTCTAGCCATACCGGAGTAAGTTAAGTGAACCAAGTAAGCGGCGAAGTCTGTACTGAAGAGGATGAGTAGGGTAAGTAGGATAAGTTATCTAAGTAACCTGAGTAGAATTCATAGTAACATAAGTAAGGTAAGTTACTGCTCTTCCAGGAACGCTACCAATACCAAAGTAAGTTGAGTAAGCTAAGTAAACTAAGTTGGCGACCTTGTCACCCCGAACAATGATAAGTAGGGTAAGTAGGATAAGTGAACTAAGTAACCTTAGTAGAATTCTAAGTAACGTTAGTAAGGTAAGTAACTGTCATACTAGCTATACCACCCTTACCACAGTAAGTTAAGTAAGCTAAGTAAACTAAGTAAGCGGCATAGTCTGTCCGGACGCGGATCAGTAGGGTAAGTAGGATAAGTAAACTAAGTAACCTAAGTAGAATTCTAAGTAGGTAAGTTACTACTCCACTAGCCACTCCACCCATACCATAGTAACTTAAGAAAGCTAAGTAAACTAAGTAAACAGCAAAGTCTGTACCGAAGAGGATGAGTAGGGTAAGTAGGATAAGTAAACTAAGTAACCTTAGTAGAATTCTAAGTAACGACCTTATCACAGTAAGTAAGGTAAGTAGCTACTCCACTAGCCACTCTGCCCAGACCAGAGTAAGTTAAGTAAAATAAGTAAACTAAGTTACTAAACCAAGTTAGCGGCAAAGTCTGTCCCAACGAGGATCAGGAGGTTAAGAAGGATAAGTAAGCTAAGTATCCCAAGTAGAATTGTAAGTAACATAGGTATGGTAAGTAACTACTCCATTCGCCACTCTACCCATAACAGAGTAAGTTAAGTAAGCTAAATAAACTAAGTAAGCGACGAAGTCTGTCCCATAGAGGATGAGTAGGTTAAGTAGGTTAAGTAACCTAAGTAGAATTCTAAGTAACGTAAGTAAGGTAAGTAACAACTCCATTAGCCACTCTACCCATACCAGAGTAAGTTAAGTAAGTTAAGGAAACTAAGTAAGCGGCGAAGTCTGTATTGTAGAGGATGAGTAGGGTGAGTAGGATAAGTAAACTAAGTAACCTAAGTAGAATTCTAAGTAACGTAAGTTAGATAAGTAACTGTCCTACTACCTATACCAGCCTTATCACAGTGAGTTAAGTTAACTAAGTAAGCGGCAAAGTATGTCCCAACGAGGATCAGTAAGTTAAGTAGGATAAGTAAACTAAGTAATCTAAGTAGAATTATAAGAAAGGTAAGTAACTACTCCATTAGCCACTCTTCCCATACCAGAGTAAGTTAAGTAAGCTAAGGAAGCAGCGAAGTCTGTACCGAAGAGGATGAGTAGGGTAAGTAGGATAAGTAAACTAAGTAGAATTCTAAGTAACATAAGTAAGGTAATTAACTACTCCACTAGCCACTCTACCCAGACCAGTGTAAGTTAAGTAAGCTAAGTTAGCGACCAAGTCTGTCCCAACGAGGATCAGTAAACTAAGTAACCTGAGAAGAATTCTAAATAACATAAGTAAGGTAAGTTACTACTCCATTAGCCACTCTACCCATACCAGAGTAAGTCAAGTGCGATAAGTACTATGTAAGTGGCTAAGTCTGTACTGGAAAGGATGAGTAGGGTAAGTAGGATAAGTAAACTAAGTAACCTAAGTAGAATTATAAGTAGCATAAAAAAGGTAAGTTACTGCTCTACAAGCATCGCTACCAATACCAAAGTAAGTTTAGTAACTAAGTAAACTAAGTTGGCGACCTTGTCGTCCCGAACAATGATGAGCCGTCTAAGTAGGATAAGTAAACTAAGAAACCTAAGTAGAATTCTAAGTAGCGTTTGTTAGATAAATAACAGTCCTACTACCTTTTCCACCGTTACCACAGTAAGTTAAGTAAACTAAGTAAGCGGTAAAGTCTGTCCAAACGAGGATCAGTAGGGTAAGTAGGATAAGTAAACTAAGTAACCTAAGTGAAATCTAAGTAACATAAGTAACTACTCCACTAGCCACTGTACCCATACCAGAGTAAGTTAAGTAAGCTAAGTAAGCTAATTAAGCAGGGAAGTCTGTACCGAAGAGGATGAGCAGGGTAAGTAGGATAAGTAAAATAAGTAACCTGAGTAGAATTCTAAGTAACATAAGAAAGATAAGTAACTAATCCACTAGCCGATCTTCCCAAACCAGAGTAAGTTAAGTAAGCTAAGTAAACTAAGTAAACGGCGAAGTATGCCCCATAGAGGATGAGTAGGGTAAGTAGGATAAGTAAACTAAGTAACCTAAGTAGAATTCTAAGTAACGTAAGTAAGGGTAGTAACTATTCCATTAGCCACTCTACCCATACCAGAGTAAGTTAAGTAAACTAAGTAAGCGACGAAGTCTGTATTGTACAGGATGTTTTGGGTAAGTAGGATAAGCAAACTAAGTAACCTGAGTAGAATTATAAGTAACATAAGTAAGGTAAGTAACTGTACTACCAGCTAACACCCTTATCACAGTAATGTAAGTAAGCTAAGTAAACTAAGTAAGCGGCGAAGTCTGTCCCATAGAGTATGAGTAGAGTAAGTAGGATAAGTAAACTAAGTAACGTAAGTAGATTTCTAAGTAACGTGAGTAACCACTCCATTAGCCACTCTACCCATACCAGAGTAAGTTAAGCAAATTAAGTAAACTAAGTAAGCGGCGAAGTCTGTACTGAAGAGGATGAGTAGGGTAAGTAGGATAAGTAAACTGAGTAACCTGAGTAGACTTCTAAGTAACATAAGTAGGGTGCGTTACTGCTCCACCAGCAACGCTACCTATACCTAAGTAAGTTGAGTAAGCTAAGTAAACTAAGTTGGCGACCTTGTCACTTCGAACAATGATGAGTAGGGTAGGTAGGATAAGTAAACTAAGTAACCGTAGTAGAATTCTAAGTAACCGTAGTAGAATTCTAAGTAACGTAAGTAACTGTCGATTAGCTATACCACCCTTACCGCAGTAAGTTAAGGAAGCTAAGTAAACTAAGTAAGCAGCAAAGTCTGTCCCAACATGGATGAGTAGAGTAAGCAGGATAAGTAAACTGAGTAACCTAAGTAGAATTCTAAGTAGGGTAAGTAACTACTCCACTAGCCACTCTACCCATACCAGAGTCAGTTAAGTAAGCTAAGTAAGCATCGAAGTCTGTACCGAGGGGATGAGAAGGGTAAGTAGGACAAGTAAACTAAGTAACCTGGCTAGAATTCTAAGTAACATAACTAAGGTAAGTTACTGCTCCACCAGCAGCGCTACCAATACTAAATTAAGTTGAGTAAGCTGAGTATACTTAGAAGAGGATGCACGAGTAGGGTAAGTAAACTAAGTAACCCAAGTAGAATTCTAAGTAGGGTAAGTAACTACTCCACTAGCCACTCTACCCATACCAGAGTAAGTTAAGTAAGCTAAGTAAACTAATTAAGCAGCGAAGTCTGTACCAAAGAGAATGAGTAGGGTAAGTACGATAAGTAAACTAAGTAACCTAAGTAGAATTCTAAGTAACATAAGTTAGGTAAGTTACTGCTCTACCAGCAACGCTACAAATATCAAAGTAAGCCGATTAAGCTAAGTCTACTAACTTGGCAGCCTCGGAAAAATTATCAGTAGGGTAAGTAGAATAAGTAAACAAAGCAACCTAAGTAGAATTCTAAGTATCATAAGTAAGATAAGTAAGTACTCCATCAGCTACGATACTCATACCAGGCTAAGAAAGCTAATTAAACTAAGTAAGTGCCGAAGTCTGTCCCAACGAAGATGAGTATGGGAAGTAGGATTACAATCTAAGTAGCAGGGTAAGTAGGATTAGTAATGTAAATAACCTCTCCGACAGCTACACCAACCATTCCTGAGCAAGTTAAGTAAGCTAAGCAAACTAAGTAAGTGTCGAAGTATGTCCCAACAAGGACGAGTTGGGTAAGTTTCATTGGGCGGCAGGGCTTGAGATGCCATTTCATCTCAATGTCGGGTAAAAGTCCCACAAAGTTGGAAGCAACGTCTCCAAAATAACCTTTACAGTGTTGACGGGGACGTTAAACCTCAAATCAAACAAATCAAATCGTCCTCCTGTTTGTTTGCCGTTCGTAACGCTCTTAGATGATTAACATAAACATGTATGTTTGGAATTGGGTTCTTCATGGTTTGCTTGAATTCTAAGGGCATTTTGGAGACGTTGCTTCGAAAAACGTGGGTTCGCTTGCATTTTGATGAAAAGACATCTCAAGCCCTCAATCACAACAAAACCAATAGGATTAAGTGAGTGCCAGCGGCAAACGTGGCTTGGTAAACGTCAAATTAACGTCGGTGCAAGGTCAAGGCGTTGCAACAATGTTGGTGTGACGTCACACTTACGCCAGATGCCTGCTTGGTTTTAAGGGACTGTCCGAATAGCACTTAAGGGTGATGGGAACAACTGGCACATTTTTCTGCATTTTTGTCAAAGGAAGACAACTTTCGTGACTTCCTGTTCGCTTTCTATAAGCCCTGCCCCACTGAAAAAGAGTCTACTCTTAGAGGAAAGAATTTGCTCCTCAGGAGCAAATTCTTTCCTTTAAGAGTTGACCCCTATTGACATGGGATACAAAAAGACTAATGGTGTTCCATTCCCCTTAAGGATGAATTCCTACCGAGCCCCGACGGGCTGGGGCCAGTGTTTGTTTCTTGAATTGTGGCTATTCGCATTTGTTTTATTGGAGATTATACGACCCAACAACACTTCTTAAGTCATTTGGAAGACCTTGAAATACTTGTCAACACGATTTCTTAATACCCGCTTAGGTGTGGTCGGTTCTAATCATTTTCTCTATCTATGTTTGGAGAGGAAAAATAAAAAAAAAAATATTAGATTTTTATCTTAAGATTTTCATTTTTGGCAGAAAAAAAAATGCCTGTACATATATATAGGCAGGTTTTCGTAAATATATGTTGTGATTGCTCGTTAGGCTCGCCTCTTTGCGGCGGTTACAACGAGTTCCGGAGCCGAAATAGAAAAAAAGTATGCCCCGTGAGCCCCAATATAGCGGATTGAAGGGGATGTTCAGAAGGTGGTCTTGTTCACGTGATGATTCGCAGTCTGCGGTTGTGTGATTGATTTTGCTTGACAACACTGATAACAGTTCACAATGAAAGCATTCTATTGACTGATAATATCATATTTTTCCATTTGACACAAATCCCTCTTGATGATTAAATTTATATGCCGGGGAGACGCACAATCTCCGTGTTCATTGGGCGATAGGGCTTGAGATGTCATTTCATCACAAAGTCTGATAAAAGTTCTACAATATTGTAACCAAAGTCCCCCTAATACTGCATGTTTCTTCCATTTTCAGACACAGAGATTCCAATACTACCATATATCCGTGCCCCCGGGGGCTTGGGCGGGGGCGTCCGGGGCATGATTCCCCACTTTGCGCGGACTTGCCGTCTCCGGGGCAACGGCCCGGTGTCCTCGGGTGCATGGCATGATCCCACTGCGGTAACTAGTCACAGCCCCCGTACTGGTGCTGTAGGGAATTAAACTTTCGGCAGATGATTGGCGCGTGAACACACCTCCTAATGGACGGTAATGACCCGTAGGTCACACGCTCCCCTATGGCCCCGGTGCGGGGGCTTGATCCACCCACCGCTCCCTCACTAGCCGTGGCCGCCCAATCCTCGTTGCTTGGTGCATGATGTTTGGACATTGGTTTCCGCCACATGCTCCTGGCTTCAGGCGTGACTGGCGTATCGCGGTGCTTGTCGGGTGCGGATGCTTAATATGTTATTCTCGCTAAATAAAGGCATCATTATTATTATTATTACCACAGTCCTATAACTAAAAACTTACACACAGTTCCCTACTTTGGGGCTGTGAGGTAACATCCACTGCTGTAGTACGACCCTGATGACCCACGCCACTCAACCCACACATGTAGGCCCAATCCTCATACTTTCGTCCTTCCGTGCCCCTTGGGGCTTCGGGTGGGGCGCCCGGAGACATGATTCCCCGCTTTGGGTGAACTGGCCGTTTCCGGGGCGACGGCCCGGAGTGCAGGGGCGGGGGGGGGGGGGGGAGGACATCAAACACATTCATGTTTATATAGTTGTTACATGAGCACGTCTGTATGTTCATTATCTAAATGTTCAGCTTAATGTTGTTTTTGATGTATTTCTCTCGTATGTAATGGAATATGACATGAAGCGTGTACCGTTTCTCAATGTTGGGATGCCCGGCGGGGTAGGGGCGGTCATTTCGTATTCCTTTATATGCCTGGGAAACGCACCATCTCCGTGTTCATTACATGTTTTAATGTTGTTTTTAAATAGTTTCTCAATTATGTGCTATTATGTTCATTATCTCCGTGTTCATTACATGTTCAGTTTAGTGTTTGATGTATTTCTCTCGTTTGTAACGGGTATGACATGGAGCGGGTACCGTCTCTCAATATTGGGATGCCCGATGGGGTAGGGACAGTCATGTCGTATTCCTTTATATGCGGGGGAAACACACCATCTCCGTGTTTATTACTTGTTTTAAATTTGTTTTTGAACTTTTTCTCAATTATGCCGGGGAAACGCACCTCCGTGTTCATTACATGTTTTACTGCTGTTTGGGATGTATTTCTCTCGTATGTGAAGGAATGTGACATGAAGCGTGTACCGTTTCTCAATGTTGGAATGCCCGGCGTGGTAGGGGCGGTCCTGTCTTATTCCTTTATATACCGGGGAAACACACTGTATCCGTGTTCATTACATGTTTATGCCACCGGCATACGAAGTTTGCTATGGGGATATAATATTTTCGTCCTGCCTTTCGTCCGTGTGTCCGTCTTTCTGTCTGTCCGGACAAACATATAAGTGTTAGGGGTTATATTTTGTCCAACCTTATGGGTTTATTCCGTTAAGTTAACACTATAAACTCATAAACCTTACGGCTTAGGGGCTATTTTTCGGCTTAGGAGCTTAATTTCTCTATGGGAGTTTATAATGGGAAAAGCCCATAAACCGGATTTGTTAGAACGTCCGTCCGTCCGTCCGTTAACATTTTGGTTAAAGTTTTTCGTCAACGTTTCTAAGAGATTTTATCTTCTGAACCCTTTGATAGATTTAGTTGATTTTTGATTTTTACACTGAAGTTACATACTGGTCTAAAACTTTCATTTGTGCATCCCCCCCCCCCCACAGTGACCTTGAAGTCAAGGTAATAGACTTAGAAATTCTACATTTGGTTCAAGTTTTATGACCAAGTTTATAAGACAAATTCAATTGATGCTGGCATCGATGTTGCATACCAGTCCAAAGATTTCATTGATGCATACCCCATCCTGCTGCTTCATTGATACCCCCACCCTTCAGTAACTTGATTCCCTCACTCCCTTGGTCCATTTAGAAATTGTATGTTTGATTTAGCTTTTACAAGCACATTTATACATTATTATAGAATTTTGACATCTTCATTCATATTACATTCAAGCTCAAAAGATATATCAGAGTATGGCACTGGCCGGGGGTATACGTTACCCACTGGTCGTTTTCTCTAGTTTAATGATGTTTTTGAACTGTTTCACAATTATAAGCTACCTCTATGTTCATTTTCTCCGTGTTCATTACATGTTCAGTTTAGTGTTGTTTTTGATGTATTTCTCCCGTATGTGAAGGAATATGACATGAAGCGTGTACTGTTACTCATTGTTGGGATGCCCGGCGGGTAGGGGCGATCATGTCATATTTCCGGGGGAAACACAAATTCTCCGTTTTCATTACATGTTTATGTTGTTTTTGAACTGTTTCTCAATTATGTTTATTATCTCCGTGTTCATTACATGTTCAGTTTAGTGTTGTTTTTTTATGTATTTCTCCCGTTTGTGAAAGGAATATGACATGAAGCGTGTACCGTTTCTCATTGTTGGGATGCCCGGCTGGGTAGAGGTGGTCATGTCATGTTTCTTCGTATATACCTATCTCCGTGTTCATTGCATGTTTTAATGATGTTTTGGAACTATTCCCCAATTATGTGCTATCTCTATGTTAATTACCTCTGTGTTCAGCTTAATGTTGGTTTTGGTGTATTTCTCTCGAATGTAAAGGAATATGACATGAAGCGTGTACCGTTTCTCAGTATTGGGATGCCCGGCGGGTCAGGGGCGGTCATGTCATATTCCTTTATATGCCGGGGAAAAACCTAATCTCCGTATTCATTACTTGTTGTAATGTTGTTTTTGAACAGTTTCTCAATTATGTGCTATCTCTATGTTCATTATCTCCGTGTTCATTACATGTTCAGTTTAGTGTTGTTTTTGATGTGTTTCTCCCGTATGTGAAGGAATATGACATGAAGCGTGTACCATTTCTCAATGTTGGGATGCCCGTCGGGGTAGGGGCGGTCATGCCATATTCCTTTATATACCGGGGAAACACACTATCTCCGTGTTCATTACATGTTTTAATGATGTTTTTTAACTGTTTCTCAATTATATGCTATCTCAATGTTCATTATCTCCGTGTTCATTACATGTTCAGTTTAGTGTTGTTTTTTATGTATTTTTCCCGCATATGAAGGAATATGACATGAAGCGTGTACCGTTTCTCATTGTTGGCATGCCCGGCGGGGTAGGGGCGGTCATGTCATAGTCCCTTATATGCCGGGGAAAAACATAATCTCCGTGTTCATTACATGTTTTAATGTTGCTTTTGAACAGTTTCTCAATTATCACCATTCTCTATGTTCATTATTTCCGTGTTCATTACGTGTTCAGTTTAGTTTTGTTTTTGATGTATTTCTCCCGTTTGTGAAGGGATATGACATGAAGCGTGTACCGTTTCTCATTATTGGGATGCCCGGCGGGGTAAGGGCGGTCACCAAGGCTATGGAACGCTCCCATCAAACAGTCACGAATGCTCCTTCGCTTTCAACTTTTAAGCAGTCTCTTAAACAAATATTTTAACCATTCTTATTTATTTATGTTAAGATAAAATATTTGTATCTTATTTGATCTTAAGAGTTGATTATAACTGTTTTGAGCTGTGCATGAATGACGTTTTGGGTTAAATTTGCCACAAAGTTTTTTAACTTTACTACGCACATTTTATATTACATATATACATTCAATTCACAGTTTTATGCGCTCGCAATGAGATTTTTACTGTTTTAACAATATCACCATGTGCTAGTTTTGCCATGGATAATCTTAAAACTAACATTTTAACAGTTTTACAATGCACAGTTGATATCTTTAACTAATCGCATTGTTTTCTTTGTAAATATGTATATATACATTGTTTGTTTGTATTTTAGAGGACCACAAGGTAGACTAGTTATTTTATAGCTAATTGTGTCATCCTCTTTAAACATTGTATAAATAAATAAAATAAATGTCATATTCCTTAATATGCCGAAGAACCCCACTATCTCCGGGTTAATTACATGTTTTAATGATGTTTTGAACTGTTCCTCATTATGTGCTATCTCTATGTTCATTATCTCTGTGTTCATTACATGTTCAGCTTAATGTTGTTTTAGTGTATTTCTCTCGTATGTAAAGCCCCTGTCACACTATGCCGCGTTTTCACTGCGATGGGACGGCGTTGTTTAATTTTTCAGAACGCCGCGAGATCGCAAGAAATATGGGATATTTTTGTGAACATGGACCTGTCATGGCGTCCCTACAGCGACCAAGACGTTGCTACGGAGCTTACATGGCGATCTATCGCGATCCTGCGGCGTTTTTGATGGCGATTGTATGCGCTCTCACGGCGCTTCCTCTGCGCTTTTACGGCGCTCACAATGCGTGCACTGCGCTTTTACGGCGCTCTCAATACGTGCACTGCGCTTTTACGGCAATCACATGTTGAAGACGTTCTCAAAGTGTCAGTCGAACAGTTTTGTTTGATTTGAGGTTTAACGTCCCATCAACACATTATAGGTCATTTTGGGGACGTTGCTTCTAATTTTGTGGGACTTTTATCCGACAATGAGATGAAATGACATCTCAATCTCTGTCACCCAATGAAACTAATAGGGTTAATAAGCACGGATGCACCGACTCGCGCCCCATTGCCCAAGCTTAGATCCCCTAAGCGGTTTACCGGTACTCCTGTGCTGTCGGAAGCAAGTCCACCGCAATCACCGCAAGCAGGAGCAAGTCCACCGCCATTACCTTACCCGGAATGAGTCACCTCAGAAGAAGGTTTTTCGGGACAGTACACAATCAAACTCTACTCTAGTCACTGTTTATACAAGCGGGCGGCCCCTCCCATCGGGACTGGAAGAAATAGATGGGCTGCATGATGCTTCCACGCAGAACTGAAACCGACCTCACACGAGTACTGGCAAACCGCTTAGAGGATCTTAGCCTGCCCAGGCAAAGCGGTGCGAGATACGTGTAAACCCTATTGGTGTAAACATGCTTATACGTGTAAACCCTATTGGTTTCATTGGGCGACAGGGCTTGAGATGTCATTTCATTTCAAAGTTGGGTAAAAGTCCCACAAAATTGGAAGCAACGTCTCCAAAATGACCTATACAGTGTTGACTGGGGCGATAAATATCAGATAAATCCATCAATTAATCAATTATACAAGCGGAGCTTATATGGCGTTGTAGGAGACCTCTGTGCGCCCCTGCGGAGCTCCTGTAGCGTTGTAGGAGACCTGATTGCGCTGCTATGGCAACCTTACGGCGACCTCACTGCGCTCTGATCAGAACGCCGAGCGACGGCGTTTGTTTTGAGCATGCTCAAAATGCGCGCCGTCGCTTGGCGTTCTATGCGATCCCAACACGTCTACTGGCGACGCCACTGCGTTGCTACGGCGATGTTTGCGATCGTACTGCGCGCACCTCGGCGTTCTGCATTTTTCTTGGACGCCGTGAGAACGCAGCCCTGGTGTGACAGGGGTTTAAAGGAATATGGGTGAAGCGTGTACCGTTTCTCAGTGTTGGAAAGCCCGGCGGGTCAGGGGCGGTCATGTCACATTCATATATATATGCCGGGGAAACGCACCATTTCCGTGCTTCTACATGTTTTAATGTTTTTTCTCCGGGTACTCCGGTCTTGACCCACCTGGTTAACGATAGGCTCGATTTGAGTGAAATAACCTTGAAAGGGCCGTAAAACCATAACCAAACAAACAAAAACTCATACCATTGATAGAGCAAATATCGCATATATATAGATATAATATTGTCGTATAAATTAAGCATAAAAGCTTAAAAATGGTATAGACTATTCAACTGTAGAATTAGCTCAGAGCTCATAAGCTGTCTGGTCTGGTGCTATAATAGTTAGGCACTGTTCTCAGATCTCTTAAGATAAATTAAGCTTTTAAGAGACCTATTACTGGTGCCGTTTTCTGCTATAAAATACATGGGCTAATGTCCTTGAAAAAATGTCAAATACACATTCCACAAATAATATATGGTGTTTTGGTGAGCTTCCATAAGCATTTTTAATAGCAAATGGAACGTGTGTGTGTGTGTGTGGGGGGGGTATTGCAGGTCCGTTCCGGTTATTGGGTCCGTTCCGGTTAGTAAACGCACCAGACTCGCACAGCTTTGCCTGGGCAGGCTTAGGCCCTCTAAGCGGTTTACCAGTACTCGTGTGCGGTCGGAAGCAAATTTAGCATCATGCAGCACATCTATTTCTTCAAGCCCCGACGCGTCCTATTACATGCAAAGTATGCAGTGAAAAGCTTGAAACACAATGCGATTCTTGCGATCTCTGTTTGAGCTGGTTTCACTCTACTCACAACCTACGACATGCAACCTACTCAGGTTACTAAGCTGAATTTGCTACTTACCCTACTCATCATTGTTTGGAGTGACGAGACCGCCAAGTTAGTTTACTAAGCTTAGTTGACTAACTTTGGTATTGGTAGCGTTGCAGGTGGAGCAGTAACTTGCCAACTTATGTTTCTTAGAATTCTACCCAGGTTACTTAGTTTACTTTGCCTACTCACCTTACTTATCCTCGTTGAGACATACTTTGCCACTGACTTAGTTTACTTAGCTTACTTAACTTACAGTGCTATGGGTGGTATAGCTAGTAGGACAGTTACTTACATTGCTTATCGTTACTTAGTATTCTACTTATGTACTTAGCTTACTTATCCAACTTACTCTACCCATTGTTCGGAATGCGGTCGCCAACTTAGTTAACTTAGCTTACTCAACTTCTTTCGGTATTGGTAGCGTTGCTGGTAGAGCAGTTACTTACCTTACTTATGTTACTAAGAATTCTACTCAGGTTACTTAGTTTTCTTATCCTACTCATCCTCGTTTGGAAAATCTTCGCCGCTTAATTAGTTTACATGACTTGCTTAACTTACATTGTTATGGGTAGTGTAGGTAGGGAGATACTTACCTTACTTATGTTATTTACAATTCTACTTACGTTGCTTAGTTAACTTATCCTATCCATCATTGTTCGGAATGACAAGATAGCCGACTTAGTTTACTTAGCTTACTTAACTTACTGTGGTATGGTTGGTGTAGCTCATGGTGTAGTTTCTTACTTTATCTACGTTATTTAGAATTCTACTTAGGTTACTTAGTTTACTTATCCTACTTACCCTGCTCATCGTTGTTCGAGATAACACTTGTTTACTTAGCTTACTCAACTTAATTTGTTATTGGTAGCGTTGCTGGTATGGCAGCAACTTACCTTACTTATGATACTTAGAATTTTACTCAGGTTACATAGTTTGCTTATCCTACTTACCCTACTCATCATCTTCAGTACAGACTTCGCCGCTTAGTTTACTTAGCTTACTTAACTTACTGTGGTAAGGGTGGTATAGGTAGTAGGAGAGTTAGTTATCTTACTTACGTTACTTAGAATTCAACTTAGGTTACTTATCCTACTTACCCTAATCATCATTGTTCGGAGTGACAAAGTCGCCAACTGAGTTTACTTGGCTTACTCAACTTACTTTGGTATTGGTGGCGTTGCTGGTAGAGCAGTAAATTACCTTAGCTGTGTTACTTAGAACTTTACTCAGGTTACTTAGTTTACTTATCCTACTTACCCCAATCACCCTTTTCGGTACAGACTTCGCAGCATACTTAGTTTACTTAGCTTACTTAAGTTACTAATGTAAGGGTCGTATAGCTAGTGTGACAGTTACTTACCTTACTTACGTTACTTAGAATTCTACTTAGGTTACTTAGTTTACTTATCCTACTGGCGATAGCCATCATTGTTCGGAGTGACCACGTCGCCAACTTAGTTTACTAAGCTTACTCAACTTACCTATGTATTGGTAGCGTTGCTCTTAGAGCAGTGGCTTACCTTACTAACGTTACTTAGAATTCTACTCAGGTTACTTAGTTTACTTATCCTACTTACCCTTATCATCCTCTTCCGTACACACTTCGCTGCTTACTTAGTTTACTTAGTTTACTTAGCTTACTTAACTTACTAATGTAAGGGTCGTATAGCTAGTATGACAGTTACTTACCTTACTTACGTTACTTAGAATTCTACTTAGGTTACTTAGTTTACTTATCCTACTGGCCACAGTGATCATTGTTCTGAGTGACCAGGTCGCCAACTTAGTTTACTTAGCTTACTCAACTTACTCATAGCGCAGTAACTTACCTTACTTATGCCACTTAGATTTCTACTCAGGTTACTTAGTTTGCTTGTCCTACCTGTCCTACTTAGCCTACTTAACCTCTTCAGTACAGACTTTGCCGCTTACTTAGTTTACTTAGCTTCCTTAACTTACTGTGGTAAGGGTGGTATAGCTAGTAGGACAGTTACTTACGTTACTTAGAATTCTACTTAGGTTACTGAGAATTCTACTTAGGTTACTTAGTTTACTTATCCTACTTACCCCACTCATCATTGTTCGAAGTGACAAGGTCGCCAACTATGTTTACGTAGCTTACTCAACTTACTTTGGTTTTGGTAGCGTTGCTGGTAGAGCAGTAACATACCTTATTTATGTTACGTAGAATTCTACTCAGGTTACTTATCCTACTTATCCTCTTAAGTACAAACTTTGCTGCTTACTTAGTTTACTTAGCTTACTTAACTTACTCTGGTATGGGGACAGTGGCTAGTAAATTATGTTACTTAGAATTCTACTTAGGTTACTTAGCTTACTTATCCTACTTACCCTACTCATCCTTGTTGGGACTGACTTTGCCGCTTACTTAGTTTACTTGGCTTACTTACTGTGTTAAGGTAAGTTAAGGTAGTAGGACAGTTACTTACCTTACTTACGTTACGTAGAATTCTACTCAGGTTACTTAGTGGACTTATCCTACTTACCCTACTCATCCTCTTACCCTACTCATCCTCTTCAGCACAGACTTCGCCGCTTACGTAGTTTACTTAACTTACTTAACTTACTCTTGTATGGGTAGATTGGCTAATGGAGAAGTTACTTAACTTACTTATGTTACTTAGAATTCTACTCAGGTTACTTAGATAACTTATCCTACTTACCCTACTCATCCTCTTCAGTACAGACTTCGCGACTTACTTAGCTTACTTAACTTACTCCGGTGTGGCTAGAGCGGCTAATGGAGTAGTTACTTACCTTACTTATGTTACTTAGAATACTACTTAGTTTACTTAGCCTACTTACCCTACTCATCCTCTTCAGTACAGGCAACGCCGTTTACTTAGTTTACTTAGCTTACTTAACTTACTGTGGTAAGGGTGGTATAGCTAGTATGACAGTTACTTACCTTACTTAGGTTACTTAGAATTCTACTTAGGTTACTTAGTTTACTTATCCTACTGATCATAGTCTACATTGTTCGGAGTGACAAGGTTGCTAACTTAGTTTACTTAGCTTACTCAACTTACTTTGGTATTGGTACCTTTGCTGATAGAGCAGTAACTTACCTTACTAATGATACCTAGAATTCTACTCCGGTTACTTAGTTTACTTATCCTACTTACCCTACTCATCCTCTATGGGACAGGCTTCGCCGCTAACTTAGTTTACGTAGCTTACTTAACTTCCTGTAGTAAGGGTGGTATAGGTAGCAGGACAGTTTCTTACCTTACTTACGTTACTTAGAATTCTACTTAGGTTACTGAATTAACTTATCCTACTTATCCTGCTCATCATTGTACGGGATGACAAATTTCGTCGCTTACTTACTTTACTTGGCTTACTTAACTTACTGTGGTCCGGTTGGTATAGGCAGTAGGACAGTTACTGATCTTTGCTTACGTTACTAAGAATTCTACTTAGGTTACTTATCCTACTTACCCTACTCATCGTTGTTCGGAGTTCCAAAGTCGCCAACTGAGTTTGCTTAGCTTACTCAACTTACTTTGGTATTGTTGGCGTTGCTGGTAGAACAGTAACTTAATTTACTTATGTTACTTAGAATTCTACTCAGGTTACTTATCCTACTTACCCTACTGATCCTCGTTGGGACAGACTTTGCCGCTTACTTAGTTTACTTAGCTTACTTAACTTACTGTGGTAAGGGTGGTATAGGTAGTAGGACAGTTACTTACCTTACTTACGTTACTTAGAATTCTACTTAGGTTACTTAGTTTACTTATCCTACTTACCCTACTCATCATTGTTCGGGGTGACAAGGTCGCCAACTTAGTTTACTTAGCTTACTCAACTTACTTTGGTATTGGTAGCGTTCCTGGACGAGCAGTAACTTACCTTACTTATGTTTCATAGAATTCTATTCAGGTTACTTAGATAACTTATCCTACTTACCCTACTCATCCCATTCAGTACAGACTTCGCCACTTACTTAGCTTACTTAACTTACTCCGGTATGGCTAGAGCGGCTAATGGAGTAGTTACTTACCTTACATATGTTACTTAGAATTCTACTTAGTTTACTTAGCCTACTTACCCTACTCATCCTCTTCAGTACAGACAACGCCGTTTACTTAGTTTACTTAGCATACTTAACTTACTGTGGTAAGGGTGGTATAGCTAGTATGACAGTTACTTACCTTACTTACGTTACTTAGAATTCTACTTAGGTTACTTAGTTTACTTATCCTACTGACCATAGTCTACATTGTTCGGAGTGACAAGGTTGCCAACTTAGTTTACTTAGCTTACTCAACTTACTTTGGTATTGGTAGCTTTGCTGGTAGAGCAATAACTTACCTTACTTATGATTCCTAGAATTCTACTCAGGTTACTTAGTTTACTTATCCTACTTATCCTACTCATCCTCTTCAGTACAAACTTCGCCGCGTACTTAGTTTACTTAAATTACTCCGGTATGGGTAGAGCGACTAATGGAGTAGCTACTTACCTTACTTATGTTACTTAGAATTCTACTTAGTTTACTTATCCTACTTACCCTACTCATCCTCTTCAGTACAGACTTCGCCGTTTACTTAGTTTACTTAGCTTACTTAACTTACTGTGGTAAGGGTGGTATAGCTAGTATGACAGTTACTTAGCTTACTTGCGTTACTTAGAATTCTACTTAGGTTACTTAGTTTACTTATCCTTCTGACCATAGTCTACATTGTTGAGAGTGACAAGGTCGCCAACTTAGTTTAATTAGCTTACTCAACTTACTTTGGTATTGGTAGCGTTGCTAGTTGAGTAGTTATTTACCTTGTTTATGTTACTTAGAATTCTACTCAGGCTACTTAGTTTACTTATCCTACTTACCCTACCCATCATCTTCAGTACAGACGTCGACGCTTACTTAACTTACTTAACTTACTCTGGTATGGTTGGAGTGGCAAATGGAGTAGTTACTTACCTTACTTATAACTCTACTTAGGTTTCTTAGTTTACTTATCCTACTTACCCCACTGATCCTCGTTGCGACAGACTTTGCCGCTTACTTAGTTTACTTAACTTACTGTGGAAAGGGTGGTGTAGGTAGTAGGACAGTTACTCACCTTACTTACGTTACTTAGAATTCTACTTAGGTTACTTAGTTTACTTATCCTACTTACCCGGCTCATCATTGTTCGGGATGACAAGGTCGCCAACTTAATTTACTTAGTTTATTCAACTTACTTTGGTATTGGTAGAGTTGCTGGTAGAGCAGTAACTTACCTTACTTATGTTACTTAGAATTCTACTTAGGTTACTTAGTTTACTTATCCTACTTACCTTCCGCATCATCTTCAGTACAGACTTCGCCGCTTACTAAGTTCACTTAGCTTACTTAACTTACTCTTGTCTGGGTAGAGTGGCTAATGGAGTAGTTACTTACCTTACTTATAATTCTACTTAGGTTACTTAGTTTACTTATCCTACTTACCCTGCTTATCATCGTTGGGACAGACTTCGCCGGTTACTTAAGTTACTTAGCTTACTTAACTTACTCTGGAATGGGTAACGTAGCTTGTGGAGTCGTTACTTATCTTACTTATGTTACTTAGAATTCAACTTACTTACTTACAATGTTACTTAGTTTACTTATCCTACTTACCCTTCTCAACCCTGTGCGGAGTGACCATAATGCCTACTTAGTTTACGTAGCTTACTTAACTTACTCTGGTATGGTAGGTGTAGCTGGTGGAGAGATTACTTACATTACTTATGTTACTTATAAGTCTACTTAGGTTACTTACTTTACTTATCCTACTTACCCTGCACATCGCAGTGACAAGGACGCCTACTTAGTTTACTTAGCTTATTTAACTTACTCTGGTATGGCTGTTGTAGCTGGTAGGACATTTACTTATGTTACTTAGAGTTATACTCAGGTTACTTAGTTTACTTACCCTACTCAGCGTACTCATGTGCTGAGGTCGAAACCACAATACATACTTACTTACTTCACTTAGTTTACTTAATTACTCTGATGTCGCTGGTGTTACTGGTATATCAGTTACTTACAATACTTATGTTACTTACCTTACTTAACTTACTTATCCTACTTACACTGCTCATAGTCATGGATGAAATATATAACCTCAACTTAGGTTATTTATCTTACTTAGCTTACTCTTAGCATTGTTGGTATGGTAGTAGCTTTTGTCATAAGAGACATGCAAGGTTACTCAGTTTACTTAGGTTACTTACGCTTATTCTTGTACTTATACTGTTATATCAAGATTGACTTTCGTTGGTTTGATTAGTCAACTTACATTACTCACGTTACTTAGCTTATCTTAAGAGTGAGGTTGATACATGTACCATCCTTGGTTAGCTATACGCCTACTTATGTTACTCATCCTACTTAGCTCATTTCCGTATTATAGTATCATGCTTCAGTGTTCTGGTCAGCAAATTTTAGTTATTTCTCTTAAAACTATGTAAAATCGTTGTATGTTATCAATTAATTAGCTTATTGCACTTAATTTTATGTAGCATGTTTTTTTGGATCGAGGGGCATAGATTTTTTGACATCTACTTAGTTTACTTAGTTTACTTATACTGCTGTAGTGCCAGGTAAGTAAACTGAGTAACCTGAGTAGAATACTGTAAACTTGCTTATTTTACTTATTTTGTTGATGTGAAGATCAGTAACGTAAGTAAACTGAGTAGAATTCAATTAACAGTGAAATCAGAGACTCCAGGACACCCCGGAACCTCTGTTAGCCTGAATTTCATTCTGTGTAACGTGTCCTGAATCTCATCCCTATTAGGGTGTTTATATGAAAGCCCTTGTACTATGTACTTCATACTCCGTGTCCTGAAATCTTAGACCTTTAAATTTAGATAGAAACATTTGCAAGCATCAATTCTTAAAGCACTGATTTACATGCACAGTTGCCCAAGTGAGATTTCAGGACACGGAGTATGAAGTACCTGGCGAGACTGCGCGGATGCGCAGGCTCGCCTGAACCTTCGCTGCTCGCATAGGCGATAAGTACCAAAATCGCTTGACGGGGCCCATATAACAGACTTGTGCTCCCAATCTTGAAATATGGCAGTTGTATCTGGAACCCTAATGGAGTGGTCCTTAAAGAAGAAGTTGAAAACCAGGCGAATTTGTGTCTTCGAGCATTCTTTCATGACATATTTTAACTGCGCATGCCCAGCCATTTAGAGGGGCCAGAGACATGGCTTTCTGTCTGAAGGTTCCTCTTGATTCACTGCTTGTATGAGCGAGCAGCGAAGGCTCTGGCGAGACTGCGCGAATGCGCAGGCTCGCCTGAACCTTCGCTGCTCGCATAGGTGATAAGTACCCAAATCGCTTGACGGGGCCCATATAACAGACTTGTGCTCCCAATCTTGAAATATGGCAGTTGTATCTGGAACCCTAATGGAGTGGTCCTTAAAGAAGAAGTTGAAAACAATTTCAGAATAGAGCTGCTAGGTTTGTAACAAGCAATTATTGCTTTGGAACTGGGAGTATGATTGGAATAATAGGAAAATTAAGATGGGAGTCTCTCAAGACAATGAGAAGAGAAATAGGATTATACTATATATATTTTACATAGTTCTAAAGGACCAGCATTCCAACAGATGACCTTGTTCCCTTAGCTTGGCCCTGTAGAAATCACCATTTATTGGCGTTTCAGACCCAGTCTGCAAATACAGACATTTACAAAGATTCTTTCTTCCCGCGGACCATTAGAGATTGGCATTGAGTACCAGAAATCCCTAAAGGGGTACCTTGGCAAACAGTGCAGGGCCGTGATCAGGGCCTCCACTTTTTGCTGAAAGTACAGTACCTTCAGATATTTTCTAAATTCTACGACGGAATCAATGATTCCAAAGGACAAGAATATATAAACTACACTATGATGTAGGACAGGGAGACTTTTACGGCCGCCACACATTCCCACACACCAGCTGTAGTGACGTTAAATATGTTCAAGAAAGGGTTATCATTTACACCACAGAACTGGAAAATATGGAGTGTACATGTTTTCCTGGCCAGACTAGGTAGTTTCGTCCAATTAGGCCCCATCAGTGACCCTCAAATATTTTCAAAATTCAACAACAGAATCAATGATCCCAAAGGACAAGAAAATGTAAACTACGCTATGATGTAGGGCAGGGAGACTTTTTACGGCCACAATACATTCTCGTGCCCAGAATCCAAGTCTATCCAAATAGTTTTGAACTTTCGGCAAGTCCTCTGTATCTTTAAGTTTATTTTTTCTGGTGAGAGCTAGGGACTAACTTCCCAATATCAAAGGCCCTAGAGTATGAATCTCTAGTACTTCTTTTGTTTGCGTTGAGGATTAACGTCCCCGTCAACACTGTATAGGCCATTTTGTAGACGCTACTTCCAATGTTGTGGGACTTTTACCCGACATTGCAGTGGAATGACATCTCAGGCCCTGTCGCCTAATGAAACCAGTAGGGTTTATAAGCATGGCCGTCCCGACTCGCACCGATTTGCCTGGGCAGGCTTAGATCCTCTAAGCGGTTTACCAGTACCCATGTGTGGCCAGTTTCAGCTCTGCGTGGAAGCATCATGCAGCCCATCTATTTCTTCAAGCTCCGACGTATCTCTAGTAACAATTCTGATTCTTATTCTGAATACGATGCATTTGTCAACCACGACTGACTGACTACAGGGGAATTTTGTCCCCTCACGTAAAATCCATTTAAGAGGAATGGGAACACCTGGCAGCTTGTTCCGCCATTTTTCAAAGGTAGACAACTTTCGGAACTTCCTGTTCGCTTTTCTATAAGCCATTGCCACCAAAAAGGGGTCTTCTCTTAAAGAAAAGTATTCGCTCCCTAGGAGCAAATTCTTTCCTTTAAGAGTTGTCCCCTATAGACGAAAATACTTTTGCAGGAGTTGCCTCCCCTGAAGGTGTTCCCATTCCCCTTAAGCCCCTGCACCCTTCCCTAGGTAATAACGTGTACCCACAATCTATATTTTGAGCAAAGGCGATTCTTTTTGGGGGGTTTATGTTTCTGCATTGTATCATTATAATATGAGCCAGCGCACGACAAAACCTTCAATAAGACGTGCGCCCAGCGAAGACTCAGATCAGCCTGTGCATTCGCGCAGTCTGATCAGAGTCTTCGCTGTGCGCTCTCAGGATAGCTAAGGGCCCATTGCTCCTTCATGCAAAAATATAAGTCTCTGGTTAGACTATATGGATGCGCAGTCTGATCAGAGTCTTCGCTGTGCCCTCTAAGGATAGCTAAGGGCCAATTGCCCTATCATGCAAAAAGAGAAGTCTCTGGTTAGACTATATGGATGCACATTCTGATTAGAGTCTTCGCTGTGCGCTCTAAGGATAGCCAAGGGCCCATTGTCCCATCATGCAAAAAGAGAAGTCTCTGGTTAGACTATTTGGATGCGCAGGCTGGTCTGATTCTTAGCTGGACGCACATGTCTTATTGTAGGTTTTGTCG
The DNA here is from genome assembly GCA_963580285.1 of Lucinisca nassula. NCBI lineage: Eukaryota > Metazoa > Mollusca > Bivalvia > Lucinida > Lucinidae > Lucinisca > Lucinisca nassula. The sequence continues at coordinate 10,536,623 of OY757014.1, forward strand.
TATGTTGGCTCATATTTCTATTTTATGGGGCTCCGTGGCCTAGTGGTAAAGAGCGGTGGCATTTGATCATAAGGTCTTTCAGCGCTGTGGGTTCGAGCCTCGCTCGGGTCACATGTAAGACGCAGTGTTCAACAACGGAAGGTCATTTTTTTTTTCAGTATTCCAGCTTTCGACTACCTCTAATTAACGATGTGCTCGAAATAAGTGAAATGATTTTGACAGGACCGTAAATCCAAATAAAAAAAAATCAATTTTAGATACCCGTTGACCGGGTTGGGAAGAGACACTGCTCTTTTGTACCGGAAACCCCAAAACGGGTACCTTGGCAAACAGTGCAGGCCCAGATCAGACGCCGCAGAACGCGGCATCTGATCAGGGCCTGCACTGCTTGCAAAAAGTCCAGCCATTTTCCAAATGAATTTTGAAGAAAACACAACCTGACACCCCTTAATTTTGGAATGGACTCATGCTATATATAAGGAAGAATATTCCATTTGGTACAAAAAGGGTTAAGTATAATGGCGTTCCTTTTATGTGTTATTGACAGGACGATGATATGTGATCAACCCTCCTTTTTTCGTAGCGTAACCTATGACGTTTTTTAACGAAACAGTAACCAGGATAATAGTCTTTCAAGTAAAACGTAGTGAGACATGACTGCACTTTTTATTTGAACCCGGCTTCGCTATTGGTATATTTTTTATTTAAGTCGCCTTTAGAAAGTTGTTTACATTGGTCGATAATTACAATAGTTCTGATCTTATTTTTATACTTCGTGCTGCAAGCTTGCAACAGCTTGGAATTCGCACAAACACATTTTTTTTTATTTAATTTTGTGATACAAAGGTATCCGGAACTAGCTTTCCCTTCTTTTCACGGACTAACTTTTAACTGTCAAGGGTCATTGATTTATTATATTCCGTCCAGCTACCGTAAAAAATAATACCAACAAAAAAAAAAAAAAAAAAAACATGGCCGAACTAGAGTCAGACAGAGATGCTGATTTGATCATGAAGATACTATATGGAGGAATAAACTTTCGGGTATGTGCATTAAACAGATATACGTCTAGCGTTATACTTGTTTTATATAAAAAACAAAAACTGTTAATTGAAATATAATAGGGCACAAAGTTTAATTTTAAAGACTGGCGCCGAGGTTATAAAACAATCATGAAATGCACGGTCCAAATACAACACGAAAACACGCCTATATAATTCTGACCCCCTTTACCCCCGGGTTTATATAGTAAAACTGGGGTTTAAAGGGGTAAACCTTATTTTTCCTATTTCTGCTCTAAAATATAGATTGTGGGTCCTCGTTAGAACCGCCTCGATGAGGCGGTTATAACGTGTACTCACAATCTATATTTTGAGCAAAAAATATAAAAAAATATCCCAATTTTTCATCTTAAAACTTTCGTTTTTCGACAGTAAAGTTTACAATGTATTTGTATAGGCGTATTCACCGATTATTAAAATAATAATAATAAAAAACAAGAGGGCCATGATGGCCCTGGATCGCTCACCTGATCCATAGAGTAACACGTGGGCCCAGGAAAGGGCCATTATTGACCCCAGGGTTATAATGTGCATAATGTTGAGGGAGGTCTAAAAAGGTGAAGCTTCATACCAAATATCAACAAAGGCTATAAACTGAACAATCTTGGCAAAGGTCCAGTAATATCTAAGACCTGGTCCTTGCAGTTTCAGAGAAGAAGATTTTTTTAAAGATATTCCCTGCATAACCCTATGTAAAACCAAATTGCCCCGGGGCTAGGTCCACTTGATGAAGCTTCACACCAAATAGACCTGGGCCTTGCTGTATCAGAGAAGAAGATTTTCAAAGATTATCTCTATATATTATAAGCCTATGTAAAACCAAAGGGTCCGGGTAGAGGTCCACTAGATGAAGCTACATACCAAATATCAAAAGCATGGGCCTTGCAGTTTCAGAGAAGCAGATTTGCAAAGACTATCTCTATATAAGTCGTATGTAAAACCAATGGGTCTCGGGCAGGGGCATTTTTGGCCCAAGGGCTATAATGTGAACAATCTTGATAGAGGTCCACTAAATGACATTTCACACCAAATATCAAAGACCTAGGCGTTGTGGTTTCACAGAAGAAGATGTTTAAAGATTTTGACTATATAAGCCTATGTAACACCAAAGGGCCCAAAGGCAGGGGCATTTTGGCCCTATGACTATATTTTGAACAATCTTGGTAGAGGTCCACTAGATGAAGCTTCATACCAAATATCAAAGACCTAGGCCTTATGGTTTCAGAGAAGAAGATTTTTCAAGATTTTCCCTATATAAGTCTATGTAAAACCAAAGGGTCCCGGAGCGGGGGCATTTTTGGCCCCAGGACTATAATCTGAACAATCTTGTTAGAGATCCACAAGATGAAGCTTCATACCAAATATCAAAGACCTGGGCCTTGCGGTTTCAGAGAAGAAGATTTTTAAAGATTTTCCCTATATAAGCCCATGTAAAACCAAAGGGCCCCGGAGCGGGGGCATTTTTGGCCGCAGGACTATAATCTGAACAATCTTGTTAGAGATCCACAAGATGAAGCTTCATACCAAATATCAAAGACCTGGGCCTTGCGGTTTCAAAGAAGAAGATTTTTAAAGATTTTCCCTATATAAGCCCATGTAAAACCAAAGGGCCCCGGGGCGGGGGCATTTTTGGCCCCAGCACTATAATTTGAAGGGTCCACTAAATGAAGCTTCATACCAAATAACAAAGACCTGGGCCTTGCGGTTTCAGAGAAAAAGATTTTTAAAGAGTTTTCCAATATAAGCCCATGTAAAACTAAAGGGCCCCGGAGCGGGGGCATTTTTGGCCCCAGCACTATAATTTGAACAATCTTGGTAGGGGTCCACAAGATGAATCCTAATACCAAATATCAAAGACCTTGGCCTTGCGGTTTTAGAGAAGAAGATTTTTAAAGATTTTCCCTATATAAGACCATGTTAAACCAAAAGGCCCAGGGCTCAGGGGGGGAGTGGGGGAAGGACCTGGGTCTTGTGGGGTGAAGCTTCATATCAAATATCAAAGACAAGGGCCTTATGGTTTCAGAGAAGAAAATTTTTACAGATTTTCCCTATATAAGCCCATGTTAAACCAAAGGGCCCCAGAGTGGGGGCATATTTGATCCCATAACTTTAATTTGAACAATCTTGGTAGGGGTCCACTAGATGAAGCTTCATACCAAATATCAAAGACCTAGGCCTTGCGGTTTCAGAGAAGAAGATTTTTAAAGATTTTCCCTATATAAGCCCATGTAAAACCAAAGGGCCCCGGGGCGGGGTCATTTTTGGCCCCAGCGCTATAATTTGAACAATCTTGGTAGGGGTCCACTAGATGAAGATTCATACCAAATATCAAAGACCTGGGCCTTGCGGTTTCAGAGAAGAAGATTTTTAAAGATTTTCCCTATATAAGCCCATGTAAAACCAAAGGGCCCCGGAGCGGGGGCATATTTGACACCAGCACTATAATTTGAACAATCGTGATAAGGGTCCACTAGATGAAGCTTCATACCAAATATCAAAGACCTAGGCCTTGCAGTTTCAGAGAAAAAGATTTTTTAAGATTTTCCCGATATAAGCCCATGTAAAACCAAAGGGCCCCGGGGCGGGGGCATTTTGAGCCCCAGCCCTATAATTTAAACAAACTTGGTAGGGGTCCCCTAGATGAAGCTTCAAACCAAAAATCAAAGACCCGGGGCATATTTGACACCAGCACTATAATTTGAACAATCGTGGTAAGGGTCCACTAGATGAAGCTTCATACCAAATATCAAAGACCTAGGCCTTGCGGTTTCAGAGTAAAAAAAAGATTTTTTAAGATTTTCCCGATATAAGCCCATGTAAAACCAAAGGGCCCCGGAGCGGGGGCATTTTGAGCCCCAGCCCTATAATTTGAACAAACTTGGTAGGGGTCCCCTAGATGAAGCTTCATACCAAAAATCAAAGACCTGGGCCTTACGGTTTCAGAGAAGAAGATTTTTAAAGCTCTCCCCTATATAAGCCCATGTAAAACCAAAGGGCCCTGGAGTGGGGGCATTTTTTGCCCCAGCACTATAATTTGAACAATCTTTGTAGGGGTCCACTAGATGAAGCTTCATACCAAATATCAAAGACCTGGGCCTTGCAGTTTCAGAGAAGAAGATTTTTAAAGATTTTCCCTATCTAAGCCCATGTAAAACCAAAGGGCCCCAGAGCGGGGGCATTTTTGGACCCAGCACTATAATTTGAACAATCTTGGTAGGGGTCCACTAGATGAAGCTTCATACCAAATATCAAAGACCTGGGCCGTACGGTTTCAGAGAAGAAGATTTTTAAAGATTTTCCCTATATAAGCCCATGTAAAACCAAAGGGCCCCCGGAGCGGGGGCATTTTTAGCCCGAGCACTATAATTTGAATAATCTTGGTAGAGGTCCACTAGATGAAGCTTCATACCAAATATCAAAGACCTGGGCCTTGTGGTTTCAGAGAAGAAGATTTTTTAAGTTTTTGGTGAAAAAAAATCTATTTTTGGCTCCTCTGACCTAGATGTGCAACGGACCGGAACCATTTGAACAACTTTGAAAGGGGACCACCTAAGGATCATTCCTGTGAAGTTTGGTCAAAATCCGATCAGTGGTTTAGGGGGAGATGTTGTTTAAAGAATTGTTTACGGACGCACGCACGGACGGACGGACGGACGGACGCACGACGGACGACGGACGAAAAATGATCCCAAAAGCTCACCTCGTCACTACTTGACGGTGAGCTAAAAAAACTACAACATTTGAGGATTTTGTCAGATGTGTAGCCCTAGAAGATGACACTTGTCCTTCTGTTAAATATTAAATTGCCAACAATGCTTAACGGCAGAACATGTTTCATGCTCAGATGAAATGAGCACGAAAAGAGTTTAATAAGCCCTGGACCAGGGTACTGCTCATAGCTCCAAATAAGGCGCGTTTTCATCACGTGAACAAGTCCGTGAGATAAAGACCCCGTCAACCCCACTTTTTATAGAGAAAACTGGGGTTTACGTGGGTAAACATTATTTTCCTTATTTCTGCTTCAAGACATAGGTTGTGAGTACCCGTTTAAACCGCCTCAATGATGCGGTTCTAATGAGCACCCAAAAGCTATGTTAGGAGTATAAATAAAAAAATCACACATTTTCATCAGAAAAATTGCCTTTTTTTTTAGGTTTTTAAAAATTGCACTATATCACCCGGATGTGTTTTCCTAATGTAATCCGAAGACTACTGATATGTTTTCTAATTTCTGCATGAAAACGCCTCACCGACGCGCTTCTAAGGAGCACCCGCAACGTATATTTTCGTGCAGAAAACAAATTGGAAACCTCCTCTTATCTGGAGCTATGGCTACGGAATTAATAAAACACGCCTATACAAATACACTGTAAAATTTTACCGTGGAATAAACGAGAATATCTAACGAGTACCCACAATCTATATTTTGGGCAGAAATAAGAAAAATAAGGTTTACCCTGTAAACCCCAGTTTTTCTATATAAACGTGGGGTTTTAGAGGGTCAAAATTTAATAAGGGTGTTTTCATGATGGCCTCAAGAGTGTTCACTAGTTTGTTTTCCAGTTTGTTTAATATTGTTTTCTGTTGTATTTTAATAAACGTCAGTTAATAAGATCTGAATGGTCAGATTCTTTAGAAGCAAAATACACCAAATAAATGAAAATAGCTGATTCGGTTTAATTGAGTCTGTTCATCCCCAGTCCTGAAATGTTCAACTCCGACCACGCCCTCTAGCGCCGGCTTCAGCAGAACTCTATTTTCAAAATAATTATGTCTCCCCCGAAAAAGTTTTTTTTCGGAGAGAAGAGACATATTGTTATGTATTGACAAATCGTGTCCGGTCAATAACTTTCTTATTTTCCGATGGATTATGAAAATACTTGGCAGAAATATTAACCACCATTAGACGATGTGTGGCGCGCATGACGCAGGTTTGTACATCAAAGGTTAAGGTCATACTTAGGGGTCAAATGATAAAAAGGGGCCTTTTTTCATGTTTGGTCAATAGCTTTCTTATTTTAAGATGGATTTTGAAAGTATTTGGCAGAAATGTTAACCACCATGTGTTGTGTGCATGACCCAGGTTGGTACCTCAAAGGTCAAGGTCATACTTAGAGGTGAAAGGTAAAAAACGGCGTGTTTTGTCAATAACTTTCTCATTTTTAGATACAATTTGAAATTACTTGGCAGAAATATTAACTATCATGAAACGATGTTTTGCCCGGATGTTTCATGTTGGTACCTTGAAGATCAAGGTCATACATAGAGGTCAACGGTAAAAAAGGGACCTTTTTATCGTGTTTGGTCCATAACTTTCTTATCGTCAGATGGATTTTGAAATTGCTTGGCAGAAATGCTAACCACCATGAGACAATGTGTTGCGCGTATGACTCAGTTTGGTACCTCAAAGGTCAAGGTCATGCATAGAGGTTAAATGTAAAAAAAAGTCTTTTTTTGTGTTCGGTCAATAACTTTCTTAATTTTTAGATGGATTTTGAAATTACTTGGCAGAAATGTTAACCATCATGAGATGATGTGTTGCGTGCATGACCCAGGTTGGTACCTGAAAGTTCAAGGTCATACTTAGAGGTCAAAGGTCAAAAGGGACCTTTTTTCGCGTTTGGTCAATAACTTTCTTATTTGTAGATTGAGTTTGAAATTACTTGGCAGAAATGTTAACCATCATGAGATGATGTGTTGCGTGCATGACCCAGGTTGGTACTTGAAAGTTCAAGGTCATACTTAGAGGTCAAAGGTAAAAATTGGCCTTTTTTCGCGTTTGGTCAATAACTTTCTTATTTGTAGATTGAGTTTGAAATTACATGGCAGAAATGTTAACCACAATGAGACGATGTGTCTCTTGCATGACCCATGTTGGTACCTCAAAGGTCAAGGTCACATTAAGAGGTCAAATGTCAAAAAGGGGCCTTTTTTAATGTTCAGTCAATAACTTTCTTATTCCTGGATAGATTGTGAACTTACATGGCAGAATTGTTAACCATCATGAGACGATGTGTTGCGCGCTAGACATAGGTCGGTACCTCCAAGGCCAAGGTTATACTAAGAGGTCAAAAGTCAAAAAAAAGTATTTTTTGTGTCCAGTCAATAACTTTTATTTATTTCTGGATGAACTTTTTAAAGTAATCTTGCAGAAATGTTCACCTTCATTAGATGATGAGTCGTGTGCAAGACCAAGGTCCAAACCTCCGATGTCAAGGTCATACCTAGAGGCCGAAGGTCAAAAAGGGGCCTTTTTGTGTACAGTCAATAACTTTCTTATTATTTGATGGATTATGAAATTACTTGGCAGAAATGTTAACCATCTTGAGACAATGTGTTGTATCTCAAAGGGCAAGGCCATGCTTAGAGGTCAAAGGTAAAAAAGGGCTTTTTGTGTACGGTCAATAACTTTCTTATTTCTCTATGAACTTTTTAATTACTTTGCAGAAATGTTCATATTGATTAGATAATGTGTTGCACACAAGACCCAGGTCAATACCTCCAATGTCAAGGTCATACTTAGAGGTCAAAAAGTAGGGAGACATCTGTGTTTTTTGTAGAAAAACAAATTCTAGTTCAAAATGAATTCAATGATCCTAAAAGGACAAGAAAATATAATCTGCCCTATGATGATGTACAGGGAGGCGTTTTACGGCCGCCACACGGCACAACACCAGCTACAGTGACGATAAATAAGTTCTGAATGGTTAGATCCTTTAGAAGCATAGAAAACACCAAACAAACGAAAATAGCAGACTCGGTTTTATTGAGTCTATTCATGACCTGTACTGAAATGTGCAACACCAGACACGCCCTCTAGCACCGGCTTAAGCAAAACTCCATTTCCAAAATGATTCCAAATGATCTCAATGATCGCAAAGGACCAGAAAATATAATCTGCACTAGATGATGTACAGAGAGACGTTTTACGATCGCCATACGGCACAACACCAGCTGCAGTGAAAATAGGTAAGTCTGAATTGCTAGATCCTTTAGAAGCAAAAAATACACCAAATAAACCAAAAACTCGTAGCCTGTACTGAAATGTGCAACGACGGTTACGCCCTCTAGCGCCGGCTTAAGCAGAACTCTATTTTCAAGCAGAACTTAATTTACAGATGAAATTTTCATTATTAACTCAATGATCCCAAAGGACCAGAAAATATAATCTGCACTATGATGATGTATGGGGAGAAGTTTTAAGGCCGCCACACGGCACCAAACCAGACGCAGTGAAGATAAATAAGTTCTGAATGGTTAGATCCTGTAGAAGCAAAGAATACACCAAATAAACGAACATAGCAGACCCGTTTTAATCGAGTCCGTTCATGACCAGTCCTGAAATGTGCAACATCGGCCACGTCCTCTGCATATCTCTAAATCTATCATTTCGTTGGACTAAGATAGTTGTATTTTAGACCCATTATTTCCTGAATATTTTTTTTTACTATTTTATCTGTTTTATTTCATTTGCTAAAGTTTCTGCAACAAGTCGTAGATGGTAAAGTTTTCGAAACCATAAACAGCCTTGGTGAAAACGTATCTGTTAAGGCGCTAGCTGATAAGAATGCCAATGACGCAAGAGTCCTTGAGAAGCTACTTGACTGGCTGGTGTGCATGAAACTGTTGAAGAAAACCAGACAAGACGTGGGAAAATACAGTAAGTTAACGTTTACTTAAGAAATAGATCGGCTCTAACTGTGATTTGTTGAGTAATAAATCACAGTTTGGAGGTCAGTTGTAAAGTAGACAAATCACGAGCTTGTTGCGCGCGTCATTTGTTTACATACAACTGACCGACAAACTATGATTTATTACTCAACAGACCACACACTAGAGCTGATCTATTTCGATTCTAACACGCTGAAAATCGGCAATAATGCTGTTGTTGCCTTCAAAATCTCACAACCTTTCGCCATTGTTAGAATAAATTCCGCTAAAATTATCGACTGAAACACATGCATATATATCCTTTTCTAGCGTTTTCGATGCGAAAAAATGACGTTACACCGTCAGACGTCAAGGAAATCGACGAGTGACGTCATAGATCGGTAGCATTTAATGGCGTCACTCGTCAAGCTCTTCCGAGCCGTGATTTGTTGCAGAATAAAACACAGTTGTTTTCCATTGCCTATATAGGCGCGCTGTGTTAGAATGCAATATGTGTTCCTTTAGAAAACACACGGTGTACAGTAATGCTAAGACTTATAGGTTATTGACTTTATATTGTGAAATATTCGGCACGAGTTCATATGGCGAAGGACGCACGAGCTTGCGAGTGCGTCTCCGCCATATGAACGAGTGCCGAATATTTCACAATATAAAGTCAATAACCTTTTTATTATATACCCAAACTTGGACTCTGTGCCAGAATTCAGGCTTGCTTGTAACACAGGGGTCATAAATACGATAAACTCCGTATATGGTTTATGAGTTTATGTTGATGGTTGTTCGATGAAATATATATATGATGTAAATAGAGGGTGCCTGCAACATACAAAAGACCACAATGTGACACCGATCACAGAACAATACACATAACATACAATACAGATAACAGACACAGTTGCAGACGGACGGACGAACAATACAGACAAATCATTCTACAACGGAGTGTAGAAGATATTATTATCTTATGTAACACCGGGATGCATAGGTGATAACTATCAACTATGGAAAAACCACGAAATTATATGACAATAGCAATAACCTTTCAAATATAGAAATACATATTATAGGAGGGACAGTATCGAAGCAGCTGCTATAATGATTAAGCCTTCGCTGTTCTATTTTGGTAGGTACCAACATACATATGTGCCGATAGACTGTAAACAAAAGGCACAAAAACATCGTACATTTGACAGCTGTCAATCTGTGTTGTCGAGAACTGGCGTTACTAGTTTTCAGTTAAATGGGCATAAACAGGGCGACACGAAATACAATGGCATACCTGGCTATATCAATAAATTAACTGTGGTTATGAAAACCACCACAATATATCGAAAATTGTCATCTTCAGCGGGAAGCTGATGGAAATTTTCTTTGTGTCAAAACCGCGTAAAGTGAAGGAAAGGTTAGCAAAGGTTATCGGCTACGGGAACACCAATCATTCTTCGTCTCACATACAAAATTATAAAACAGCAGTACTGATTGGTCGATAGGAAAAATAAGTATAGTTTCCAACTCCAGTCCTACGAAATACCGTTGATATTAATTTACCGGTACTGGAAAACCGACCTCCGTGACACTTGTCATGGAAATTTGAACGTAAAATGAGATTATACATCTTTAAGTGCTTTGAAATGGAAAATAATGCAGGTCGTTGAGTTCACTGGATGCCTGTGTTCTATTATAGAGCTATAGGGTGAGGGAACCAGTCAAATCGTTGAGTGTCTGCCTACACTATAAAAAACCACGCCCAATGGCGCCAAAGTGAAGACGACGTTAACGTCTGTTGACGTGACGTCATTAAAACATTGACGTTTCCCAACGCAAGGCGCCATTTTTACCGAAGTGTTAGTTTTGTTTCTTTCAAAATACTCTTGATTTCCTAAAAGAAATTATTTAATATCTTAACAGATTTCAGGTAGGTCATATTGGTTAGCATAAAATGCGCTTTTTGCACCTTGTCACAGCCGATATTCGTTTTGTTTAAGTTTATTTCAGTCGATACGCACGACAAATGGCTGCCCATTTTTAGTATCGAAGTGGACGAATTTAAAAGTAGTTTTATTTTTAACGTGACTGCTTATCTACGGGCAATATGAACTTGACTACGGGCAATATGAAAAAATATTGACCGGTAACTTCTGTACAAAGTAAACGGGTCATTTTCTGGGTATATAATAAGAACGTTTTTAATCTGGTTATCTCGGGCATCTCAGTAGGGCGTTACCAAGGGCTGTTGCTATGATTCTATTCGCAATCTGCTTCCACCGTTTTGAACTATATTTTGTCAGAAAAAATAAGGAAGAAAACCTCCCGAACTTCCGGTGACTTTGGCCCCTCAATATTCTGGTCCGAGATGGGACATGGTGAAAAGCAAAGACGGTTTATGAGAATCGTCTTTTTCAAAGCCTTTAAATTAAGTCAGAGAACATGAGATCTTAAACTGACGGAGCAGACGCCTCATTAACAGCACCACCCGATTTCTTGACGTCGCCGTATTGTGATACCCGCCTTGGGGAAAAATGGCACAAAAATGGTCACCTCCAGATTCGGCTGATTTCTTGCATACATGTCAAAGACATATATCAGTCGGTTATTCGGCTGAGTGAAAGTTGTCGCGATCGTGTTTTATTTGGGAAATCTGCTCTCGACTGAGAGCTATTTTTGCTTCAAGTTTAGCAGTTCGCGCATGCGTGTCTTGATAACTTACATACACCATCTATGCTTAGAGAGAGAGAGAGAGAGAGAGAGAGAGAGAGAGAGAGAGAGAGTGCCATTTTTTCTACCAGAATAAAAACAGAAGTATCCAGACTTTAATTCAATCCATCGATCAGAGAGAGAGAGAGAGAGAGAGAGAGAGAGAGAGAGAGAGAGAGAGAGAGAGAGAGAGAGAGAATGATTTTCAGTTAAAAAAAAATCAGTAATTTGCGGCCTTTCATTCAGTTCGTCATCTTTTTTCTTGACGTCACTGATTTCGACACAACAAACTGAAAGTTTACACATGCAGCGTGAAAAGGTACATTCAGTGCAGTGACATATTGTTGATGCTTTGACGTGTCGCCATAATTCTAAATTGTTAACAAACTTTGTCTGGCTTACTTTTGTTAAAGGAGATACAGTATGATATCACAATACTTGAAAAAAATAAACACGATGAAGAATTATGAGAGGAATTTTGTTTTGTAAGTTCTTCACAAATTTAACTGAAACTGACCTTTTGGGTCCCATTTTGGAAAGATGGAAACGGTCTTCTACACATTTTCATGGTGACTCAGGCCGGAAGTGGTCAGAAAAAAATGGCCATTCACTGATTTTGGCACAAAATTTCATGTGGATAGATGAATCTATACCGGAGGTGATGATATTCACCATATTTGCATTATTTGCTGGCTTCCAGCTTGCAAATTGTCAATATTGGAAAAAAAAAACAGGTAACAAGACCCCTGACCTTGAAAGGTCAGGGGGGTCTGGTTACCTTTTTTTTCCATCACTGATAATCTTCAGACTAGGAACCAGCAGATAATGCAAATAAGGTGAATAGGTAAGATTAATCGCGAGGAACATGAAATTTGTTTATTTATCGTTTTCCTGATGGTACTGGTAGGGTTGAAAAATGGCCATTTTCAAATCCCAGATGTGCGTACACTGAATGTTAAAATCCGGTTTTATACATTTTCTGGAATAAAATCATATTTATACTTTTCATTTTAATCACTGTCAAAGCTCTAAAGTAAACGACAGTTGAGGAATTAGCTGTCAAAATAGCTAGTCGACTTGAAGCCTAAAAATTGCAAGTAGTCCCATCGAATCGACGCACGAGAATTTTGTTTTTAAATCTCCCTACGCAGGCCATTCTGATGCCCAACTGTCTAGACATGTTTTCTAAATAACAATTACCTATTTCCAGTCTCAATCGACAGTAGATGACGTCCATAAACCAGTCCCGATGTTAGCACAACCTACTAATATTATGTCATCAATTACCCTCCATGAGGAGGAGGTTTTTTTCAATTCTAAAATCGTTTTTATTGGAAAAGCATGCGGACCAGACCAAATCAATAATAAAGTTCTCAAGGAATGCGCACAACACTTATCTGCCCCACTGACAGATTTATTCAACTTTTCTCTAGCAAACTCTCGACTATGCCTGATATATGGAAAAGGGCACATGTAACACCTGTCCATAAGAAAGACGATAAAACCCTAGTTGAAACCATAGGCCGATCTCACTCCTTAGCTCTATAGGTAAATCACTCGAAAAATTAGTACATAAATTTTGCATAATTTCCTATTGGTAAATAATACTATCACTTCATTTCAGTCAGGTTTCACAAAAGGTGATTCGACTGTAAACCAACTCGTGGATACAAACAATACTTTCAGCCGGGCCCTGGACGAAGGCAAAGAGGTTCGTGTTGTATTCTGTGATGTCAGCAAATCCTTCGAAAGGGTCCGGCATAGAGGATTGTTAGCAAAGCTGAAACACTACGGAATCTCTGGTAGCATGTTGAATTGGTTTGAAAGCTATTCATCCAACAGGTATCAAAGAGTTGTGTTACCCGGCGGTAAATCTGACTGGCTTCACATCAAATAGGGAGTCCCACAGGGGTCTATTCTTGGCCCACTCCTATTTGTTGTATATGTTAACGACATTGTGCATGACATACACTCAATTGCCCGATTATTTGCAGATGATACAAGCCTTTACATAACAGTTGACTTTCCTGACTCAGCAGCCCAGATACTGAACGTTGATCTTTTCAGAATAGGCAAATGGGCAGATAGATGGCTTGTCAATTATAACCCAAACAAAACCGAAACTTTACTTCTGAGTCGTAAACTTGCTAGAATAAACCATCCAACACTTTACCTAAACGAGGTCTCAATAAAAGAAGTAACATCACACAAGCATCTAGGACTGATCTTCTCTCAACGCTGTGACTGGCAAAACCATATTGATTATATACAAGAAAAAGCTTGGTCCCGAATGAATCTCCTCAAAAATCTGAAATTTACGCTTGACCGTAAAAATGTACTTTACTTTCATCCGCTCTCTCTTGGAATATGCAGACTTTGTTTGGGACAATTATACCCAGCAACAAAGCAAAGCTCTTGAGAAAATACAACGCAAAGCTGGCAGAATTGTCTCCGGTACCACTAAACTCATAGAGATTGACAAACTGTATGCAGAACTTGGTCGGCTCAAGCTCTCTGGAGGAAGGAATCTGCACAAATTATATTGTTTTCCAGGATTGAGAATAATCTAACGCTTTTGTATCTAGCGGAGTTAATTCCTCCACCTGTAGGAGAAGTTTCTACCTATTCATTTCGAAACGCTGATCACTACCTGACTATCAATGCTCATACTAGCTCCTTTGCCAACTCCTTCCTTCCCTCAACTATCCAAACATGGAATGCCCTCCCAGACACAACCAAGAATGCTGAGTCGCTGGCATCGTTCAAACGACTGCTTACCCACAATACGCCAAAAAATCCCGAGTACTTTTTCAGCGGGGACAGAACATCCCAGATCCGACACACACGTCTTCGAACAGAATGTAGTGCATTTAAACCCGCACCTGTTCAGAAGAAATCTTGTACCCAGTCCAAATTGCACATGCGGCAAAGTGGAAAGTAACAACCGTTTTCTGTTAGAGTGTCAACGTTTCCGTTTGATACGTGCAGACATGTTTACCAAAATTCGTGAACATATACCACCTGACATTTATATCACAACAAGGTTGCTATTGCAAGATGACAGCAACATTTCTGTCGAAAACAACATCCGCGTTCAGGAAGTGCAGACTTTTATCTCGAAAACAAAGCGATTTGTTTCCTGATTTGTGTTATCCTAGGACCTATTACCACGACAACTGGCACTGTTTGCATTTTTTTTCCATAACAGCTCTTATTCCCATTTCATCTTTCCACATTCACTAGACGAATAGGGTAGGTTTTTTTTTATTCATATTGGTCTTGACGAATCCTCTTCTTTTCTTTCTAGCTTTCTTTCTTTTTTATGTTCTGAATCATTTCTATCGGTATTTTTTTAGTTTGTTAACGTTTATAGTTCCTTTCCGAAACTTTCCATTCTTTCCTCCTTCTTTATTTTCTTTTTCTTTCAATCTTTTGTATTGTCTTGTGTGCTTGTACCTAGTCTCGTGAAGTCAGTTATGTTCTCTTTACTCATCTTCATTCTCAGTCGTAGAGGAAGCCTCCGTGGTGCAGTGGCTACGCTACTCGCCTTGTAAACCAGGGATCGCTGGATCGATCCCGGGCTTCTCCAGACTTTCGGATGAGTCTTTAAACCGAGGTCCCGTCTCCGTATGACCTAAGCTGTTGGTGGGACGTAAAACTAAAACTCACTCACTCTCAGTCGTAGAAAACTGTAAACTATTTTATGATAAGAATCCATACAACATGCCATCCACACCTACTCATTCGCAACAGGAGAGGATTCACATAAACGTTTTGCTTGTTTTCAAATCCTGTCATTGCAATTTGTACATGTACTGTTGTAACTTGCGTATCTTTTTAAAATGTATAATAAATATTGTTAAAACCAAATAATATAGTGAAACTCAGAGTAGAATTCAGTTCACTACAAAACAGACGTGAAGGCAAAGATCAGCGAGGTTGATAATGATCGATACAATTCCTTCACAAAATCACGATAACAAGTCCGTGAACGAAGACCCCACTAAACCCCATTTTATATAGAGTAAAGTGGGGTTTACGGGGGTATACATTATAAGCCTGATTTTTGTTCAAAAACATATATTGTGGGTACTCGTTAGAACAGCCTCATCGAGGCCGCTCTAACGAGCACCCACAATCTATGTTGATAGCAGAAATAACAAAGATGTTATTCTTTTTACTAATGTTTGTCACTTCTGACAACATGTTGGACGCCATTATTTCACACGTACGTGTTTTCATAATGCCTCTTGTTACGAACCAGGCGTAGCAGAAAGAAAAAGCAAACAAGCCTCTTGGAAAAATTTAACAAAATTTATTTACAAGTTAACTTTAACCTGTAGAACCTATTTTCCTTGATCCCACAGAATTCACAGTCCAAAATGAAAAGTAATATCCTTTAACAATCCAACACAGAATTTAGAAATAACTTTTCTTAAATGCCCAAACTTCAAACTCCAAAGTCTGACTCAATGAGAAAAATCAAGCTCTTTTATAGACCCTAAGATTTCTCTAGAATGTTCCACAGGGCTGTGGAATAAGATGATGTAATTTTCTAAAAACAATGCAAACCTGAACTTTCTGGAAGGTTCTGAAGTACTTTTCCTTGTAAACATGTTTACAAAAATGAAATTAATCTGTGACTCAGTTTTCTAGAATCTTCTACAAGATGATAAACAAGATACTTATAGCACTATTATGTCAACAGTGGGGTGAAAGTGGGAATCAGAAAAATAAATTCTTATGCATAACACTCCCCCCCCCTTCGAGGAAAAGAAAGATTTATGTAATAAAGCTTTCTTTTGCTTTAAGAATAATAAAATATTGAGCATAGCATATAAAATTACATGTATCTACAATCCACTTTAGTAGGAAAGAAAAACACAACTCCTGACACTGCTCAAGCTCTTGAAAGGGCATCAGGGATAATGTTATCTCTCCCTCTGATATGTCTTATGTCTAAATTATACTCTTGTAGCATAAGACTCCACCTGAGCAACCGCTGATTTTTGTTTTTCATTTTATGTATGAAGGTCAGTGGATTGTGATCACTGAAAACAACAATCGGTGCAGTAGTAGGGGTAAGATAAACTTCGAAATGTTGCAGAGCAAGAATCAGAGACACGCACTCTTTCTCTATGGTAGAGTAATTTCTCTGATGCTTATTAAACTTTTTGGAAAAGTAGCAAACTGGATGATCCACACCATTTTCATCTTCCTGCAACAAAACACTACCTGCACCTACGTCACTAGCATCTACAGCTAGCTTAAACTCCTTTTCAAAGTTTGGTGCTAAGAGAACTGGTTCACTATTGATTATGGCTTTAAGTTTATCAAAAGCATTTTGGCATATTGCATTCCAATGGAATTTTGTTCTTTTGCTGAGCAAATTTGTCAAAGGCTCAGCAATGACAGAGAAATTATTACAGTATCAGCCATACCAAGAAATCGCATCAGCTGTCTTTTGCACGTGGGTACGGGAAAATTTGAGATAGCCTCAACTTTAGCATCAATGGGTTTCACATGACCTTGACCTACAACATGACCTAGAAATGTCAAACTTGCATGGCAGAATTCACTTTTAGCAAGATTGATTGTCAATTTGGCATTGCTCAGTCTATCAAAGAATGCTCGAATAGTCCCAAGATGTTGATTCCACTGGTCGTTGTATATGATAGCATCATCGATATAAGCACTGCAGCCTTCGAGCCCCGCAATTACCATGTTTATTAAGCGCTGAAATGTTGCCGGAGAGTTATTGGTTCCAAATGGCATGACTTTATAGTTAAAAAATCCGTCTGGTGTTGTGAATGCCAAAACCTCCTTTGCTCTATCTGTAAGTGGAATTTGCCAAAATCCTTTCAGAAGGTCGATTTTCGTTATGTATTTTGCATTCCCGATGTTATCAATGCAGTCATCCATTCTTGGAATAGGAAAGCTATCTGTTTTACTTAAGGAATTAACTTTCCTAAAATCTGTACACATACGATATGTCCTATCAGGTTTTGGTACAAGAATACAAGGGGAACTCCACTCACTTTGCCTTGGTTCAATAAAGTCATTGCCCAATAAATACTGAACTTCTTCTTTAAGATATTTTTGTTTCACAGGATTCATCCTGTATGGGTGTTGATTTACAGGTTTAGACCCATTTATGTCCACATCGTGAAATATTTTGTCTGTCCGTGTTGGAATGTCAGGAAATAAGTGTTCATATTCAAAAATCAGCTGTTTCAATTTGTTCCGCTGATTTGGCTCTAGATGTGACAATTTCTGGTCAAGATTCCGTAGAATGTCAGAATTCTGAAGTTTTGATGGTGTGGGATCCGACTTCACTGAATTAATATACTCACAGTAATTGTCACATGAATTAAGTGGAACAGAGCTAACTAGAGTGACTGATGTTAAAGATGTATTGTCCCTATCTATGTATTCCTTAAGCATGTTAATATGACATAGCTGCTTTAGCTTGCGCCTCGAAGGAGTGTTTATTATGTAATTTACGTCACTGATCTTTTTGTCTACAGTGTATGGACCATAATACCTGGCCTGCAACGATTTTCCTGGAATAGGCAAAAGAGCTAGTACCTTATCACCTGGTTTAAAATTCCTTTATTTTGTCCCTATGTCATATAGCTGTTTCATTTTCCTTTGGGCTGACTGAAGATTGGTCCGAGCAGCCTCACAAGCTTTTGAAAGTCTAGTTTTGAAATCAGACACATACTGAAGTAAATTCAGGGAGGTGTCATCATTGGAGAGAAATTTCTCTTTGAGACGTTTCAAAGGACCAAGAACAGTATGGCCAAATACTAATTCAAATGGACTGAAGCCAAGAGATTCTTGCACAGATTCTCTAACAGCAAATAAAAGGAGATGGATGCCTTTATCCCAATCCTTCTCTGTGTCAAAGCAATATGATCTTATCATGTTTTTTAATTGTGATGGAATCTTTCAAGGGCGCCTTGACTTTCAGGATGATAGGCCGATGACTTATACTGTACAATGCCAAGTTCATGCATTACTTGTTGAAATATTCCAGACATAAAATTTGAGCCTTGGTCTGACTGAATAGATTTAGGAAGCCCAACAAATGTGAAAAACTTCACTAAGGCCTTGCCGATTGTCTTAGTTTTGATATTTCTTAGTGGAATAGCTTCAGGAAAACGTGTGAAAGCACACATAATAGTCAAAAGATATTCACAGCCAGACTTAGTTCTGGGCAAGGGACCCACACAGTCAATAATTATTCGACTGAAAGGTTCATCAAAAGCAGGTATAGGCTGCAAATGAGCCTTAGGTATTGTCTGATTGGGTTTTCCTACCATTTGGCATGTATGGCAGGACCTACAATGCTGAGAAACATCTGATTTTAACCCAGGCCAGTAAAACTGATTAAGAATCTTGTGCTAGGTTTTATTGACACCTAAATGTCCTGACATGGGAGTTTCATGTGCCAAGTTTAATATTTCAGGACGGTAAATCCGTTGAACCACTATCTGATGGTTGACAGTCCATTCGTCTTCTACTGAGACGTCTGGTGGACGCCATTTTCTCATAAGAATGCCATTTTTGACATAATAACAGACTGGGACCTGAGATACTTCCTGCTCACCTAAGGCCCTTTCAAATAAAGGTGAAATTTCAAGATCCTTATGCTGTTCTATAGCTAGTTGAGACCCAGACATTTTGTCATGGCCTTTATCGAAAGATGAGTTATTCTCATGAAAATCTGTCTGCTTATCAGGCAGGCTTGTGCACCATCCTATGGCGTTTATATTTCGCAATTAATTCGATTTGCTAGAGTGTGTAGTCATGTAACTGACTTCAACACTCGTAATAAATTATTAACGGCTAAACGCCTTAATCAGGGTTATCGGTACCATAAACTACGCAAAGCCTTTTCAAAATTTTATAGACGCCATTCTGATTTAATTTCAAAATTCAACATTGGACTTAAATCTCTTCTGCAACAAGGTATATCGGAACCCGAATTTTATTGTGACTTAGTATATAAATTCAGAAAAATATATAACCGCAATGACTTCAGCACCCAATTTCGTAAAATCATTCTTCGATATAAAAAGATTGGGTACAATATGGATATTATACGACAGACTGCATGCATGGTAGTTAACCCAATCACGGCTGGCAACTTTGCTTCCCTCTTTAATTGCACGCCGGTGGGTCAGGCCTCAGATTCTTTGACAGCTCCAACGTAAAGGCTTATTGAGAATTGGAGAGATCTAATTCAAGGTAATGTTGGTTGGTGCCTGATGCTCTGTCTCTGGTCGGGCCCACCGGATTCTAACTGTTGGCTTTCTTTTGCTCCAGCATTTCAGTGGTTTCTTGCTGTCTAGTCCTCACCGTTGTCTCACCTCTGTGGTACTTTGATTTTTGTGTTCACGGAGGTGTTGCACTGATGAGTTAGGAGACCTTCATGCGGACTGAACAAATTATTTGTCTAAATCGCGACGGAAGTAAGGGCGAGGATTGTGGCCACGTAAAATCGATTTAAGCCCCCCAGTGGAAATCTTCCACTGACCGTTCCAAGGCGGCTCTTCTGTGGCGATTTATTTATGTTGTTGTTTGTTACTTACTGTGTGTATCACTTTTGTCTTTTTATTTTTGGATGGTCATATGGCCATTTTGTGGGAAAGTAACTGTCCTTATGGCCTTCCTTTGTTTAAGTTTCCAGTATGGTCTTGTCGCTTAATGTTTGTATTTCTTTTCCTTTGGTGTCTTTTATGGGTGGAGTAAGTTAATTGTATCAATTCCTGATCTTTGTTTTACTTCTACTTTGAAGACAGAGACCTTGTTATCTCGTCATTAAAAGACTGACCCAAAAAGGTATCAGTTAAATCAAAATCCTGTTTCCCATCAGCCTTACATGCCATAGCCCTTGTGACTGCACAGGACGGATAAAGATCAGGAATTTCCTGCTCAATGGGATCAGGTGGTTGATCGTTGCAAGGATTAGAAGTCAAAAGTGGGTTTACCACACCTTATCTCCAGCTTAGTCATTGCCTAGCAATAAATGAACACCTTTAAAAGGTTAAGAAGGTCTAATACCAACAGCCACTGAACCGGATACCAAGTCTGATGACAAATAAACGTTATGAAGCGGAACATTAACAAATCCACATTCCACACCCTGAATAAGGACACTTTGGCCCATAGAAGTCTTCTCAGAAAAAGGCAGTGAGTGAGTGAGTGTATCAGTTTTACGTCCCACCAACAGCTAAGGTCATACGGAGACGGGACCTCGGTTTAAAGACTCATCCGAAAGTCTGGAGAAGCCCGGGATCGAACCTGCGACCCCTGGTTTACAAGGCGAGTAGCGTAACCACTCGACCACGGAGGCTTCTCAGAAAAAGGCAGAGTACCTGCAAGAATAAGAGATTGAGAAGCTCCGGTATCTCGTAAGATTTCAGATAGGGGTAGGATGGGCATAACTGTCACCATTTAGTGACACAAAACCATCTGATAAGAATGGTTCATAAATCTCCATAACTGAATCAGTCTCAGATGATTTGATATCAGAAAGAGTTTCCTCCCTTACACAAGACTGTGGTTTTGGCCTTATAGAAGTCAAGCCTGTAGGCTTAAGTTCCTCTTGTCTTTTTCTTTCCTTCGCTTTAATTTTAAACATTCAGAGATCAAATGACCTGTATTTTTACAATAATAACAAACTACTTGAGATTGAGATTAGGGATTCTGGCCTTTGTTTTCACTAGAAGGTTTTGAAAAATTCTGGCTTCTGTTTTCACCAGAAGGTTTGGAAGGATTCTGGCTTTTATTTTCACCAGAAAGTTTGGGCATAGTACTAGATGTATGGCTATAACTACCAGAAGGATTACTGGGATAGAATCTTGGACCTGTCTGTAAATTATAAGGTTTTCGAGGATAAGGCCTGTTCACAAATCAGTCTTTGAATCGACTGCCTATTCGAAATTCGCAAAATTGCAGTAGGTTTCCTCTGGCTTTCTTTGCTGGATCATTACAGGGTCACTGATGAGGCTTTATTAGCCGAAACTACGTAGTATGACCCATCTTCTTTCTTATGAATGTTTTCATTGCTCTTAAAGGAACTCTTTTTTTATTTTTATTTGCCTTCACTGCAGCTGGTGTTGTGCCGTGTGGCGGCCGTAAGACCTTTCCCCGTACATCAACCATAGTGCAGTTTATAGTTTACTTTTGGTCTTTGGAGATCAGCGTGAAAATTCTGAGTAATCGGAAATAAATTATTGGTTTAGACTCATATTCTAGACAGGTTTTTAATTATTTGGACCCCATTTTGATTTATATCAGTCTTTGAATCGACTGCCTATTCGAAATTCGCAAAATTGCAGTAGGTTTCCTCTGGCTTTCTTTGCTGGATCATTACAGGGTCACTGATGAGGCTTTATTAGCCGAAACTACGTAGTATGACCCATCTTACTTCTTATGAATGTTTTCATTGCTCTTAAAGGAACTCTTTTTTTATTTTTATTTATGAGTCAAAGCATAATCATCTGCCAAACGAGAAGCTTCCTCCAAAGTTTCAACCTGTCTCTCATCGAGAAAAGATTTAATGTCTGAATTTATGCACCGTTTGAACTCTTCAACAAGAACAAGCTGTCTAAGTTTGTCATGATCAGAGCCTACTTTTTTAGAAGAACACCACCTATCAAATAGCTGTTTTTGGTTCGAGCAAATTCTACATGGGTCTGGGAAATTTCTTTTTTACAATTCCTAAATTTCTGCCTGTAAGCCTCAGGGATCAACTCATATGCCTTAAGAATAAGTTCCTTAACCAAATCATAGTCTGAGCTTTGCTCTACAGTCAGCTGAGTGTAAGTGTCTCGAGACTTTCCGACAACAACGCTTTGTAAAAGTAAGGTCCAATGCTCTTTTGGCCATTTTAAATTTTCTGCAACTTTTTCAAAATGCAAAAAAAACTTATCTACCTCTTTTTCCGGAAATGGCGGAACTAATCTGATGTGTTTTGTGGCATCAAAGTAACTACCAGAGTCAAAAACAGGGGCAGGTTTCACCCTATCTTGACCCTGGAGTTCCATTTCCTTCATCTTTAATTGAAATTGCCATTTTTCTCTTTCTATTTCAAGTCGCTCTTCTTTTTCTAATTTTTCTTTCTGAAGGCGTTCCTCCATTTCTCTTTGTTTTTCTTCCTGTTCTAATTTTTCTTTTCGAATTCGTTCTTCCATTTCTAATCTTTCCATCTGCATTTGTCTCTGCATTTCTCTTTCTTTTTCCTTCTCTCTTTCTTCCATTTCTAATCTGAACTTCTCTAATTCAATTTGCCTTCCTATTTCAATTTGTCTCATTTGTAATTCAGTAATTGAAACCATAATGAGAGACAAAGCAGATGAATCGAAAAGTTCTTCATCAACAAAATACTGCTCCAAAATATTCTTAATTTCATGCTTCTTCATGCTTGTTTTGACGGCAGTGACCCCATAATGGGAAGCAATTTCTAGCAAATATGTCCTTTTGGCCAGATTGAACAACTCCTGAGTAGGCTGAGCCAAAAAGCTTCTCAAATCAAACGACATGTTTGCTTTTTGTTTGTATTATAAAGTAAGTATGGTAATTCAGATTAAGGTTAATTTGACATTTTTTTTTGAAATGACAAGCCCAATAAGAATTTCACTTGAAATGACAAGTACTATTTCACCTGAAATGACAATTCACATGAAATGAAATCCCCTATATGCCTACAGGGAAATACCAATCCTGTGAAGCAACTGTCAAGTCTATATTTGACACGAAATGACAATTACCTGCCGTCACATGAAATGTCGGTTTTAAAATGCTCGAAATGGTTTATCCCGGACGAGCCCCAAATTTCTGTTACGAGCCAGGCGTAGCAGAAAGAAAAAGCAAACAAGCCTCTTGGAAAAATTTAACAAAATTTATTTACAAGTTAACTTTAACCTGTAGAATCTATTTTCCTTGGTCCCAAAGAATTCACAGCCCAAAATGAAAAGTAATATCCTTTAACAATCCAACACAGAATTTAGAAATAACTTTTCTTAAATGCCCAAACTTCAAACTCCAAAGTCTGACTCAATGAGAAAAATCAAGCTCTTTTATAGACCCTAAGATTTCTCTAGAATGTTCCACAGGGCTGTGGAATAAGATGATGTAATTTTCTAAAAATAATGCAAACCTGAACTTTCTGGAAGGTTCTGAAGTACTTTTCCTTGTAAACATGTTTACAAAAATGAAATTAATCTGTGACTCAGTTTTCTAGAATCTTCTACAAGAAGATTAACAAGATATTTATAGCACTTTTTGGTCAACAGTGGGGTGAAAGTGGGAATCAGAATAATAAATTCTTATGCATAACACTCTAATCCAAAACATCAAAGTGAAAGAAACACGAAGAACAAACTAGAAACAACTGAAAAACTTAAGATGGTTTGATTAGTCAAATACCCCCAGAACTTCAGTTAAATAAAACAAATTCTTCTGATACCGAGGCCCCGTTTTTGAATTTACATCTATCTGTTATAGATGGGTTAGTTTTCCAGCAAAATTTATGATAAACGCGATGATTTTGATTTTGAGACTGTAAATTTTCCTTCTTTGGATGGAGATGGTCCTTGTGCACTTTCCTATGGCGTTTATAATTGGCAATTAATTCGATTTGACAGAGTATGTAGTCATGTAATTGACTTCAACGCTCGTAATAAATTGGTAACTGCTAAATTTCTTAATCAGGGTTATCGATACCATAATCTCTGCAAAGCCTTTTCAAAATTTTATAGACGTCATTCTGATTTAATTTCAAAATTCAATATTGGACTTAAATACGAATGGCCATTTTATTTTTTCTAACTTCTTTCTTCTAACTTCTTACTTCTAACTTCTATATTCTTACTTCTAACTTCTTACTTCTAACTTCCTTGTTGTATGTTTTTTTTGTATTTTTTTTTGTCTTGATTTTATGGCCCTTTCAAGATTTTTAAAATCATATCGAGCCGATCGTTAATCAGACGTAAGCAAAAACCGAAGTACACGGAGAAAAGTCATCCGGACTTCCGTCGCAGAACTTGACGTGTGCGTCGGTGGGGGTGTACCTGCGTGCGTGTGCGCGTGCGTGCGTGTGGCGGGCATTTCTTATTTTTAACTTCTAACTTCTTACTTCTAACTTCCGGGTTGTATGTTTTTTTTTGTTTTTTGTCTTGATTTTATGGCCCTTTCAGGATTTTAAAAATCATATCAAGCCGATCGTTAATCAGACGTAAGCAAAAACCGAAGTATCCGGAGAAAAGTCATCTGGACTTCCGTTCCAGAACTTGGCGCGTCACATTGGCGTGTGTGTGTGGGGTGGGGCGTTGCGTACGTGCGTGAGCGGTCGTGTTTGTGCGTATGTGTGTGTATGGGGGGGTATTCTTATTTCTAACTTCGAGTATTGTGTGTGTGTGAATTCGGGTTTAACGTCGCTTTCAATATTTTTTCAGTCATATCACGATGGTGTCTGGTTGCGAGAGGGAGCTCAATGCTCACTTTTATAGTGCTGCCTCACTGAAGTATCATGTCCCAGACACATTACATGATACCACACCCAGTCACATTATCCGGACACTGGGTCGACCAGTCCTAGCTCTACCCCGTAAATCTGAGTGCCAAGCGAGGAGCAGCTAGTACCATTTTTAACGACTTTAGTATGTCGCGGCCCGGGATCGAACCCGTGACCTCCCGTTCCCCGGAGCGGACACTCTACCAACTGAGCTATCGGGGCCGGCCTCTAACTTCTAGAAAGTAAGTAAGTAAGAATGTAAGTAAGTAAATACTCAGCAACATAACATACCAACACAGAAATATACGCATCATACATATGGCAAAAATCAGAATGTAAAGCAATGTTGAAAGAGATGATGAGTTAACAATAAAGTCCAAACTGGCAGTGATTTCTCTCGTCAAACTTCGTCTACGACAAACATTGTATATACTAAACTTAGTATAAGAGAGAGATAGAGAGAGAGAGAGAGACAGAGACAGACAGACAGACAGAGAGAGAGAGAGAGAGAGAGAGAGAGAGAAGAGGGTATATCATGAGAAAATTATATTCACATCACGAAAGCACTCATTTAAATATATTTGGGAGCTTACCACAAACCAACGATGAAGCCAAAAAAAAAAAAATCTGATATCACTTCCGCCAAAAATACAGATTGCTGGCACCCGTTAGAACCGACTCGGTAGGTCGTTCTAATGGGTACCACAAATTAAGCTCCGGAACATTAATAAGAAAAATAACATATATCCCTATAAACCCCGGTTTTACTATATAAAAGCGGGGTTCAAGGGGTCAAAATTATATAGGCGTGTTTTCGTGAACAAAGACTACATGTCTTAACAGTGTGTGTTTAAATGAGTTGGCGGCGGAGGTTTGAACTATGATAATGTTTGCGAATTAGGGCACTTTCACATTACATTAGAGGTATATAAAATGTCCTTTTGAGCCTTAATTCCTTTACTGAGTATGATATTTTGTTCAATTTTTCAACTGTGTTATAAGCATATGGTTATATTTTTTCAGTGGTGAAAATTTGATGAGAATTGGTCTAGTAGTTTTTGCACAATCTGCAAAAAATGTCTCTTTTTGGGTACAGAAAAAATTCTCATTTTATAATTTGCATAATAAATTTGCTTTACATGTAGAAATAGTGAAGATCAGTTGTGTTCAGACAACACTATTTTGAAGCCACAATGCATCAGTTTCAACAGGAAAAAAATTGTGAACCTGTCTTTGAAATTTACAAAAAATGCATCGATTTGGGTAAATTGCAAAAATTTGTCCCAAAAATGTCCCCTCCAGGACCAGGGGTTCAACATCAGTGTTAAATACATAGATAAACAGAAGATTTTTTATGAAAACAGAAGTTCAACATGATATTAATTAAAGTATGTGCATCTTGTGGATGTAAATAGCTCTTACAACATGATATGAAACATGGAATAGCTGTACTATCATTTGTCCCCAAAAAATGTCCTCTCCAGACATAGTTTTTTTTTCTCACATCTCTTAAGTTTTAAAGTAAATCATGATTGGGTACAATACGTTCCAATGTTCAGTGTCCTTTTTTCGTTGATTCATAGTATAGGGTAGGCTTCTTTGCAAGAAATGTAAAAAAAGACGGAAAATTACTAATGTCCCCTCCAGGACATTTTATATAGCATCATAACACATATAAAATCTGCTGAGGAGATGTCTTAACTTCTTTATTTAACTTATTTTTATGTCCAAATGAGTGTTACTCAAAATTATTTACCTGTAAACATACCTGAAGTACTAAAAAATAATAATTGTTCATATAAGTTTTATACAGAGCAAGTGGAAAACTAATGAAATTATGGCAAATTACCACAATGTATTAATGTCAGTAAAGAAGGTGAGCTTTTTACTCACCTGACTATGAGAAATGATACTTCAAGTCTTAAATAGCATATGAAATATTATAAACAATAATATATTTTTGCATAGCCACACAAAGAAAGTGTACTGGAGAGGACATTTTTGGGACACTTATGAAATTATATCAAGGAGCCCTAAAACTATCCTATATTAAAGGGCTAGGAACACTTTTGAAGGGGTCAACATAGGCTTTCCCTTCCCCCTCCTGCTACCAAAAGTATTGTTGAAAATTCTTTTATCTATATATTAACCAGGGCACAGTATTTCCTACAATTTACATGATCACCCAGCGAAGACCAGCCTGTGCATCCGCTAGCCATATGAAGGAGCATTGGGCCATTAGCTATCGTCAGAGCGCACAGCCGAGATTGAACAGACTGTGTGGATGCACAGGCTGATCTGAGTCTTTGCTGGGCACACACGTTTATTGTTGGGTATGATGTGCCTCAGTTCTTAAATCAGACTGTCTTGAATGTGTGAATTGCTTATATCTTTTTGTTTTGGAAAACCAATTGGCCACTTTGTGAGAAAGTAACTGTCTTTTTGGCTTTCCGTTAGGGTCTAGTTATTTCATGCTCTTGTCTCTTTCCCTTTGATATATCTGATGGGAGGTGTGGGTTAATTGTATAGATTCCTGATCATTGCCTTCACTTCTGTTTTACATATAGAAATTCTGTACTTCAAAACAATGAGTCTCACAAGTAACCCCAATATGCACTTCCCCCACACAGGGAAGGAAATAGGAAGAAAGATTTTTTTCTTCGCACCTTTTATGTAACCGGTTCAGCAGCTCCAAAAACTCACTTAGTTTTAAACAAGCAGTTCAAAATTGCAGACAACTTCTGAAGCTGGAAACAAAACTGTTGAAAAAATATTAAATTTTCAAAAAAATAGCAGTTTAAAATTTAGGTAACTAAATTATAAAACAAAGCTCCCTTATTCCATGCCTGATAGATGTTACTGAAATTCAAATGCTAGTGATATTAAGCACTCTCTCTGTTAGAGTTGTGAATGATACTAGTTGCCAAACATATCTAATAGCTGGAAATCAATTCAGATCAGCCTGTAGCAAACAACCTGTGCTCCTTACATATTCCGTAGTACTTCTCCACACTGATGGAGATCTGTCGCCGATGTTACTGTATCAAAACATTTACGGTAGCTGTCCAAAATTTGAATACTAGAGTGTTCTCAAACATGATACTTATAGCCAACAAAGTTTGACATAGGTATTCAGCACGTAAACATGATGAACCATAGAAAAAGTTTGCCCATCCCTCCAAAATTTTGTAAACCTTCAGATACCTATTTATATAAAGAGAGCCATGACATGAGATAATGGTACTTCTGGTCCTCCATAACGATATTCTTCTTAAATAAATGTGCATGCTCAGTCATCTAGCGTGGCTAGATAGCTGATTATTGGTCTGAGTCTACATCTACATGTGTGCTTATACTACATGTGCGCAAGCAGTAAAGCCTCTGGTTTGACTGCCGGGATGTGCAGCCATGTCTGAGCCTTCACTGTTCGCACATGCAATAAGAACTGAAATCCCATGTGCTGGCTTAATTGTCAAATTGGTTCTTTTATATTTTCAGACTGCCTGATCTCTGTGTGTTGCTTCATCTGTTCTTATCAGATGCACAGTTTCTACTAACAATCTGCATGCTGCACCCTCTATTAACAATTTGCATGTTGCACCCTATTTATTCTTGCTTTGGAGACCTGCTTTTGACTTTTGCACAATTGTGATTCTGCTTGCATGCGTCTCTAAAGAACTAATCACACCAGAGCTAGTGAAGTGCTAAATGGAACACTAAACTGCTAGCTTTCACTTCCATTCAGCCTCATTTAAGCAAGTCACATCTTTTTCACAGATAATGTGAAAAACTTGTGTTTTGTGTAAATGAGTTGATGTACATGCCAGTTAAATCTGACAGAATTGCAGAGGATATTCAATAGTGTTCAGAAAATGGCATTTTCAACACATGCAGTGAAACAGTCAATTTCATATATCTGAAAAATAACTTTAAATACAATGTCCTCAATTTGGGTATCCTCTCAAGTAAGCTGGCTGATTAAACTGGCATTTATAGTTGGTGGTGGGATAGCGTTTGGTTTTTGTCATTTCAGAATAATGTGCATAGATTGAGTGATGAATTATTAGTTTCAAAATGCTGCAACATTTATTAAATACAGCTTGCAGTCCAGAATGTGTACACTGTATGAATATACATTTAAACATAACAGTAAACCCAAAAGAAGAAATGAAACACCTAGAAAAGAAATTGATTTGGGCCACAAAAATCTATGAATACTTGCTGTATGATGATAACCTTGAACCTGGCTTGAACCTGGCCACGTAAAATCGATTTAAGCCCCCCAGTGGAAATCTTCCACTGACCGTTCCAAGGCGGCTCTTCTGTGGCGATTTATTTATGTTGTTGTTTGTTACTTACTGTGTGTATCACTTGTGTCTTTTGGTTTTGGATGGCCATATGGCCATTTTGTGGGAAAGTAACTGTCCTTATGACCTTCCTTTGTTTAGGTTTCCATTATGGTCTGGTCGCTTAATGTTTGTATTTCTTTCCCTTTGGTGTCTTTTATGGGTGGAGTAAGTTAATTGTATCAATTCCTGATCTTTGTTTTACTTCTACTTTTTATGAACCAACAGTTTACATAAGGTATGAAAATGCCCTCAAAGAATGGTATGAACAAATCCGCATAACCAATGACCTGATCAAGATGCGTATGGCACTACTCTAGTAACTGATATGGATCCTATAATTGTTAAGTTCCCCTGGTCACTTAGACGAAAACCTAAGGAAATTCAGGCCAATAAGGAAAAGCCTTTGAGTAGGAATGCAATTAATGTAAGAAAACTAAAGAATGAACAGAATGTAAAATATGAACAAATACTACAGAAAGATCGAGTAAGAGCAAAGGAGAAGTATGTCAAAATAGCAGACAAGTCCCAAGTAGAAAAACAAGATACACGTTTGAAATGGGCGCAGAAAAAAGCCAACCAAAGAAAAAGGAAAAAGAGACTCAGAACAAGGTACAGCAAATAAAAGTGAGCCACCACGCAAAAAAATCAAAGATATGACCACTGAAGAAAAAAGAGAATATGAAAGAATAAAAAAACAAAGACAGCGCAAGAAAGCTTTCAAAAAGGCCCATCTGAAAAAAACTAAAAGTTCCAAAGTTGTTGAAAGCTCCAGTGTATCACAAGCCACTGTTTATAGAAAGCTAAGTGATATAAAAAAGAAAATGCCAAGCTCTCCCAAAGCATACGCAATGGTTATTGAAAGGTTAACATCTAAAGCTACCCCCAAAAAACAAAAGGAAATCCAAGAAAGAGTCCTGAGTAAACGTTCTTTATTCTCAAAACCAAATGAACCTACAAGCATTAATACATCAAAACAATCTGGAAATCAGGTAAAAGACCAAAGGTTCAAATCAAAAAGCTCAGCAAGTGTTATGAGTCGATACTTGTTGGCGAAGGCATGTAGGGCAAACAGAGTTCCACATAGGGAAGCAATGAAAATAGGTATAACTAATCACATGTGTGCTAAAGCTGGAAAACAAAGTTAAGCCCCCAGCTTAAAAAAAAACGCAGTGGCCTTTCAGTAGAAACAAAGGAAAAAATAACCAAGTTCTGGTACAATATTTCAAGACCAATGCCAATTAAAAAGAGAGTAAAGAAGAGGTCTCCACTGTATTTACTAGAATGTTCATACATTACTGCATATAAACAGTTTAAGAAACTGAACACAAATAAAGTTGGATATATGGCATTTGTGAAACTTAGGCCGAAAAATGTCAGACAGCTTAAACCAAGTGAGCGAATAGTATGCTGTTGTGTCAAGTGCGAAAATGTTAAACTCTCAGTCCAGTCCCTAAACTTAGCTAGTTTGAAATTAGACAGTTCAGACCTAAGGTTGGAATCAGAAAGAGAATGTTCAGATCTGACATTGTGTCAATATAAAACTTTTCCTGCAGCAGAATGTTTAAAACGGAACTGCAATCAATGCGGCACACACAAAATTAGTGAACACTACAGGTCTTTGTTAAACAATTATGGAGAGGAGGAAATCAAAACAAACAAATGGAAGTATGTTAAAGAAACAAAGATAGTTAAAAATGTTGAAAAAGTTGTTACTTCAGTGCAGCTTATAACAGAAACAAAGACAATTAAACAAGTGACTTATGAACTAGAAGAAGATGTCAAAGATTTAAGCTCTCACTTATTCAGGGCCAAATGGCAACAGTCTATGTTTGCGAAAGCCAAGGAAAACATGCCGCCTAAGTCAGCAGTAATGGTACTCGACTTTGCTGAAAACTATACATGTTCAATGCAAAATGAGGCACATTCACACCATTGGTCTTTAAATCAAGTGACTGTTCACCCAATAGTAGCATTTGTAAATGCGTCTGAAACCGTAGGACCATATACCAACATTTCTACAATGATCTTTATTACGAAAGATAGAAAACATGATTCAGCTGCAGTACAAATATTTACAGAGAAAAGTGTAAGCCAACTTAAAGAAGAATTTGAGACAGAGAGGTTTGTAGAGTTTACAGACTGTTGTGCTGGTCAGTATCGCAGTAAGGCAGCTTTTGCGGACTTGTCTGTCCTGAGCAAAGATTTACAGATTGAAAGGCATTTCTTTGAAAGCAGTCATGGGAAATCATCAGCAGATGGAATGTCTGCTGTTGTAAAACATGCTGCCACTAAAGCAGTCACAAAAAGTGAATCTATAATTAGAAATGCAAAAGAATTTCATGAGTTCTGTGAAAATAGTCTAAAACATGTTGGTGACGGTGTATTTGAAAGTGAAGTTGTAAAGTACAAACACTCTACTAGGACTTTCTATTTAATAGGAAAAGATGAAATTGCACGCTCTCGAGATAACCAGGACAGAAATATTAAGGCTGTTAAAGGAACCATGAAGGTTCACAGTGTTAAAGGAACAGGGCCCTATGAGGTTCAACTGAGAGATCTCTCTTGCTTTTGTAGTGACTGCATCGCCACTACGAACAATCACTGCCAAAACAAGGAGATAGTTGGACCATGGAGGACAGTGAGGCTAAAATCAGATGAAAGCGGTAGTGGTATCCTTATTATAAAGTCCAAGGAGTCACCAAATTTAAAGTGGTATTATGGGTACAGTTTGGATTCTGATTGCATTGATCAGTTCCAAACGAAGCCTGCAACAAACAAACAACTCACATGTATAATATAGGGATCAACCATGGTTTTTCATGCATTAACATTTGGCGGATCCCGAGGAAGCTGTTTGAACATGAGGCCGCTAGGCCGAATGTTCAAACATCTTCCGAGGGATCCGGCAAATGTTAATGCAATGAAATAACCATGGATGATCGTTATTCTTGCATAACTTACGAATCTGATAGCAAATTTTGACGAAAATGCCCAAAAGCTCCATATAAATTCCATATAAACTCTTCAAATGCGACAGGCAAACCAAAATGGCGGCCAGTTCAGAATGTTGTTTACAATGACGTTGTCATGCAGTGACGTCATTATAGAACCCTAAAACGCTACGTTCAGGGCGATAACGTTACGTCGCTCAACGTAACGTGAACAAAGCAAGGCCCGTCTTGGGATATCAAAAGTTCAAAATCCATGTTCAAACAGCACGCGAATTTCATGATTTGAACATGGTTTTGCTGTTTGAGCACGGATTTCGGTCCATTTGACAACGGCTTCAAACAGCCATGCGCATAGGTTTTTATGCAAGAATGAAATTTATCTTAGCCTGGAATTAGCAATTCTGTTTATTGTTTGTTTGTTGCTGGAAGGATGACTACACATAAAAGTTAAAAATTGCACATTGAATTTGTAAAAGCTGACTAACATTAATTACATGTATGATTAACTGTTATGCATAAGAATTTATTTTTCTGATTCCCACTTTCACCCCACTGTGAACTAATAGTGCTATAAATATCTTGTTAATCTTTTTATAGAAGATTCTAGAAAACTGAGTCACAGAATAATTTCTTTTTTGTAAACAACATGTTTACAAGGAAAAGTACTTCAGAACCTTCCAGAAAGTTCAGGTTTGCATTATTTTTAGAAGATTACCTCATCTTATTCCACAACCCTGTGGAACATTCTAGAGAAATCTTAGGGTCTATAAAAGAGCATGATTTTTCTCATTGAGTCAGACTTTGGAGTTTCAAGTTTGGGCTTAGAAGAAAAGTTATTTCTGAATTCTGTGTTGGATTGTTAAAGGATATTACTTTTCATTTTGGACTGTGAATTCTGTGGGATCAAGGAAAATAGATTCATTCAGGATATTTCATAACAGAGCTAAGTACATTTAATTTTCTTACTTCTACAGGTTGAAGTTAACTTGTAAATAAATTTTGTTGAATTTTTCCAAAAGGCTTGTTTGCTTTTTCTTTCTGCTACGCCTGGCTCGTAACAGAAATTGGGGGCTCGTCCGGGATAAACCATTTCGAGCATTTTAAAACCGACATTTCATGTGACGGCAGGTAATTGTCATAACTTGTCAAACATAGGCTTGACAGTTGCTTCACAGGATTGGTATTTCCCTATATGCATATAGGGGATTGTCATTTCATGTGAATTGTTGTTTCAGGTGAAATAGTACTTGTCATTTCATGTGAAGTTCTTATTGGGCTTGTCATTTCAAAAAAAAAAAAGATATTGTCAAGTTAACCTCAATCTTTATTACCATAATTACTTTATAAAACAAACAAAAAGCAAACATGTCGTTTGATTTGAGAAGCTTTTTGGCTCAGCCTACTCAGGAGTTGTTTAATCTGGCCAAAAGGACAGATTTGTTAGATATTGCTTCCCATTATGGGGTCACTGCTGTCAAAACAAGCATGAAGAAGCATGAAATTAAGAATATTTTGGTACAGTTTTTTGTTGATGAAGAACTTTTCGATCCATCTGCTTTGTCTCTCATTATGGTTTCACATACTGAATTACAAATGAGACAAATTGAAATAGGAAGGCAAATTGAATTAGAGAAGTTAAGGTTAGAAATGGAAGAAAGAGAGAAGGAAAAGCAAAGAGAAATGGAAGAAAGAGAGAAGGAAAAAGAAAGAGAAATGCAGAGACAAATGCAGATGGAAAGATTAGAAATGGAAGAACGAATTCGAAAAGAAAAAATAGAACAGGAAGAAAAACAAAGAGAAATGGAGGAACGGATTGAGTTAGAAAAGGAAAAAATGAAATATAGTATTGAGGAAAAAGAAAGGGAAAGGCAATTTCAATTAAGGCTGAAGGAAATGGAACTCCAGGGTCAAGATAGGGTGAAACCTGCCCCTGTTTTTGACTCTGGTAGTTACTTTGATGCCACAAAGCACATCAGATTAGTTCCGCCATTTCAGGAAAAAGAGGTAGATAAGTATTTTTTGCATTTTGAAAAAGTTGCTGAAAATTTAAAATGGCCAAAAGAGCACTGGACCTTACTTTTGCAAAGCGTTGTTGTCGGAAAGGCTCGAGATATTTATACTCAGCTGACTGTCGAGCAAAGCTCAGACTATGATCTGGTCAAGGAGCTTATTCTTAAGGCATATGAGTTGGTCCCTGAGGCTTACAGGCAGAAATTTAGGAATTGCAAAAAAGAAATTTCCCAGACCCATGTAGAATTTGCTCGAACCAAAGAACAGTTATTTGATAGGTGGTGTTCTTCTAAAAAAGTAGGCTCTGATCATGACAAACTTAGACAGCTTGTCCTTGTTGAAGAGTTCAAACGGTGCATAAATTCAGACATTAAATCTTTTCTCGATGAGAGACAGGTTGAAACTTTGGAGGAAGCTTCTCGTTTGGCAGATGATTATGCTTTGACTCATAAAGTCTCATTTGTGAACAGGCCTTATCCTAGAAAACCTTATAATCCACAGACAGGTCCAAGATTCTATCCTAGTAATCCATCTGGTAGTTATAGCCATACATCTAGTACTATGCCCAAACTTTCTGGTGAAAATAAAAGCCAGAATCCTTCCAAACCTTCTGGTGAAAACAGAAGCCAGAATTTTTCCAAACCTTCTGGTGAAAACAAAGACCAGAATCCCTTATCTCAATCTCAAGTAGTTTGTTATTATTGTAAAAATACAGGTCATTTGATCTCTGAGTGTTTAAAATTAAAGCGAAGGAAAGAAAGAGAAAGACAAGAGGAACTTAAGCCTACAGGCTTGACTTCTATAAGGCCAAAACCACAGTCTTGTGTAAGGGAGGAAACTCTTTCTGATATCAAATTATCTGAGACTGATTCAGTTATGGAGACTTATGAACCATTCTTATCAGATGGTTTTGTGTCACTAAATGGTGACAGTTATGCCCATCCTACCCCTATTAAAATCTTACGAGATACTGGAGCTTCTCAATCTCTTATTCTAGCAGATACTCTGCCTTTTTCTGAGAAGACTTCTTTGGGCCAAAGTGTCCTTATTCAGGGTGTGGAATGTGGATTTGTTAATGTTCCGCTTCATAACGTTTATTTGTCATCAGACTTGGTATCCGGTTCAGTGGCTGTTGGTATTAGACCTTCTTTACCTTTTAAAGGTGTTCACTTGTTGCTAGGCAACGACTTAGCTGGAGATAAGGTTGTGGTAAACCCACTTTTGACTACTAATCCTTGCATAGACCAACCGCCTGATCCCATTGAGCAGGAAATTCCTGATCTTTATCCGTCCTGTGCAGTCACAAGGGCTATGGCACGTAAGGCCAAGCAAACTGATGGGAAACAGGATTTTGATTTAACTGATACCTTTTTGGGTCAGTCTTTTAATGATGAGATAACAAGGTCTCTGTCTTCAAGCCTGTCTGATAAGCAGACAGATTTTCATGAGAATAACTCATCTTTCGATCTAGGCCATGACAAAATGTCCGGGTCTCAACTAGCTATAGAACAGCACAAGGATCCTGAAATTTCGCCTTTGTTTGAAAGGGCTTTAGATGAGCAGGAAGTATCTCAGGGCCCAGTCTGTTATTATGTTAAAAATGACATTCTTATGAGAAAATGGCGTCCACCAGACGTCTCAGCAGAAGACGAGTGGACTGTCAACCACCAGATAGTGGTTCCACGGGTTTACCGTCACGAAATATTAAACTTGGCACATGAAACTCCCATGTCAGGACATTTAGGTGTCAATAAAACCTATCACAAGATTCTTAATCATTTTTACTGGCCTGGGTTAAAGTCAGATGTTTCTCAGCATTGTAGGTCCTGCCATACATGCCAAATGGTAGGAAAACCCAATCAGACCATACCTAAGGCTCATTTGCAGCCTATACCTGCTTTTGATGAACCTTTCAGTCGAATAATTATAGACTGTGTGGGTCCCTTGCCAAGAACAAAGTCTGGTTGTGATTATCTATTGACTATTATGTGTGCTTCCACACGTTTTCCTGAAGCCATTCCACTAAGAAATATCAAAACTAAGACAATCGTCAAGGCCTTAGTGAAGTTTTTCACATTTGTTGGGCTTCCTAAATCTATTCAGTCAGACCAAGGCTCAAATTTTATGTCTGGAATATTTCAACAAGTAATGCATGAACTTGGCATTGTACAGTATAAGTCATCGGCCTATCATCCTGAAAGTCAAGGCGCCCTTGAAAGATTCCATCAAACATTGAAAAACATGATAAGATCATATTGCTTTGACACAGAGAAGGATTGGGATGAAGGCATCCATCTGCTTTTATTTGCTGTTAGAGAATCTGTGCAAGAATCTCTTGGCTTCAGTCCATTTGAATTAGTATTTGGCCATACTGTTCGTGGTCCTTTGAAACTTCTCAAAGAGAAATTTCTCTCCAATGATGACACCTCCCTGAATTTACTTCAGTATGTGTCTGATTTCAAAACTAGACTTTCAAAAGCTTGTGAGGCTGCTCGGACCAATCTTCAGTCAGTCCAAAGGAAAATGAAACACCTATATGACATAGGGACAAAAGAAAGGAATTTTAAACCAGGTGATAAGGTACTAGCTCTTTTGCCCATTCCAGGAAAATCGTTGCAGGCCAGGTATTATGGTCCATACACTGTAGACAAAAAGATCAGTGACGTAAATTACATAATAAACACTCCTGGGAGGCGCAAGCTAAAGCAGCTATGTCATATTAACATGCTTAAGGAATACATAGATAGGGACAATACATCTTTAAATTCAGTCAATCTAGTTAGCTCTGTTCCACTTAATTCATGTGACAATGACTGTGAGGATATTAATTCAGTGAATAAAAATCAAAAATGAGTTCCTTTAAGAGCAATGAAAAAATTCATAAGAAAGAAGATGGGTCATACTACGTAGTTTCGGCTAATAAAGCCTCATCAGTGACCCTGAAATGATCCGGCAAAGAAAGCCAGAGGAAACATACTGCAATTTTGCGAATGTCGAATAGGCAGTCGATTCAAAGACTGATATAAATCAAAATGGGGTCCAAATAATTAAAAAACTGTCTAGAATATGAGTCTAAACCAATGATTAATTTCGGATTTCTCAGAATATTCCCGCTGATCTCAAAGGACTAAAAGTAAAATATAAACTGCACTATGGTTGATGTACGGGGAGACGTTTTACGGCCGCCACACGGCACAAGTCGGATCCCACATCATCAAAACTTCAGAATTCTGACATTCTAAGGAATCTCGACCAGAAACTGTCACATCGAGAGCCAGATCAGCGGAATGAACTGAAACAGCTGATTTTTGAATATGAACACTTATTTCCTGATATTCCAACACGAACAGACAAAATATTTCACGGTGTGGACATTAATGATTCTAAGCCTGTAAAACAACACCTATACAGGATGAATCCTATAAAACAGAAAAATCTTAAAGAAGAAATTCAGTATTTGCTGGACAATGACTGGAATGGAGTTCTCCTAGTATTCTTATACCAGAACAAGAAAGGACAAAAATGTTTATAGACTCTTAGAAGGATTAATTCTCGAACATAGACAGATGCAGAGCAAGAATCAGTCTGCAACATTTCGAAGTTTATCTTACCCCTACTACTGCACCGATTGTTGTTTTCAGTGATCACAATCCACTGACTTTCATACATAAAATGAAAAACAAAAATCAGCGGTTGCTCAGGTGGAGTCTTATGCTACAAGAGTATAATTTAGACATAAGACATATCAGAGGGAGAGATAACATTATCCCTGATGCTCTTTCAAGAGCTTGAGCAGTGTCAGGAGTTGTGTTTTTCTTTCCTACTAAAGTGGATTGTAGATACATGTAATTTTATATGCTATGTTCAATATTTTATTAATCTTAAAGCAAAAGAAAGCTTTATTACATAAATCTTTCTTTTCCTCGAAGAGGGGGAGTGTTATGCATAAGAATTTATTTTTCTGATTCCCACTTTCACCCCACTGTGAACTAATAGTGCTATAAATATCTTGTTAATCTTTTTATAGAAGATTCTAGAAAACTGAGTCACAGAATAATTTCTTTTTTGTAAACAACATGTTTACAAGGAAAAGTACTTCAGAACCTTCCAGAAAGTTCAGGTTTGCATTATTTTTAGAAGATTACCTCATCTTATTCCACAACCCTGTGGAACATTCTAGAGAAATCTTAGGGTCTATAAAAGAGCATGATTTTTCTCATTGAGTCAGACTTTGGAGTTTCAAGTTTGGGCTTAGAAGAAAAGTTATTTCTGAATTCTGTGTTGGATTGTTAAAGGATATTACTTTTCATTTTGGACTGTGAATTCTGTGGGATCAAGGAAAATAGATTCATTCAGGATATTTCATAACAGAGCTAAGTACATTTAATTTTCTTACTTCTACAGGTTGAAGTTAACTTGTAAATAAATTTTGTTGAATTTTTCCAAAAGGCTTGTTTGCTTTTTCTTTCTGCTACGCCTGGCTCGTAACATTAACTCTAATGCAATCAGGTGCCAGATAATTCAAACCTTAACCTTCGTTTCAGATTGCAATCAACAAGCATTGCAACAGGAAGGAGAACCTGGTGAAGCACCAGTACCACCAGATGAATCAACCTCAGGAAGCCGTATCCTTTAAAGCTATAATGTAATTTGCAGGCTGTCTTGAAGAAAATAGCATTACTGTGGTGAATAATATTGATGTAGGCCTGTGCTTAGAAATCATCCATAGTTTAAGCCCCCAGCTGTTCATTCACAGATTTGTTTAAAGTACAGTGTTGCATGCTTCTTTAGAACTGCTTGATTTAAATAGTTAGCTAACCTGTTTCTTGCATATTTTGCTTATAAATACACCTGCATGTTTAACCTCTTGCACTTTAATGTTT
Source organism: Lucinisca nassula (assembly GCA_963580285.1). Lineage (NCBI taxonomy): Eukaryota > Metazoa > Mollusca > Bivalvia > Lucinida > Lucinidae > Lucinisca > Lucinisca nassula. Next base: position 10,575,767 of record OY757014.1, read on the forward strand.
TATTTCATTGTTTGCATGTTCTGCTTTTAACTTTTTGCATGTTGCTAGTCCTTAACAAACATTAGTAAGCGTTTTATCAGCTAGTGTAGCACATAGTGATGGTAGCCTCAACCCAGAGATTGGCCAGTTTGTCAGAATAACTTTACCTAGTGACAAAGGCTTACCTAAGGACTTTATGGCTTGCATACTTGAAAAGAAAGGGGAACTTTATAAAGTTTCAGAAACAAATAGATAATCAACCAATGTTCGTCTGGCCTGACAAAGAGGACACATCATGGGAGCCTCAGTCAGAAATAAAAGCTGTGCTAAATGAGCCTGTTTCAAGCTCTAAGAGCAGCAGAAGGAACCTGCTGTTCTATTTTGAATGACATACTTATATAAACAAGTGACATTAAAATCAAGACACTACATGAAGTACATGTACAAGAGACAGAGCTAAAATGTTGGAGTTCTGTTTTTATATGCATAGCAACAGATAACACAAGGATGTGTATTTGTTGAAAATCGAGTGACAATTTTCCTTATTTTCCCATAAAATCATATGTTGTAGGTATTCATTAGAATCAGCTCTGTAAATACACAACTGTGTGAACATACATTTTATAGAGAAATAACAAAAATAATTTGCCAATCATCACCAACTTAACCCCCTACATATCTGTAGCTATGGTTTAAGGTTTGAATTAATATGTCCCACAAGTGTGTCCACTCCAGGACTCAACAGTCTGAGTCTTTCTTGCTTTGGTAAACATTATGGTATTAAAGGGTGATTATCCTTTCTTTCTAAATACATGGTTACTACTTTTAATGTGACATTGAGAGCTTTCAAAACTTATAAGATATGAAAAAGATACAGCAAACAGTTGCGCTTGTAAGGTATTGAGTTAATGAATACACATACTTAGATATAAATTTGATAAGTCATTTTGATGTTTTTCTCAGTGACTTCCTTGACATTTCAGTGGTTTTCTTAAGACTTTGGAACATCCTGTACATATGTTACCTGTTCTTATCCATTTTGTAGTTTCATCATGTTACTGTTTAATGTCCAAAAAATGTCCCCTCCAGTATTTTACCATCTGTCTATGTTTAACACCCTGGTGCGGATAAAAAGTTCATCGAAACTGATAATATACAAGTACTGATGCACACCATTGGATGAAACTATTGGAATTATTCTACTATTAATGAAAAAGAGCCACTTGTGTTCTTGACATATTTTTTAAACAGTCAATAGACATGAATGCCTTATATTTATACCATATTTATTCAGAAAACTTCCTAAATTTGTTTCATTTTTCCGTTGATGTGACTGTATCCTTAATGTTTGAGAAAAGTACAACAACTTTTATTGTATTTTAAGCAGAATTAAGAGTCACAGATACCTGTCCCATAAAACATGTCCACTCCAGTACGAATAACATGTTAATTTGAGTGTCACTTTTTTCTGGGAAATATTAAAATTTGGAACGATTTAGGTCAATATAACTGGGTACTGCGTACAAGGCTTGTGAAAGTTCTAGAGTGTTGGCAACACTCGTGATATGCAGTAATTGTCATTGACTGCTGTAATAGCATTCTTCCACTGAATTAAGGGACTCTGATTAAAAGTGACAGCCATATACAGTCCTCTAGAATTTTTCCTGTTTTATGTTTGCATATGTTTCAAATTAAACAAAAATTATATTGGAAAGTCTAGTCTATATGTTCTTTGGTTTTCTTTGGTGTCCTTCACTTATGTCCCCTCCAGAACATTGTACTGGAGAGGACACAAATATGGGACACTCTCCAGTTCAATAACCATTTGATTTTGTCCTAGAAAGGAGCAGTCTCTATAAGGCTATTTTCATGGCCACAACCGATTTCCTTTAAACTTTGTAGCTTCAAATTGGTACATATTGGCTGTCTAATGGTGAAATTTTAGACTCTTTGGTCCACTGGTTTTTGCTGTATACACTATTAAAGTGGGTGGGGTAATGTCACCCCATCAAGGGTATACCAACAAAAATGCTATTATTTTTGTTCAAAGTGCATGACTGGAGGCGATGTTTGCCGTATGCTTACTACCCTTTTAAGCATAACAGCCGGTGATAACAGTCTTATAAATATCAAACAAGAGAAGAGTTTATACGCGCTTGTACGTTGTACCCAAATATCAGTAATTTTTATTCCCCAACTTTACGAAAAACCACAACACCTTTACAGTTTTCAACTTATTTCAAAGATCTTTCATAAATATAATGTTGATGTAATAGTCATTCTAGGTATATGTCAGAATTATTGTTAGTTCATAAAACTTAATGAGTTACCTGCCCCTGAAATTGGATTTTACCCATTTTTTTAAATCGGAGTGCATTTATCCGTTTGTAGTACTCACAACTTCATTTGGAAGTGAATGAACCGATTCCATGCAAATATAATTAAATAGATGTGGACAAAGAAGTCATTTGATTTAATAGTGCATGCTAGCAAGCACATGAGCACAGCATCCCACGGTACAAGCACCACTTCTTCACCAACAGTACCATCCAGTGATTGGGTTTAGTCCTTGTGGTCTAAACACATTGCAAAACGAGCAAACAATTCTTACATAGTTGCCAACATACGGTATTTTACTATTGGATATTTTGTTTCTAAGGCCTTCCACTTTGTAATTCTCCCATTAGCTGATTCGACAACCTATCTCACCTTGTACCTAGCCTTGAATCATTCGCCTCTTCAGTCGTATATTGCTTCTGAGATTTGGTTAGGAAGTAAAGCATATGAGAATTGATTTCATAACCCTTTAGTATTTCTCTAACATCCCTGAATCATACATCAACTTTTGCAAATGTCCTATTTGGGGATTCAAATTCTGATGTTGCAATCGCAGTGGCTGATGGAACATACATAAATATTGAGAAGAGTGGAAACTACTCATTTCAGAGAAGATCTTATTCCGTACATAAAGGACAGCCTTTGATGAAACCTATGATGCTTGTGGCCACTGATGGCTACATTTTGACTGTGATGGGTTCATATCTTGCAGATGGGAAAAACACAGATGCTAAGATTACCGAACACATGTTAAAGACTAATGCAGAAAATATTACTGACTGATTTGAAGAAGATGATGTTCTCGTTGTAAACCGCGGCTTCAGGGATGCTATAGATATACTAAAGGATTTTGGAATCAATTCTCATATGCCTCACTTCCTAAACAAATCTCAGAAGCAATATACGACTGAAGAGGCGAGTGAGTCAAGGCTAGTTACAAAGGTGAGATGGGTTGTCTAATCAGCTAATGGGAGAATCAAAAAGTGGAAAGCCCTTAGCAACACAATGCCCAATAGTCAAATACCATATGTTGGCGACTATGTAAGGATTGTTTGCTCATTGTGCAATGCATTAAGACCACTTTTGGTAACAAGCAAAGATTCAAGCAAAGTAATTGCTAGAAGAATGATAGCCCTAGCAAAAACTCCAAATAAGCTGCAGGATAAGGTTGTAACAAGAATTCCGCCGAAGGCTATGTCCCGCCTGTGGGGGCGCAAAGTCATCGAACCATGATATGTAGGTCAAGGTCAAACATAGATGCTTGCTCAAAAGAACCCATTCTCAAATGCAAGCTTGTACTAAGTATCATTAATGAAGCTCTCATAATTCTTGAGAAATGAACTTAACCATTACGGTGAACGCTAGGGTGGTCACAATATTTTACAAAGTCAGTGAACCATGAAATTTAGGTCAAGGTCAAATATGGATGCTTGCATTTAAATTGCCATCCCCAGATTAAGCTTGCACCAAATATCATTAATGAAGCTCTTATAAATCTTGAGAAATAAACATGACCATTAGGGTGAACGCTAGGGTGGTCGCAATATTTTACAAAGTCAGTGAACCATGAAATATAGGTCAAGGTTAAATAAGGATGCTTGCATTTAAGGTACCATCCCCAGATACAAGTTTGTACCAAGTATCATTAATAAAGCTCTTAAAATTCTTGAGAAATAAACTTGACCATTAGGGTGAAAGCTAAGGTGGTCGCAATGTTTTACAAAGTCAGTGAACCATGAAATGTATGTCAAGGTCAAATATGGATGCTTGCATTTAAGTTGTCATCCCCAGATACAAGTTTGTACCAAGTATCATTAATGAAGCTCTTATAGTTCTTTAGAAATAAACTTGACCATTAGGGTGAACGCTAGGGTGGTCGCAAATGTTGACGCCTTGACGAACGGACGGACGGAAAACCGGGCGCCTATATCGCGCCATGCTAATAGCAAGCGCGACAAAAAATGGCTGGGATAAAAAACGGGTTATTTGGAAAAAGATCGATGATGAGAAACTTGAGAATTTCCCAGAGATGACTGTGGATGAACTCAGGGATTTGAAACTTGTTATATACCAGCTGAAACAAGCCAAATCCTACACAGATGAAATTTTTTACGACAATGGATCATATGAGATAATGACACACAAAGAAGAAGATGGTGTTCTCAAAGCACAGATACGTTATCGCCACACATCTAATAAAACATATAACATGTGGGTTGAATATACACAAGGACGGAACCCAATCACTGGGTGGTATTGTGGGTGCAGAAGTGGAGCGTGTACCGTGGGATGTTGCGCACATGTGGCTTCTGTTCTCTGGTATTTGGGATATTACCAGAACAAAACAGAAAATAGTGAATCAAAACCAAGCCGGGAACATATTGATTTTGTTTATGATGCTGCTGTTAACACATGGAACACATCTAGCGATTCAGAGGAAGATCAGTAAATTAACAAATTCTTAAACATGTCGTGAGACCATACAAGCTTATATTTAAGCACATTATCAGTCTAGAATGAGGTTCCACAACATGAGCAAAGCCTGCTTTGGTGGTCAAAAATGTTTGACAGTTGACAAATGTTCCATTTGCATCTGGAAATTAAGAGTTCATAAATAACCAAAAAAAAAAAAAGAAAAGAAATACTAGCATGCACTATTAAATCAAATGACTTCCTTGTCCACATATATTTAATAATATTTGCATGGAATCGGTTTATTCACTTTCAAATGAAGTTGTGAGTACTACAAACGGATAAATGCACTCCGATTTAAAAAAAAATGGGTAAAATCCAATTTCAGGGGCAGGTAACTCATTAAGTTTTATGAACTAACAATAATTCTGACATATACCTAGAATGACTATTACATCAACATTATATTAACGAAAGATCTTTGAAATAAGTTGAAAACTGTAAAGGTGTTGTGGTTTTTCGTAAAGTTGGGGAATAAAAATTACTGATATTTGGGTACAACTTACAAGCGCGTATAAACTCTTCTCTTGTTTGATAATTATAAGACTGTTATCACCGGCTGTTATGCCTGAAAGGGTAGTAAGCATACGGCAAACATCGCCTCAAGTCATGCACTTTGAACAAAAATAATAGCATTTTTGTTGGTATACCCTTGATGGGGTGATATTACCCCACCCACTTCAATAGTGTATACAGCAAAAACCAGTGGACCAAAGAGTCTAACAATACACCATTAGACAGTCAATATGTACCAATTTGAAGCTACAAAGTTTAAAGGAAATCGGTTGTGGCCATGAAAACAGCCTTATAGAGACTGCTCCTTTATTGCTAGTTTCAAGAGCCACACGGTGCCATTTGATAAGTAAAAAATCATTGGCCAAAGTTCACCATTACAGAAGCTACAATAAAAGAAAGCAGGTAAAATTTTAATTGGAAAACAAGCATTTACTTCAAGATTGAACTTCACAAAGTACTGGAAACAGAGTCAGCTGAACACCCTTTCAAATCAGACATGGGTTCAGTATCTCCTTTTTAATTTGTCTAACTCGTGCAAAATCCAAACTTAGTCAATGAAATTCCATGAATAATACAGGCTTTACATTTCTATTAAAATACATAATTCCTGCTTTCAAATCCCTCTGAAGAAAATAAAATGGACTTAATCTGTTGTTCAACACTTTTATTTGAAATTAAGCATATATGGGATGTGAAAGTGCCCATTACATCAAGCAGAGTAGATTATTATCTTTTAATCAATTCTGTACAATTTTTAGTGAAACTGTCTAGGGACTCAGCGGTTTTTTATATTCGAGGGAATACTGTTCCACACTACGACGCTTGAGTACGATAGACTACCTTTAAATAAATTGCAGCGGCAATAAATAATTCTTATGACTTATGACTTACAAATCTTAAATAAGACGCAGTATGATTTGCATTTACATCGCGCATTTGAAATAACTCCTGTAAATAAGTGGGTGCAACATTGTTATAAATTTTGTACATAATTTTTGCTTTATTGAGAAATAGGCTCTGATCAAATGATATAATATCTAGCTTCTGAAGTGCGTCACGAAGACCTTCGTAATTTTGAGACAGAATTAATTTACGGGCATGACTTCAGTCCTCGCCGTTGTGTCATCTCTGTTGTTGTTTGAGGAGATGTTGCACTGATGAGTTAGGAGCCCTTCGTGTGGACTGACCACATTATTTGTCTAATTCGCGACGGAAGTAAGGGCGTGGATTGTGGCCACGTAAAATCGATTTAAGCCCCCCCCCCCCCAGTGGAATTCGTTTCCGCTGACCGTTCCAAGGCGGTTCTTATGTCGCGGTTTATTTTTGTTATGGTTTGTCTTTGACTGTTTGTGTCGCTTATGTTATTTTATTTTGGATAGCCTATTGGCCATTTTGTGGGAAAGTAACTGTCCTTTTGGCTTTCTGCTGTTGATGTTTCCATTGGGGTCTGTTGTTTCATGTTTTTGTGTCTTTCCCTTTGGTCTCTCTGATGGGAGCTGTGGGATGATTCTATCGATTCCTGATCATTGCCTCCACTTCTATTTTATAATCTATTTAATTTACTTATGTTGGTATTTGACGTATAAGGCCAAATCGTGCTTCAGTATTCCAAATGGGGCTTAATATAGGCTTTATAGATTAACAGTCTATGCTGTGTTGACAAATATTGGCGTATTTTACTTAGTAGCCATAAATAAAATGATACCTTTTTAGAACAGTGGTGCACGCGATTATTCCATGCCAAATTTTCGTCCACTTGTACGCCAAGTATTTTACTACTGGTCGTCATTTTTATGTCAATGTCATTTTGTCTTTAAGGAAGATGAAATGTGTTCGTTTTGTCTGCTTGTAATAAGCGTGACGTTTGTTTTGTAGGTATTCAAAACCATACCATTCTGTTTGCACCAACTATGAAATGCATTTAGCGAAACCTGTAAATTAGATTCAAGTTGGTCTATGTTTTATTGAAAATCATACATGGTAGTGTCGTCAGCATAAAGGTCAACATTTGTTGATGATCTTAAAGTCAGTGGAAGATCGTTAATAAAAAGTAGAAATAGTAAAGGTCCTACAATAGAACCTTGTGGAACACCGCATGTAACAAGTGCAGAGTCATACAAGTTGCTATTGAAAGAAACGTGTTGTGTTATGTTTGTGAGGTATGACTCAAACCGTTTAAGAGAACTAGAACTATGATTGCATTTATAAGACTGTAATTTTGTTAATATAATTTTATGATCAACACGATCAAATGCTTTACGGAAATCTACCAATATACAGCCAATAAGTTTGCCGTCATTGATATCTTTCAAACAGGAGTAAACCATAAGTGTACTAGGACTGTTCAAATATGAATGCAACGAAGCACATAAAAATGATTCCGTGATAGATTTCGATGAAAAATTTATTTTGTCCCCTCACAGTATTCCCCTTTAACAGATATACAAACTTTCAGTCTTCTGATCCAATCATTGAATGCATTTTGGTAGTCTCTTCGAGGTATACTGTGGAGGCACTGGGATATTGAAGAACCGTGTGTTTGCGCTGTTCAAATTTTCGACCAGAAAGGTATTTTTTTCAGCCGCGGGAACAAAAAAAAAAGTCACACGGGGCAAGGTCAGGGAAATACGGGGGTGAGGGAGTTCAGCAACCTTTTCCTGCTTCAGATAGTCTTGCACAATGAACGCCTTGTGCGATGACGCATTGTCATGCAGCAATCTTACATTGGCCAAACAAGTTGCGGATCTTCGTTCTTTGAAATATTTCTTCAATTTTCGAAGAACTTTATTCTTTTAAAACTTCGCGTTTACAGATTTGCCTTTAGGCACAGCAACCTGAATAGCAGGGCCCTGATTTGAAAAGAATATGGCATACATTACCTTCTTGACGCTCATGGTCCGCTTTGCAATACATGGTCTTTTGCAATACTTTGTTGTCCATATTTTGCTCTGAATCTTTCGTTTTGGCTCAAAAAAGTGAACCCATGTCTCGTCACCTTTGACGACATTAGCGAAAGACCGTGCATTGTAATTTGGAAACTTTTTAAGCAGCTTCTTGGCGCACTGAACGCGTGTCTTTTTCTGCTCATCTGTCAATAGATGGGGAATCCATCTCGCACAGATCTTTCTCATTTTCAAACCCAGTTTCAGAATTGTATGAGCTGCTCCTAATGAGATGCCAGCCATACTAGCTATTTGCCTAGTGGTGTATCGTGCATCGGTAGCAACTAATTCTTTCACTCTAGCAACCAACTTAGCAGATGTTGCTCTTTTCGGCCGACGATCATGTGGTGCATCTTCTGTTGAGCCTAGCCCACAGCTGAATTTCTGACACCAACGAAAAACTGTCGGAAAAGACATTTCATTATGCCCATAAACAGAACATATTTCATCAAAAATGTCTTTGCACCGTGTACCAAGAATACAACAATTCTTAGTATAGGACCGTATTTCAACGGCGTACTCTGACCTTCTTCCAGCCATGTTTTGTATTAGTATACAAGAGACGACAGTGTTTATCGAACGATATAAATGGCTAAACTCAACGGATTTTAACAGGTTTGGTATCAATGTATAGGTAAAATGTTTGTCTATGCTGTGATATTTATTTCCAGGTGATTTTTGCATTAGTGCATGAGAAAACGTTCTACTTGCATTCATATTTGAACAGTCCTCGTAAGTGCAGATCCCGTTGAATGTTTCGGACGAAAACCACTTTGTGACTTATGAAGCAAATTGAACGTGTTATTTTTTATCAACCCACTAGAGATTGGCCTGTAAGTGTTGATATCATCATTTGCACTAGACTTAAAAAGGGGTTTCAGTTTTGCTTGCTTCCATGAAGATGGGAATTCACCAGAGTGTATTCGTTTATTTACAACAAAAGTGAGGCTAGGGGTTAAAACCTTTGCTGCTATCTTTAGAATTTTCGGTCCAATATTATCTAGACCGGTTGATTTATTTATTATATTTAAGTTGTTTAAAAAAAGTTTTAACATAGGTTTCTTTTGTCAATGGAGTGACGAATTCGGTTTTAACCGGGATTTTAGACTGAACATAGTTTTGCAAGTCTTCAAAAGTGGAAGACACAGTCGGCTTTTTAATATTTGAAGCGACAGAAACGAAATACGAATTGAAATGCTGGGTTAATTCAGGTTCTTTTGTTACTAATTGTTCACCTAACTTGATGCTTATATATGGTGCAGAGTCATTCCTCTTACCATTAGCCCCACGTTCTTTAAAAAAGCGTCCATACTGACCTAAGGTCCATCATACGCTCTTCAATTTTAGATTGAAAGGTTTCTTTTTTAGCCTTCTCAATCAAACGTGATACTTTATTATGTGGATACTTATCTCTATCTATATTACCATTTAATTTGCATTTATTTCTTTCTTTTATACAATCTAAAATTTCAGGAGTTAGCCAGTCAGGTTGATATTATTTTTTTTATTTTGTGATTTTTAATCGGGGCTTGTTTATCAAGTATTTCCAAAAACAGAGTACTCCAAACTGATACAATATCATCGACTTTGTCAAAATTTTGAATTATTTCCCACGGTACAAGAATTAAGTCTTTAAGAAAATTTAACTCATCAAAATGGTTGAATGATCTGTAAGTAATGACTTGATGTGTGTTGGTACCTACGACAGATTGCGATTTTCGATTGCAGAAAATTCCAAAGTGATCACTCAAGCATAATTTATTTTCTGTTACGTATTGCATATTTTCCTCAGCATTAGTATAGATGTGATCAATTAAGGTTTGTGATTCATTTGTGACTCTTGTGGGTTCATTTATTGGCTGAGTCAAACCAAGAGAGGTAGTAAAATTGCCCTCTATTTCGGTATCCAAGTTTAATAAAATTGTGTTAAAATCTCCCATCAAAATGTATGCTTTGTCTTCATTAATCACCTTATCAATAAAGTCCTCAAATCGATCATTGAATTCTATTTTCAAGTCAGGGGGGGCCTATATATATTCCCCACTAAAATGGTTTACAGTGGTGGGAGTAATTTCTAGTCATAAACAAGGAATAGTATGTGTTTCTAAATATTATCTGCGTTTGGCGTTTAAACTATTTCTTACATAGACAAGTAAGCCTCTGCCGCCATTGGAGTCATTATCCTTTCTAAATTGAGTTTGAAATCCACCAATTTTGAATGCATTTGTAGCTTTATGATCTTTTAACTTTGTCTCACTTAATCCAAAAATGTGTAAAATGCTTTTTTCTTGGTCTGTTAGCATAACCTTTGCATCGGAATATTTGCTCATACTTTCTCCACATATGCCCTGTATATTTAAATGACCAATATTTATACCCATACTATTCAAATTTAAAGTATGCGGGTGTTCTTGCCTATGCTTAAGGACATAAGATAAAAGAATGGAATGAACATCCGAATCCGACGCAGAATGTGACTCCGGCACAGAACTTAATCTGTGTGTCTTTGAAAAAGCGCGTTCACTAATACATGTGCTTGACAAAATATTTTCTTATTCACAGTGATTGTCTTCAAGATTATCTGTTGCATTACGCTCTAATAACAGTTCACCAAGACAGGAACATGAACATTGTAAAACATTGCAGTCACTACACATACGCTGAAAAACATCGAAGCGATTATAATGCTGACATGTATTAAACTTATCATATTCATGGTCGGCTATTGTGCCAAATCCGAAATGGGAATACCAGCATCCAGCGTCACTATGTCCTGTCATGTTACACCCAGAACAGAAGCGATTATTACCTCGTCTACGTCCGCTAATTCGCCGATAGTCATCACCGCCATCTAGCTGTCCTACTGAAGCGCCATTAGAACTGACCCCATGTTGTGTGCTTGTCCCAGGTTGTACATTCTTTCGAAAGCGGACTCTTTGTGAATAGAAAACGCACAATTCTAAGTTTAAAACTATGTCCACTTTCCTGTTAAGTGCGCCGAGAAGGCTCTTTACTCCTGAATGGGAAAGATGGATTCCGCCACTGGCATAATACCGACGGGTAGGTATTTAGTTTTGCCCGAATAATAGGTTCTAAGTGTCCCCAATATAAGACACTTGGTGTGTTGACCAGTTGTCCTCAAAGCGCTGTATGGTTAGGTTGAACACAGAAACGTCCACATCTCCTCTCGGAACTACTTTGCAGAGGTATACTGCACGTCTGTCGTTTGCACTTTTGATAAGGCCGATTAGTTGGCTGTATTTCGCCTCAAAAGCACCGATGTCCATTCTACTAGAACAGTCATTTCCGCCGACACTAATTATGACGTTTGCAAACGACTTCATATCGTACATAAATATGTCATAATATATGTCTTGTACGGTTGCCCCACCGCGGACACAGATTTTTACTTCTTTTCTCAGGCCTCTGGGATTTAAATCATTGATAATAGAGTCGCCGATAATAAGAGTTCTCTTTGGATGTGACGAAAATGTTCGGCTGCTTGATGTTGTGTTCGCATGCTGCTCAGTTCAATGCTGACTGGTGTTTGCCGGCATTGAAATGATGTATTCCGGTTCGTTACATGTACTGGGATGGGTTTATGAGTCACTCTAGAACGCCGCGTATTATCCAGAGCTAAGGGATAAAAAGCCTCTTTACGACGCGCTCGAATTCTCATTTCCGGACTGTTCATCATACCCTTCATCTATAAAACAAGATGCAGATACGTTCTGTGTGTTTTCGCCGGTGGTCTGCTTCATTACAAGATCAGAGCTTTTATCCTTATAAGCGTCAGAGTATGACTTATTTATGTTTGCATTTTCCATCATGACAGAATACTTCAGTTCGTTTAATGTGGACTCCATATGATGTAGAATGTCTTGTTTGATTGTTTTTATTCCGTCCTCAGGTTGCATTATTCTGTTCAGAACCATGGATATACTTTGGCTAAATTGCCCTTTATTGTTTGGCAGGTTACCCACTTCACTGTATTACCGCGAATAGGTGTCGGGGTGTGATCTTGGGACTGCGTATGCTTTACATGTGGATATGATTTTTAAATGTTCTCGGCAGTGTATAAACCACCCGGCTGTGTAACTGGTCGGGATATGGGGATGGCGTCATCATAGGCGATCTGTTCTACTTGTGCTTGGACAGGATGAACCTGTGCATCCAGTAAGCATGTACTCTCCTTGTCATTATTATGATATATATATATTCCTTTGTTAGCGTGACGCCGGGCGCGACGTCAAAGTTTAGCACGTCTCGCACATCGACGTTATAGTTTTGCGCGGCGTTGACGTCAGCTATTGCACCTGTTAATGAACCGAAAAATTATTCATCTTGTAGAAAATCCGTTCTGGAGGGTCATGCGATGTCTGCTCATCAAGCTGGCTGGAGTCAACTATACGGCTATCCAAATTCCAGCGTTTAAAAATGGCCTTTAAAAAAGGGCCTCTGAAATCTTCGGAAAACGCTCTTCTCTACACAACCTATAGCCAATCCCAGTCAGTTCCATCGTTTTGAAATGGCTATCTAATTTGATGTCCCATTGTGCCCCCTTTACATGCGGTGTACACTTTGAAATATAACTGGTTTCATCAAAATCAATGCTATTCATACATTCAGAATGGATCTTTTGTTTAAATACATCGAAGTAGAAGTAAAACAAAGATCAGGAATCGATACAATTAACTTACTCCATCCATCAAGGACACCAAAGGGAAAGAAACACAAACATTAAGCGACCATACCATAATGTGTTTTTTATACTCAGCCAGGTGATATTTATATTATTCTTTTTATTTCTCTCTCCTTTTTTCCTTCTTCATCTTCTTTCCTAAATTGTCAATAATTACTAAAATTCGCCTCCTGTATATCAAAAATTGATGGAAGATGGAAAACAAACTCTATGATTTTTGCCTTTATGATTTTTTAGAATTTGGCTGAGTTCAATACTTGTACATGATGGGAAGAGTGTTGGTCCTTTTGGTCATTTTATATCATCAATCCAAGTAGTATTGTCTTTGATTTTTTTTTTATTTTCATATTTGCCCAAAGTATTTGGACACCTTAGCTCCTTACCATAATTGTTCCAAAACTTGAACAGGTATGGTTTACTACCTAACATTGTGCCTGTGGGTGGCTAGACGACTGGCAAACAGTGTAGACCCTAAAGAGATGCTGAACTCTTTGACATCTTGTCTGGGTTTGCACTGTTTGCTCTCGCCTGTGTGTCTTGGTGCTTGCAGTAAATATGGAACTTTGTTCGTTGTAAAATTTGTAAATAATTTGAGGGCTGCAAGGGAGATTAGTTGTTCTAATTGTGTTACCCTCTTGAAATAAAGACTTTATTATTATTATTATTATTATTATTATTATTATTATTATTATTATTATTATTATTATTATAATGGAAACCTAAACAAAGGAAGGCCATACGGACAGTTACTTTCCCACAAAATGGCCATATGGCCATCCAAAATAAAAAAGTTACAAGTGATACACACAGTAAGTAACAAACAACAACATAAATAAACCGCCACAGAAGAACCGCCTTGGGACGGTCAGTGGGAAAGATTTCCACTGGGGGGCTTAAATCGATTTTACGTGGCCACAATCCTCGCCCTTACTTCCGTCGCGATTTAGACAAATAATTTGTTCAGTCCGCATGAAGGCCTCCTAACTCATCAGTGCAACATCTCCGTGAACACAAAAAATCAAAGAACCACAGAGGTGAGACAATGGTGAGGACTCTACAGCAAGAAACCACTGAAATGCTGGAGCAAAAGAAAACCAACAGTTAGACTCCGATGGGCCCGACCAGAGACAGAGCATTGGGCACCAACCAACATTACCAAGACTTAGATCTCTCTAATTCTCAATAAGCCTTTACGTTGGAGCCGTCATAGAATCTGAGGCCTGACCCACCGGCATGCAATTAAAGAGGGAAGCAAAGTTGCCAACCGTGATTGGGTTAACTACCATGCATGCAGTCTGTCGTATAACATCCATGTTGTACCCCATCTTTTTATATCGAAGAATGATTTTACGAAATTGGGTGCTGAAGTCATTGCGGTTATATATTTTTCTGAATTTATATACTAAGTCACCATAAAATTCGGGTTCCGATAGACCTTGTTGCAGAAGAGATTTAAGTCCAATATTGAATTTTGAAATTAAATCAGAAGAACCGATTTGATATGAATTCAATGCTTAACTTAGACTCAGAAACATGTGTTCTATGTAGAATACCCTCAAACGGATCGCTAAATCCTTGTACTTCACAGGAAACGTTTACCTCCGCATTCAATGATGAATAAGATAGGTAAGTAGAGAATGAATCTGTTGAAAAATTGTCGTCATATATGGAATTGGAGTCATGCTCAGTTTTCACGCCCACATTTCTTGCGCTGACAGAACACTCTTCCATGATAAAATGAGTTAAATATTTCAGTTGCATATCATAAAAGGTGAATATGCATATAGTGGTGGTCAATAAAATCCACAAAACTGGTTTATTATTGGAAATAACATGATACTATCAAATAATGATACAGTTTAATCAATCCTTAAGCCTCAAGCTTGCGTACACAAAAATGTTACCTTATTTTTTCAGCATTCTCCCTCTGACGAATAACAGAATTTCACTAAAATCCCTGGATACTTCTTCACAGTACTTGAAATATTTAATAATCCTTCTAATAATCTATAAATTGCCTTTTCAATCGTTGATTTTTCTCTTTATAAATATTTCGAAGAAGATTTTAAAAGTGCGGCTATTTTTTATACCTGACGTCACTTACTTCTTACTTCTAATTTCTTACTTCTATCTTCTTACTTCTAACTTCGAATTTCTAAGTTCTAACTTCTAACTTCCGGGTTGTTTGTTGTTTTTTATGCCCCCGGAATCTAAGAGATTCGGGGGCATATAGTTTTTGGTCTGTCCGTCTGTTTGTCTGTTTGTCCGTTTGTCCGTCTGCAAAAACTTTAACATTGGGCATAACTTTTGAATGGTAATAGATAGAGCATTCATATTTCACATGTGTATACCTTATCACAAGACCTTTCCAGTGGTACCATAATTTTTGATCTCGTGACCTTGAACTTGACCTTTGACCTATTTTTTTTCAAAATTTTTAAAAACATTAACATTGGCGCTGTCCGGGGGCATCAGTGTTTCACAAACACATCTTGTTTTTTTTTTTTTTTTTTTTTTGTTTTGTTTCTTTGGTTTTGATTTTCCGGCCCGTTCAAGATTTTTACAATCATATCGAGCGGATTTTTAATCAGAGGTGAGCAAAAGCAGAAGTACCCGGAAAAAACTGTGCGCGCGCGTGCGTGCGTGTGTGTGGGGGAAATTTCTTATTTCTAACTTTTTAGATTTTATGGCGCTTTCAAGATTTTTACAATCATATCGAGCCGATCGTTAATCAGACGTAAGCAAAAGCCCAAATACCCGGAGAAAAGCCATCCGGACTTCCGTTCAAGAGCATGGCGTCTCTCATTGGCGTGCGTGTGTAGGTGGGTGTGGTGCGTATGTGCGTGCGCGCGCTTATGTGTGTGTGTGTGGTGGTGGTGGGGGCATTTCTTATTTCTAACTTCTACCTTCTTACTTCTAACTTCATACTTCTAACTTCTACCTTCTTACTTCTAATTTCTAACTTCTATGTTAAATGTTGCTGCTAGTTTTCGGTTTTGATTTTCCGGCACTTTCAAGAATTTTACAATCATATCGAGCCGATCATTAACCATGGTAAGCAAAAGCCGAAGCACCCGGAGAAAAGCCATTTGTTCCGTTGCAGAACTTGGCTTGTGCGTGGGGGTGTGGTGTGTGCGTGCTCTACTTGGCGCGCGCGTGCGTGTGTGTGTGGAAAATTTCTTATTTCTTACTTCTTACTTCAAACTTCTTACTTTTTAATTCTTACTTCTAATTTCTAACTTCTAACTTCCATGTTTTATTTATTTATAATTTTTTTTTTGTCTTGATTTTACGTCCCTTTCAAGATTTTTAGAAGTTAGAAATAAGAAATGTCCCCCCCCCTCACACACACACACACGCAGGCACACACCTCACCCCCATGCACATGCCGAATTCTGCGAGGGAAGTCCAGATGGCTTTTCTCTAGGTACTTCGGCTTTTGCATACCTTTGATTAACGATCGGCTCGATATGATTATAAAATTATTGAAAGGGCCGGAAATCAAAACCGAAAAAAAAACACATACAACTTGGAAGTTAGAAGTTAGAAGTAGGAAGTGAGAAGTAAGAAGTTAGAAGAAGTTGGAAATAAGAAATGTCCGCCCACCCACACGCGCGCGCATGCACGCACACACCACACCCACCCACACATGCACACCAATGTGAGATACCAAGATGCAATGGAAGTCCAGATGGCTTTTCTCCTGGTACTTCGGCATTTGCTTACCTCTGATTAACAATAGGCTCGACATGATTGTAAAAATCATGAAAGGGCCGGAAAATCAAAATCCACACACGCACGCCAGGAACAACAGCATACAACATGGACGTTAGAAGTTTGAAGAAAGAAGTTAGAAGTAAGAAGCTAGAAGTTACATGTAGAAGTAAGAAGTTAGAAGTGAGAATTTAGAAGTAAGAAGTTAGAAGTTAGAAATAAAAAATGTCCGCAAACGCACACAAACGCCCGCGCACTCACGCACGCACCCTCACACACGCACGCACGCAGGCACGCACGCACACACACACACACACACACACACACACACGCGCCAATGTGAAACGCCAAGTTCTGCCACGGAAGTCCAGATGGCTTTTCTCCGAGTACTCCAGTTTTTGCTTCCGTCTAAGTAAAGATCGTCTCGATATGTTTGTAAACATCTTGAAAGAGCGTGAAATTTAGAAGAAAAAAAATAAGATACAACATTGAAGTTAGAAGTTAGAAATAAGAAGTTAGAAGTAAGAAGTTAGAACTAAGAATTTAGAAGTAGAAGTTAGAAGTTAGAAATAAGAAATGTCTCCGCTCACACACGCACGCACACACACACGCAAACACCCCCCCCCCCCACTCGCACGCCAAGTTCTGCGACGGAAGTGCAGATGGCTTTTCTCCGGGTACTTCGGCTTTTGCTTACCTCTGATTGACGATCGGCTCGATATGATTGTAAAAATCTTGAAAGAGCGGGAAAATCAAAACCGAAAAAAAAAACATACAACATGGATTGTTTGATTTGAGGTTTAACGTCCCCGTCAACACTGTAAAGGTCATTTTGGAGACGTTGCTTCCAATTTTGTGGGACTTTTACCCGACATTGAGAGGAAATGACATCTCAAGCCCTGTCGCCCAATGAAACAAATAGGGTTTATTAGCATGGACGGTCCGCCTCACACCGTGGTTCCTGGACAGGCTTAGATCCTCTAAGTGGTGTACCAGTACTAGTGTGCGGGCCGGATTCAGCTCTGCGTGGAAGCATCATGCAGCCCATATATTTCTTCAAGCCCCTATGGGCGGGGGCTTCATGCACATACAACATGGAAGTTAGAAGTTAGAAGTAAGAATTTAGAAATGAGACCCCACCCACACGCACGCACGCACACACCACCCCCACGCACACGCCGAGTTCTGCGACGGAAGTCCAGGTGGATTTTCTAAGGGTACTTCGCCTTTTTCTTACCTCTGATTAACGATCGGCTAGATATGATTGTAAAAATCTTGAATGGGCCGGAAAATCAAAACCGAAAAAAACAACAACATTCAACATGGAAGTTAAAAGTAATAAATAAAAAGTTAGAAGTAAGAAGTTAGAAGTTAGAAATAAAAAATGACCCCCCTCCCACACACACACACACGCGCGCGCTCACGCACGCACCCCCCCTCCCCCTCCACACACACACGCGAAGTTCTGCGACAGAAGTGTAGATGGCTTTTCTCCGGGTACTTCGGCTTTTGCTTACCTCTAATTAACGATCGGTTCGATATGACTGTAAAAATCTTGAAAGAGCGGGAAAATCAAAACCGAAAAAAAATACAACATGGAAGTAAGAAGTTAGAAATTAGAAGTTAGAAGTAACAAATTAGAAGTAAGAAGTGAGAATTTGAAGTAAGAAGTAAGAAATAAAAAATGTCCTCCCTCTCTCTCACACACACACGCCTGCCCGCCCGCGCAAGCAAGCACGCCCCCCCCCCCCCCACACACACGCATGCCAATGTGAGACGCCAAGGAAGTCCAGATGGCTTTTCACCGGGTATTTCTGTGTTTGCTTACGCCTGGTTAACGTCTGATCGCTCGATATTTTTGTAAAAATCTTGAAAGGGACGTAAAATCAAGAGAAAAAAAAAACATACATCATGGGAGTTGAAAGTTAGGAATTAGAGCTTAAAATTAAGAAGTAAGAAGTTAGAAGTAAGAAGTTAGAAGTTAGAAGTAAGAAGTTAGAAGTAAGAAGTTAGAAGTTAGCAGTAAGAAGTTAGAAGTTAGAGGTTAAAAATAAGAAATGCCCCCCCCCCCATACGCACGCACACGCCATCCCCGAACTCACACGCCAAGTTCTGCGACGGAAGTCCAGATGGCTTTTCTCCGGGCACTTCGGATTTTGCTTACCTCTTATTAACGATCGGCTCAATATGATTGAAAAAATCTTGAAAGAAAGGGCCGGAAAATCAAAACCGAAAAAAAAACATACAACATGGCAGTTAGAAGTTAGAAATTAGAAGTTAGAAGTAATAAGTAAGAAGTTAGAAATAAGAAATGTCCGCCCCCCCCCCATACACACACGCCCGCCCGCACACACACGCACGCACGCACCACATCTAACCACACACACACACACACACGCACGCCAATGTGAGACGCCAAGATCTGCAACAGAAGTCCAGATGGCTTTTCTCCGGGTACTTCCGTTTTTGCTTAAGTCTGATAAACGATTGGCTCGATATGATTGTAAAATCTTCAAAGGGCCGTAAAAATAAGACAAAAAACAACAACAACAACAACAACAAAAAACACAAAACATGGAAGTTAGAAATTAGAAGTTAGAAGAAAGAAGTTAGAAGTATAAAGTTAGAAGTAAGAAGTTAGAAATAATAAATGTCCCCCACACGCACACGCACGCACGCGCACACCCACCCCCGCGCACGCGCACGCCAAGTTCTGCGACGGAAGTCCAGAAGGTTTATCCCCGGGTACTTCGGCTTTTGCTTATGTCTGATTAACGATCGGCCCGAAATGATTGTAAAAATCTTGAAAGGGCCGAAAATCTAAATCTAAAAAACACAAAACAACATGGAAGTTAGAAGACAGAAATTAGAAGTAAGAAGTTAGAAGTTAGAAGTAAGAAGTAAGAAGTTAGAAATAAGAAATGACCCTACCCGGCTTTCGTACTTTAATCTCTTCTGCAACAAGGTCTATCGAAACCCGAGTTTTATGGTACCTTAATATATAAATTCAGGCCGGCCTCGGTGGATCAGTCGGTTGCGCATCTGACTGATGATCAGGAAGACGCGAGTTCGATTCCCGCCGGGGTCGACATCATTCTTTCGTGGAGATTGATCGTGAAATCTTTTCTACGGTCATTCTCTCCCTTCCGCTGATTCAAGAAGGGCAGTTGTCAGTTTCTGGCGAAAGAATGTGCACTGTACTGGTTAACCACTTACGTATAAGCCTGCCCAGGAAAAGTGTGGATAGGTAAACTGACCGGCGCAAAAATGGCCTAAAATATTGTTGACTGGGCCGTTAAACTCCAAAACAAACAAACAAACAAACAAATATATAAATTCAGAAAAAAAAAATAACCGCAATGACTTCAGCACCCAATTTTGTAAAATCATTCTTCGATATAAAAAGATTGGGTACAACATAAATGTTATACGATATACTGCACGTATGGTAGTTAACCCAATCACGGTTGACAACTTTGCTTCACTCTCTAACTGCGTGCCTGTGGGTCAGGCCTCAGATTCTATGTCGGTTCCAGCGTAAAGGCTTACTGAGAATTAGAGAGAATCTATTTCTATGCCATGCTGGTTGGTGTCTGATGCTTTGTCTCCGTTCGGGCCCATGGGATATAAGCGACACACTCACACACAAAGACAACCATAACAAAACAAAACCGAGACAGAACCGCATTGGGACGGTCAGCGAAAGGAATTCAACTTAATTCGAGTTCACGGGGCCGCAGCATCGCCTTTACTTCCGTCGCGATTGCTAGATTTTATAGAAGTCATTCCGGTTTAATTTCAAAATTCAATGCATCACGAAAACACGCCTATATAATTTTGAACCCCTTGGACCCCAATTTTATATAGTAAAACAGGGGTTTACAGGGGTAAATCTTATTTTTCTTATTTCTACTCAAAAACATAGATTGTGAGTACTCGTTAGAACCGCCTCATCGAGGCGGTTCTAACGAGTATCCACAATCTATATTTTGATTTTTCGGCGGTAAAATAGTCAATGTATTTGTATAGGCGTGTCCTCTTATTGTAAGACTTATATCACTTCTGCACAAGGTCTATCGGAGCTAGAATTTTATGGTGACTTAGTATATAAACTCAGAAAAATATATGTTTAGCGCTGTGGTGTAGTGGTAAAGCATCGGATTTGAGATCGAGAGGTAGCCGGTTCGATCCTCGCAAGCACCACGCGGTGTTTTCTTGAGCAAGAAACTTTATCCACATTGCTTAGTACTGGTTCCTACCCATAAAAGAGGGTAACAAGGACGATTAGTATAGTAGTCGCAGATAAAATTGATTAGGCGGAGCTATCGTTTGTACCTGCCTTAGGAATATCCCATTAACAAAAAGGTAAACCAAGTCACCCGATTGTGTGAATTCAACTGTAACACAAGCATAGCTGTGGCTTATATGAACATTTCGACCGCTTGTAGAAAGCGTGCGAAAGGCACTCTACCGAATCTTCTAGTGGACTCAGCGAATTTGACATATATTGACCACACCTGAATAGCTCCGCCTAGTCAATCCTAACTGCGACTACTATACTAGTACTAAATGTGTTACCCTCTCTAAATAAGGTCGATTATTATTGTGTACGCCCATGGGCGTAGACATTATAGAGATTGAGTTTAACACGGAAGTACAGCCATTAGTTACCCAGAGTGCAGTTTGACCTTCCATTCTTATGCAACACAACAAGTATACGCTTTCACAAGAAGAAAAGAGCAGCCTATAGCAAGTGTAAGCTTTCACACAAAAAGAGCTCTGGCACAGAATTGCTACATGTATTACATTTGTACAAGCCTATATCTGCTGTCATATTGTACAGGCTAATACAAAAAATATACATCTAGAAACTCTCGACCACGACGGACCACTGCTTATCCAATAAGCTTCTCAGCAGCCTTCCGCTATGGTGAGCTAAAAAAACTTAACTCCCCATTAGCAAACGTTTAGGTTTAATCTTCAATTAGTCTTCTATAAAGTCTAACTTCTCCAACAGTTTTCAAGCATTCAATTTGAAAGATGTCACAAGCATACACTTGCCTTTTTAAAGATGAAAAAGTACTTTTTCACAATATTACAACATTTTTAGACATTATACATGTACTTCAGTCGGCAGGATGGCAAATTAGAATATTGCCAAAGACAGTTAAATGTATAAAACACATTTCTGGGATATAACTCTAGACATTCACATTTAATATGTGCTAAGCGTAGACCTAGCTTTTTGTAAAAAGCTATACTTGTTATAATTATACTTGCAATGATTTCAGTACCCAATTTCGTAAAATCATTTTTCGATATAGAAAGATTGGGTAAAACTTTAATGTTATACGACAGACTGCATGCTTGGTAGTTAACCCATTCACAGTTGAAAAGTTTGCTTCCCTCTTGAAGTAAGGGCGGGTATTGCATCTGCTTAAAATCGATATATGCCCTCCACCCCCCCCCCCCCCTCATCCCCTGTGGAAAACGTTTCACTGAACTTCCAAGGCGGTACTTCTATCGCGGTTTACTTTTGTTAGGGTTTGTCTTTGAGTTTGTGTTTCGCTTGTATTGTTTTAATTTGGATAGCCATTTCGCCATTTTCTGGGAAAGTAACTGTCATTTTGGCTTTCCACTATTGAAGTTTCCTTTAGGGTCTACTTGTATCGATTCCTGATCATTGCCTTCACTTCCGTTTGAATTGCACGCAGGTGGGTCAGGCCTTAGATTCTATGACGGTTCCAGCGAAAAAAGCTTACTTATGTAATGTCGGTTGGTACCTGATGCCTTGTGTCTGGATGGGCCCATCGGAGTCTATCTGTTGGTTTTATTTTCCTCCAGCATTTCAGTTATTATTTATGTCGAGTCCTCACCGTTTTTTCATCTCAGTGGTTGTTTGATTTTTGTGTTTTCGGAGATGTTGCACTAATGAGTTAGGAAGTATTCATGCGAACTGAACTAATTATTTTTCTGTAAGTTCTAGGATTGCTGCCGTAGCTTAAAATACTTACCACCTCCCCCTACCACCCAAACACACCCCAGCAAATATCTTTTCACTGACCGTTACAAGGTGGTTCTTCTGTCGCAGTTTATTTTTGTTAAAGTTTGTTTTCGAATGTGTGTATTGCTGATATATTTTGTTTGGGATAGCCACTTGGCCATTTTGTGGGAAAGTAAATGTCTTTTTGCACTATTGATGTTTCCATAATAGTCTAGTTATTGTACATTTGTGTTTCTTTTCCTTTGGTGTCTCTGATAGAAGGTGCAGTTTAATTGTATAGTGTCCTGATCATTGCCTTAATTTGTGTTTTGCATTGGCATCAATTGCAAAGACGAAAGCAATAAATGACACTGCATCCTTCGCATAATGGAATGATTAAAATACCCCTATCATAGGCTTTCATCCTGTAAATGTTGAGACTTATAACTAGCGAATTGCCAAGCTATATAATGGCTTTAATTTGATACAGTGAATGCCCTGATCAGACACCGCGTTCTGCGACGTATGGTTTGGGGCTGCCCCGTTTGCCAGTTTTCGTATACATCTTCCACAGGCCCACATGACTGATCGATTGTGATGAAAACACCTTTTAACTGCCTATGTATACACCTGCGGGTTAGGCAAACGGTCAGACTGGCTTGATGTATGATCAACATTGTGTCAAATGGGTCATTAATCAATCAATCAATAAATAAATAAAATCTTTCGCCAAAATTCAATTCAATTTCATTTCACAGGGTCTAGGTATATGAAGCGCCGTTTAACTATTTAATCCGTATTTATAGATATTCATAATTATTTATGGATATCCATAATTCGAATTATGGATATCCATAATTCGATTAATGGATATCCATTATTATTTATGGATATCCATAATTTTTAATGGATATCCATAATTAGAATTACGGATATCCATAATTCGAATTATGGCTATCCATAAATCGAACTGAATTAATGATATCCATAAATCGAATAATGGATATCCATTATTCGATTTATTGATATCCATAAATCGAATTATGGATATCCATTATTCGGCTGATTTATGGATATCCATAAATCAAACTATGGATATTCTGAAATCGAATTATAGATATCCATAAATCGATTTATGGATATCATTAATTTAGATCGAAATATGGATATCCAAAAATCGAATTATGGATATCCTTAATTCGAATTAAGGATATCCATTATTCGGCTGATTTATGGATATTCATAAATCGAATTATGGATATCCATAATTCTCCTCTGCAAATAAACCTAATGAATAATCAGTGCTCCCTTTGCAAACCACTATTCGCGTCAGGTTTCCGATTTAGGTGTGTAATAAAAGCCGGGATGGAGGTGGAGGTAATGCATGGTAGGCTTAGTGGTGGCCTATGGTGTGGAGAGATATGATTTGTTTGATTATAGGTTTAACGTTCCCTTCAATACTATTTAGGTCATTTTGGAGACGTTGCTTCCAATTATGTTGGGCATTAAGTCTTCACTGAGACCTTTTTATCCTGCCGGCCTCGGTAGGTCAGTCGGATGCGCGTCTGACTGGTGATCAGGAGGACGCGGGTTCGATACCTGCCAGGGTCGGCAACATTCTTTCGTGGAGACTGATCATGAAAATTGTTCTACGGTCATTCTCTCGCTTCCGCTGATTCAAGAAGGGCAGTTGTCAGTTTCTGGCGAAAGAATGTGCACTGTACTAGTTAACTGCTTACGTATAAGACTGCCCAGGAAAAGTGTGGGTAGGTAAATTGACCGGCTCAAAAATGACCTAAATTAGTGTTGACTGGGCCGTTAAACTCAAATACAAACGAACAAACAAACATCTCAATCGCTGTCGCCCATTGCCTCGCACGACTTTGTTTGGACCTTCTAAACGGTGTACCAGTACTCTCAGCTCATGCAGCCAAATCTATTTCTCCAAGCCCCAATGGGCGGGGACCAGTAGATATATCTGAATCTGCCTGGTACTCCATACATCTCAAGTAGAGTATTGTATGGATATATGTTAATACTATATATAACGACCATGTGCATTTTTCTCCAGAAAGCATGCACGGATTGCCTGTTTGGATCATTATAATCTTAACGTCCGACTTTCAGTGTTCTCAGGTGCGCAGTCCTCATAGAGGTGATTCCAGAGGGACAGGATGCGTTGGCCGGAATTTCCCGATCTTACGGCTGGTTCCGATATTTAACTGCACACATGGCGGACGTTCAGCGTATGGCGCCCGTTGTTTTGGAAGACTTACAGGCAGAAAGGCTGCACGGCATAGAGGTCCCTTTGTCTGGCCATCATCTTCTAGCGATGATGAAGACTTGAAGATTTTTAAGATTTTTACATTAAACAACCATGTGTCTTAGGGAGATCATTAAACCCAAAGCTTTGGCGGTGATTTATGGATATCCATAATTCGAATTATGGATATCCATAAATCGATCTGAATTATGGATATCCATAAATCGAATTATGGGTATCCATAATTCGAATTATGGATATCCATAAATCAGAGGAATAATGGATATCCATAAAGCGAATTATGGATATCTATAATTCGAAGTATGGATATCCATAAATCGAATTATGGATATCCATAAATCGATCTGAATTAATGATATCCATTAATCGAATTATGGATATCCATAATTCGATTTATGTATATCCATAATTCGAATCATGGATATCCATTATTCGGCTGATTTATGGATATTCATAAATCGAATGATGGATATCCATAATTCGATTTATGGATATCTATAAAAACCGGGATTATAAAGTGAAACGGCGCCCCATATAGGTATACAGCACCTTTTTACTTGCAATGCCCGCTAGCTATTAAAGCGATGTAGGAGACTCGTAGTTGCTTATTTACTGGCGAACCGGGTTTGATTGTTGTCTGAGTCGTCTAGTTTTTTGCATATGCCCAACGTAAATATCCCATGTGTGCATAAGAGCTTCTTGAGTTTCATTTTACCTGATTCTCTGACACCATCAAATTCGTGAACCAATTCCGATGTGATTCCACTAAAAGATTGTGCTCAGTAATAATCGATTATAAACAAGATAATCGAAAACATACACACCTTACCTTAATTGAAATTACAACTGCATTTTACAGGTTTGCGGTAAGTAATATGCACTCTCACCAGCTAGTTAACATAAATACACGTATGTCAGGAATATAAAAGGGTATTGTTTCCGAAAGCAGCCTAACTTGGCCATTTCAGTGACTGCAATAGTGCCTCGATGGCGCAGTGGTTAACGCGTTCGAATTATGATCGGGAGGTTGTGCGTTCGAATCCGGCCACCGGTATCGAGGTGTGTCCTTGGGCAAGACACGTTATGACACTGCCCCACTCCATCCAGGTGTAATTGGGTAGCAGTGGTGTAAAAGCCACTGCCTCTCTTGCGTGCGCATGAAAACACCCGGAATGAGTGTTCGAGAGCGATTCAATAAGCTTGAAGCCTTCATCATAGTGCAGATTATATTTTCTGGTCCTTTGGGATCATTGAGTTCATTTTAAATCATTTTGAAAATACGAGGAGTTCTGCCTAAGCCGACGCTAGAGGGATTGGCCGGTGTTGCACTTTTCAGTACTGGTCAATGGTCATGAACCGACTCAATAAAACCGATTCTGCTATTTTCGTTTATTTGGTGTATTCTTTGCTTCCAAAGGATCTAACTTCAGAACTTATTTATCTTCGCTGCAGCTGGTGTTGTGCCGTGTGGCGGCCGTAAAACGTCTCCCCGTACATCATCAAAATACAGATTATATTTTCTGGTCCTTTGGGATCATTAAGTTCATTTTAAATCATTTTGAAAATAGAGTTCTGCTTAAGCCGGTGCTAGAGGGCGTGGCCGGTGTTGCACTTTTCAGTACTGGTCATGAACAGACTCAATAAAACCGATTCTGCTATTTTCGTTTATTTGGTGTATTCTTTGCTTCCAAAGGATCTAACTTCAGAACTTATTCATCGCAATCGAACTGTAATAAATTAGTATAAACTATGATAATGATGTTGGAACTCAAATCCTGCATGCAAATGAAAAATATGTTACTTTTTTGTTTTCAACGTTTTTATTTTCTTTTGTTTTCCTTTCTAGGCCAATATCTTTACTCAAACACAGAGGCCACAAAGAAATACTTGCTCGGATGCAAACCTGGAACACTGACAATGATGGTCTCCTTTACAGACTACTTGTGTCGCAAAACAGAACGTGATTTCACCTCGGTTATGTCAAACGGTATGTGTTTTGTGCACTGCGCAAAATTTAAAAGCTCTCCCACCATCGCGTCGTACTTTCGTGTTGGAGAATTACATGTTTATAGAACACACAATCGGTTCCGTTCAAACAAACAGATGAAATATTATTTGAGCAAGGGTTCTCTGGAAGTATTAGCTTGCAAACGAAATACAAATGGGAAAATAAATGAGCAAAGATATTCATCACGAAAACACGCCTATATAATTTTGACCCCCTCGAACCCCACTTTTATATAGTAAAACTGGGGTTTCCGGGGGTATACCTTATTTTTTCTTATTTCTGCTCAAAATATTGAGCAGAAATAAGAAAAATATCACACTTTTTTCATCATACATTTTTCATTTTTTAGGCTATAAAGGTGGCAATGTGTTTGTTTAGGCGTGTTTGCGTAATGATAGGAACTTATCAGACTCCAAAGCATTACGAAAACACGACTGTGTTAATACATTAAAAATTTTAAGTGACCAACTAAACAACCCTTTACTGACCGACATCGAACACAGTTATTCACTTGCTTTCGAGAGCTCTAATTACAAACTGCGAGTCATACTTTTAGCAAATAGTAAGGACATCGATCAGATGCTACATTCTGTGGCCTAAAAACTGTCTTAACTGTTGCCGAATGTCCCAGTATTGAAACAATTAGCATTTATGGGTAAATGTTTTAGGATCCCGTACAGGTTGGACTAAACGTATTTTAATTCGCCTTGGTTAGTCGAAGTTCGCTAAAAGCGGCGTCTGATCAGGGTTAAAATGCCTTAAACAAATGATTTAAAAAAGATTTTTTTTTTCGTGAAGTTTTTCTCCTTTTTATGTCCCGACGCCCGACGTTGATGCGACGTTGCTTAGACGTCTTGTGCTCGCTAGGAGAACTTACCTGTAAGACTATTAGCAGATGGCACAAGCACAGAATGTATGGAGGTAATTTAGAAATTTATGGTTTTGCCATGAAGAAATTAGCAGACACGTTTATCTTTCTTGCTTGCTTTTGTGTCTGCGTGGAGGTAGTTAGGCAAAGGTGATGTGTATCTTGTGCCACTGGGGAGTCCAGCTGATATTGACCATCACGAAAACACCCCCTTGAACCCCACTTTTATATTGTAAAACTGGGGTTTGCTGGACAAACCTTTTTTCCTTATTTCTTCTCTAAAATATAGATTGTGGGTACTCGTCAGAACCACCTTGATGAGGCGTTTGTAACCGGTTCCCACAATTTATATTTTGAGGAAAATCAAGAAAAATATCACATTTTTCATCTTAAGATTTTTTTTTTTCGGCGGTAAAGGTTACAATGTATTTGTATAGGCGTGTTTTCGTAATGACTAACAGTTGGGCAAGGCTTGCTGTCCTTGCGGCAAGTAACGGTATAGGGTGGTGGGGTGTTGTTATTTCTTCTATTTCTACACTTCCATTCATTTTTCTCTGTCCTTCACGTTCATCTCCTCTACCATCTCTTCTATCTCTTTTCTCCCTTTCTGTTGTAGAAGACTAAAGTGATCGTTAACCTCAAAACAATCGATAAATCATTTTTTTCTTCGTCGATTTTTTTTAACTCTGCGGCCTTGTCAACAAAATATCTAGATAACTGCTTGATCTACGACTGACATTGTTATCATAATAATTACTCCTCATAAATCAATTTTCTTCACTCTTTCAGTACATTGCTTTTAAATATCTACTGCAAGAAAAAAAAACAATTAAATGTCCAAATATTGCAAAGGGCCTCAAGGCCAACACAATTTCATTAAATTGCTTAGAAATTTAATCATGAAAAATCAAATCCTCCGACCCAATTAGTTTATAAAATAGCAAGGCTCTAGCTGAAATTCATTTTCAGATATCTTGCTAAGTTAACAAAAATTTATTGTTATTTTATTGAAACTCAAAAATAAGAGATAATTCGGATAAGGCAAAATATATGTGTCAACTTGTTTTGATGATAAATTCATGCAAGAAATTTCAAACCACTAGCATACATGTTTGTAAGGTCATCCGATGTACAAGAAAGCAAAACCATTAGATGACCTGACATTACAAAGGGCGATTTCTCCAAAAAAAATTCCTTAAATTGCTTGAAAATTTTATCAGGTAAAAATTAATAAAATACCAAAGCTCAAGTTCAAAAACTTCTTGAGATATCTTGCTAACCAGATGTCTGTTTAAATAGAAAAGAAAATAGTGCGAAAAGAAGAGATAAGTCAGATAAGAAAAACAAAATCGGGTCAACTATTTTTGCGTGAGGAAACGATATATGGAATTTCAAAACACTAGCATACATAGTTCTTCGGTAATACTATGCACACGAAAGCAATACAATTAAATTGGCGGAAATTGTAAATGGCTCGTAACACTAACAAATATTCAGATCTCCTACTCTGTCCCATTCATTATACCATAGATGAAGGCTCTAGCTCAAATACTTTTGGCAGATATATTGCTAACGTGATTTCTATGCCTACGTTTGGCCTACATAATGCCAATATTGTACCAATATTGAAATGGAAATCCTCATACGTTGGGCCCAACGTAACGCTATCGTTGGGCCAATGTAATACTTACGTTGGCAAAGTAAAGCTAGTGTTGGACCAACGTTGTTAGAAATACAATCATGCGTTGTGCCACGTTATGCCAACATGTTGGTATGAAGTTTGGCCAACGAGGAAAAGAACGTTGTTCAACGTTGAATATCAATGTTGGGCCAACGCAGAAGTCAACGGTTATCCAACGTTATTTCACACTTAGTTCTACAGAACATGAATGAAAAAGAAAGAAAGTCAGAAAGAGGGAAAAGAAAGAAAAGGTAACAAACATAATAAAAGCTCGAAAGGGTCATTTAAAGGAATATTTAAACATTTTTGTTTAATAATTTTGCAGGCATCCAATCAGTGTTCTACACAGAACATTTGATGAGAAGACGACGATTGAGCGTAGAAATGCTGCAAAAAATCAAGCCAGAACATAAGGAAATTTTCTCCGCTGAAGCGTTTGGTCTGGTAATGGACGGTATAACCAATACATGTGCTGATTCAATCGTCGAAGCATTTGATCTCAGTCGTCATGAAGTCGCTGTCGATCTCGGTGGTAGGTTTATTTTCCTTTGCACTAGAACAAGGATTTTCCATTGCAGTGGTTAATTACTACTTGATTAAATCTGTGTATGTTGAGAAAAAATGTTTCTATTGCAGTACATAGAAAAAATTCGATGTTGAATGGTACGTGTCCTGGAGTCACCGCCCATCGGGGCTTGGGAAAATAAATTGAGTTGCATGGTGCTTCCAAGCAGAGCTGAAATTTACCGTACTCTATTACTGGTTAACCGCTTAGAAGATCTAAATATGTTCTATAGAAGGGTTATCCTTCGGAAGCAAGGAATTCACCACAGAACTGAAAAATATGAATTGTACGTGTTTTCTGGACCAGACTAGCTAGTTTCGGCTAGTTTAACCCCTGACCAGGCAAATAGGTGCGAGTCGGACCGGACATGCATATAAACCCTATAGTTTTCATTGGGCGAAAGGGCTTAACATGGCATTCAATCGCAGTGTCGGGTGAAAGCCCGACAGAATTTGAAGCAAATATCAGAAATTATCTAAATAAATAGTGTTGGCGGGGATATTAAACCCCATTTCAAACTAAACGAGCTAGTGCGTTTTTCTCTTTCCAAAGAGCTTTGCGGATTTTACTGTACAATGACGGCGAGGGGAGGGGAACGTCCGTCGTTCGAGAAAGAAATTACCAAGTTAATTGCAAACATTACTTATATAGAGGAAAGTGGGATTTACAAGGTAATACATGACATATTTCTGTTTCGAGCCAAGCGTGGCAGATAGAAGATAAAACAGGTCTTTAAAACGATAACAAAATTTATTGACAAAATCTTTTAGCTGAAATAAACCAAAGTGTACTTTACACAGACTTTACATACTCTGGATCATTAAGATCACATGACTATGTAACTACGGTACATGTGATCTAGAAATTCCAGGGATATTCTTTGTCCCTATTTTTGTAAACATAATGTTTACCAACAAAGTTAAATCTTTGACTCATAATCTAGAAACTTCCTTTTTTTGCTATCATTTGAATAACACAATCCACTGAGTCAAATATAAAAATAAGGAAAGAAAATTCTAATGCATAATATCCCTACCCCACCCCGACACCTGTAAGGAAAAGGAAGATTTATGCAAAAAAAAGCTTTCTTTTGCCATTGAAATAATTTAACATAGTACATAGCATATAACAATTACATTTATCATATATAACCTATAAACAGTCAATCCACTTCAGTATGAAGATTCTTAAAAGAGCATCAGTGATAGCGTTACCTCTGTCTCCAAAATGCCGTATGTCTTTATTATATTCCTGTTACATAAGACCCCATCTGAGCAACCGCTGGTTTTTGCTTTTCGTTTTATGCATGAAAGCCAGTGGATTGTGATCATGGAAAATGACAATTGTTGTAGCTGTAAAGTTAGATAAACCCCCTATTAATGCAACTAAATACGCCTCCGCGCGCTTCTGCTAACAAATTTGCCTCCCTAGATTTTTCTATCTTTGCCATATTAAGCCATTTCTCTACATAAATTCTCAATCTACGGCTGAACTTTATGAACGTTTCTGATTTCTCGGGCCTACTATAACGAAATTGCTTCTTAAATCCGCGCTCTGCAATGTCAAAATTCTTTAAAAAGGCATTCTTTAACCCATCATAATCCGACGCATTCTCATTTGATAACCTGTCATGTACATCAAGTGTGCGCCCTTTAAGTAATGCACTTAAATATGCGGCCCAAACACTCTTATCCCATTTGTTAGCCGTAGCATATTTCTAAAACCTAGATAAGTAACTATCCATTTTATCTTTACCCTCTTCAAAATAAGGTAACTTAGGATCCCGGGCATGCGCCACCTTTTCAGCCTTTTGCCTTTCAAATTCCAGCTCGAGCTTTGCTCTCTGCATTTCTAACTGATTCCTTAATGCTTGGTGCTGCATTTCAAGCCCATGTTTTATTTGTTCTAAATGGGTCTCACTAATCCCTTTTGCCTCCCTTTCACTTTAAATGCGGGCCATTTCAAGTTCCTTATTAACCTTCAACATAGCTAGTTCATGCGCCCTGTCCTATTCTTCCCTTCCCTTTCCTTTTCTTCTAGCTTAGCTAGGTCATGTGCCCTTTCCTTTTCTTTATCTGCCCTTTCCTTTTCTTCTGACCTTAACATTTCTAAATCCCTTTGTTATTACCTTTCTGCCCTCTCAATATGTTGCTGGTGAATAACAAAATCTTGCAAACCTTTCCCCTCATAAACTGACTCGTTTCCCATTTGCATTAAACACTCCATTATTGATAACGTAAATCTCGCGTTACTATAAAAAAAAATCTGTAAACTGATCAGTGATGATCATTGATGATTGGGTGGGCTTAACTTAAACGTTAAGATGCTTATATGTTATACGCGTTAATCTAACCAAAATGTTAGTTATTAATGCACACGCGATTTGAAATGTCAAATACTCTCAGTAAAGTATGACGTTACGTACTTGTAGTCTAATATGACGTCATAAGTTGACGACGTTTACAGTCAAAGGCTAAAAACGTTACAAAACTTAGATCCTAACAAGTTACTATCAATGTTTCTATTACGCCATACCTAACTTTAAGCCACAGCGTATATATTAACGCTACCGTATGTCAACGTCAGTAAATTGTTAACGTCACTCAGTCAGAACAATGTGTGGGTAAGATCAATTAGTAACTAAAGTTTAACTTAGTAGAATGCTAGGTAACACAATTAAGTGAGATCTACTTAAAATTTTCGCTACCAAGATAAAGCGGGGTTTGCCTTGCCTTCCTGCTCAGAAACTTTGAACTTGTCAGTATCCATTTAGTTGAATACATGGGTTTCGCACTTCATCAACGCAGGAAGGAAGATTTAAGTTAATTTCTAAGTGTGGCAATGAATGCATGAGGGATAGAATGTTTTAGATGGAATTGAAGTTTTAGAACACCAATGTGCTGGCCACAGCTGGGAACATCCCCAGATATCAATTTATCTCACTTCACGGCACCAAATGTTACATGTGGGTTTACGGCGTCCCGCAAATCCCCATGCTGACAAGACGACCGAGGGTGATCTCTGGTAGGTGAATGGGCAGCTGTGGGGTAATGCACAAGAAAGATATCACATGGAAGGCATAAATTATTAACAGTAACTATTTACAGCAATACGAACACTAAACATTACATGTATTCGCTTCTATCATCATTTCAAGGCACACGCCCCGAAAGCAAAACTACGTTTTGTGCTCGAGACGGCGACGTGAAAATTATATGGAAGCAAATGACAAAATAAACGAACAACAACAAAAAACAAAACGCGACTGGCGAGATATAAGTCCACTTGCGGTGAACTGCATCGACGCGCTGGTGCACTCTAGAATTTAAATCATGTCGATTACTGATTCACTGTCAACGATGTTGATTTCTTATTCAGTGCCAATTATTAATTATGTTGATTTTCTTATTTCCTGTCAACAATTAATTATACCCCCGGCATACGAAGTATGAAAGGGGGTATATAGTTTTCGTCTTTCCGTCCGTTCGTTGGTTGGTTGGCTCGTTCGTTCGTTAGTTCGTTCGTTCGTTCGTACTTCCGTCTGTCCCGCCGTTCGTCAACCTCTACGTCAAAGTTTTGCGTTAAACTTTTTCGACAGCTCATATCTCCGTAACCACATGTTAAATGCTCTTCATATTTGGTAAAGGATATCTCTATAGCATTACCTTTCATATGGAATATCTAAGCCCCTGGGTGGGCTGTCTGTCTGTCCGTCTGTCTGTTCATCTACTTTTACGTAAAAGTTTTATGTTAAAACTTTTTCATTGTTGATATCTCTGTAACCACATGTTACATTCTCTTCATGTTTGGTAAAGGATATCTCTATAGCATTACCTTTCATATGGAATATCTAATCCCCTGGGTCAAGCCCCTGGGTGGGGTCTGTCTGTTCATCTACTTTTGCGTCAAAGTTTTGTGTTAAACCTTTTTCATTGCTGATATCTCTGTAACCACATGTTAGATTCTCTTCATGTTTGGTAAAATATATCTCTATAGCATTACCTTTCATATGAAATATCTAAGCCCCTGGGACAAGACCCTAGGTGGGCTGTCCGTCCGTTTGTGTACTTTTACGTCAAAGTTTTGTGTTAAACCTTTTTGATTGCTCATATCTCTACCACCACATGTTGGATTCTCTTCATATTTGGTACAGGATATCTCTATAGCATTACCTTTCATTTGGAATATCTACGCTTGAGGTTCAAGCCCCGAGGTGGGCTTCCATCCGTCTGTCTGTCCGTCCCTTCATCAACATTTACGTCAGTGTTTTATGTTAAATTTTTTTGATTGCTCATATCTCTGTAACAACATGTTAGATTCTCTTAATATATCTATAGCATTACCTTTAATATAGAATATTTAAGTCCCTGAGTCAAGCCCCTGGGTGAGCTGTCCGCCCGTTTGTAAACTTTGAAATCAAAGTTTTGAGTTAAACCTTTTTGATTGCTTATATCTCTGTAGCCACATGTTAAATTCTCTTCATATTTGGTAAAAGATATCTCTATAGCGTTACCTTTCTTATGGAATATCTAAACCCCTGGGTCAAGCCCCTGGGTGGGCTGTCTGTCCGTTTGTCAATTTTTACGTCAAAGGTTTGTGTTAAACCTTTTTGATTGCTCATATCTCTGTAACCTCATGCTAGATTCTCTTCATATTTGGTACAGAATATAGCTGTAGTATTAACTTTCATATGGAATATCTAAGCTCCTGGGTCAATCTCCTGGTGGGATTGGGGGTCAATAATTAAGACTTAGGCATTTTGATTACGTCCAAATTTTGTGTTAACTGCTTTCATTATACTCCTAGTTATTCTCAGTGGACTAAATGGTTATATGGAAAGGTCCAATGCTACAGACAAATTGTCATTTCCACTAAAAGGGGATGGCACTGGCCGGGGGTATACGTGGCCCACTGGGCACTTTCTCTAGTTATGTTGACTTCTCATTCCTCGACAACTCGTCTTTATATTATGGTCTCGACGACCCTTATAACGGTACTGCCCGCCTCTACAGGGCATCTGGGCCGATAAGTCGTACCAATACCTGCTCCTATCGACCAGGGAGCAGCAGGTCACCACACGTCACTGTGCCTGCAAATTACGATAATCAACTAAAATACGGTTCACGAAACGTATACACTGTATCATGATCCCTGTCCCGAAGAAGTCAGAATATGTTCCTGCATACACCGTTATTGCGCATGCGCCGACCAGACACACATGCTGACCAGTTCAAGCGACAGATAACCGCACAGCAGAACACAACTTGACTGTGCATCAAAATATCAGCACACAGCGCTTGAAACAAGAATACTCAAAATTTATGCTTCCATATTGAGCACTACAGAAATCAAATAATGTTCACTACAACTGAGCATAATACTCATCAAATTCGTACACACTACATTAGCACAGGTAAGAGGCAATTGAACAGACCGCGCCTTTGCGCTACCTGGTCACCCACCAATTACAGGAAACATAACAAACTCAATTCATATCCTTCTCCGCGACACGGATCACAAAACTAGCTATTCACAAATTCATTACATTGACGCCAGCTAGAAATTAAAACAGAAAGATTTTTTATCTATTCTACACAACATCTCTCAATGTTTGGTAGGGATCAACAGTGTTTGCCGTACATTCTGACGTCATCCATGTCGCTCAGGCCATTATAACGTGTGGCGACCAAATACTCTCATCATCATCACGTTCTTTACATGTGCAAACAAGGTCAAAAAGATTTCTTAAACAGAAACGGCATCATTACAAAATGAACTCGTAATTCTTCTTGAACAAAATTCTTTCTACACAACATGAAGATGCTTGCAATATCAATTCATTACGGTTCATCATCACGGATAACCCTGATGATGAAGCTATTGTTAAATCCATCTCACTTTTACTCCCCCTCAACATCTAATATCATAAAGAGACGAGACCACGGTTTTCTAACAACCGATAGTCAAAAGCTATGGATCGAACTAGTGGCCCGACGTTTATAAATATATTTTACGAAAGAAGTCTATAAAAGCCTAAATGAATCTAGAATAAGCGAGTGCCCGAGTCTTACGTCTCATCAACATCTAGGGTTATATGGAGACAGCATCGCGATTTAAGGACTCGAATTCTGGAGAAGCCTGGGATCGATACTGCGATCTCTAGCTGGCAAACGGGTAGCATAATCACTAAACCACTGAGGCTTCAAAAGTGAATCTTGAATACGCTTCAGAAAGTTGGGTATACTAGGAAGAAAACCCCTCTAAAACCAACAAGCATGTTCATACAAGAAATAATACTAAACAAAGATTTAACATACCGTCAAAGATTCTTTCTATGTCACTTCACAACGTTGTGGGTATACTTTCACAATTAACCTGCTGCTGGTATAAGGTCCATTTTACAGGGTATTTATATCTATGAATACTACAGGAAAATCATGCATTACCGTGCTAGCTCGCTAAAATTGTAAGAAGTATAGATACTATCCACAATCATGGCTATACAGCGAATTTCAGCAGATCATTTATTTCGGTGACAATTGCATTTCCCTAAGGGAAAACTGATGTAACTTCTCTACATATCAATGGTATAACTCCCGTCAGTACGAACACCCATAACACTGTGACTGGCATGAAATGTATTTATGGCACTACTTGGTGCTTGGCGACCTATTAGGCAAACTATATAAAAATCAGACTTATAGCGGCCAACTGTATGGCGAATAATTTCCCCACAAACCACTCATGCGTACATGTGTGTGTGTGTGTGTGTGTGTGTGTGTGTGTGTGTGTGTGTGTGTGTGTGTGTGTGTGTGTGTGTGTGTGTGTGTGTGTGTGCGTGTGTGTGTGTGTGTGTGTGTGTGTATTCGGGTTTAACGTCGCTTTCAACAATTTTTCAGTCATATCACGACGGTGTCTGGTTGCGACAGGGAGCTCAATGCTCACTTTTATAGTGCTGCCTCACTGAAGTATCATGTCCCAGACACATTACATGATACCACACCCAGTCACATTATCCTGGCACTAGGTCGACAAGTCCTAGCTCTACCCCGTACATCTGAGTGCCAAGCGAGGAGCAGCTAGTACCATTTTTAACGACTTTTATGTCGCGGACCGGGATCGAACCCGTGCCCTTCCGTTCCCCGGAGCGGACACTCTACCAACTGAGCTATCGGGGCCGGTATCTCATGCGAACATCGTACGATATATGCACGACTGGTGCGTGGAGCTGCATATTTTCCTTTCCTACCATATTTCACCTGAAATAATTTAGTCGCACTGCTTAACCATATACCTACTAAAAATAATTTAGCACCAGAAAGGTTTCCAATTCCAGCTCGCAACAGTTTTTGGATAGCCAATTGGCCATTTTGTGGGAAAGTAACTGTACTTGTGGCTTTCCGCTATTGATTGATTTTTGGATTAGGGTCTAGTTGTTTCATGTTTTCGTTTTTTCCCTTCAGGGTCTCTGATGGGAGCTGTGGGTTAATTGTATCGATTCCGGATCATTCCCTTACTTTTATTTGGTCTCATAATGTCAAAATACGTTATTTTTTCAGGTGGTTTTGGATTACTGGCTGAGACACTGGCTAAGAAGTATCCGGTGATGTCTGTTAGTGTGATTGAACAACCCCACGTCATAACGATGGCACGAAATATTAAGCAAGATATGAAGATATCCATGATTGAGGGTAGCCTGTCAAAATCCTTAACTTTTCTGCTCGCATAAGGTTTTCTTGCACAACAGATAACGATATCCAGGACTTATACCTGGAATAGAATATATGAATCTGACATGGAGGAGTGAATATAAATATCCGTCCCTAAGGTCAATGTCCGGCACCACGAGGCTTGCCGAGTAATGCTTGTGAGTCACTGTGATCCGGAGAGATGGATTGTTCTTGCATACAAGTCATTTCTGAAAGTGGATTTATTTATAAAATGCAGTCACATCGATTGCGATTTCCGCCATATTTGATGACAATAATGCGGTGTTTTCGGCGACACTGTAAGTACAATCATACCAAACTTAAAGACAACGTATGTGACGTCCCATTTAACAAGTAGACATCAAACACTTAAAAAATTTCGATTTATATCCTATCCTGTAATAGGCCTCTTTCAAAGATCCTTACACGAATCCTTACTGCAGTTAAAGATGGCCTTCAGAAATATTGTAACACTGCATATGCCAGGAGTGGTGTTAATCAGATGTGGATCTTGAAAAACTCCAAAGAGCCTCTAGAACATCTTTAGTCCGAGAGAAATGTATTTGTTGGTACAAAGTGCGGTCTATTGCATTGACTGAAGTACTTGAATCTACCAGAGTATTTAATTGTTTCATCGAAACAGCTGCGTCTTTCTTTCCAAGGACGAATATTTCCTCATCATTTTCACACTCAGTATCCTCGTATTGATTTTGCTGACCACTTTCAGAATCAATAATATTTACATTTTGTACTTTCATGTTACACATCTTAGTTAATTGTCCCTTGATGCCACAGTCCCGGTCCTCCACGTATTTGACTTCCTGCCTTGCCATGACCCTGGGGGCTCAATTTCCACTGGACACGTAACTGCTGAGGTCTATGTGCCCACTTGGAAGAGCTAAATGAAGTACCACCCGTTTGCCAAGGCGGGGGGGGGGGCGTCCTGTAAGCCGGAAGAAGGGATCCTGGAAGTTTAGGGTGACCCGAGGTTGCGGTGTTTCAGGTACCCAACACGCCTCTTTGGTGTAGACGGGTGGCCGTGCGGTCCGTTAGAGATACCGCTTTGCTTTCTTTTCCATTCTTTTTGTATCTTTCCTGATACCAACCATGTGCCCATTTACCTTAACCGTTTCTGTCTTTTTATCTCTAGAAGGCGGTGGCCAAACGGACCAATCGTGTAGGCATTTTGATTATGCGAGAATATCTCATGTGTATCCCTAACACCTGCGAGTCTGATAACCACTCCATTATGGTGTTCCCTTGTGGGGCTCCAAGGAGGGTGGAGGGCACTTGGGCCGAAACTCTGATATATTCCTCATGGGGAAGGGAAAAAAAACTAACCGCAACACAACCAAACGTTAAAAAGACGAGGATTTGTCTAAATCCGATGAACCCTGTCAGCAGTCTGCAGCACCAGCACCAAAGACATACAACATTTCGCGCTTCTTGGTAGTGACATCACTTGAAAAAAAAAACGAAAAAAATATTGTTTCTTTAGCTGGACATCCTAAAAGCATAAAAAAGCTCAAATCCGATGATCTTCTCTTGGGAGTCGAAAGAGAAAAACAAGTCAAAAGCCTACTCAACACCCAAACGATTATTTGATTTAAATGTAAAAGTTTCTCTTCACAACACACTCAATTCATGTAAGGGTGTTATTCGTAGCCCGGAACTTCGTCCATGCACTGATGAATAGATACTTGACAACCTTAACGATCAAGGCGTAATTGGTGTTCGTAACATCGCCGTACGTAGAAATGATGTACTTAAATCGACAAGCACTTATGTGCTTACATTTAACACACCAATTCTACCAAAGAAAATAAAAGTAGCATATCGTTCAGTTAGTGTAGAGGTATATATACCAAACCCTTTCAGGTGTTACTCGTGTCAGGTTTTTGGCCACCACGAAAGTAAATGTCAGAAAAAACTCTTTCTGCCAACTGTGGTGAAGAAAAATATGCACATTTGCACCAAACTTGTCAGAATGAGGCAAAATGCGTCAATTGTGTTGGCATACATGCTGCTTTCTCTCATGAATGTCCAGCATGGAAAAAGAAAAAGAAATACTCAGTCAAAGATCAAATGTCACTTACATTCCCATTAGCACGAAAATTGTTGAAAAACGTAACCCAACATCAAACGTCAGTTACACAAGCATCACTAAGGGTGCTGGTGTAAAACTTACTAACAATGCGACACAGACTACTGATTCGTAAATGGACAGAACTGAACAAATCAAGTGCCTGGAGCATATCTACTCCAGCACCACCAAGTGCAATAAGTTCAACGAATTCGTCAAATGGCGCAGACCATGTTGCTTCGGATTGGTCAAAAATGACCGAACCGAAGCCGGCAATGCATTTAAAAGAGAAACCCGAGTCGGATCGAACAAAAAAGGATCGGAAGATCCAGTCAAGGCACACAGCAAGTTCGGCCCTCTTGACGAGGAGTCTTTTATGGATGCACAAGATGCCAAGGCTGCTCCAACCAGTCCCCGTCAGGGTACCAAACTTAAAAGACTACCTACTGAAAAGTAGGTTATTCGTCGAGAACGACGCACTAGATTCTAGTCATTTAAATATCTCTCCATAAAATGGATCCAAAACACAAAATAATACAATGGAATTGTCGAGGTCTTAGGTCAAACTGTAATGAGCTCTTATTACTTCTGTCACTATTAAACCCATCTGTATTGTGTTTGCTTGAAACATTTCTAAAAACTGATGACACAATCGATATTAGAGGATTTAATGCATACAATTATATCTAGTCTGAGTAACAGACCATCTGGTGGTAGTTCAATATTTGTTAAATCTTGTTTACCACAAAGAGAGATCAAAAGAAAAACACAGCTGCAAGCTGTAGCAGTATCGGTTTCTTTCGATATAGAAACTACAAAATTATCTCTATCATTTTCGTTAGAGCCTAGCCAACTTGAATCATTACTGGGTCAACTTACATCACTATATCTGTTAGTTGGTGACTTCAATGTTCACAACATTCTATGGGGTTGTAATGATAACAACAACAGAGAAGCTCTCAGACTTATTGAATATTTTATTGCAAAGAACGTTCTTTGCCTGATGAATGATGAATCTTATTCTTACCTTCACCCTGCAACAGGTCTTCTTTGGATCTCTCTTTGTGTCACCCATCTCTCTTCTTGGACTATGACTGGTCTGTCCATGATGATCAGTGCGGAAGTCATCACTTCCCTGTTATAATTGAGAGCTTAAACGAACCAGATGAGGACTGTAATCAGAACTGGAAAATGAATAAAGCCGATTGGGACTTTTTCCATAGCTTATGCGAAGAAGAGTTATCAGTTGATCACTTTAATGAATCATCGGACATTGTTTCTGATTTCATAGATTCGCTTATCAAAATATCAGAACTATGCATTCCAAACACCTTCACAAATACTAAGAAAAGCAAAGTAGAAGTAAAACCAAGATCAGGAATCGATACAATTTACTTACTCCACCCACCAAACACACCAAAGGGAAAGAAACACAAGCATTAAGCGACCAGACCATAATGGAAACCTAAACAAAGGAAGACAATAAGGACAGTTACTTTCCCACAAAATGGCCATATGGCCATCCAAAAAAAAAAACGACACAAGTGATACACACAGTAAGTAACAAACAACAACATAAATAAATCGCCACAGAAGAACCGCCTTGGAACGGTCAGTGGAAAGATTTCCACGGGGGGGGGGGTGGGGGGGGGCTTAAATTGATTTTACATGATCACACTCCTCGCCCTTACTTCCGTCACGATTTAGACAAATAATTTGTTCAGTCCGCATGAAGGCCTCCTAACTCATCAGTGCAACATCTCCGTGAACACATAAAATCAAAGAACCACAGAGGTGAGACAACGGTGAGGACTCAACACCAAGAAACCACTGAAATGCTGGAGCAAAAGAAAACCAACAGTTAGACTCCGATGGGCCCGACCAGAGACAGAGCATCAGGCACCAACCAACATTACCTTGAATCAGATCTCTCTAATTCTCAATAAGCTTTTACGTTGGAGCCGTCATAGAATCTGAGGCCTGACCCACCGGCGTGCAATTAAAGAGTGAAGCAAAGTTGCCAACTGTGATTGGGTTAACTACCATGCATGCAGTCTGTCGTATAACACCCATGTTGTACCCAATTTTTTATATCGAAGAATGATTTTACGTAATTGGGTGCTGAAGTCATTACGGTTATATATTTTTCTGAATTTATATACTAAGTCACCATAAAATTCGGGTTCCGATAGACCTTGTTGCAGAAGAGATTTGAGTCCAATATTGAATTTTGAAATTAAATCAGAATGGCGTCTATAAAATTTTGAAAAGGCTTTGCATAGTTTATGGTACCGATAACCCTGATTAAGGAGTTACGCCGTTAATAATTTATTACGAGTGTTGGAGTCAGTTACATGACTACACACACTAGCAAATCGAATTAATTGCGAAATATAAACGCCATAGGATGGCGCACGAGGAACATCACCATCCAAAAAAGGAAAATTTACAATCTCAAAATCAAAGTCATCGCGTTTATCATAAATTTTGCACGAAACAAACCCATCTACAATAGATAGATGTAAATCCAAAAACGGGGCCTC
Source organism: Lucinisca nassula (assembly GCA_963580285.1). Classification (NCBI taxonomy): domain Eukaryota; kingdom Metazoa; phylum Mollusca; class Bivalvia; order Lucinida; family Lucinidae; genus Lucinisca; species Lucinisca nassula. The sequence goes on from OY757014.1 coordinate 10,618,153, forward strand.
GGTATCAGAAGAAATTGCTTTATTTAACTGAAGTTCTGTGGGGTAAATCTGACTGATCAAACCATCGAAATAGGTATTATCAATATTTAATAAATCATCTAAATATCTAGAAGTGGAGCTAAAAGCTTCAATAATCTCAGATTGGTTATCAGTGGAAAGCGACAACATGTAGTCTGAAGCTTGTCTTGGCTGTCGGTAACACACACAGCAAACTTGGTGGCTGAATGACAAACATGTTTATCTACTATAGCTCTCTGCTTAAGCGTGTTAACATAGTGGAGCCGTCACACAACGACGACGTTGTTAGCGGCCTTGTCTGCAGGGGCCAAAACAAACTTCTTATGAAATTCTTGAATACCTAGTTTAAGATGACGTAAAGACGTCTTGGGCTTAGGAGGTAATAAGTTAGTATTTTGAGAATAGAAAGAAATGCATTTATTCACTAGTTTTAAAATACTAAGTTTCCAGTCCTTAAGGGCTTTATCCTCAGCATACTCTCGCGTACACCATCGATTACCGAATTAATTCAAGGAAGCAGCGATTTCATCTCTACATTTACTGAAATCAATTTTAGAAGGAAACCGATATTTCGGTCCTTATGAAAGTCCTATTTAAACTCTTTGGCTACTAGCCATCACAAAGTCCTTCGTCAGGCTATGGGAACCTTTCTTGCCGTCGAGTCCTCTCCGTTGTTTCATCTCTGTGGATGTTTGATTTTTTTGTGTTCACGGAGATGTTGCACTGATATGTTAGGAGGCCTTCATGCGGGCTGAACAAATTATTGGCCTATATCGCGACGAAAGTAGGGACGAGGATTGTGGCCACGTAAAATCGATTTAAGCCCCCGAACCACCCCAGTGCAACTCGTTTCCGCTGACCGTTCCAAGGCGGTTCTTCTGTCGAGGTTTATTTTTTGTTATCGTTTGTCTTTGGGTGTTTGTGCCGCTTATATTATTTTATTTTGGATAGCCTATTGGCCATTTTGTGGGAAAGTAACTGTCCTTTTGGATTTCCGCTGTTGATGTTTCCATTTGGGTATGTTGTTTCATGTTAGTGTTTCCTTCCACTTGGTGTCTCTGATGGGAGCTGTGGATTAATTGCATCGATTCCTGATCATTGTCCCCACTTCTACCTTATGTAGAAGCAGGTGAACCATCTTTAACTTCGCGCAGAGAAAAACTTTCTCTTCAGTATGCTATCAGACTTCCTGCTAATCCATCTAATCCGACTTGCAAATTTCATTTCCACCTGAATTTGTAGACAAGTATAAAATTAAACCTACGGCAATCAAACCTTTTGAATTACGTTTATTACCACTGCTGGAAAATGCAGGTAACGAGCTTAAAAACTGCCGAAGTTCCATCTTGGTGTATGGAAAAAACCTTCTTTTCTATTTGACTTACATCATGGAAAAAAATCCGAATCAAATCCAATACTACTCAAACAAAACTTTCAGGTACTGCAGTGACGTTAAGTTGATTACCAGCAAATCTATACTGTTGGTTCCACAGAAGGAGAAAAAGTTGGTTGTGAGTATTTTTCTAAAGAAACGCGCCAAACCTTGCGCCTTCCAGATGGTTAATCTATTTTTACAGCTGAAGCCAAAGCAATAGACCTGGCTTTAGATTTTATCAGTTCTTCAACAATTCAAAAAGCAATTGTATTTTCTGATTCACTTCCTGTGCTTAAGGCTTTAGACCATTCATCATCTAAAAATCCTCAAATACAAAAATTGATCGAAAAACATCATGGAATTTCTAAAACACACCAAATCTTGTTAAGTTGGCTTCCGAGCCATATTGGCATTGTCGGCAATGATGGAAGTAAGGGCGAGGATTATGGCCACGTAAAATCGATTAAAGCCCCCCCCCCCCCCCCCCCCCCAGTGGAAATCTTCCACTGACCGTTCCAAGGCGGCTCTTCTGTGGCTATTTATTTATGTTGTTGTTTGTTACTTACTGTGTGTATCACTTGTGTCTTTTCATTTTGGATGGCCATACGGCCATTTTGTGGGAAAGTAACTGTCCTTGTGGCCTTCCTTTGATTAGGTTTCCATTATGGTCTGGTCGCTTAATGTTTGTATTTCTTTCCCTTTGGTGTCTTTGGTGGGTGGAGTAAGTTAATTGTATCAATTCCTGATCTTTGTTTTACTTCTACTTTATAAAAGAATCGCACAATCTTGATCCGACCGTTTTTAAAATTACTTTTAATAATTGTATACCATTTATCAACAAGTACATCTTGTCGGTATGGCAAAGCGAATGGGACCGCGCAATAAATAACAAACGCCATGCAATTAAACCTGTCGTTGGAACAAACTTCTCTCCTCAACAGTTTTCCAGGAAAGAGGATGTAGTTTTAACTGACATACTAGAGTTACTCATTCTTATATTTTAATGGTGATGATCCACCTTCTTGTGTAGGATGTAATCAGCCATTTACTGTTAAGCATATCTTAATTGAATGTGTAGACTTTTTACAGTCCCGTAACTTATACTCCAAAGTTGACACCTTGCAACAATTGTTTCAAGATGTGCCTGTTGATAATAGTATTTTATTCTTAAAAGAAATCGGACTTTTTCATAAGATTTAATTTTCTTTCAGATTTTATACATTATCATTCTGACTTTTTTAACTTTTAATATCCTGATAATTCTACATAGTTTTTGATCATTAACCGGTTGACGCTTATGACCATCAAAGAGGGTTGGCGCGTCATTTAACTCGAAAACATCATCATCCGCAGTCCCAGTAAATAATGTCTTGCGCACATTGACATTCCCGGACACAATGGTCTTTTCTTGCGCATCAGTAACACTCGTTCGTGGCTGTCGTGAATCGTCTCCATTGTTTATTCCGGTTCGTAGTATCTGTGCGACTCCTTGACTGTCGTTGCGAACCTGACCCTGCGTTGACTATGCTTTCTTCTAGCAACCTGCAGCCTACTGAAGAGGTTAAATGGGCATCTTTGTATGTTGGATCTGGGTTCGCCAGTGTATCAAATACGACCAGCACCTCTTCACCTGCTACACAGAGAAGCAGAGTCCTCCTTTATTAAACGTTGTTTACATTCTAGTCTCTTCGCAAATTGATTTCATTTCTGTGCAAGATTAGTTTGCTCACCCATCACATTAGGTGACCGAGGTAAACTTAAGACTACTTCTAAAGCCATTTGATAATTTTCTTCACCAATAGTCAAAGTATTCCTTGTTTCAATTCATATAGGTTTGGAACTGATTTCTCTCTCTCTCTCTCTCTCTCTCTCTCTCTCTCTCTCTCTCTCTCTCTCTCTCTCTCTCTCTCTCTCTAGCTTTGTTTCATACTAACGTTTAATTCGTTCCATTGTTTTTCCACTAGTTTTTTTTATCTCTTCGCCAAATTTAGTGGATTTAGACTTAAGCGACTTGACACACAACTATCTTCATTAACAACTAAAATGCACCTTAATAAAGCGGCATGCACACGTATCATGCACCATAAGTTTTGTCATAGTGCCAGCCTACCCTGTGTGTGTTGTCGTGGAGCGGTACTTCCCAGGGAGATATGTTAATTCATTATTATGCACTGCACTGGGATGACTGTGTTCTTGATCGTTGCTGGAGTAACGCGTATTTCTTATATAAAAAATACGTCACATTTAAATATATATTCTCAATTCCTACATTTTAACTCGCATTAGTCCTCTGATAACCGATTTCGTGTATTCATACAGATCCAACAAAACTTATAACAATACAGAGACACGCTCGACCATTGCGGGGCAATATATGAGGTCCCTAGACTTTTATCACGCGATATAGGTGCTCAACTATTCAGGGTATTTTTGGTTGCACAATTTACCCCACATCATTTGCTGTGCACTTACCTATACATGATGTCAAATGGTTATATATTTAAATCATTTAAAGCGGTTTTTTTCTTATAGGAGATTTGTTCAGCGACGAATTTCCAGCAGCAGATCTTTTCATATTGTGCCATGTGGTAGAAAACTGGAACGATGATCACAATCATATTTTGCTGAAGAAGGTGTACGATAAACTACATCGAGGTAAGAAAAAAAATACAATAAAAATTATACGATTAATAATAATAATAATAATAATAATAATAATAATAATAATAATAAAGGTTTATCATATAAAAAGTTATTTAGCCGAAAAAGATGAAGGAACCACATCAAAAGCACAGACTTGGAACGGTCAGTAAAAATACTGATGGTTTAGCGTTAACTGTAAGAGATTTCAACCACCGGTGGTTCAAATACGCATTTGATTGGTTCTCGTGAAGGCATTTTAACTCAACAGTGAATTTAACCAAATCCTTATTAAAAAGGAGCAATATACATAACGGGGGAGAGAATCTGAAACGCCAACATAAATATTTGACGAAGACGCTAAAGAATTAATGGATGCTCAGCATGCTCAAACCAGTCCTCGCAAGGGTAGCGAAATTACAAGGATACCTACTTCAAAGCAGGTAATTTCGTCCATAACGAAGCATTAGTTTATAGTCATAAAATGGATCCAAAACACAAAATAGTACAACGGAATTGTCGATGTCTTAAATCAAATTATAATGAACTCTTATTACTTCTTTTTTATTAAACCCATCGGTTTTTTTTTTTTTGTTTGCAAGATTTTTTTTTTAAAAACTGATGACAACACGATATCAAGGGTATCAATGCATATAACTAAATCTAATCTAATGGCAACAGACCATTGGTGGCAGTTCATTTTTTGTAAAATCTTGAGTACCACAGAGGTCAAATTAAAAACAGAACTACAAGTTGTATCAGTATCGGTTTCCCTGGATAAAGAAGCTACAATTTGCTCTCTATATATATATCACATTAATTTTCGTTAAGGCCCGAACATCTTGAATCATTGCTTGGTCACCTTCCATCGCCATATATTTTAGTTGGTGACTTTAACTGTCACAATATTATATGGGAGTTTTAAAGATAACAACAACAGAGGAGCATTTATTGAAGGTTTCATTGCAAGGAACGATCTTTTCTTGATGAATGATAAATCTTATACTTGACATCACTCTGCAACTGGTCATTCGCCTTCTTTAGATCTCTCTATGTGTCATCGTCTATCTTCTTAGACTATGACTGGTCTGTCTATGATGATCAGAGCAGAAGTGATCACTCCCATGTTATAAGTGAGTGCGTAAACGAACCAGATGCGGCCTGTTAGCAGAAATCGAACATGAAAAAAGACAACTGGAAATTATTCCATAATTTATGTGAAGAAGAGTTATCAATTGGTTATTTTAATAAATCATCTGACATTGTTTCTGATTTCACAGATTGGCTTATTAAAATATCATAACAGTGATTTTCCAAAGACCTCCACAAATCCTGAGAAAAGCAAATCTTGGTTTAATAATGACTGTAAAGAAGCTATCAAAACGCAAACAGGCTTTAAATTTCTTTACACTGACCGTTCCAATGCGGTCCTTCTGTGACGGTTTATTTATGTTGTTGTTGTTACTTACTGTGTGTATCACTTGTGTCTTTTTATTATGGATGGCCATTTGGCCATTTTGTGGGAAAGTAACTTAACTTATGGCCTTCCTATGTTTAGGTTTCCACTATAGTCTGATCGCTTCATGTTTGTGTTTCTTTCCCTTTGGTGTCTTTGATGGGTGGAGTAAGTTAATTGTATTGATTCCTGATCTTTGTTTCACTTCTACTTTAAATAAGTTCTGCAAAAGTCAAACTACAGAAAAGCTAAACGACGTAAAGGTTTTAGAGCTAAAGCTCGGCGAAAAGTCCGAGTTTCAAAAAGAAGGTCATGGAGGGAATATGTTTCAAACTTGAGGCCTTCATGCGGACTGAACAAATTATTTGTCTAAATCGCGACAGAAGTAAGGGCGAGGATTGTGACCACGTAAAATTGATTTAAGCCCCCCCCCCCCCCGTGGAAAGATTCCACTGACCGTTCCAAGGCGGTTCTTCTGTGGCGGTTTATTGATGTTGTTGTTTGTTACTTCCTGTGTGTATCACTTGTGTCTTTTTATTTTGGATGGCCATATGGCCATTTTGTGGGAAAGTGACTGTCCTTATGGTTTTCCTTTGTTTAGGTTTCCATTATGGTCTGGTCGCTTTGAGTTTGTGTTTATTTCCCTTTGGTGTCTTTGATGGGTGGAGTAAGTTAATTGTATCGATTCCTGATCTTTGTTGTACTTCTACTTGAATCTGTAAAACACCCATTTAAAGGTTTGGGATATGGTACGAAACATATCAGGTAATACAAAGTCCCCCAGTTACACACACTTAAAAACTGGTTTTAATACAAATAAAAATCAAAAATGAGTTCCTTTAAGAGCAATGAAAATATTCATAAGAAAGAAGATGGGTCATACTACGTAGTTTCGGCTAATAAAGCCTCATCAGTGACCCTGTAATGATCCGGCAACGAAAGCCAGAGGAAGCAACTTCAACTAAGAAAGTTATTTCAGATACATGTACCCTTGGCAGCACATTCTCGCGAAATCATTCAGACTCAAAAAGACAAAGATAAAACTTGAAATCCCTCAATCACGAAGAACACAACAAATATTTCAATTTATCCGAACTAGTTTAAGCTATTGAAAACCGCACGATACCGCAATCGGCCCGATGAAATCCATAATCAGATGCTTAAGCATATGCTAAAAAAGTACTTTTCAACACTTTTAGATATCTGTAATAATATTTTGGAAACGGGGGTCTGCCCTGTGGGCTGGCGTTAAGCTACAGTTGCACCAATTTCCAAAACTAGGGAAAGATCATGCAGAATCTACGAATTATCGACACATAGCTTTGACAAGTTGTTTGTGTATAGCAATGGGAAGAATGACAAACAAGCGATTAGTTTCGTACTTAGAGTACACAATCCACAACAGAGACGGCAACCTCCTCCTCATACTTGGATTGTTATCTTTATATTGACAACGGGAAGCTTAGTGTAGATTATATTTTCTTGTCCTTTGGGATCATTGATTCCATTGTGGAATTTCGAAAATATCTGAGGGTCACTGATGAGGCCTAATTGGCCGAAACTAGCTAGTCTGGCCCAGAAAACATGTACACTCCATATTTTCAGTTCTGTGGTGTATTCCTTGCTTCCAAAGGATAACCCTTTTATAGAACATATTGAACTTCACTACAGCTGATGTGTGGGAATGTGTGGCGGCGGTAAAACGTCTCCCTGCCCTACATCATAGTGTAGATTATATTTTCTTGTCCTTTGGGATCATTGATTCCATTATGGAATTTCGAAAAATATCTGAGGGTCACTGATGAGGCCTAATTGGCCGAAACTAGCTAGTCTGGTCCAGAAAACATGTACACTCCATATTTTCAGTTCTGTGGTGTATTCCTTGCTTCCAAAGGATAACCCTTTTATGGAACATATTGAACTTCACTACAGCTGATGTGTGGGAATGTGTGGCGGCGGTAAAACGTCTCCCTGCCCTACATCATAGTGTAGATTATATTTTCTTGTCCTTTGGGATCATTGATTCCATTGTGGAATTTCGAAAATATCTGAGGGTCACTGATGAGGCCTAATTGGCCGAAACTAGCTAGTCTGGCCCAGAAAACATGTACACTCCATATTTTCAGTTCTGTGGTGTATTCCTTGCTTCCAAAGGATAACCCTTTTATAGAACATATTACCATTAGGCTGTACGATAAACGAGATGACTTCAATTTTCCCATTGTTAACTTTCCCTTCCTGAGCAATAATATCCCGTCTGCACCAGTCTATGCAGTTTACGTTTCACAGTTAATCCGTTATGCTAGAGCCTGTTCCAAGTATCAGGACTTTATGGAACGTGGGAAGGTGCTCACTACCAGGTTGTTATGCCAGGGGTATAAAAAAAAACAAACTGGTATCAATACTAAAGAAGTTCTAATGGAGGCACCATGATCTTGTTGATCCGTACAATGTTGCCATTTCCAGAATTATTTCTAATGTGTTTGCCAATAGAAAGCCATAGGGAGACTTCTAAAATCTCGGACATACCCTTCTCGGCATTTACTCCTTTTCTTCGTTCAAGCCGATTGGCATGGTGGGCGAAGCTTGCCTACCTAGTAATGCCTTATCCGCGGACGCCTGATTACACTCTTCTGGAGTCCATGGCTGTCTATCTGAACATTAATATTTGTCATTTGTCTATGGATTAATGATTTGGATATACGCTTTGGTGCTACGACCTAAACTACTTTGGAATATCAGTCAGGTTTTCGTTCGGAACATAGTAACAGTGACAATTTTATAAGACTAGGAACATTTATACATAATGCTTTTATTAACAAAGAACAGGTAGTAGATATCTTTTTCGACTTGGCGAAAGCATATTATACCACATGGTGTTATTGAATATTAAAAGATCTCCATAACATTGGCTTAAGAGGAAAACTTCCAAGCTTTATTGAAAGCTTTTAAGAGGAGTGCACTGTTCTGGTCTGTGTGGAACTTACCCTGTCAGATCTCTAAGAACACGAGCAGGGTGTTCTACAAGGTAGTATTAACCATCTACGCTATTTAGCATCAAAATAAACGATATTGTACAATGTTTGGACGACAAAACAAATTGTTCATTTTATGTTGATGATTTTTGTATATGTTACGCTCAAAGAATATGAAAACAATTCAACGAGGTTACAGCAAAATCTAAAATGTATAGAAGAAGGGGCTGATTAAAAAGGGTTTCAAGTTCTCCAAAGAAGAAGTAAAACAAAGATCAAGAATCGATACAATTACGCAATGTCAAAAACGCAATGTGTTTATTTTGGTAAGCTACGGAAAATACACGAACATTCTTCCCTGTTTTTATGCAGATCATAAATTCCTGTTATTGAAGAAGCCAAACTTCTTGGGAATATATTTGATCAAACGTTACCTTTTGTTTCCAATATTAAATATCTTACAGCGAAATGCTTAAAAACGTTAAATATTTTGAAGGTTTTAGCTCATACAAGTTGGAAAGCATATCGGTATGCCTTATTACAGCTTTACCGACGTTTTCCTGTTTCAAGCCTGTCTACTTATGATTTGTCCCTTTACACTACACTTCCTAATAATCTTATAAAAGAAACACTTAATGATTTAATTGAATGGACATTTCATAGGGAAGACTCCCTCCATCTTGCATGTAATGTAAGAAATGCTTTTTTTTCACTTCTGAAGAGCATAAAAATTATACTTTATGGTCATGTCAAAACGTGTATGAAGCTCTCACCTTTCTACTTTGCGATATTTACATAAGATTTGGTACTAAGTTATTTAGACAAGTTGTGGGTATTCCGATGGGTACTAATTGCGCACCACTTGTGGCTGATCTTTTTTTCTGTTTTGTTATGAGAGAGACTTCATGATGTCCCTTTTTGCTGAAATCTGAAATCATTGAAGCTTTTAGCTCCACTTCTAGATATTTGGATGATTTATCAAATAATGATAATACCTATTTCGATGGTTTGATCAGTCAAATTTACCCCCTAGAACTCCAGTTAAATAAACCAAATTCTTCTGATACCGAGGCCCCGTTTTTGGATTTACATCTGTCTATTGTAGATGAGTTTGTTTCTTGCAAAATTTATAATAAACTCGATGATTTTGATTTTGAGATTTTAAATTTTCCATTTTTGGATGGTGATGTTACTCGTGCGCCATCCTATGGCGTTTATATTTCGCAATGAATTCGATTCGCCAGGGTGTGCAGTCATGTATGTGACTTCAACACTCGTCATACATTGTTAACGGCTAAACCTTTGGTGTCTTTTATGGGTGGAGTTAGTTAATTGTATCAATTCCTGATCTTTGTTTTACTTCTACTTTTTAATCAGGGTTATCGGTACCATAAACTACGCAAAGCCTTTTCGAAATTTTATAGACATCATTCTGATTTAATTTCAAAATTCAATATTGGACTTTAATCTCTTCTGCAACAAGGTCCGTCGGAACCCGAATTTTATGGTGACTTAGTATATAAATTCAGAAAAATATGTAACCGCAATGACTTCAGCACCAGGCTTGGGGTAATCATAATCTGTAATCGTAATCAGCTGTAATCGATTACATATTTTCAAGTAATCTGATGTAATCAGTAATCAGACATGTTTCTGATTGCAAGTAATTTAATTTAATAATTACTTCCATATTTTGACCTGTAATCATGATTATTTTCTGATTACAATTTGATTACATTTCTGTTAATATAAATGTATAAATTGTGAATTGGTGCAAAAATATAAGGATTCTGGATATCAAACCAATTCTTTACATACTATTGCTAGCATGTATACTCAACATACTAACAGTAGTTCCTAATAAACTTCAATTAAACATTTCAAACTGTTACCTTACATAAAATGTAATGGAAGTGCTGAATATTTTTCATATAAGTTTATAAAGACTGCACAGGTGCAAAAAAGTTGATCATATAGTTGTATCCCTTTAAAGTGTGTAAGGTATGGGTAGAACAGAGAATGGGGTAAAGCTGTGCAGTCATGGTATTTTTATCATCTTACCATAATGATCCTGAGGTATTGGACAGACAGGCCTGGTCAAACAGTGCATACTCAGATAAGACTGTCTAGAACAGCACTCTGATCAGGGTACACAATATTTGCCTTTTATTTATTTCATTTTTTTTGCATGCATTTCTCCTTACAAAAGGTATCTTTTGGTAAATTTCTAGGTGATTAAAACAAACTTTTCAGATGTCTATTTTTTATATAGATTTTATTTTTATTTTTCACAAGTAAATTGTACAATGTAGGAGCATCTATAATTTTCTTTTGTTCTGTTGAGTAACCATTTACATTGAGGTGTGAAAAAATACATAACTGTTGCCAGTCGCTCTTTGTTTTGTCATGTAACTGTGAAAAACAATATCATGTCAAATTTCGTCTATAGATTCCTGCTGATAAATTTAGTTTTTAATCACATATTGACCATTGAGACTGATTAACAAACTGAAATCCTAACAGTTCACACAGATCATCTGAAAATATTAATTGCATTTTATTAAGTGTGCCCAAATTATGTGGAAAGGTTGGGCAAAAAGTCTAGACACTGATCAAACTGCTCCTACACGAAGACTGTTCTTCCATGAGCAGCCTGATCTGGGTCTACACATTTTGTCCAGCCTGTCTGTCTGTGTAGACAGAAAGATGTAACTTTTGAAAAGATGATGATGAAAAAAGTGTAATTTGAATAGTTCACTTTGGCTTCGGTTATGAGAACTAGTGCATTGTTCACAATGGATGCATTTACTATATCAACTCAAAAGTACTGGTAGAACTTGACAAAAGCTAAAAGAGAGCTTACATAAATTAAGTTTTGAAATAAGTTTGTTTGAGATTGTGCTTCATTTTAAACATTTAGTTTAAATGAACATCTATTAACTATTATTAGTAGCATTTGTTTAACGTGAGTTAAAGTGTCATATCTGTATTACCTAGATAATACTTTGCAAAAGTAATTGTTATTTAATCAATTACATTTCAAAAGTAATTGTAATTTAATCAATTACAGTCATATGATGTTGTAATTGTAATTTAATTAATTACATTTTAGGGCAAAGTAATGGTATTTTAATCAATTACTTTCAGATGTAATTGGTCCCAAGCCTGTTCAGCACCCAATTTCGTAAAATCATTCTTCAATATAAAATGATTGGGTACAACATAAATGTTATACGACAGACTGCATGCATCGGAGTTAACCCAGTCACGGTTAACAACTTTGCTTCCCTCTTTAATTGCACGCCGATGGGTCAGGCCTCAGATTCTATGACGGTTCCAGCGTAAAGGCTTACTGAGAATAAGAATCTAATTCAATGCAATGTTGGTTGGTGCCTGATAGTCTGTCTCTGGCTAGGCCCATCGGAGTCAAACTGTTGGTTTTCTTTTGCTCCGTCATTTCAGTGGTTTCTTGCTGACGAGTCCTCATCAATTTTTCATCTCTGTGATTGTTTGATTTGTTTGTGTTCACAGAGAGGTTGCACTGATGGGTTAGGAAAGTAGAAGTAAAACAAAGATCAGGAATTGATACAATTAACTTACTCCACCCATAAAAGACACCAAAGGGAAAGAAATACAAACATTAAGCGACCAGACCATAATGGAAACCTAAACAAAGGAAGGCCATAAGGACAGTTACTTTCCCACAAAATGGCCATATGACCATCCAAAATTAAAAGACACAAGTGATACACACAGTAAGTAACAAACAACAACATAAATAAATCGCCACAGAAGAGCCGCCTTGGAACGGTCAGTGGAAGATTTCCACTGGGGGGCTTAAATCGATTTTACGTGGCCACAATCCTCGCCCCTACTTCCGTCGCGATTAAGACAAATAATTTGTTCAGTCCACATGAAGCCTTCATGCGTACTGAACAAATTATTTGTCTAAATCGCGACGGAAGTAAGGGCGAGGATTGTGGCCACGTTAAATCGATTTTTTAACCCCCACCCCCCTGCCCCCAAATGGAATTCGTTTCCACTGACCGTTTCAAGGCGGTTCTTCTGTCGCGGTTTATTTTTGTTATGGTTAGTCTTTGGGTGTTTTGTGTTGCTTATTTTATTTTGGATAGCCTATTGGCCATTTTGTGGGAAAGTAACTGTCCTTCTGGCTTTCCGCTGTTGATGCTTCCATTGGGGTCTGTTGTTTCATGTTTCTCTGATTGGATCTGTACGTGAATTGTATCGATTCCTGATCATTGCCTCGACTTCTAGTTTTCACTAAGATCTTAATTAGATCATAGTTCTATCTTTGGATACTGCCCATCACTAAAGCCTTCATCTTGCTGTGGGAGACTATTGTAATTCTCCTGTACTAAATAGAAGTGAAGACAATGAAAAGTAGAAGTAAAACAAAGATCAGGAATTGATACAATAAACTTACTCCACCCATAAAAGACACCAAAGGGAAAGAAATACAAACATTAAGCGACCAGACCATAATGGAAACCCAAACAAAGGAAGGCCATAAGGACAGTTACTTTCCCACAAAATGGCCATATGGCCATCCAAAACCAACAGACACAAGTGATCTACACAGTAAGTAACAAACAACAACATAAATAAATCGCCACAGAAGAGCCGCCTTGGAACGGTCAGTGGAAGATTTCCACTGGGGGGCTTAAATCGATTTTACGTGGCCACAATCCTCGCCCTTATTTCCGTCGCGATTTAGACAAATAATTTGTTCAGTCCGCATGAAGGCCTCCTAACTCATCAGTGCAACATCTCCGTGAACACAAAATTCAAAGAACCACAGAGGTGAGACAACGGTGAGGACTCGACAGCAAGAAACCACTGACATGCTGGAGCAAAAGAAAACCAACAGTTAGACTCCGATGAGCCCGACCAGAGACAGAGCATCAGGCACCAACCAACATTATCTCTCTAATTTTCAATAAGCCTTTACGTTGGAGCCGTCATAGAATCTGAGGCCTGACCCACCGGCGTGCAATTAAAGAGGGAAGCAAAGTTGCCAACCGTGATTGGGTTAACCACCATGCATGCAGTATGTCGTATAATATCCATGTTGTACCCAATCTTTTTATATCGAAGAATGATTTTACGAAATTGGGTGCTGAAGTCATTGCGGTTATATATTTTTCTGAATTTATATACTAAGTCACCATAAAATTCGGGTTCCGATAGACCTTGTTGCAGAAGAGATTTAAGTCCAATATTGAATTTTGAAATTAAATCAGAATGGCGTCTATAAAATTTTGAAAAGGCTTTGCGTAGTTTATGGTACCGATAACCCTGATTAAGGAGTTTAGCCGTTAATAATTTATTACGCGTGTTGAAGTCAGTTACATGACTACACACTCTAGCAAATCGAATTAATTGGGAAATATATACGCCATAGGATGGCGCACGAGGAACATCACCATCCAAAAAAGGAAAATTTACAATCTCAAAATCAAAGTCATCGCGTTTATCATAAATTTTGCACGAAACAAATCCATCTACAATAGATAGATGTAAATCCAAAAACGGGGCCTCGGTATCAGAAGAATTTGCTTTATTTAACTGAAGTTCTAGGGGGTAAATCTGACTGATCAAACCATCAAAATAGGTATTATCAATATTTAATAAATCATCTAAATATCTAGAAGTAGAGCTAAAAGCTTCAATTATTTAAGATTGGTTATCAATGGAAAGCGACAAAATGAAGTCTCTTTCATAACAATACAAGAACAGATCAGCCACAAGAGGTGCGCAATTAGTTCCCATCGGAATACCCACAATTTGTCTAAATAACTTAGTACCGAATCTAATATAAATATTGTCAAGTAGAAAGGTGAGGGCATCACACACTTTCTGACATGACCAAAGTGTATAATTCTTATGCTCTTTAGAAGTGAAAAATGCATTTCTGACATTACATGCAAGATAGAGAGAATCTTCTCTGTGAACAGCCCATTCAATTAAATCATTAAGCTTTTCTTTTATAAGATTATGAGGAAGTGTAGTGTAAAGAGTGGAAAAATCGTAGGTAGACAGACTAGAAGCACGAAAATGTCTAGATTTCAATTTATTTAAAACCTCATTCGAATTTTTTATAGACCAAAACAGATTTCTTCCTGATCTTTCAAAGCCTTTGTTTGGAAGCAAATGAACCATTTTATGTCGCACAGAGAAAAACCTTTCTCTTCAGTTTGCTATCAGTCTTACTGCTAATTCATCCAACCCGGCTTTAAAAATTTCATTTCCACCTGAAATTGTGGATAAGTATGATATTTAACCCATCAGCAATCACACCTTTTTGATTACGTATATTACCACTGCTTAAAAATTCAGGTATCGAGCTTAAACATATTCAAAAACATATAAACGCCGAAGTACCATATTGGTGTATTAAAAAACCTTCTATTCTGTTTGACTTACATGATGACGAAAAACCAAATCAAATCAAATATTGCTCAAACAAAACTTACAGGTACTTCAGTCACAATACAATGATTACCGACAAGTATATCTTGATGGTTCCAAAGAAGGGGATGAAAAGTAGAAGTAAAACAAAGATCAGGAATTGATACAATCAATTTACTCCACCCATAAAAGACACCAAAGGGAAAGAAATACAAACATTAAGCGACCAGACCATAATGGAAACCCAAACAAAGGAAGGCCATAAGGACAGTTACTTTCCCACAAAATGGCCATATGGCCATCCAAAACCAAAAGACACAAGTGATCCACACAGTAAGTAACAAACAACAACATAAATAAATCGCCACAGAAGAGCCGCCTTCGAACGGTCAGTGGAAGATTTCCACTGGGGGGCTTAAATCGATTTTACGTGGCCACAATCCTCGCCCTTACTTCCGTCGCGATTTAGACAAATAATTTGTTCAGTCCGCATGAAGGCTTCCTAACTCATCAGTGCAACATCTCCGTGAACACAAAAATCAAAGAACCACAGAGGTGTGACAACGGTGAGGACTCGACAGCAAGAAACCACTGACATGCTGGAGCAAAAGAAAACCAACAGTTAGACTCCGATGAGCCCGACCAGAGACAGAGCATCAGGCACCAACCACTATTATCTCTCTAATTTTCAATAAGCCTTTACGTTGGAGCCGTCATATAATCTGAGGCCTGACCCACCGGCGTGCAATTAAAGAGGGAAGCAAAGTTGCCAACCGTGATTGGGTTAACTACCATGCATGCAGTCTGTCGTATAATATCCATGTTGTACCCAATCTTTTTATATCGAAGAATGATTTTACGAAATTTGGTGCTGAAGTCATTGCGGTTATATATTTTTCTGAATTTATATACTAAGTCACCATAAAATTCGGGTTCCGATAGACCTTGTTGCAGAAGAGATTTAGGTCCAATATTGAATTTTGAAATTAAATCAGAATGGCATCTATATAATTTTGAAAAGGCTTTGCGTAGTTTATGGTACCGATAACCCTGATTAAGGAGTTTAGCCGTTAATAATTTATTACGAGTGTTGAAGTCAGTTACATGACTACACACTCTAGCAAATCGAAATAATTGCGAAATATAAACGCCATAGGATGGCGCACGAGGAACATCACCATCCAAAAAAGGAAAATTTACAATCTCAAAATCAAAGTCATCGCGTTTATCATAAATTTTGCACGAAACAAATCCATCTACAATAGATAGATGTAAATCCAAAAACGGGGCCTCGGTATCAGAAGAATTTGCTTTATTTAACTGAAGTTCTAGGGGGTAAATCTGACTGATCAAACCATCAACATAGGTATTATCAATATTTAATAAATCATCTAAATATCTAGAAGTAGAGCTAAAAGCTTCAATAATTTCAGATTGATTATCAATGGAAAGCGACAAAATGAAGTCTCTTTCATTACAATACAAGAACAGATCAGCCACAAGAGGTGCGCAATCAGTACCCATCGGAATACCCACAATTTGTCTAAATAACTTAGTACCGAATCTAATATAAATATTGTCAAGTACAAAGG
Source organism: Lucinisca nassula (assembly GCA_963580285.1). Lineage (NCBI taxonomy): Eukaryota > Metazoa > Mollusca > Bivalvia > Lucinida > Lucinidae > Lucinisca > Lucinisca nassula. The sequence goes on from OY757014.1 coordinate 10,634,638, forward strand.
TGAGGGCATCACACACTTTCTGACATGACCAAAGTGTATAATTCTTATGCTCTTTAGAAGTGAAAAATGCATTTCTGACATTACATGCAAGATAGAGAGAATCTTCTCTGTCAAAAGCCCATTCAAATAAATCATTAAGCTTTTCTTTTATAAGATTATGAGGAAGTGTAGTGTAAAGAGTGAAAAAATCGTAGGTAGACAGACTAGAAGCATGAAAATGTCTAGATTTCAATTTATTTAAAACCTCATTCGAATTTTTTATAGACCAAAACAGATTGCTTCCTGATCTTTCAAAGACTTTATCACAATATTTAATTACATGCGTTTTAATAGCAGTAAGACAGGAAGTTAATAATTTAGAAAGTTCAGTGGTAGTGCAAGAGCTAGAATTTGCAATAAACTGTGCTTTGTAAGGTTTTTTATGAAGTTTTGGTAGCCAGTATAGCGTAGGAAGCTTGTCTTGGCCTTCGTTAACACACACAGCAAACTTGGTGGCTGAAAGACATACATGTTTATCTACTATAGCTCTCTCTTCAGCTAAAGGCTGAAGTTCATAGGCCTTAGTACCACCAAGCTCCTGCTTAAGCGTGTTAACATAGTGGAGCCGTCACACAACGACGACGTTGTTAGCGGCCTTGTCTGCAGGGGCCAATACAAATCTTCCACTGACCGTTCCAAGGCGGCTCTTCTGTGGCGATTTTTTTATGTTGTTGTTTGTTACTTACTGTGTGTATCACTTGTGTCTTTTAATTTTGGATGGCCATATGGCCATTTTGTGGGAAAGCAACTGTCCGTATGGCCTTCCTTTGTTTAGGTTTCCATTATGGTCTGGTCGCTTAATGTTTGTATTTCTTTCCCTTTGGTGTCTTTTATGGATGGAGTAAGTTAATTGTATCAATTCCTGATCTTTGTTTTACTTCTACTTTACTGAGAAGTAAAATTTATTTTATGTTATGTTGGTTGTAATCTGATGTTCTGTCTCTGGTCGGGCCCATCGGAGTCTAAGAGTTGACTCGTTTGCTGCAGCTTTTGAGTTATAGTTTGCTGTCGAACCTCACCGTTGTTTCATCTCTGTGGTTGTTTGGTTTTTGTGTTCTCGGAGATATTGCACTGGTTATGTTATTACTGACAATTTAAAAATTTATTCCTGATTCTAGGGTACGATATATTATTTCTAAAGGACCGAAATATCGATACCCTTCTGAAATTGAATTCAATAACTGAAGAGATGACATCGCTGCTGCCTTGAATGAATTTGGTTATCGATGGTGAAAACGTGAGGATGTTGAGCATAAAGCTCCTTAAGAATGGAAACTTAGCATTCTGAGACTAGTGAACAAACGCATTTCTTTCTAAATTCAAAATATGATCTTATTACTTCCTAAAGCTAAGGCGCCTTAACGTCAAATAAGGTATTCAAGAATTTCATAGGAAGTTTGTTTTGGGGTCAGCAAATAAGGCTGCTAACAATGAAGTCGTTGTTTGACGGCTCCACTACGTGAACACTCTTCAGTAAAAACTTGGGTGTACTAAGGCCTATGAAGTGCAGCATTTGGTTGTAGAGATTAACACATAATAATTTGTTCAGTCCGCATGAAGGCCTCCTAGCTCATCAGTGCAACATATAATTGCAACAACCACGGAGATAAAACAACGGTGAGGACTCGACACCAAGAAACCACTATAATGCTGGAGCAAATGAAAACCAACAGTTAGACTCCGATGGACCCAACCAGAGACAGAGCAACCTACACCAACCAACATTACATAAAATGCAATTCTTTCTAATTCACAGTAAGTCTTTACGCTGGAACCGTCATAAAATCTGAGGCCTGACCTACCGGTGTCCAATTAAAGAGGGACGCAAAGCTGTCAACCTAGACTGGGTTAACTACCATGCATGCACTTTCCCGTATTATGTATATGTTGTACCCAACTTTTTTCTATCGAAGAATGAATTTACGAAATTGGAAGCTGAAGTCATTGCAATTATATATTTTTCTGAATTCATATACTATAAGTCAGCATAAAATTCGGGTTCCGATAGACCTTGTTGCAGAAGAGATTTAAGTCCAACATTGTATTTTGAAATTAAATCGGAATGACGTCTATAAAATTTTGAGACGGCTTTGCATAGTTTATGATACCGATTAACTTGATTAAGCAGTTGGGCAGTTAACAATTTATTACAAGTGTTGAAGTCAGTTACATGACTAGACACTCTGGCAAATCGAATTAATTGCGAAATATAAACGCCATAGGATGTCGCACGACGAACAGCACCATCCAAGGAAGGACAATTCACAATCTCAAAATCTAAGTTATCGCGTTTCTCATAAATTTGCTGGAATTTAGTCTACAATAGATAGATGTTAATCTAAAGTCCTGACCTCGGTATCAGAAGAACTTGCTTTTTAGCTGAATTTCTGGGGGATAAATTTGACTTATCAATCCATCGGAATATGTATTGCCAATATTGAATAAATCACCCAAACGTCTAGAAGTCGAGCTAAAGACTTCAATATTTTCAGATGTTTTCAAGGGAAAGGGACATCATTAAGTTTCGTTCATAACAAAACAAAAAATAGATCAGCCACAAGGAGTGCGCAATTCGTACCCATCGAAATTCCCACAATTTGTCTTAATACCATAGTACCAAATTTCATATAAATTTTGTGAAGTAGGAAGGTAGAGAGCTTCACACACTTTCTAACATGACCTTAAAGTATGATTTTTGCTCTTCAGAAGTGAAAAGGGCATTTCTTACATTACATGCAAGAGATACTTCCCTATAAAATGTCCATTTATTTAAATCATTAGTTTTTTGATAAGGTTATGATAAAGTGTAGTGTAAAGAGTGGACACGAAAACGTCTTGATTTCAATTAATTTAAAACTGCATTAGAATTTTCTTAGACCAAAATAGATTTTTTCCTGATCCTTTAATTCTTTGTCGCAATATGTAATCTCCTGTTTCTGTTTAGGTGACGAATATAAAGTAGGAAGCTTGTCTTGCCCTTCTGTCTTCCGGCTGACTGACAAATGTGGTCATCAACTAAAGCCCTCTATATAGTCAAATGCTGCAGTTCATAGGCCTTAGTAAGGGTGTTAACATAGTGGAGCCGTCAAATAACGACCACATTGTTAGCGGCATTGTTTGCTGGAGCCAAAAATAACTTCTCATGAAATTCTTCAATATCTAGTTTAAGGTGACGCAATGACGTCTTAGGTTTGGGAAGTAATATGTTCGTATTTTGAGAGTAGAAAGACATGCGTTTGTTCAGAATGCTAAGTTTCCATTCTTTAAGGCTTTTGCTCCCATACTCTCGTTTAAATCATCGATTACCAAATTCATTCAAGGCAGCAGCGAGTTCATCTTTACACTTATTGAAATCACTTTTCGAAGGAAATTGATATTTCGATCCTTTAGAAATTATATTTTATATCCTAGAATCAGGAATATATTGTAATTGCCAGCAATTATATGACCAGCAGCCGGATAGCAATACAATGAAATGTTACAATCAGGGTATCAGGAGTATTACTGTCAATAGCAAGATCAGACACAAGTTTATTGCAATTGAAAATGATAGATCTTACAGGTTTATTGCATTTAAAGCAAATTATGGGTGTTTCAGTATTTTGAAAATAAGCAGGAATGGATGAAATCACCGAACTGTCCCGGAAGGTACTTAGTAAATCTATAAAAGCCAAACCCTTATAAATGAAGGATAGTTTGATGTTACTGACATGTGTGATTAATTTCCGAATCGATGAAAGGACGTAGAGCATGATGAGTATAACCACTAGTTAAAAGAGCAGCATCGTATAACTGATTAGAACTATCGTAGAATTTATTCGCCTCGGTCTCCAGTATACGTAATACACAAATTGGTAATGAACTTAGAAATGCAAGCATTGAGTGGCGTCCATGATTCAATAATATTATGGACAGTCGCTTCAGCCTGGTATTGTTGCTTTTAAAAGCACGTAGTTTACGTTTATAGTTGTCATTTTGCCTGATGCCATGCGATCAAGTTATACCCTTTCGACAGTCCAGAAGCGAGAAAATATTTAAATCGGGCATTTTTGAAATATGACCCTCATGATAAATATTGTAATTAACGCCCAACGGAAAAGGTGTCTGTAATAATTTGACCCATTTTTATTCAGTTTCGTGTCGTTTTAACTTTTAAACTTAGGAAATCCTCAAATTGAAAAATTGATCGAAAAACATCACGGAATTTCAAAACGGCAACGAAACTTATTTTGTCGGCTCCCAAGCCATATTTGCGTTATTGCCAACGAATATGCTGGCCGGAAAGAAAAATAACTGTCCTTTTGGCTCCCCGCTATTGATTTTCCTAGGGTCTAGTTATATCATGTTTGTGTTTGCGTTTGACTCTGATGGGAGGTGTGGGTTAATTATATCGATTTCTGACCATTGCCTTCACTTTTATTCAGCAAAATAAACACTCAATGTTGATCCGTATATTTTTCAAATCCTTTTTTTTTCAGATTTTAATCCATTTACCAACAGATACATTTTGTCTGAGTGGCAAGGCAGATCTGACGGTGCAAAATATAGTATATATAACAACACCAATACACTAAACCTGACGTCGGAACAAAATTCTTACCTCTACGATTTTCCATAAAAAGAGGATGTAGTTTTAATTCAATTGCTTATAGGTCATACTAGAGTTACACATTCGTACCTTTTAAATCGTGATGATAAGCATACTTAGAAACATTAGTGATCAGCCATTTTGTGGAAAAGTAGCTGTCCTTTTGGTTTTCCGCTAATGATGTTTCCATTTAAGTCTAGTTGTTTCATGTTTGTGTTTCTTTTCCTTGGTGTCTCTGATGGGAGCTGTGGGTTAATTGCATCGATTCCTGATCATTCCCGCCACTTCTGTTTTACTGTTCAGCATATCTTAATTGACTATGTTGAGTTTTCACCGTCACGAAACTTGTACAACACCACACTTAATGCCAATACTATACCACCACTGTTTCAAGATTTATCTGTGGATAGTATTAGCTCTTTCTTAAAAGAAATTGGAATCTTTCATATCATTTTATTTAGAATTTTAGTCTTCATTATTCTAGCATTATTCTATTATTCTAACATTATTCTAACATTTTTACTCTCCATTATGGTAACATTACCGTGCGCTAAAGTTTTTCACATGTCCAAAATGGCTACTTCTCTGATGATATTTTATTTATTTATACTGCGACCACAGATTGTGGGTGCTCGTTAGAAGCGCCTTATTGGGGCGGTTCTAACGAGTACGCACAACCTATGTCTCGGAGCTGAAATAAAAAAAATAATAATGTCTGACCCCGCAAACCCCATTTTTCTCTATATAAAATAAGGTTAAGGGGGTGTTCGTTTCTTCACGTGATGCAACATTCACGTGATACCTTTTGACCATAGATAGTTTGACGCTTATGACCCACAAAGAGGGTTGGCTTCAATGACGTGTCATTAAACGCAAAATCATCATCATTATACGCAAAAAAAATGTTTGCGTAATTTCAAGTTGACAGTCCTCTTTCAGGAGGTCAGCTGCTGCTCGTTGAGAAATTGTTGGATGAGGACAGAACACAACCAGAAAATCCTGTCATTGGTAATTTACTTGGGGCGGCGATGGATTTGGAGGGTGACTACAGAACTGAACAGGAATATAGGCACTTGCTGGAAAAAGAGGGCTTTGTTTCCATAGAGTGTAAAAGAATTAAAGGCTATAACGACCATGATGTCATGCTTGCAACCAAATTACCGACAGAAGATAAACACGAGTAGTTAACAACATACCGACAGAAGATAAACACGAGTAGTTACCCACATACTGACAGAAGTTAAACATGAGTAGTTACCCGCATACCGACAGGAGATAAACACGAGTAGTTACCCACATACTGACAGAAGTTAAACACGAGTAGTTACCCACATACTGACAGAAGTTAAACATGAGTAGTTACCCGCATACCGACAGAAGATAAACACGAGTAGTTATCCACATTTGGGCCCCGTCAAGCGATTTTGGTACTTATCGCCTATGCGAGCAGCAAAGGTTCAGGCGAGCCTGCGCATCCGCGCAGTCTCGCCAGAACCTTCGCTACTCGCTCATACAAGCAGTGACTCAAGAGGAACCTTCAGACAGAAAGCCATATCCCTGGCCCCTCTGAATGGCTGGGCATGCGCAATTAAAGTTTGTCATGACGGAATGCTCGAAGACCCAAATTCGCTTGGCGGGGCTCATTTATCCTAAGTATTCGGACACCTCAGCATCTTACCGTACTAGTTGTGTCTACGATAGCTGAATAGAAGCAATTAAGGTCGTTCTCTGGCGTCTTATCTGGGCCTATTTCCTCAGACCCGTTTGTCCGAATACATATTGTAAATGCGTTAATATGCTAGTTAACCCACATATGACAAATATAGTCTTCTGTCAGTTAGCTTGAGAAAGGTCAATTTCCAATTTTAGGGGTGTCAATTTTGTTATACGACCGCAAACGACGTTTCAGGTGGCATATATAAGTCAGCTTGTGGTCCCGTGTTTTTTGTCACTCAGCTAAACTTTGTCCGTACAATAACTCCAAACCGCAAAATGTAGAGCTCAAGGGTTATATCTCTATTTGCAATATCAACAGAGTTATTGTACATTGTATGTTTTTATTTAGGATTTTGTCCGGACAATAACAAAAAACCACTTGAGGTGTCCAAATGACAAGTAAAACTTTACACACTAGTTAATGGCACTGTGTAAAAGTGCAGCGCACAAAGGCCGAGGGCTTCGGGCCAAAAGCAGCAAACTTCGGACCTGTACCGTGGCCAATTCGAAATTACTTGATTTATAACATTATATTATTAATTTATTATCCTATATTACACAAGGTCAACCAATATTCAAAAATCATAAATCATGTTTTAATTGCATCAATAAAAAATTGTCATTAATCAAGTAATTCCGTATTGGCCCAGTTACAGGCCCTCGGTCAGCTGTATTGGCCTCGGCCCTCGGCCTCGTGCCAATACAGCAGAACTCGGACCTGTAACTAGGCCAATACGAAATTACTTGATTAATAACATTATAATACAAAATGCAATCATATGGTAATACAATATCGAAATTTTGTACGTATTCAATTACGCATTGTGAACTATGCATTATTCAAGAAAGTATTTCCTAATGCTTCTTTCATTATACTATCCATGACATTTGTGGTCATTTTAGTATAAAACATATTTAAAGACTTATTTTGTTTCGAAACCAAGAAGGTTTGCAATATGTATTTCGTATTTGACCATATACTCTACATAAAACAGTGGTATTTGTCCACAATAATATGTGTATATGTTTTAGTACAACTTGGACAAAATCTAAACAGGGTATCAATAGAATCATGACGTCCCTTTCCATCAGGTTATGGCCTGGACATCTAAAATTGGCTAGACACTTCCTATATTCAAAAGGAACATCGACTGAGATGTTTGACTCAACATCCAAAAGTGATTTGAATAGCTTTAGAAGAAGTTTGTATATCAGAATTCCATTTCAGTAAATAACTATCAGCTATCAACTCTCTCTCTCTCTCTCTCTCTCTCTCTCTCTCTCTATCTCTCTCTCTCTCTCTCTCTCTCTCTCTCTCTCTCTCTCTCTCTCTCTCTCTTTCAATATGATGATTACATTCTCAAAAATTCAACTAGATTTGCTGTATTTTATTGTATTTAGAATTTCGGAAGCGGTATATAATGCCCATTTATTGCAGGAGATGATTAGTATAAGCAACCTTGCTGGTTTTCAAATCCTGTTGATCTTTCTAATATGCTACACTCTTGTTATATATCTGTAAGTGAAAAGAAGTAAATAAAAATATTGTTTAAACTATCTTTCAATTAATCGTTGCTCAAACTCACAAAGAAATGCAGTATCATTGCCAAGGTCATGAGCGATTCATATGTAACCAAAACTGTACATGTAGACTAGTTCTCTGATACGTGTAGCCCATTTTCCCTGCCAACTTCATCCAATCCCTTCAACATAAAATATCACTGAATTTGATAGCCCAGGTCTTGCATCCGAATATGTTTTAACCAATATTTATCATATGACGTCGCGTCTGAGAGTGTAATAACGCCATGTAATATTTTCGATAATCCACTAGTGGATTAAATATGCAAATTAGCTAGATACGTCCCGTAACGTTACATTTACGGCGTCCTTAACGACGTCGCGTTTGCTGATGGTGGAATATTAACATTTTTGTAAACAATTGTGAATAAAATGCGTTTTAAATGTCATATGATAAATAGAATCTTACCTTCGTGCTCGTTGAGGAAAAGGCATAAAATGCTCGGCAAGCCTCGCATTTTATCCCTTTTCCTCAACTCGTTTAATAAATTCAATAATACATGGACACTCATGTAAGATCCTCTATTTATACAATTAGACATATACGTGTACATATTGGTAAACTTCCACATTCCCCTAATGCGCAAAAAGCAACGTCGGTTGATAGGTCACAATACACGTAATTTTTAGCTCTCCTGACCGAAGGTCATGTTGAGCTTTTGTGACCCTGAGATGTCTGGCGTCGTCGTTCGTCGTGCTTCGTGTACCGTCAGTCGTCCGTCGTGTGTCGTCCGCGCGTTAATTTTTCCTGTGAACACGCTAGAGGACACAGTTTTTGTCCAATCATCATCAAACTTGGTTAGAATGATAATCATGACAATACATGTGTATCTCGGTCAAGTTCGAATGTTGGTCATGTCGATTCAAAAAGTAGGTCAGCAGGTTAAATCTTAGTAAAACCTTGTGAACAATCCAAAGGCCACAGTTTTAATCAAATATTCACGAAACTTGCCCAAAGTGATCACCCTAACAATATCTGTGTCAAGTTGGAATACGGGTCATGTCGGATCAAAAATAGGTCAGTAGGTCAAAACCTTGTGAACATTCTAGAGGTCACCTTTTTGGTTTAGTCATCATCAAACTTACTCAGAATGATCATCTTGACAATATCTGGGTTAAGTTCAAACATGGGTCATGTCGGATCGAAGCATAGGTCAGTTGGTCAAATAATTGGAAAACCTCTTGAACACTCTAGAGGACATAGTCCTGGTTCGACCAATCATTAAACTTGCTCAGAATGATCATCTTGACAATGCCTGGATCAAGTTTGAATATGGGTCATATAAGGTCAAAAAGTATGTCAGTAGGTCAGATCATAGACCTTGTGAACACTCTAGAAGCCACATTTTTGGTCCAGTCATCATCGATCTTGCTCAGAATGATTATCACGACAATATCTCGATCAAGTTAGAATATGGGTCATGTTGGGTCAAAAAGTATGTCAGTAGGTCAAATTATATAAACACTTGTGAACACTATGGAGGTCACAGTTTTGGTCAAGTTATCATCCATGATATCTGGGAAAAGTTTGAATGTTCGTCATGTCAGGTTAAAAAGTAGGCCAGTAGGCTAAATGATAGAAACAAAAACCTTATGAACACTCTTGAGGCCATAGTATTGACCCAATCATCTTCAAACTTGCTAAAAATGATCATTTTGACAATATCTGGGTCAAGTTTGGATCATGTCAGATGAAAAAGTAGGATAGTAGGTCAAATCAAAGAAAATAACTTTTGAACAAACTAAGAGGCCACAGTTTTGGTTCAATCATCATCAAACTTATCATCCACTCGCACAACGTAGTTTGGAGGGGTATAGCAGTTTTCCTGTGCTTAAAAATGTATGTGAGTATGAACAGTCGTGCGTACATACTTGCATTCATAGGTGCATACGTATTTTGTCATGGCTTAAGCACCTATATGTATTGACTGATTTTAATATAAATTCACACAGCTATTTGGTGTGATAATAGCTTCAGTGGGTTCGACTTTCAGGGTCCTAGGCTCAAGGTCAAGGACACTGTAGCTATTTTTTGAAAATACTTTGTTGTCCCTCTAGCGCCTACATTCATTGATGGAATTAAATATAGCTTTATACAAATGTTGTGTTTGATAACATGACGTTTAGGATCTTGGGCTCAGTATCAAGTTCACTGTTGGTATTTTGAGAAAAACATTGTCAGCACTGAAATGCACACATTTATTACTGGCTTACACAAATGTTGTGTATGATTATATTTGAAGCAAGATCAGGGTTCTGGGCTAAAGGTCAAGGTCAATGTGGCTATTTTAAGAAAAGAAAAAACATCGCTCTAGCGCATACAATTATTGATGGATTTTAATGTAGCCTCATACAAATGTTGGGTATGATAATATATGAAGCAAGTTCAACTTTCAGGTCCTGAACTTAAGTCACGGTCATTGTGGCTGTTTTTTTTTTTTTTTTTTTTGTTTTTGTTTTTTTTTCATAAAAAAACCTTCAAATGGCTCTAGCTGGCACCTAGATTTATCAATGGATTTTGATGTAACTTCACACAAATGTTAGGTATGAAAATATCCCCAAGCAGGATCAACAATCAGGATTCTGTGCTGAAGGTCAAGGTCACTGTAGCCGTTTTTAATAAAGTCTTGTTATGGCTTTAGTGCCTACATTTATGATGGAATTCGTTTCACTGGCCTTTCCAAGGCGGTTCTTCTGTCGCGGTTTATTTAAGATATGGTTTGTCTTTGTGTGTTTGTATCGCTTATATTATTTTGTTTTGGATAGCCATTTTGGCCATTTTAAGGGACAGTAAGTGTCCTTTTGGCTTTCCGCTATTTGTGTTTCCACTGGGGTCTGTTGTTTAATGTTTGTGTTTCCTTCCCTTTGGTGTCTCTGATGGGAGCTGTTGGTAAATTGTATCGATTTCTGATCATTGCCTTCACTTCTATTTTGCTCAAATAAACATTATAGCCACCAGAGCTAAAAAATATCCAAACCTTTAAATGACCTACTCATAAACACCTAGATTGATTTTGATAGAATTTCACAGAAATGTTCCTTGGGTCACTGTGAATCAAATTGCTCAAGCCATCCACTTCCCCTTACTATATTACCTACCAATTCATTTGTACAGTGTGGTTTAGGTGAGCGATCCAGGGCCATCATGGCCCTCTTGTTTGCAATAGTTTCAGAGTTATTAAACTCCCATATCTCCGAGCCATAACATAATATAGGTCTGACTACTGTATTAAATATTTAACCATATCTGTTGATTGAAATCGTCCAAAATTCCTTCGGAAAATATTAGATACTGGCTGTATTGCTTGTTTTGATAGCATATCTTTTGTTTTTATCCAAACCAGTTTAGGCCTAAATACATACCAAGATATTTATTAAATGGGACAACTTCAATAGAATTTTCTTTATAATGCCATTTCTTGATTTTTTTAAGTGTACCATTGTTTTTAATACTACAGTTTTCGTCTTATCCAAACTTATTTTCATACCAACTCTATCGCACAAAATGGCTATGACATCAACAATTCTTCGCAGTTTTCCAACAGTGTCATAAAAGCCAGCGACATCGTCAGCAAATAGGAGTGAAAATAAATTATCAGCTTCTTGCGAAATAAATATTCCATCACCGCAGTTTACACATAGGTGTGTAATTAGATCATCGATGAACAATGGAAATATTAAAGGGCTGGCAACACAACCCTGTCTTGCTCCGATAGTACATTTAAAATACTTTCTTAATTTGTAATGTAATTTAGAATATGCTGATTGTTGAATTTTGAAAATATTTGAGGGTCACTGATGAGGCCTAATTGGCCGAAACTAGCAAGTCTGGCCCAGAAAACATGTACACTCCATATTTTCTAGTTCTGTGGTGTATTCCTTGCTTCCAAAGGATAACCCTTCCTAGAACATATTTAACGTCACTGCAGCTGGTGTCTGGGAATGTGTGGGGGTCGTAAAATGTGACCCTGCCCTGCATCATAGTGTAGTTTAAATTTTCTTGTCCTTTGGGATCATTGATTCCATTGTTAAATTTTGAAAATATTTGAGGGTCACTCATGACGCCTAATTGGCCGAATCTAGCTACTAGTAGTCTGACCCAGAAAACATGAACACTCCATATTTTCCAATACTGTTGTGTATCCCTTGCTTCCAAGGGAAATCCTTTTCTAGAACATATTTAGAATGTCCGAAAATTTTCCATCAATATTTTTTCTCGTAAAAGCAGCCCATAGTTTCTCAAAATAGGCAATTTCTTGTAAAGAGGCACTATTACTTTTACTTCAGTCATTTGAAAAATCACCTGTATCAAATCTTTTATTAAACGGTTCCTTCAGAAATGGCAAAATAATATCAATTATGCATTTATACAATTCAACATAGATGTCATCTTGCCCAGAAGATTTAATGACATGAAGACGTTTTAAGCTACACATTACGAAAACACGCCTATACAAATACATTGTTACCTTTATCGCCGAAAAAATCGCTTTAAGATGAAAAATTGGGATATTTTTCTTATTTCTGCTCAAAATATAGATTGTGGGTGCTCGTTACCCACAATCTATGTTTTAGAGCAGAAATAAGAAAATAAGGTATACCCCCTAAACCCCAGTTTTATTACATAAAAGTGGGGTTCGAGGGGGTCAATATTTTATTGGCGTGTTTTCGTGATGATTTAATAGACTACACAAACTTTTGTCGTGAATTACAAAAAGTACGCCAATATTCTGCTTGTTAACACATTAAGAAAATAGTTTAAGCATTCGTGACTATTAATCAAATTAGAAGCCTCCGTGGTGTAGTGGTTACGCTACTCGCCTTGTAAACCAGGGATCGCAGGATCGATCCCGGGCTTCTCCAGACTTTCGGAGGAGTCTTCAAACCGAGGTCCCGTCTCCGTATGACCTAGCTGTTGGTGGGACGTAAAACTCAAAACACTCACTCACTCTATTAATCAAATTACTATTTTGGTGACCAAAAGAAATACTTCCTTGAGAACTATATTTTGAGCAAAAATAAGAAAAATATCATATTTTTTCATCTAAAAGTTTCGTTTTTTCGGCGATAAGATTTACATTGTATTTGTATAGGCGTGTTGTCGTAATGGGGAATCGAACCCGCGACCTTCTGATTACCAGCAAGACGTGCATTCGACTGAGTCGCCAAGGCTGTCCTTGCAACAGTTTCTATCTATGAGTGAGTGTTTGAGGTTTACGTCCCACTAACAGCTCAGGCCATACGGAGACGGGACGGTTTAAACACTCATCCGAAAGTCTGGAGAAGCCCGGATTGATCCTGCAACCCCTGGTTTACAAGACGAGTAGCGTAACCACTGCACCACTGAGGTTTCTAAGTGTCTATATATAAAATTTTAAGACTTTTGCTTGTCTGTGTAGAGGAACATGCCAAAGATAGTGTTCCTAATTTACTACTATCTACCACTTAACTTACTTTATAATGTGTTAATTGAATTCGCAAGCTGCGTGACAGTGTAGATCCTGATCAGATGGCTTCTTTGGAAGCCATCTGATCTGGGTCTATACTGTCTGCAAAGGTAAGCTTTGTCGTGTTCAGCAGGATAAAGGGTAATTGGGACTTCTATAACTATATTTTCATGTTGCACCAGCCCATGGCCTTTGCATTTGACTAGTCATGTTCTTAAATGAGATCTTAAGGGGAATGGGAACACCTGGCTGATGTTTTCGCTATTTTGCAAAGGGGGGCAACTTTTGGGACGTCCTGTTCGCTTTTCTTTAAGCTCGCCCCACTGAAAAAGGGGTCTACTCTTAAAGGAAAGAATTTGTTCCTCAGGAGCAAATTGTTTTCTTTTAGAGTTGACCCCTATTGACATGGGAGACATAATACTTTTGTAGGAGTTGCCTCCCCTGAAGGTGTTCCAATTCCCCTTAATCAGCAAAAATGGTAGGGATTAGATTAAATCTCTATGAAGTACTATATGTCTCTGAAGTACTGTATGTCTATGAAGTACTGTATGTATGTGAGCAGCATCGTCCCTAGTGGTACTTATGAGCAGCATCGTCCTTTTGTGGTAGGTCTCCTTTTTGATAAGTCCCTTTTCTTATGGGCTGATTCGCCTTTCATTTTATATTTTAATTTATATAGTGTATTTCATTTTTCCCAAATTAACATAATAAAAGTAATAGTGACATTCTGCGCAGTAATGTTTAGTATAAAAACAAGAACAACACAGATTCATCACGTGAACATGTCAGTGAAATGAACAGCCCCTTAAACCCCATTTAATATAGAAAAAACAGGTGTTTAAGGGATATAAATTATTTTTTTCCTTTTTTCTGCTCCAAGACATTGGTTGTAGGTGTCGTTAGAACCGCCAAATGAGACGATTCAAACGATCAGCCACAACATATGGGCCCCGTTAAGCGATTTTGGTACTTATCGCACATGCGAGCAGCGAAGGTACAGGCGAACCTGCGCATCGCCAGAACCTTCGCTGCTCGCTCATACAAGCAGTGAATGAAGAGGAACCTTCAGACAGAAAGCCAAACCCCTAGCCCCTCTGAATGGCTGGGCATGCGCAGTTAAAATTTGTCATGACGGAATGCTCGAAGACACAAATTCGCTTGGCAGGGCTCATATGTTTGCAGTTTAAATAAGTCACGTACTTACATAAGAAACTTAGCCATTTTGGAGATGTGAATAAATGCACTATGTCGGACGGGTGTGTTATCGTAATGTGAGATTCGAACAAGCTAAAGTTTTCATTTTTTCGGCGATAAAGGTGGTAATGTATTTGTATAGGCGTGTTTGCGTAATTCCTTGTTTCTGCTCTAAGACATAGGTTGTGGGTACTCGGTAGAACCACTAGAATGAGGCGATCCTAACAAGCACTCACAGCCAGCACGCACAGATTATGTTTCGGTCCCCGCCCATCGGGGCTTGAAGAAATAGATGGGTTGCATGATGCTTCCACGCAGAGCTGAAACCGACCGCCCACGAGTACTGGTAAATCGCTTTGAGAATGTTAGCATGCCCAGGCAAAGCGGTGTGCGTCCATGCTTATAAACCCTTTTGGTTTCATTGGGCGACATGGCTTGAGATATCATTTCATCTCAATGTCGGGTAAAAATCCAACAAAATTGGAAGCAACGTCTCCAAAATGACATATACAGTGTTGACGGGGATGTTAAACCTCAAATCAAACAATCAAACAAAGCAGGTTATGTTTGGGGCATTTGAAAGACAAATATTACAACTGCCCATCAGAAAAATAATCGTGTTAGCGGTTTTTGGAAGTATGAAATGCACTAAACGGCACGGAGAACCCTAGTCGTTTTTGTTTCATATCCATCTTTCTCAGTCTTTACATTATTTCATCATGTTCCTCTTTAATCCAATTTCAAGTTACCTTTCACTGAACAGCCAATGGACTGAAGTAAAACAAAATTCTATAAACTATGCAAGCTTTATGTACCTTCCAGCAAAATGAAAAAGAGAGAGTGAAGAAGTAAAGAAGGGGTCTGGACGGCGGCCACACTAGGAGAACCCAAGAGTTATATTTCTTGAAATAATTGTGGACCAGGTATACTAATCCCTTAATAAATACAAATTCAAGTATATCACCATGATAATAACAGTACTTTTCTTCTTCATTTTTTGTTTTATTTTGGTTTAACGGCCCTTACAAAATTATTTCACCCATATGAGTTTCGAGCCGATCGTTGATCAGAGGAGGGCGAAAACCGGATTACCCGGAGAAAACCTTCCGTTGCAGAGCAAGGTGAAGTTGGTTTGTTTTTCGTTTTTCGTTTTTCGATATTCACTTTCTGGTGAAAAAAGGTGAAGTTGGTTTGTTTTTCGTTTTTCGATATTCATTTTATGGCGAAGATAGGTGAAGTTAGTTTGTTTTTCGTTATTCGTTTTTCGTTATTCGATTTGAAGCCGCATATCGTATTTTAACATTCGAAATCCTATTTTTTTGAAATTCGAATAGGGACCGAATATCGCATTTTGACATTCGAAATCCTATTTTGACATTCGGATTGGGGAAGAATATAGTATTTTGATATTCAAAATCCTATTTTGACATTCGAATTGGGGCAGAATATAGTATTTTGATATTCAAAATCCTATTTTGACATTCGAATTGGCCCCGAATATCGTATTTTGATATTCAAAATTCTATTTTGACATTCGAATTGGCCCCGAATATCGTATTTTGATATTCAAAATCCTATTTTGACATTCGGATTGGGGCAGGATATCGTATTTTGATATTCAAAATCCTATTTTGACATTCGAATTGGAACCGAATATCGTATTTTGATATTCAAAATCCTATTTTGACATTCGAATTGGGGCAGAATACAGTATTTTGATATTCAAAATCCTATTTTGACATTCGAAATGGCCCCGAAAATCGTATTTTGATATTAAAAATCCTATTTTGACATTTGAATTGGGACTGAATATATTATTTTGATATTCAAAATCCTATTTTGACATTCGGATTGGGGCAGAATATAGTATTTTGATATTCAAAATCCTATTTTGACGTTCGGATTGGGGCAGAATATAGTATTTTGATATTCAAAATCCTATTTTGACATACGAATTGGCCCCGAATATCGTATTTTGATATTCAAAATCCTATTTTGACATTCGAATTGGGACTGAATATCGTATTTTGATATTCAAAATCCTATTTTGACATTCGAATTGGGTCTGAATATCGTATTTTGATATTCAAAATCCTATTTTGACATTCGGATTGGGGCAGAATATAGTATTTTGATATTCAAAATCCTATTTTGACATTCGGATTGGGGCAGAATATCTTATTTTGATATTCAAAATCCTATTTTGACATTCGAATTGGGACCGCATATCGTATTTTGATATTCAAAATCCTATTTTTACATTCGAATTGGGTCTGAATATCGTATTTTGATATTCAAAATCCTATTTTGACATTCGAATTAGGAACGAATATCGTATTTTGATATTCAAAATCCTATTTTGACATTCGAATTTGGGCAGAATATAGTATTTTGATATTCAAAATCCTATTTTTACATTCGCATTGGCCCCGAATATCGTATTTTGATATTCAAAATCCTATTTTGACATTCGAATTGGGACTGAATATCGTATTTTGATATTCAAAATCCTATTTTGACATTCGAATTGGGACCGAATATCGTCTTTTGATATTCAAAATCCTATTTTGACATTCGAATTGGGACTGAATATCGTATTTTGATATTCAAAATCCTATTTTGACATTCGGATTGGGGCAGAATATAGTATTTTGATATTCAAAATCCTATTTTGACGTTCGGATTGGGGCAGAATATAGTATTTTGATATTCAAAATCCTATTTTGACATACGAATTGGCCCCGAATATCGTATTTTGATATTCAAAATCCTATTTTGACATTCGAATTGGGACTGAATATCGTATTTTGATATTCAAAATCCTATTTTGACATTCGAATTGGGTCTGAATATCGTATTTTGATATTCAAAATCCTATTTTGACATTCGGATTGGGGCAGAATATAGTATTTTGATATTCAAAATCCTATTTTGACATTCGGATTGGGGCAGAATATCTTATTTTGATATTCAAAATCCTATTTTGACATTCGAATTGGGACCGCATATCGTATTTTGATATTCAAAATCCTATTTTTACATTCGAATTGGGTCTGAATATCGTATTTTGATATTCAAAATCCTATTTTGACATTCGAATTAGGAACGAATATCGTATTTTGATATTCAAAATCCTATTTTGACATTCGAATTGGGGCAGAATATAGTATTTTGATATTCAAAATCCTATTTTTACATTCGCATTGGCCCCGAATATCGTATTTTGATATTCAAAATCCTATTTTGACATTCGAATTGGGACTGAATATCGTATTTTGATATTCAAAATCCTATTTTGACATTCGGATTGGGGCAGAATATAGTATTTTGATATTCAAAATCCTATTTTGACGTTCGGATTGGGGCAGAATATAGTATTTTGATATTCAAAATCCTATTTTGACATTCGAATTGGCCCCGAATATCGTATTTTGATATTCAAAATCCTAATTTGACATTCGAATTGGGACTGAATATCGTATTTTGATATTCAAAATCCTATTTTGACATTCGGATTTGGGGCAGAATATAGTATTTTGATATTCAGGATTTTGAATATCAAAATACGATATTCGTGGCCAATTCGAATGTCAAAATAGGATTTTGACTATCAAAATACTATATTCTGCCCCAATTCGAATGTCAAAATAGGATTTTGAATATCAAAATACGATATGCGGTCCCAATTCGAATGTCAAAATAGGATTTTGAATATCAAAATACGATATTCTGCCCCAATCCGAATGTCAAAATATGATTTTGAATATCAAAATAGAATATTCGGTCCCAATTCGAATGTCAAAATAGGATTTTGAATATCAAAATACGATATTCAGACCCAATTCGAATGTCAAAATAGGATTTTGAATATCAAAATACGATATTCAGTCCCAATTCGAATGTCAAAATAGGATTTTGAATATCAAAATACGATATTCGGGGCCAATGCGAATGTCAAAATAGGATTTTGAATATCAAAATACTATATTCTGCCCCAATTCGAATGTCAAAATAGGATTTCGAATATCAAAATACTATATTCTGCCCCAATTTGAATGTCAAAATAGGATTTTGAATATCAAAATACGATATTCGTTCCCAATTTGAATGTCAAAATAGGATTTTGAATATCAAAATACGATATTCAGTCCCAAATCGAATGTCAAAATAGGACTTTGAATATCAAAATACGATATTCGGGGCCAATGCGAATGTCAAAATAGGATTTTGAATATCAAAATACTATATTCTGCCCCAATTCGAATGTCAAAATAGGATTTTGAATATCAAAATACGATATTCGATCCCAATTCGAATGTCAAAATAGGATTTTGAATATCAAAATACGATATTCAGTCCCAATTCGAATGTCAAAATAGGATTTTGAATATCAAAATACGATATTCGAGGCCAATTCGAATGTCAAAATAGGATTTTGAATATCAAAATACTATATTCTGCCCCAATTCGAATGTCAAAATAGGAATTTGAATATCAAAATACGATATTCGGTGTCAATTCGAATGTCAAAATAGGATTTTGAATATCAAAATACGATATTCGTGGCCAATTCGAATGTCAAAATAGGATTTTGAATATCAAAATACTATATTCTGCCCCGATTCGAATGTCAAAATAAGATTTTGAATATCAAAATACGATATTCGGTCCCAATTCGAATGTCAAAATAGGATTTTGAATATCAAAATACTATATTCTGCCCCAATTCGAATGTCAAAATAGGATTTTGAATATCAAAGTACGATATTCGGTCCCAATTCGAATATCAAAATACGATATTCGGTCCCAATTCGAATGTCAAAATAGGATTTTGAATATCAAAATACTATATTCTGCCCCAATTCGAATGTCAAAATAGGATTTTGAATATCAAAATACGCTATGCGTTCCCAATTCGAATGTCAAAATAGGATTTTGAATATCAAAATACGATATTCTGCCCCACTTCGAATGTCAAAATAGGATTTTGAATATCAAAATAGTATATTCTGCCCCAATCCGAATGTCAAAATAGGATTTTGAATATCAAAATACGATATTCAGACACAATTCGAATGTCAAAATAGGATTTTGAATATCAAAATACGATATTCAGTCCCAATTCGAATGTCAAAATAGGATTTGAATATCAAAATACGATATTCGGGGCCAATGCGAATGTCAAAATAGGATTTTGAATATCAAAATACTATATTCTGCCCCAATTCGAATGTCACAATAGGATTTTGAATATCAAAATACGATATTCGTTCCCAATTCGAATGTCAAAATAGGATTTTGAATATCAAAATACGATATTCAGTCCCAATTCGAATGTCAAAATAGGATTTTGAATATCAAAATACGATATTCGAGGCCAATTCGAATGTCAAAATAGGATTTTGAATATCAAAATACTATATTCTGCCCCAATTCGAATGTCAAAATAGGAATTTGAATATCAAAATACGATATTCGGTGTCAATTCGAATGTCAAAATAGGATTTTGAATATCAAAATACGATATTCGTGGCCAATTCGAATGTCAAAATAGGATTTTGGATATCAAAATACTATATTCTGCCCCGATTCGAATGTCAAAATAGGATTTTGAATATCAAAATACGATATTCGGTCCCAATTCGAATGTCATAATAGGATTTTGAATATCAAAATACTATATTCTGCCCAAATTCGAATGTCAAAATAGGATTTTGAACATCAAAGTACGATATTCGGTCCCAATTCGAATATCAAAATACGATATTCGGTCCCAATTCGAATGTCAAAATAGGATTTTGAATATCAAAATACTATATTCTGCCCCAATTCGAATGTCAAAATAGGATTTTGAATATCAAAATACGATATGCGTTCCCAATTCGAATGTCAAAATAGGATTTTGAATATCAAAATACGATATTCTGCCCCACTTCGAATGTCAAAATAGGATTTTGAATATCAAAATAGTATATTCTGCCCCAATCCGAATGTCAAAATAGGATTTTGAATATCAAAATACGATATTCAGACACAATTCGAATGTCAAAATAGGATTTTGAATATCAAAATACGATATTCAGTCCCAATTCGAATGTCAAAATAGGATTTTGAATATCAAAATACGATATTCGGGGCCAATGCGAATGTCAAAATAGGATTTTGAATATCAAAATACTATATTCTGCCCCAATTCGAATGTCAAAATAGGATTTTGAATATCAAAAACGATATTCGTTCCCAATTCGAATGTCAAAATAGGATTTTGAATATCAAAATACGATATTCAGACCCAATTCGAATGTCAAAATAGGATTTTGAATATCAAAATACGATGATGATGATGATGATTTCTTGTTTAACGACGCGTCAACCCTCCTGGTGGGTCATAAGCGTCAGTCGGTTAACGGTTAAACGGCATGAATAATTATGATGATATTAAAAGTAACAAGTCAGAATGATAATGTATAAAAACCTGAAACAGTTAAATCTTATGAAAAAGACCAATTTCTTTTAAGAATAAAATAATGTTATCAACAGGTACATCTCGAAACAGTTGTTGCAAAGTGTCAGCTTTGAAATATAAAATACGTGAGGGTGAAAAGTCAACACAGTCAATTAAGATATGTTTCACAGTGAATGGCTGATCACAACCTACACAAGAAGGCTGATCATCACCATTAAAACTATAAGAATGAGTAACTCTAGTATGGCCGATGCGCAGTCGTGTTAATACTACGTCCTCTTTTCTGGAAAACTGTGGAGGAGAGCATTTTGTACTAACGACAGGTTTAATGGCATGGAGTTTGTTATTTATTGCACGGTCCCATTCGCCTTGCCATTCCGACAAGATGTATCTATTGATAAATGGTTTAAAATTATTAAAAGGAATTTTAAAAACAGATGGATCAAGATTGAGCGATTCCTTTGCTTTCTTGTCAGCATATTCATTGCCGACAATGCCAATATGGCTCGGAAGCCAACAAAACAAGATTTGGTGTGTTTTAGAAATTTCATGATGTTTTTCGATCAATTTTTGAATTTGAGGATTTTTAGATGATGAATGGTCTAAAGCCTTAAGCACAGAAAGTGAATCAGAAAATATAATTGCTTTTTGAATTGTTGAAGAACTGATAAAATCTAAAGCTAGGTCTATTGCTTTGGCTTCAGCTGTAAAAATAGATGAACCATCTGGAAGGCGCATGGTTTTGTGCGTATCTTTAGAAACATACGCACAACCAACTTTATCTCCTTCTTTGGAACCATCAGTATAGACTTGCTGGTAATCATCGTAACGTGATTGCAGTACCTGAAAGTTTTGTTTGAGAAGTATCGGATTTGATTCGGACTTTTTGCCATCATGTAAGTCGAACAGAATAGAAGGTTGTTTAATACACCAAGATGGAACTTCGGTGGTTTCATGTTTTTGAATATTTTTAAGGTCGATACCTGAATTTTCCAGCAGTGGTAAAATACGTAATCCAAACGGTTTAATTGCTGTGGGTTTAGTTTCATACCTATCTACAAATTGAGGTCGAAATGAAATTTTGGATGCCGGGTTAGATGGATTTGCAGCAAGTCTAATAGCATACTGAAGAGAAAGTTTCTCTCTGCGCGAGATTAAAGATGGTTCACCTGCTTCTACATAAAGGCTTAATACGGGAGAAGTACGGAAGGCTCCCATGGCCAGACGAAGGCCTTGGTGATGGATAGTATCCAAGGATTTTAAATAGGACTTTCTGGCAGAACCATAAACAACAGACCCATAATCTAATTTAGATCTTATTAAAGACCGGTAAAGATGTAATAAAGTATACCGATCTGCTCCCCAACTTGTATGAGCTAAAACTTTCAAAAGATTCAAAGCTTTTAAGCATTTCGCTTTAAGATATTTAATATGGGGAATAAAAGATAACTTTTGATCAAATATGACCCCAAGAAATTTGGCTTCTTCAACAACAGGAATTTGTGATCCGTATAAAAACAGGGAAGGATGTTCGTGTTTCTTCCGTAGTTTACAAAAATGAACACACTGCGTTTTCGACTTGGAGAACTTGAAACCATTTTTATCAGTCCATTCTTCTATTCTTTTTAAATTTTGTTGTAACTTTCGTTCAATTGTTTTCATATTTTTGAACGGTAACATATACAAAAATCATCAACATACAATGAACAATCAGTTTTGTCGTCCAAACATTGTACAATATTGTTTATTTTGATGTTAAATAGCGTAGTTGAAAGAATACTACCCTGTGGGACACCCTGTTCTTGATCATAGAAATCTGACACGGTAGACCCCACACGCACCTGAAACATGCGCTCCCCTAAAAAGCTTTCAATAAAACTGGGAAGTTTTCCTCTTAAGCCAATGTTATGTAGATCTTTCAATATTCCATATCGCCATGTTGTATCATATGCTTTCTCCAAGTCGAAAAAGACAGCTACTACGTGTTCTTTGTTAATAAAAGCATCTCGTATAAATGTTTCTAGTCTTATTAAATTGTCATTGGTACTACGTTCCGAACGAAAGCCCGATTGATATTCTGAAATGAGGTTGTTGGACTCTAAGTACCAGACTAATCTCTTGTTTATCATTCTTCTCAATGTTTTACACAAACAACTTGTCAAAGCTATCGGACGATAATTTGTAGGTTCTGCATGATCTTTCCCTGGTTTCGGAATTGGTACAACTGTAGCTACACGCCAGCTCTCAGGACAGACCCCCGTTTCCCAAATATTATTAAAGATATCTAAAAGTGTTGTAAGAGAACTTTTTGGCAGATGCTTAAGCATCTGATAATGAATTTCATCGGGGCCGGTTGCCGTATCATGTGATTTTTCAATGGCTTCAACGAGTTCGGATAAGTTAAAAGGTTTGTTGTATTCTTCGTGATTAAGTGATTTAAAGTTTAGATTTCTTTTCTCTTGGTCCTTTTTGAAATTTCTAAAAGTGTCAGAATAATTACGCGATGATGAATTTCTCAAGAATGTGTGCCCAAGAGTATCTGAAATATCTTTTTTTGTTGAAGCTATTGTGTCAAATTCAGTATTTAAATGTGTAAAACTAGAAGACTTTGTTTTTCCTGAAATTTTTCGTACCATATCCCAAACCTTTTTAATGGGGGTTTTATAGTTCAATTTGGAGACATATTCTCTCCATGACTTTCGTTTGGAAGCTCGGATTGTTCGCCGAGCTTTAGCTCTAAAAACTTTTACGTCGTTGAGCTTTTCTGAAGTGGGATTTTTGCAGAACTTATTTAGAGCCTGTTTACGCTTTTTAATAGCTTCTTTACAGTCATTATTAAACCAAGGCTTGCTTTTCTTAGTATTTGTGGAGGTCTTTGGAATGCATTGTTCTGATATGTTAATAAGTGTATCTGTGAAATCAGAAACAATGTCGGATGATTCATTAAAATGATCAATTGATAACTCTTCTTCACATAAATTATGGAATAATTCCCAGTCGGCTTTATTCATTTTCCATTTCTGGTTACAGTCCTCATCTGGTTCGTTTACACTCTCAATTATAACAGGGAAGTGATCACTTCCGCACTGATCATCATGAACAGACCAGTCATAGTCCAAGAAGAGAGATGGGTGACACAAAGAGAGATCCAAAGAAGACAAATGACCTGTCGCTGGGTGAAGGTAAGTATAAGATTTATCATTCATCAAGCAAAGATCGCTCTTTGCAATAAAATCTTCAACAAGTGCTCCTCTGTTATTGATATCTTTACAGCCCCATAGAATATTGTGACCATTGAAGTCGCCAACTAAAAGATATGGCGATGGAAGTTGACTCAGCAATGAGTCAAGATGTTCGGGCTTTAACGAAAATGAGGGTGGAATATATAAAGAGCAAATTGTAGTTTCTTTATCCAGAGAAACCGATACTGCTACAGCTTGTAGGTCTGTTTTTAATTTGATCTCTCTTTGTGGTAAACATGATTTAACAAGAATTGAACTGCCACCAGATGGTTTGCTACCATTAGAATAGATATAGTTGTATGTATTGAAACCCCTGACATCAATGTTGTCATCAGTTTTTAAAAAAGTTTCTTGTAAACAAAAAACCGATGGGTTTAATAACGAAATAAGTAATAAGAGTTCATTATAATTTGGTTTAAGACCTCGACAATTCCATTGTATTATTTTGTGTTTTAAATCCATTTTATGAAGAGATTAAGACTAGAAACTATATTGGAGCTGCAATTGGTGATATAGATCTGCTACCACCAGCTCGTGGTGTTGCTGACCTCGATCTGTTATTGCCATTTGGTGATGATGGAGTTTCAGCGAACTCCATATCACTGTCACTCAAAGATCCGAATCTGTTCTGAAATCTAATATTGTCTCTTTCCATTTTACGTTGTCTGTCTGTATGTTTTTGAGACAATTGATGTTTTTTGGTCGGATCTTCCGATCCCTTATTAGTACGACCTGAGTCGAGTTTCTCTTTTACGTGCGGCGCTGGCTTCGGTACGGTCGCTGTCGACCGATCCGAAGCAATCTGGATTGCGCCATTTGATAAGTTGGTTGAACTTTGCGGTGCTGGAGTGGGTTTACTCCATGCACCAGATTTTTTCAGTTCAGCTATGTATGATTCAGCAGTCTGTGTCGCGGAGCTGGTACATTTTACACCAGTACCCTTTGTGATGCTGGCGAAACTGGTGGTTGGTGTTATATATCGCTCATCGACAATTTTTCGCGCTTCTGGGAATGTTATCCCCCTTTGGTATTTGACGGTTAGTATTTCTTTTTCTTTTTTCCATGCCGGACAGTCTCGAGAGAAAACAGCATGTTTGCCATCACAATTTACGCATTTGGGTTCATTTTTGCAGTTGAGGTGATTATCAACATGCTTTTCTTCACCACAATTAGGACAGAGTTTTTTTCTCTGACATCTGCTTTCATGATGGCCAAAAGCCTGACAAGAGTAACATCTAAGGGGGTTTGGGATGTATACCTCTACGTTAATGGAAAGATATGCTACTTTGATTTTCTTGGGTAGAACTGGTGTATTAAAAGTCAACACATAAGTTGCTGTTGGTTTTAGTACACCACTTCTACGGACTTTGATGTTACGAACACCAACAACTCCCTGATCTTTCAAGTTATCGACGATCTCTTCATCTGTACAAGGGCGCAGTTCTGGACTGCGAATCACTCCCTTAGACGAATTTAACGTGTTGTGGAGAGAGACTTTAACCTGAAGATCAAAGAGTTTATTGGTGCTTAGCAGGCTTACAACTTGCTGTTTTTTCTCGACTTCCAAGAGAAGGTCACCTGATTTGAGCTTTTTGATACTCTTAGGGTGTCCGGCTATGGAGTTGATACATTTCTCAATTACGAAAGGAGAAAGGCTGGATACACTTCGTGTATCGTCAAGCGACGAGACAACCAAGAAGCGCGGAACATTGTCGAAATTTGGTTCAGCGGACTGCTGACTGGTTTGTTGACTTGACTGCTGAATGGCTTGTTGACTGTGTTCATCCGATTCGGATGAATCGTCTTGTTTTTTACGTTTAGTTGCGTTGTGTTTAGATGCGTTGCGGTTATTTTTTTTCCATGAGGCATAAGGAAAAAATTCTAGTTTCGTCCCAAGTGCTCTCCGCCCTCCGTGGAGCCCTACAAGGGAACACCATAATGGAGTGGTTATCCAACTCGCAGGTGTTAGAGATACACGTGAGATATACTCGCATAAACAAAATGCCTACACGATTGATCCGTTTTGCCACCGCCTTCTAGAGATAAAAAGACAGAAAAGGGTAAGGTAAATGGGCATATGGTTGGTATCAGGAAAGATACAAAAAGAGTTGAAGAGAAAGCAAAGTGGTATCTCTAGGGCTCGGCGTGACCAGCCGATTGACCGTGCCGGACCGCACGGCCACCCGTCTACACCGAAAAGCCAGGCCAAAGAGGCGTGTTGGGAACCTGAAGCACCGCCACCTCAGGTAACCCTCAACCTCCAGGATCCCTTCTTCCGGCTTACAGGACGCCACCCACGGCAAACGGGTGGTACTTCCTTTAGCTCTTCCCAGTGGGCACAAAGACCACAGCGGCAATGTGCCCAGTGGGAATTGAGCCCCCAGGGCCACGGCAAGGCAGGAAGTCTAATACCTGGGGGATCAAAATACGATATGCGGTCCCAATTCGAATGTCAAAATAGGATTTTTAATATCAAAATACGATATTCTGCCCCTATCCGAATGTCAAAATAGGATTTTGAATATCAAAATACTATATTCTGCCCCAATCCGAATGTCAAAATAGGATTTTGAATATCAAAATACGATATTCAGACCCAATTCGAATGTCAAAATAGGATTTTGAATATCAAAATACGATATTCAGTCCCAATTCGAATGTCAAAATAGGATTTTGAATATCAAAATACGATATTCGGGGCCAATTCGTATGTCAAAATAGGATTTTGAATATCAAAATACTATATTCTGCCCCAATCCGAACGTCAAAATAGGATTTTGAATATCAAAATACTATATTCTGCCCCAATCCGAATGTCAAAATAGGATTTTTGAATATCAAATAATATATTCAGTCCCAATTCGAGTGTCAAAATAGGATTTTGAATATCAAAATACGATTTTCGGGGCCAATTCGAATGTCAAAATAGGATTTTGAATATCAAAATACGATTTTCGGGGCCAATTCGAATGTCAAAATAGGATTTTGAATATCAAAATACGATATTCGGTCCCAATTCGAATGTCAAAATAGGATTTTGAATATCAAAATACGATATCCTGCCCCAATCCGAATGTCAAAATAGGATTTTGAATATCAAAATACGATATTCGGGGCCAATTCGAATGTCAAAATAGAGTTTTGAATATCAAAATACGATATTCGGGGCCAATTCGAATGTCAAAATAGAATTTTGAATATCAAAATACTATATTCTGCCCCAATTCGAATGTCAAAATAGGATTTTGAATATCAAAATACGATATTCAGTCCCAATCCGAATGTCAAAATAGGATTTTGAATATCAAAATACGATATTCTTCCCCAATCCGAATGTCAAAATAGGATTTCGAATGTCAAAATGCGATATTCGGTCCCTATTCGAATTTCAAAAAATAGGATTTCGAATGTTAAAATACGATATGCGGCTTCAAATCTAATAACGAAAAACGAATAACGAAAAACAAACTAACTTCACCTATCTTCGCCATAAAGTGAATATGGAAAAACGAAAAACGAAAAACAAACCAACTTCACCTTTTTTCACCAGAAAGTGAATATCGAAAAACGAAAAACAAACCAACTTCACCTTGATCCGTTGCAGAATGTTGTGTCTCCATATTTTTACAGAAAAAAAGAAAACAACAACAAAAAAACGTTAAGCCATTACGATATCAGCACAGGATACAGTACAGTTTTTAGAATTTCCAAAACTGATTTTTTACAAACTGTTGTGACATTTTTTCTTGTTTCAAAATGTAGCTGCTCGCTAGAACCACCTCTTACAAGTCAGAAGCCTCCGTGGTGCAGTGGTTACGCTACTCGCCTTGTAAACCAGGGATTGCAGAATCGATCCCGGGCTTCTCCAGACTTTCGAATGAGTCTTTAAACCGAGGTCCCGTCTCCATATGACCTTAGCTGTTGTTGGGACGTAAAACTCAAACACTCACTCACCTCTTACGAGTACCTATAATCTATGATTTTTAACAAAAGCGGGTAATGATTACACGGACTTGTTTACGTGATACAACCACAGTTTTCATCACGAAAACATACCTATGTTAGTTTGACTATATAAGTTTTAAAAGCTTATACAGTAAAACTGGGATTTACAAGGGTATTTTTTCTTCTTCTTTTACCTCGAAAACATAGAGTGTGGGTACTCGTTAGAACCGCGTCGTCGAGGCGGTTCTAACGAGTGCCCACAATCTATGTAATGAAAAGTGGTAAACTGTCAGTGTATTTGAATATGCGTGTGTTCGTAATTATGTGCCGGTTATTTATATACATTTATTTCCATTCACAGAAATGGACCATAGTTATAGCGAGAAGCAACTTGTATCTTGCTTGTACTGTAATAAAAAGCGCTTACCGCGCATGAATACATTGATCAGTTGATGGATGGGTCAGGACGTTTCAGTGCATCACTATTTGCATAACTCCATGACGTGTTACGTGCCCGACCTAAGCTAGTATAACATCTCAATCTCGCATCACTTTATCAAAAGTGCAATGCAAACGGGCACGATACCGCCGGCGGTATTCCGACATCTGAATCAGAACTGTTGGGCACAGACTCATAAATAATTTTCAATAGACTTCCATTTTAGCCTTTCTTCAAATTCTGACACTCCCAAGTCTCGCTGACACAAAGGTTTAAACTAGAATTATAGTTTGGACTTAGAAGCATCAATCAAAAGTAAGAATTACCAGGTAGACAAGCATCCACATCTGAAGCTGGTTACAACTAATCTTGCAGAAAATAAATAACGCCAATTTAAAACCAAAAATATATTTATTTTATTTATTTATTTTTACAAAATCTTGAGAGGGTGAGACAATTAGCTAAGAAACAGATATTATACCTTGCGGCCCTCTATAAAAATTATATACATATATACAATAATCGTGACACTATCATAAGTTTCAGATGATAACACAATTACTAGCACACTTCTGGAAAACAAAGAAGGCAGTTCCGAGAAACATAAGATATATCACATGTGCATAATTAAAAAAGTATTGCAAAGGTTCCGAGAAATGGATAGAATGTGAGGACTGTAACAAGCGCTTTCACTCATGTTCTGATTTGAATAACAGTCAATTGTTAGAAATTGAATCTAGAGCTGGAACTTGGTATTGCAAAGACTGCAAAGCTGACTGTGGTCTTTGCAGTGGTGCTGTCCTTAATGGCCACAAAGCCGTTCAGTGTGATTAATGTGAAATGTGGTTACACACTGAATGTTCCGTCATTTCAGATGCAGAATATGGCACTTTGGTAAATTCAAGCTGCCACTGATTAAGTCCAAAATGTGAGGTTTGTAACTTTTCGGACTCCTTTTTTGATGAATATGTAGAACTGAGTAAGCCAAACTGGTTTGAACCTCTGTCAGAGGATAAGAGAGGCAAATCTTCGACTGCTGATGAAACTAAGTCAAATTTTGTAAAAGGTTTGAAACTTTGCAGAATAAACATAAATTGAATTAGAGGAAAAATTCTTGAACTTTTAGCTTTTATCGATACATGTACATCTCAACCTCATATTGTTGCTATTCAGGAAACAAAGATTGACAGTTCAATTACCACATCTGAGCTTTTCCCTGAAACTTGTCAGTACCATGTCTACAGAAAAGATAGAAACTCTCATGGCGGTGGGGTGATGTTGCTCGTTCATAGAGACATCCCTCACATGCTTTTTTATGGAACTAGAAAATGACACCGAATCGGTCTGGGTTAAGGTTTTTGCAAATAAAACTTTCCACTTCGTAGCAAGTTGGTATCGACCACCAAATGGTACGGTCGAAAACTTTCAGTTGTTTAAAGACCAACTGGATTGCATTAAATCGCAGCACAAGGGTAAAAAACTCCCCGCTGTACATGCTCTAGGTGACCTCAACTTCAGAGACATTGATTGGCCCGACAGGCTCAGCAAACAAGGCGGCACAATGCTGAGTCAGTCCGAAGGACAAATATCAATTGACATTATGAACGATCATGGCCTGGAACAAATTGTTAACTTCCCCACTCGTGATAAGAACACATTGGATCTGATCTTTACGACTTTACCAGGACAATTCGAAGACATTCATTCCCCAGATAAATTAAGTGACCACAATATTGTCTCCGGATATTTAAAAATTCACATCCAACCAATAAAGAAACCTCGGAGGAAGGTGTACTCATATCAGAAAGGTGACTATGAAACTATGAGGAAGGATGCACTCAGATTTGCAAAGGAGAAAAACTTTAATGGTCATTCAGATGCTCGGTCTGTACAGGAGAACTTTGATTTGATAACTTCTTTCATTCATACTTTGGCCGAAAATCATATCCCCTCAAAAACTAGTAGGTCTGTATCTTCTATTCCCTGGATCAATCCAGCGATAAGAAGAGAAATTTGCAGAAGGAATAAGATTCATGCAAAGGCAAAAAAGACGGAAAGTGGTAAACTCCGGACAAAATTGGAAAACTTGAGATGTGAAATCAAGACTGATATAAAAATCAGCATGATTTGTATGTGAATAACTTGGTAGGTGATGTAAAGGCAAATCCCAGAGACTTCTACAGATATATCAATAGCAAGAAGAAAGACAGGTAAGGTATCCCGCCCCTTAATAAAAGAGGAGGTAACGGGGTTGCTGAATCAGATTCTGAAAGGTCAGAGGAACTAGTTGGTCAATTTAATGATGCGTTTAATAAAACTGAGTTCACGTAGATTCCATTGACTGGAAGATCGGCCCCATTCATGAATAATATTGTTGTGACAGCTGCAGGAGTGATCAAGTTACTTCAAGGTTTAAACCCCAGTAAGGCCTTAGGACCTGATGAGCTTCATCCTATAGTCCTGAAGGAACTAGCAAATGAGTTGGGTCCAGTTTTTGCACACTTGTTTCAACAGTCTCTTGATTACGGGTGAAATCCCCAAAGAATGGCCCTTAACAAACATCTGTCCACTCTTCAAAAAAGGAGATAGGGCTCTTGCCCGTAATTATCGCCCTGTGTCTCTGACTTTTGTTCTGTGTAAATTGCTGGAACATATAGTCTGCTCAAACATCATGGCCCACTTGGACGAACATAAACTTTTGTCTGACAGACAACATGCATTAAAGAAAAGGCATAGTTGTGAAACTCAGCTAAGTACAGTTATTAATGACTGGGAAACAAATCTTGGACAAAGGGGGACACGTGGACACATTTATTCTAGACTTCGAGAAGGCTTTTGACACCCCTCCTCATGAACTACTTAAATCTAAGTTATTTAGTTATGGAATTGGGGTAAAGACCCTCAAATTGGTAGATTCCTTTCTTTGCTACAGAAAACAGTGGGTTGGTTGTTGTTAATGGTGAACCTTCAGAGTGGGCTCAAGTTCTGTATTGAGTCCCGCAAGGGACCGTTCTTGGTTTACTTTTGTTCGCTGATGACTGTGTTTGTTACCGGGGAATTAGAAATACAAATGACTCATTGAAACTTCAGGCTGAAATAGATATAATAGGATGTTGGGCCCGAAAATGGGGCATGAGATTTCAGCCAGTTAAATGCAATATTATGCAGATAACTAGGAAGAGATCTAATAAAGTTGAGGCTTCTTACACCTTAGAGGGAACGGTCCTCGAGAATGTGGACTCCATTAACTACCTTGGAGTGACAGTCTCAAACAACTTGAGATGTAATACTCATATTAGCGACATGTGTACTAAGGCAAATAACACGCTTGGTTTCCTGAGGCGAAATCTTCATCAGTGCCCCCCAGGATGTAAAAGAGGCAGCATATAAAGGTGTTGTTCGCCCAATCTTGGAATATGGTAGTTGCATCTGGGACCCCAGTGAAGTTGTCCTTAACGAAGAAATTGAGAAAGTTCAGAATAGAGCTGCTAGATTTGTAACTTGCAATTATTGCTTTGAAACTGGGAGCATGACTGGAATATTGGAAAATTAAAACGGGAGTCTCTCAAGAAAAGGAGAAAAGACAGTAGGCTAATCCTTTTATACAAACGTCTAAAAGGTGCTGCCAGCATCCCAACAGATGACCTTTTTCCCCAGCTAGACACTGTAGAAATCACCATTCGTTGGCGTATCAGACCATTTCTGCAAGAACTGACATTTATAAAGAGTCGTTCTTCCCCAGAACCATTAGAGATTGGAATGCCCTTCCCGATTCGATTATTTCAACAGCTGAAGGTGCTGATGATTGTGTAGCTAACTTTACCTCTTTGGTTAGAGCTAGGGACTAACTTCCCACATCATAGGTCCTGGTGTATGAATGTCATTTGACGTGTCACCAGTAACAATTCTGATTCTGATTCTGATTCTGAAAATAAAATGACTAGATATAAATAACTTAGAATAAAGTTATAATCCTTCACGTTTAAATTAATGCCCCCCCCCCCCGTAAATATATCGTACGCTAGAGTATAAAACGTCAACATAAAAACAAAATAAAGCAAAAATATGCCTAATAGACATAAACTATAAGAAGAAAAAAAAGAATAGAAAAATCTAGAAGATTAAAAACTTCAACATTCAAAATCCTGAACTAAATACAACAAAGAGCCTTGCATCTGCGCCGTGCAAACAACATATTCAATCATATGTCCAGTCGAGGAGAATGCCCGTGGCAGACCAAATGTCTAAACAGCAAGCCCCTGCCAAACAGTTACATAATACGCGACTATAGCCCGACACAGTATCAGTAAGGCAGTTTGATAAACAAACACGCTTAAAACAATTTCAGAAACATACATAAACATGGATAAGAATGTAATATGATTTCTTGTTGGAAGCAAGTGGAGGCAATGATCAGGAATCGATACAATCAACACACAGCTCCCATCAGAGACACCAAAGGGAAAGAAACACATTCATGAAACAACAGACCTTGATGGAAACATCAATAGCAGAAGGCCAAATGGACAGTTACTTTCCAACAAAATGGCCAATAGGCTATCCAAAATAAAATAATATAAGTGACACAAACACCCAAAGATAAACCATAACAAAAATAAAGTGCGACAAAAATATAGCCTATATAAGTGTTCTAATACATTTCTTTAAAGGTAAAAGAGAATCTGTGCCTCTGACTCCCTCGGGTAGAGCATTCCATAGCTGCGGAGCTGAGCAGGCGAATGGTCCTTTATACAGTGATGTTTGTGTCTTTGAAATGTATAACGTTCCATTTTTTGGTTGTCCTTTAGTTTAACCAGTGAGTTTCAGACATAGGTGTTAGCAGATTCGTACTCCGGTGCCATCTTATTAAGGCTCAGTATGTAAGCACTGCTTTATTGTATTTTACTCTACTTTCAACAGAAAGCCAGTTTAGATCTTTGAACATAAGGAAAGAAGGAGTATTAAGACAGAAGTCAAAGCAATGATCAGGAATTGATACAATCAACCCACAGCTCCCACCAGAGACACCAAAGGGAAAGAAACACAAACATGATAGCGGAAAGCCAAAAATAGAAGAGAAATCGATACAATCAACCCACACCAAAGGGAAACAAGAGCTGTCACCATAGGTGACCAATGCCCCCGTGGGAGCCAATTTGTGAGCTTTTTACAAAATTTCAAGGGGAGATAATTCAGCCAAACATGACAACAGGGCTATGGCCCTTGGTCAGAATGTAGCCCTTGTGATGGTGAATAAGTGTGTGGAGTTTCATGGGGCTAGGTCAAATACTTCTGAAGTTATGATCAAGGTTAAAGTTTTTGTGACGGACAGACAGACAAACAAACAGACAGGCAGGGCAAATACCATATGCCCCCCCCCCCCCGAATCAAAGATTCTCGGGGTGGGGGGGGCATAAAAACCACAAACATGTAACAACTAGATGCCAATGGAAACATAATATACCGGAAGCCAAAAGGACTGTCACTTTCCCACAAAATGGCCAATCGGCTAACAAAAAAATAATAATACAAGCGATTCACACACTCAAAGACAAGCCACAACAAAAATAATCCGCGACAGAAGAACCGCCTAGGAACGGACAGTGAAACGAATTCTACTGTGTGTGTGGGGGGGGGGGGTGGAAGGGGTTAAATCGATTTTACGTGGCTACAATCTTCGCCCTTATTTTCGTCGCAATTTAGACAAATAATTTGTTCAGTCCATATGGAGGCCTCCTAACTCATCAGTACAACATCCCCGTGAACACCAAAAATCAAACAATCACAGAGATGAAACAGCGCTGAGGACTCGACAGCAAGAAACCATTGAAATGCTGGAGCAAAAGAAAACCAACAGTTAGACTCCGATATTCTGCTTTAAGCCTGTTGTATGTATAATTCTAGCAGCTCGTTTTTCAACTTTGACAGGCGTTCCAAATTAGCGCATGATGTCGATCCCCATGTGATAGATCCATTATCTATCAAAGTCAGTATATAATATCATGATGAAAACGTTTCTGAACACCAGTCGGAACATATTCAGCAAGTTGTCTCAAAAGCGAAATTTTCAAGGATATTATTGAACACAAATGGTCTATGTGTTTTGGCCAAGTCAAATGTTCATCAATATAATTCACAAGTAACTTATGAGATGTGACGTTTTGAATAGATATACTATTAACCTGCAGGCTTAGTTCGCGGCAACTACTTAGACATCTTCTTATGCCCAAAGTCATACATGACGTTTTATTCAGATTTAATGGTAACTTGTTGTCTTTATTCCAGTTCCAGGAATTATTAAGTTGTGTCTGTAATCTAAACTCAACACTGTCTAGATGCTTACTGCTGGTGTGCACCGTCGTATCGTCTGCGTAAATGTCAGCTGAGCGTGTTTCAAGGTGGAGAGGTAAATCGTTTCTGAATATAAGAAAAAATGGTTGGCCTAATGTAGAACCCTGAGGCACCCCTGCAATTACTTCCGCACATTCAGTTAACCCAATGTCAGATTGTATTGCTTGTTGACGGCAATAGAGGCATGATTTAAACAATCGAAGAATAAGAGGATTGAACTTGTAGAGGAACAGTTTGTTTAATAGAATTTCATGAACAACCAGATCAAAGGATTTGCGGAAATCGAGACAAAGTGTTCGTTCCTACAATGCCACCTTTGTGAATAGATTCCATCCAT